>JAPDNY010000001.1:10178735-10778735 GCA_029375565.1 Gekko gecko | reverse complement strand
TTAGTTTTTTTGATGTTGAGCTTCAAGCCCACTTTTGCACTCTCCTCTTTCACTCTGAGCAAGAGGCTCTTGAGGTCCTCTTCACTTTCTGCCATCAGAGTGGTATCGTCTGCATATCTGAGGTTATTGATCTTTTCCCCAGCAATCTTAACTCCAGCTTGCAATATATATTAATACAAACCTTTCAACTTCAAGTGTATAGAAGATACATAATGATTCATAAATTAATGACTAATGGATGTGAACTATCCATAAATACAAGGTGTGCAAGGAAGTTAGGGCAATCTAGATAATTGGGGTTCGACATAGTACCTTTAGAAAAGTGTGGTAGTTAGGCTCAGGGCTTTTTTTTTGTAGAAAAAGCCCAGCAGGAACTCATTAGCATAACAGGCCACACCCAACAGTAGAAACTCATTAACATATTAGGCCACACCCCCATGTTACCAGAAGTGTGGTCATCCAGCCACACCCACCTTTTGCTTCTTATTCTGTTTACCTTGTTTGTTGTCAAAACCCCAGGGCTTTTTTTGTAGCAGGAACTCCTTTGCGCGTTAGGCCACACACCCCAAATATAGCCAATCCTAATGAGTTTCTGCTGTTGGGTGTGGCCTGTTATGCTAATGAGTTCCTGCTGGGCGTGGCCAACTCGGGAGCCAGCCGGAACTCCGTTCCTGTGCGTTCCAGCCCAGAAATAGCCCTGGTTATGCTGTGTATAAGTTGCGAGTATCATACAAGTACATATAATGTTATGAGGAACAGATTTATAAACTCTGCCACAACCATAGATCATCTAGCACCTTAGGAATGTCATTTTGTTGTGTCAGATATTCTAAACCAGGAAACCAGGTGGAAACGAATGAGGCTGGAGCACGGGTCTTGTCAAAGCGCGTAAGAGTATCCGAGAGTTTTGCCATAATGTATAAATCCCACAGCTTTTTATGCCATCGTGAAAGAGTGGGTGCCGCTGTTGTTTTCCAGTGAGTGGCAATAACAGCTGCAAAAAGCATTATGGAGACCCGTTCGACAGTTGTTGAAGCAGAGCCGTGAACCGCCCATCTGTTCAAAAATAAGTGCTCTGGCTTGGGGACTTTGTTCTATCTGAAGGCAGTGTGCATGCACACGAAAGGTTATGCCGAAAAGTGCCCTACATCTGGGGCACTCAGGAGAACTAGGGAGGGAGTCTGGCCTTGGGGTGTCTGCAACTGGGGGTACTGGGCCAGGCTCAGGATCGGCCCCTCCTTCTGGCTGCCCCTCCTATTGTCCAGTCATTAAAGTAATACTTAAATTTAAAAATATTTTGTAATAGGCAATGGTAAGATTTTGTATATTATATATTTTTTATAGTTAAAACACTTCTGATGAAGTCTTCTCTCGAAACGAAGTCGAAGCCGGACTCTTCGTAAATCGTTGGACTTAACTGTAATTGCTGGGCTCAGTTGTCAGACTTATAATATTGCTTGACCTACGTTTTCGTACTTCCTGCACATTTTTGTATTTTCAGTTATAGATAATGTAATTCGAGGTTGCACACTTTCGAAAAATATATTATTTGCATTTGATAGCGATTTCCCCAGTTTGTGTTTATTGATTCCTGTGCACCGGGAGGTCCTTGCAGTGTTGTTGTCTGACTCCAGAGGAGGTTGGGTTGCTCCCTGCCTCTTCATCATCTGAGGAGTAATCAGCCTCGGCAGACCTAGTACCCACGACCAGTGTTCCCTCTAAGCTGAGTTAGTGCGAGCTTGCTCACAGTTTCTTAGCCTCCGGCTCACACGTTTTTGTCTCGGCTCAGGAAGGATGACTCCAGAGCAAACTAATTTATTCAGTAGCCAAATCGCTCACTCACAACTGGCATTAAAGTTGTGAGCAAGGGATTTGGCTCCTGATAAATCAGTATGCTCTGAGCGAAGACAAAAATCTGTGAGCCAAAGGCTAAAAAACTGTGAACTGGCTCACACCAACTCAGCTTACAGGGAACACTGCCTGTGGGGTAGGCGGGGCTGAGAGAGCTCTTTCGAGGACTGCTCTTTCAAGGGCAGCTCTGACAATAGTATGGCTTGCCCAAGGTCATCCAGCAGGTGCAAGTGGAGGAGTGGGGAATCAAACCCGGTTCTCCCCGGTTAGAGTCCACGCACTTAACCGCTACACCAAACTGGCATGAATTAACGTGGCCTACTAATGGCAAACACGGGGGCATAATATTTTGCTCGTTCTGCATGATCCTTGTGCCACTTGGTGATCTTTTATCGTGTTTTACAGCGCAAGCCACTGCCAGCAGGTCCCCAGGAGATAAACGTCTCTACACGAGCAAACGTTTTTTATTTCCTTCATTTATAGATCGCAGGGAGAGGCCCTCCTGGGTGTTTCGTCAGTCAAAGAAGCTGATTCGGTGGTCACAGGAGACCGTGCCTCTTCGGTGGTGGCCCCACGGTTATGGAATAACTTCCCCGGGGATGTTTCGGAGGTCATTAATTCATAAGAGTCGCCATGAGTAGGAAGCGACTTGACAGCACTTTGCACACAATATTGAGGGGGGGGGTTCCAGCCAACCCCTCCTCAGAGTCTTGCCGTCAGATGAGCAACTCTGTCCCCTTTGCACAAACAACCAAGCCCGTACCCTTCCCAGGCGCTTTGGGCTGATCTGCAAAAAGAAAAGAGAGGATTGTGTCGCGAATGGTGTGAGAAGATAAGAGCTGCCGAACTGGAGGAGTCCGGAGACCAGTCAGCAGTTCCCAAGCCAAGTCAGATGACTTGTGAAGATGCCTCGGAGAAGTTCACATGGTCGGCATCAGTTGTATATTCGTCACGGCTTTCCCCCGAGCTGCTTGGGGCAGTGCATGCGGTTTCTCTCCTTCCCCCCCCGCATTTGGCGTAGTGGTTAAGAGCAGTGGACTCTAATCTGGGAGAACTGGGTTTGATTCCCCCACTTCTCCACATGCAGCCAGCTGGGTGAGCTTGGGTCAGTCACAAGTTCTCTCAGAGCCGTTCGGCTTCAGTTCATATCCCACCCTTCCCAGAAGCGGTCTCAGGGCAGCTTACATCAACCAACAGAATACAATCTTAAAAATAAGTCAAGAGTTAATAAATAACAATATAAAGCAATACAATAAAACAATTTAAAACAGGGGTGTCAAACATGCGGCCCGCAGTGGAACCGACTGTCTTCTGCTGCTGCTTCCAGTTCTGCTGCTGCGTCATCGTAGGTTTGCAGCTTACAGATACACACCTGAACGGCATACTCAGGATTGCAACAGCACAGACATTTTGATGCAATAATTCAGAGCCACAGGTGTCAGTTATGAGACACCGTTAAACAAACAAAATATTGCAAGGGTGCCGATGTTTTAAGCATGTTTTTATTTTAAGTAGAAGAAGAAGAAGAAGAGATTGGATTTATACCCCGCCCTTCACTTGGAGTCTCAGAGCGGCTTACAAGCTCCTTTCCCTTCCCCTTCCCACAACAGACACCCTGCGAGGTAGTTGGGGCTGAGAAAGCTCTGACAGAAACTGCTCTTTTTCAAGGACAGCTGTGCCAGAGCTTGTGACTGACCCAAGGTCACACCAGCAGGTGCAAGTGGAGGAGTGGGGGAAATCAAACCCGGTTCTCCCAGATTAGAGTCCATGCACTTAACCACTGCACCAAACTGTAAAAAAACCCTTTGTGTTTGTGTCCTTTATGACGTTTATATCTCCGCTACCTGGCGTTGCATTTTAGGACACACGCAGCCCGGCCCAACAGGGTCTAATTTATGTCAGATCCGACCCTTGTAACCAATGGGTTCGACACCCCTGATTTAAAACATTTAAAGTAGGCAGTGCAATATATTAATTCAATTCCTGCAGCCGGAATACGTGGTCCAGCGCCAAGCCATCATGATCTCATACAGTAGCACCAGCAATCGGGAGGCCCCTGGTCGATGCCCGCTGCCTCACGGGCAGAGGCGTAAAGACTCTATTGTGTCTTAACAGTTTTGTGTCAATTCTGTATCCAAACTTCAATTACCCACAGAGCCGGCTCCTGTCAAGTGGGGCCCAGCCTCTGGTATACATCTGGCCGCGAGAAGGGACTTCCTGCTTTCTACGAGACAAAGAATTGAGGAGGAGATGCACCTTCATAGCAGCTGTTATAAATTCCGGTGGCAAGGAAACGGTTTCGAGCTGCTCTCTCCGGAGCAGTTCTCAGTCAGAGCTCTCTCAGCCCCTGCTGACCCCACAGGGTGTTTGTTGTGTGGAGGGGAAGGCCTCGGCCTCTCTGCCCTGTCGTTGGCCCTCCAGAGGAACTGGTTGGCCCCTGTGTGAGATGGGATGCTGGACTGGATGGACCCTCACTGGTCTGACCCAGCAGGGCTCTTCTGGTGTTCTTCTCAGGGGAAGGCCTCGGCCTCCCTGCCCTGTTGTTGGCCCTCCAGAGGAACTGGCTGGCCCGTGTGAGACGGGATGCTGGACTGGATGGACCCTCACTGGTCTGATCCAGCAGGGCTCTTCTGAGGTTCTCCTCAGGGGAAGGCCTCGGCCTCCATGCCCTGTTGTTGGCCCTCCAGAGGAACTGGTTGGCCCCTGTGCGAGACGGGATGCTGGACTAGATGGACTAGTGGTCTGACCCAGCAGGGCTCTTCTGAGGTTCTCCTCAGGGGAAGGCCTCGGCCTCCATGCCCTGCTGTTGGCCCTCCAGAGGAACTGGTTGGCCACTGTGCGAGACGGGATGCTGGACTAGATGGACCTTCACTGGTCTGACCCAGCAGGGCTCTTCTGAGGTTCTTAGTGCTTTTGGAAACTCTCATTGGGTAAGAGAAGAATCCCACCTATACATATACCCGATCCATGGTAGTCAGAATGAGACCGGTGGGGCCGGTCGTCTCTCTGGAAACCTGACGTCGTATCCCTTAAGCACAAGACTTTTGAAACTCCAGTAGCCATCTGCCAGATTGTTCTTATACTATTAAGAAATGAACGTATGTCATTGTTTATTATCTCACTTTGCCCTCTGTGGGGATTTCTATAGCCCATTTTGAAATGTGACAGAACACGGGATGCTCTTTGACACTGGTCTATAGATTTCCAGGGGCCGACATTCAGTTATCTGGAGATTTTTTAATATGTAATCTCACTGCTATTAGCAAATACTCTGCAAGCCTATTTCTGGACCGTTGATTGTGCTCATACTATTCATTGGTGCGCAATGGCAAAACTTATCTCTGGCTGGTTTATGAGGTGCTGCCGAAAGACAAAACAGAGAATTGATCAGCAGGCTGAAGAAATATGGGCTACTAAAGAGCATGTTTTCTATTCCTTGTCTCTATCATCAACCAAAAGGGAGACTGACAATTTTATTTGCGGTATGAACTTCCCTGGGCAAGCCCACTTCTTCAGATACAATGAAATGGAAATTGCCAGTCCATACGTATAAGTAGAGGGTGAGCAGTAAATTCGCATACAGCATAATGAAGATGTTTTAACAGATTCAAGGACCAGACAGGAATAACAAAAATTAGTTTATATGGTTACCATGTGTTTGGGTTTCATTCTGGGGGGAAACACAGGCCGAGTTCAGACTGGCAGTTTGCCCCGAGAGAGGCGCGTTTCAGCAACGTTTCACAAGCGGATTAAAGGGGGCGTTCACACAGGGACATTTGTTCGGCGTTCCCCAGCCGTACTCAACCCGTCTTGTAACGCTTCATTCCCGAGTTAAAAAGACACCTGTTAAAAGTGGTATCAAACCCCGGGAAGCGTGTCTATCCCGCGTATATCCCGCACCAACAGAATGTGAATGCTAAAATCTGCAATTTCGATTGTGTGCTTTTGTGTGATTTTGATATAAGATTATGTGTGGGATAGAGCAGGTCGAGAAAGAGGTACTTTTCTCCCTTTCTCACAATACAAGAACTCCTTGTGGGCATTCAATGAAATTGCTGAGCAGTCGGGTAGAACAGATAAAAGGAAGTCCCTCTTCACCCAAAGAGTGATGAACACGTGGAATTCACTGCCACGGGAGGTGGTGGCAGCTACAAGCATGGACGGCTTCAAGAGGGAACTGGTGCTAGCCGAAATGCTCTCTCTTATTTATTAATAGAGCGAAACGGTAAAAGGTAAAGGTAAAGGTTCCCTTGCTCAAAAGCCAGTCGAATCCGACTCTAGGGTTGCGGTGCTCATCTCCATTTCCAAGCCGAAGAGCCAGCGCTGTCCGAAGACGTTTCCGTGGTCATGTGGCCGGCATGACTAAACACCAAGGCGCACGGAATGCTGTTACCTTCCCACCAAAGTGGTTCCTATTTATCTACTTGCAATTTCTTGCTTTTGAACTGCTAGGTTGGCAGGAGCTGGAACTAGAGATGGGAGCAAACTCCGTCATGCGGCACTCTCGGGTCTCGAACTGCTGAAATACGAAGGATGGGCTGCCCCGGCACTTTCCCAATGAAGAAACAGAGTCTAAATTAAATAAATCTTTCGTTTACTAAAAATGTTGAAAGGCAATTCATACAACACAATGTTCACACAACATAACACTAAGGAAGCAGAGGTGATTGATGGGTTATAGAGGGGTGATACAACCTGTCCAGATGTGCAGAGGTCCATGGATTCTGGCCTAAACTCAGAGAGTTCAGGGGCGGCCTGCCATTTTGGATCATGGCAGAAAACACACAGTCTAAGGCCATCTGTGTGCTGGGATATAGGCACTGGCAAAGAATGCAGACCAATGGGAGGCCCTGGGGGCTGGTCTCAGGTGAGAACAACAGATTACCTGGACCAATGATGAGTCCCAGGGGTGTGTGATGCCAGTAGGGGCAGACCTTTGTTGTTGTTGTTCAGTCGCACAGTCGAGTCCGACTCTTCGCGACCCCATGGACCAGATTACGCCAGGCCCTCCTGTCTTCCGTTGTCCTCTGAAGTTTGCTCAATTTCATGTCCGTTGCATCGATGACACTGTCTGACCGCCTCATCCTTTGCCGTCCCCTTCTTCTTTGACCTTCAATCTTTCCCAGCATCAGGGTCTTCTCCGGTGAGGGCTCCCTTCTCATTGGGTGGCCAAAGTATTTGAGCTTCAGCTTCAGGATCTGGCCTTCCAGGGAACAGTCAGGGTTGATTTCTTTTAGGATTGACTGATTTGATCTCCTTGCAGTCCAAGGGACTCTCAAGAGTCTTCTCCAGCACCATAGTTCAAAAGAGTCTATTCTTCGGCGCTCGGCCAACTCTCGCAGCCGTACATTACTACGGGGAATACCATTGCTTTGACCATGCGGGGCAGACCTTAGGTATGACCAATGAGCTTCCAGAGAGGCAGGGTCTGGATTTAACAATAGAAGCCAGGTGTTGGGTAGCTAGTTAAATGGATTATCAGACTCGCTAATGGTCCTGGCCTGGGGTGGACAAAAGGTAGGAGCCGTCCCTGATTAGCGTCAGGAAAGATTGCTAAACATTTGAATGATTGATTGGTTTATCCCGGTATCTTGAGGGACAGAGGCAAGAAAGACAAAGAATTTACACTTAGGACACAAGAGGGCTGGGTGAGGTGCTGGAGAGTGCCAGGTGGCTTCTAAAGACTTACCTCTGGAACTCATTGTTATTCTGTAAGCATAGTCTCTGCTGGGTGGAGGGGAAGACTGCAGGTCACCTTGTCAACCTGAATATGAAATCCCTTTTTGCAGACCACTTGCAGCCCGACTCTGTGGTCAAGCTGAGAGTGCCTGGCTTTTTTGGACTTCAGTTTAGAAAGTAGGGCACCCCTGTTTTGGGGCTACCCCAGAAAAAAAGGCAGTATCTCTGGCAACACTGGATCAACATATGGAGCAGAGGTTCATCAGTAGCTATTAGGCCACACGGTATAGATGGGAACTCTCGGTCTGGGGCAAGTGATGTTCTGTCTTCTTGGTGCTTGGGGGGGGGTCAACAGTGGGAGGGGCTTCTAGTGTCCTGGCCCCACTGGTGGACCTCCTGATGGCCCCTGGTCTTTTTGGCCACTGTGTGACACAGAGTGTTGGACTGGACGGTCCATTGGCCTGATCCAGCATTGGCTTCTCTTATGTTCTTATGGACTGGAGATCCCCAGGTCCTGCCTGGAGGGTGGCAACCCTGTCCCACCAAATTAACACATTTCTACTCAGCCCTGCCCCCCCGTGGCCTAAATCTTCTTTCAGCATGTTTAATTCCAGCAGTCTGTTACATCACCGTCTTGAGGCAGCTGACGAATCTGTGCCGTCTTGATGTTTCCACGGTATCATGGAACTGAGCCTGCAAATGTCTCCAGGCTACCTCTTTGTTTGCTGTGGGCGCATGCTTCAGTTCTCTTGTTATGCAACACTGAATACACGAAGCTGGCTTATACTAGATCTGGCCACTGGTCCATCTAGGTCAGTATTCAGACTGGCAGAGGCTCTCCAGGGTCTCAGGTTAGGGGTCTTTCACATCACCTGCTACTTTATCCCTAACTGGAGATGCCGGGTATTGAACCGGGGACCTTCTGCATGCCGAGCAGATGCTCTGCCGCTGAGCCACGGCCCCTCTTTACAGCTCTCCAGGACCTCAGGCGGAGGTCTTTCCCGTCACCTCCTGCCTGGTCCTTTTAACTGGAGATGCCGGGGATTGAACCTGGGACCTTCTGCATGTCGAGCAGATGCTCTGCCACTGAGCCACAGTCCCTCTTTACAGCTCTCCAGGGTCTCAGGCAGAGGTCTTTCCCATCACCTCCTGCCTGGTCCTTTTAACTGGAGATGCCAGGGATTGAACCTGGGACCTTCTGCATGTCGAGCAGATGCTCTGCCGCTGAGCCACAGCCCCTCTTTACAGCTCTCCAGGACCTCAGGTGGAGGTCTTTCCCATCACCTCCTGCCTGGTCCTTTTAACTGGAGATGCCGGGGATCGAACCTGGGACCTTCTGCATGCCGAGCAGATGCTCTGCTGCTGAGCCACAGCCCCTCTTTACAGCTTTCCAGGACCTCAAGTGGAGGTCTTTCACGTCACCTCCTGCCTGGTCCTTTTAACTGGAGATGCCGGGGATTGAACCTGGGACCTTCTGCGTGCCAAGCAGATGCTCTGCCACTGAGCCACAGCCCCTCTTTGCAGCTCTCCAGGGTCTCAGGCAGAGGTCTTTCCCATCACCTCCTGCCTGGTCCTTTTAACGGGAGATGCTGGGGATTGAACCTGGGACCTTCTGCATGCCGAGCAGATGCTCCGCCGCTGAGCCACAGCCCCTCCCTAAAGGAAGTCATATACAAGAGATCACAGGAAAAGCAGTTAACAGGAACCGAAATACAGCCATGATATAATTACTCAGTGTAACATTGTATAGTCAATTCTATTGTTTACCAGGAACATTCATATAAACATATACATGCAAAGGTTATAACGGATAGACGTTTTAAATAAATAAAGTACTTGTGCCAAAGTTCAGTTCTAATTATTTCCTTATCAGTTCCTTCTCGAGTACTTTATTTATTTAAAACGTCTATCCGTTATAACCTTTGCATGTATATGTTTATATGAATGTGCTTGGTAAACAATAGAATTGACTATACAATGTTGCACCGAATAATTATATTGTGTTTATATTTTGGTTCCACCCTAAAGGAAGCCTTGAGTTAGGGCCTTGGTCCATCAACATCCGTATTTTCTATTCAGTCCGGCAGCAGCTCTCTGGGGTCTCAGGCCGAGGTCTTTCCCATCACCTCCTGCCTGGCTGTTTTTTCCTGGCGATGCCGGGGATTGAAACTGGGACCTTCTGCATGCCAAGCAGAGGCTCTGCCACTGAGCCACAGCCCCTCTTTGCAGCTCTCCAGGGTCTCAGGCGGAGGTCTTTCCCATCACCTCCTGCCTGGTCCTTTCAACTGGAGATGCCGGGGATTGAACCTGGGACCTCCTGCATGCCGAGCAGAGGCTCTGCCACTGAGCCACAGCCCCTCTTTGCAGCTCTCCAGGGTCTCAGGCGGAGGTCTTTCCCATCACCCCCTGCCTGGTCCTTTCAACGGGAGATGCCGGGGACTGAACCTGGGACCTCCTGCATGCCAAGCAGAGGCTCTGCCACTGAGCCACGGCCCCTCTTTACAGCCCTCCAGGGTCTCAGGCGGAGGTCTTTCCCATCACCTCCTGCCTGGTCCTTTCAACTGGAGATGCCGGGGACTGAACCTGGGACCTCCTGCATGCCAAGCAGAGGCTCTGCCACTGAGCCACGGCCCCTCTTTACAGCTCTCCAGGGTATCAGGCGGAGGTCTTTCCCATCACCTCCTGCCTGGTCCTTTCAACTGGAGATGCCGGGGATTGAACCTGGGACCTTCTGCGTGCCAAGCAGATGCTCTGCCACTGAGCCACAGCCCCTCTTTGCAGCTCTCCAGGGTCTCAGGCAGAGGTCTTTCCCATCACCTCCTGCCTGGTCCTTTATAATTGGAGATGCCGGGGACTGAACCTGGGACCTTCTGCATGCCAAGCAGAGGCTCTGCCACTGAGCCACGGCCCCTCTTTACAGCTCTCCAGGGTCTCAGGCGGAGGTCTTTCCCATCACCTCCTGCCTGGTCCTTTCAACTGGAGATGCCGGGGACTGAACCTGGGACCTTCTGCATGCCAAGCAGAGGCTCTGCCACTGAGCCACGGCCCCTCTTTACAGCTCTCCAGGGTCTCAGGCGGAGGTCTTTCCCATCACCTCCTGCCTGGTCCTTTCAACTGGAGATGCCGGGGACTGAACCTGGGACCTCCTGCATGCCATGCAGAGGCTCTGCCACTGAGCCACAGCCCCTCTTTGCAGCTCTCCAGGGTCTCAGGCAGAGGTCTTTCCCATCACCTCCTGCCTGGTCCTTTCAACTGGAGATGCCGGGGACTGAACCTGGGACCTCCTGCATGCCAAGCAGAGGCTCTGCCACTGAGCCACGGCCCCTCTTTGCAGCTCTCCAGGGTCTCAGGCGGAGGTCTTTCCCATCACCTCCTGCCTGGTCCTTTCAACTGGAGATGCCGGGGACTGAACCTGGGACCTCCTGCATGCCGAGCAGAGGCTCTGCCACTGAGCCACGGCCCCTCTTTGCAGCTTTCCAGGATCTCAGGCGGAGGTCTTTCCCATCACCTCCTGCCTGGTCCTTTCAACTGGAGATGCCAGGGACTGAACCTGGGACCTCCTGCATGCCAAGCAGAGGCTCTGCCACTGAGCCACGGCCCCTCTTTGCAGCTCTCCAGGGTCTCAGGCGGAGGTCTTTCCCATCACCTCCTGCCTGGTCCTTTCAACTGGAGATGCCGGGGACTGAACCTGGGACCTCCTGCATGCCATGCAGAGGCTCTGCCACTGAGCCACAGCCCCTCTTTGCAGCTCTCCAGTGTCTCAGGCAGAGGTCTTTCCCATCACCTCCTGCCTGGTCCTTTCAACTGGAGATGCCGGGGACTGAACCTGGGACCTCCTGCATGCCAAGCAGAGGCTCTGCCACTGAGCCACGGCCCCTCTTTGCAGCTCTCCAGGGTCTCAGGCGGAGGTCTTTCCCATCACCTCCTGCCTGGTCCTTTCAACTGGAGATGCCGGGGACTGAACCTGGGACCTCCTGCATGCCAAGCAGAGGCTCTGCCACTGAGCCACAGCCCCTCTTTGCAGCTCTCCAGGTTCTCAGGCGGAGGTCTTTCCCATCACCTCCTGCCTGGTCCTTTCAACTGGAGATGCCAGGGACTGAACCTGGGACCTCCTGCATGCCAAGCAGAGGCTCTGCCACTGAGCCACGGCCCCTCTTTGCAGCTCTCCAGGGTCTCAGGCGGAGGTCTTTCCCATCACCTCCTGCCTGGTCCTTTCAACTGGAGATGCCGGGGACTGAACCTGGGACCTCCTGCATGCCAAGCAGAGGCTCTGCCACTGAGCCACGGCACCTCTTTGCAGCTCTCCAGGGTCTCAGGCGGAGGTCTTTCCCATCACCTCCTGCCTGGTCCTTTCAACTGGAGATGCCGGGGACTGAACCTGGGACCTCCTGCATGCCAAGCAGAGGCTCTGCCACTGAGCCACGGCCCCTCTTTGCAGCTCTCCAGGGTCTCAGGCGGAGGTCTTTCCCATCACCTCCTGCCTGGTCCTTTCAACTGGAGATGCTGGGGATTGAAACTGGGACCTCCTGCATGCCGAGCAGAGGCTCTGCCACTGAGCCACGGCCCCTCTTTACAGCTCTCCAGGGTCTCAGGCGGAGGTCTTTCCCATCACCTCCTGCCTGGTCCTTTCAACTGGAGATGCCGGGGATTGAACCTGGGACCTCCTGCATGCCGAGCAGAGGCTCTGCCACTGAGCCACAGCCTCTCTTTACAGCTCTCCAGGGTCTCAGGCAGAGGTCTTTCCCATCACCTCCTGCCTGGTCCTTTCAACTGGAGATGCCGGGGATTGAACCTGGGACCTTCTGCATGCCGAGCAGAGGCTCTGCCACTGAGCCACGGCCCCTCTTTGCAGCTCTCCAGGGTCTCAGGCGGAGGTCTTTCCCATCACCTCCTGCCTGGTCCTTTCAACTGGAGATGCCGGGGATTGAACCTGGGACCTTCTGCATGCCGAGCCGAGGCTCTGCCACTGAGCCACGGCCCCTCTTTACAGCTCTCCAGGGTCTCAGGCGGAGGTCTTTCCCATCACCTCCTGCCTGGTCCTTTCAACTGGAGATGCCTGGGATTGAACCTGGGACCTCCTGCATGCCGAGCAGAGGCTCTGCCACTGAGCCACGGCCCCTCTTTACAGCTCTCCAGGGTCTCAGGCGGAGGTCTTTCCCATCACCTCCTGCCTGGTCCTTTCAACTGGAGATGCCTGGGATTGAACCTGGGACCTCCTGCATGCCGAGCAGAGGCTCTGCCACTGAGCCACGGCCCCTCTTTACAGCTCTCCAGGGTCTCAGGCGGAGGTCTTTCCCATCACCTCCTGCCTGGTCCTTTCAACTGGAGATGCCGGGGACTGAACCTGGGACCTCCTGCATGCCAAGCAGAGGCTCTGCCACTGAGCCACGGCCCCTCTTTACAGCTCTCCAGGGTCTCAGGCGGAGGTCTTTCCCATCACCTCCTGCCTGGTCCTTTCAACTGGAGATGCCGGGGATTGAACCTGGGACCTTCTGCATGCCAAGCAGATGCTCTGCCACTGAGCCACAGCCGCTCTTTACAGCTCTCCAGGGTCTCAGGCAGAGGTCTTTCCCATCAGCTCCTGCCTGGTCCTTTATAATTGGAGATGCCGGGGACTGAACCTGGGACCTTCTGCATGCCAAGCAGAGGCTCTGCCACTGAGCCACGGCCCCTCTTTACAGCTCTCCAGGGTCTCAGGCGGAGGTCTTTCCCATCACCTCCTGCCTGGTCCTTTCAACTGGAGATGCCGGGGACTGAACCTGGGACCTTCTGCATGCCAAGCAGAGGCTCTGCCACTGAGCCACGGCCCCTCTTTACAGCTCTCCAGGGTCTCAGGCGGAGGTCTTTCCCATCACCTCCTGCCTGGTCCTTTCAACTGGAGATGCCGGGGACTGAACCTGGGACCTCCTGCATGCCATGCAGAGGCTCTGCCACTGAGCCACAGCCCCTCTTTGCAGCTCTCCAGGGTCTCAGGCAGAGGTCTTTCCCATCACCTCCTGCCTGGTCCTTTCAACTGGAGATGCCGGGGACTGAACCTGGGACCTCCTGCATGCCAAGCAGAGGCTCTGCCACTGAGCCACGGCCCCTCTTTGCAGCTCTCCAGGGTCTCAGGCGGAGGTCTTTCCCATCACCTCCTGCCTGGTCCTTTCAACTGGAGATGCCGGGGACTGAACCTGGGACCTCCTGCATGCCGAGCAGAGGCTCTGCCACTGAGCCACGGCCCCTCTTTGCAGCTTTCCAGGATCTCAGGCGGAGGTCTTTCCCATCACCTCCTGCCTGGTCCTTTCAACTGGAGATGCCAGGGACTGAACCTGGGACCTCCTGCCTACCAAGCAGAGGCTCTGCCACTGAGCCACAGCCCCTCCATGCAGCTCTCCAGGGTCTCAGGCGGAGGTCTTTCCCATCACCTCCTGCCTGGTCCTTTCAACTGGAGATGCCGGGGACTGAACCTGGGACCTCCTGCATGCCATGCAGAGGCTCTGCCACTGAGCCACAGCCCCTCTTTGCAGCTCTCCAGGGTCTCAGGCAGAGGTCTTTCCCATCACCTCCTGCCTGGTCCTTTCAACTGGAGATGCCGGGGACTGAACCTGGGACCTCCTGCATGCCAAGCAGAGGCTCTGCCACTGAGCCACGGCCCCTCTTTGCAGCTCTCCAGGGTCTCAGGCGGAGGTCTTTCCCATCACCTCCTGCCTGGTCCTTTCAACTGGAGATGCCGGGGACTGAACCTGGGACCTCCTGCATGCCAAGCAGAGGCTCTGCCACTGCACGGCCCCTCTTTGCAGCTCTCCAGGGTCTCAGGCGGAGGTCTTTCCCATCACCTCCTGCCTGGTCCTTTCAACTGGAGATGCCAGGGACTGAACCTGGGACCTCCTGCATGCCAAGCAGAGGCTCTGCCACTGAGCCACGGCCCCTCTTTGCAGCTCTCCAGGGTCTCAGGCAGAGGTCTTTCCCATCACCTCCTGCCTGGTCCTTTCAACTGGAGATGCCGGGGACTGAACCTGGGACCTCCTGCATGCCAAGCAGAGGCTCTGCCACTGAGCCACGGCACCTCTTTGCAGCTCTCCAGGGTCTCAGGCGGAGGTCTTTCCCATCACCTCCTGCCTGGTCCTTTCAACTGGAGATGCCGGGGACTGAACCTGGGACCTCCTGCATGCCAAGCAGAGGCTCTGCCACTGAGCCACGGCCCCTCTTTGCAGCTCTCCAGGGTCTCAGGCGGAGGTCTTTCCCATCACCTCCTGCCTGGTCCTTTCAACTGGAGATGCTGGGGATTGAAACTGGGACCTCCTGCATGCCGAGCAGAGGCTCTGCCACTGAGCCACGGCCCCTCTTTACAGCTCTCCAGGGTCTCAGGCGGAGGTCTTTCCCATCACCTCCTGCCTGGTCCTTTCAACTGGAGATGCCGGGGATTGAACCTGGGACCTCCTGCATGCCGAGCAGAGGCTCTGCCACCGAGCCACAGCCTCTCTTTACAGCTCTCCAGGGTCTCAGGCAGATGTCTTTCCCATCACCTCCTGCCTGGTCCTTTTAACTGGAGATGCCGGGGATTGAACCTGGGACCTTCTGCATGCCAAGCAGAGGCTCTGCCACTGAGCCACGGCCCCTCTTTGCAGCTCTCCAGGGTCTCAGGCGGAGGTCTTTCCCATCACCTCCTGCCTGGTCCTTTCAACTGGAGATGCCGGGGATTGAACCTGGGACCTTCTGCATGCCGAGCCGAGGCTCTGCCACTGAGCCACGGCCCCTCTTTGCAGCTCTCCAGGGTCTCAGGCGGAGGTCTTTCCCATCACCTCCTGCCTGGTCCTTTCAACTGGAGATGCCGGGGATTGAACCTGGGACCTCCTGCATGCCGAGCAGAGGCTCTGCCACTGAGCCACGGCCCCTCTTTACAGCTCTCCAGGGTCTCAGGCGGAGGTCTTTCCCATCACCTCCTGCCTGGTCCTTTCAACTGGAGATGCCTGGGATTGAACCTGGGACCTCCTGCATGCCGAGCAGAGGCTCTGCCACTGAGCCACGGCCCCTCTTTACAGCTCTCCAGGGTCTCAGGCGGAGGTCTTTCCCATCACCTCCTGCCTGGTCCTTTCAACTGGAGATGCCTGGGATTGAACCTGGGACCTCCTGCATGCCGAGCAGAGGCTCTGCCACTGAGCCACGGCCCCTCTTCACAGCTCTCCAGGGTCTCAGGCGGAGGTCTTTCCCATCACCTCCTGCCTGGTCCTTTCAACTGGAGATGCCGGGGATTGAACCTGGGGCCTCCTGCATGCCAAGCAGAGGCTCTGCCACTGAGCCACGGCCCCTCTTCACAGCTCTCCAGGGTCTCAGGCGGAGGTCTTTCCCATCACCTCCTGCCTGGTCCTTTCAACTGGAGATGCCAGGGACTGAACCTGGGACCTCCTGCATGCCAAGCAGAGGCTCTGCCACTGAGCCACGGCCCCTCTTTGCAGCTCTCCAGGGTCTCAGGCGGAGGTCTTTCCCATCACCTCCTGCCTGGTCCTTTCAACTGGAGATGCCGGGGACTGAACCTGGGACCTCCTGCATGCCAAGCAGAGGCTCTGCCACTGAGCCACGGCACCTCTTTGCAGCTCTCCAGGGTCTCAGGCGGAGGTCTTTCCCATCACCTCCTGCCTGGTCCTTTCAACTGGAGATGCCGGGGACTGAACCTGGGACCTCCTGCATGCCAAGCAGAGGCTCTGCCACTGAGCCACGGCCCCTCTTTGCAGCTCTCCAGGGTCTCAGGCGGAGGTCTTTCCCATCACCTCCTGCCTGGTCCTTTCAACTGGAGATGCTGGGGATTGAAACTGGGACCTCCTGCATGCCGAGCAGAGGCTCTGCCACTGAGCCACGGCCCCTCTTTACAGCTCTCCAGGGTCTCAGGCGGAGGTCTTTCCCATCACCTCCTGCCTGGTCCTTTCAACTGGAGATGCCGGGGATTGAACCTGGGACCTCCTGCATGCCGAGCAGAGGCTCTGCCACTGAGCCACAGCCTCTCTTTACAGCTCTCCAGGGTCTCAGGCAGAGGTCTTTCCCATCACCTCCTGCCTGGTCCTTTCAACTGGAGATGCCGGGGATTGAACCTGGGACCTTCTGCATGCCGAGCAGAGGCTCTGCCACTGAGCCACGGCCCCTCTTTACAGCTCTCCAGGGTCTCAGGCGGAGGTCTTTCCCATCACCTCCTGCCTGGTCCTTTCAACTGGAGATGCCGGGGATTGAACCTGGGACCTTCTGCATGCCGAGCCGAGGCTCTGCCACTGAGCCACGGCCCCTCTTTGCAGCTCTCCAGGGTCTCAGGCAGAGGTCTTTCCCATCACCTCCTGCCTGGTCCTTTATAACTGGAGGTGCCGGGGACTGAACCTGGGACCTTCTGCATGCCAAGCAGAGGCTCTGCCACTGAGCCACGGCCCCTCTTTACAGCTCTCCAGGGTCTCAGGCAGAGGTCTTTCCCATCACCTCCTGCCTGGACCTTTTTAACTGGAGATGCTGGGGAATGAACCTGGGACCTTCTGCATGCGGAGCAGATGCTCCACCGCTGAGCCACAGCCCACCCCCCTCCCAGTTCATTCTTGGCCTGCTACTGATGTTATTTGGTGCTCTTCCAAGACTGGTTGGAGATCATAACCTATATTTTTGTTTGAGCGGAGATTCATTCCATAAATGCCAGTGACGCATCCAGGGAACAGTGTTGCACAACATTTTCCTTGGCTCTGAAGCCAACATTAACACTTGCTTGCTTCTGAATCCTGAAACCTCTCTGGAGTTCACTTCTTTCAAACTGAACAACGCACGTCGGCCCAGCAAAAATGAGGATTATGCACACTGGGAAAATAAATTTCACTGTCTTGTAGCAGAAAGGAGAAGGAGAAGGAGAAGGAGAAGGAGGTAGAGAAGGAGAAGGAGAAGGAGAAGGAGAAGGAGAAGGAGAAGGAGAAGAAGAAGAAGAAGAAGAAGAAGAAGAAGAAGAAGAAGAGGAGGAGGAGGAGGAGGAGGAGGAGGAGGAGGAGGAGGAGGAGGAGGAGATTGGATTTATACCCCGCCCTTCACTACCCAAGGGAGTCTCAGAGTGGCTTACAAACTCCTTTCCCTTCCCCTCCCCACAACAGAGGTGTGGCTGAGAGAGGTGGGGCTGAGAGAGCTCTAACAGAAACTGCTCTTTTTCAAGAACAGCTGTGGAAGAAGAAGAAGAGGAGGAGGAGGAGGAGGAGAATGGATTTATACCCCACCCTTCACTACCCAAGGGAGTTTCAGAGCGGCTTACAATCTCCTTTCCCTTCCCCCTCCCCACAACAGACACCCTGTGAGGGAGGTGGGGATGAGAGAGCTCTTGACAGAAACTGCTCTTTTTCAAGAATAGCTGTGCCAGAACTATGGCTTGCCCAAGGTCACACCAGCAGCTGCAAGTGGAGGAGTGGGGAATCAAACCCAGTTCTCCCAGATTAGAGTCCGCGCACTTAACCATTATGCCAAACTGGATTTCACATGATCACAACGCCACACAACCGAGATACCTGCATGTCTTCTATCTCCGTAGGCGAGGGGGAGGTTGACAGTGTGAAAATTGTCTTATCAAGTCTCAGAGGTCTGCAGTAGAAGAGCTGGATTCGAATCCGTCCCTTAGAGACCAACAAGATTTTTGGAGCTATAAGCTTTCAAGAGTCAAACCTCCCTTCGCCGGACACCCTTTGTGTCAGGTAGCCCTGCCATGATGGATGGAGGGGAGGGGAGGTTGGTTCTGGGCGCCTTAATGGCGTGACAGGCGGGAGGTTGGAATCCGGGGAGTTGTTGATTTACGCTCAGGGTGTGAGAAAGGAATGTGGCTCTGGTCACCCCTATCTCCAGCAGCCTGGACATTCTGACCTTGAGGAGTCAAGCTGCGAGTTCTACTATCGCTTGCATAGTTGTAGCTGGCTGTAAATAATGGGGGCGATGGGAACTTCATTAGCGTAGTAACTTTCGATTTCCCAGTCGCATGTTATTCTTTGTCTGGTAGAAGGGGGGGTCCCCATTCACCCCCTTCCCTGTATAACCGCTTGCTTTCTGTAACCAAGTCATTCTGAACAAGATACCTGCTTCAGTGATCTATCTATTGCAGCTTAATAAACGCTATCCTTGCTTGCATCACAAGGCCTGGTGTTTTTGCTGACTAAGTTAGGACTTCTGACACTTTGTCTCTAAGGTGCCACTGGACTCAAAATCTAGCTACAAAGTCAATATTCCCCTTCTTATAATAACTACTACTGATGTTCAAGCCAGATTTAGTTTTCAAGCCAGATTCAGCTTTCGAGAGCCAGTTTGGTGTAGTGGTTAAGTGCGTGGACCCTAATTTGGGGAACAAGGTTTGATTCCCCACTCCTCCACGTGCAGCTGCTGGTGTGACCGTGGGTCAGTCACAAGTTCTCTCAGAGCTGTTCTCTCAGGAGCAGTTTCTGTCAGAGCTCTCTCAGCCCCGCCTACCTCACGGGGTGTCTGTTGCAGGGAGGAGAAGGGAAAGGAGTCTGTAAGCCGCTCTGGGACTCCGAGTGAAAGGCGGGGTATAAATCCAATCACTTCTTCCTCTTCTTCTGTATACACAGTTAATCATACTGCATCCATCTCATGGCAGGGCTTAAACATATCCATCCCGTTTTGGGCACCATTTTAGGAAGGATGTTGACAAGCCTGAGCATGTCCAGAAGAGGGTGACCAGGATGGTGAGAGGGTTAGAATCCCAATCTTACGAGGAAAGGCTGAAAGAGTTGGGTCTGTTTAGCCTGGGAAAGAGAAGGCTTAGAGGGGACACGATTGCAGTCTTCAAATATTTGAAGGGCTGTCATGTTGAAGATGGAGCTAATCTATTCTCTCTTGTTTTGGATTACAAGACTAGATCTAATGGGTGGAATTTACAAGGAAGTCATTGCCAGCTCAATATCAGGAGAAACTTCCTAACTGTAAGAGTGGTTGAGCAGTGGAACAGCCTGCCTTGGGAGGTGGTGGATGCTCCTTCCCTGGACATTTTCAAGCAGAGGCTGGACGACCATCTTTCGCGTATGTCGTAGGGCTATTTTTTGACTATGCTCCTGCAGAGTGCAGAGGGTTGGACTAGATGACCTGCAGGGTCCCTTCCAACTCTAACATTCTATGATATCTCTTTTAAAAAAGAGAGGGAATATTTTAATTACTTATTTATTTAGACTATTTCTACGCTACCACTCCATACAGCCGGCTCAGGGCAGCTTGTAAAGTGTTAGCAAAATAACACAAACGTTAACATGTTCCATGTTTTCTTCTGGCTCCAGGGTCCCAGGATTTGGAATGGTTCCAGACCAGGTTTTCCTTTTGGCTTTGAATAAACTGGATCTGAGCAAGCTGCCACCATGGACACCGAAAGGGAGACTTGCAACCAAGAAATCGGATGGAGACGGAGACTGGGAAGAACAGCTGTGAAGAAACTAGAAAAGTTCCTTCAGTGTCAGCATGGGTCGCTGGCAACTAAGATTGTGACGAAATGCATTTTTTCTTTGGATGTCTGAAATTAGCAAAACCTTCACTCTGAGTTTTAGTTTTGTTTTTGTTTTTGTTTTGCTCTGGGCAGAGAACAGGCAGGGAGGGAGGAAGCCAGTTCAACTGCTTTCCAGACGTTCACACAAATGCTAATAGATCTAGCCAGAGAGATAACGAGTGGGTCAAGCTCTCCCCCTTCTCCAAGAAGGGAACAGAGATTTGGAGGACTTTAGATGATAAAGGCTCCAGGAATAATCTCCAGGAAGAAGCTGCAGGAAATGCTTCTCTGAACTGGCGTGACCTGGTCAGTGGGTGGGGGAAAGAGAGGTGATAAAACTCAGGGGAGCGAGGAGGAAGGTCTCTTTCGTGCTGGGTCAGAGCAAGATAATTCACAGTATACCACAGATTCCAGGTGAAATCCCCAAATTCTCCCCCTCTATAGTCACTACCCACAAATCTCCAGGAATACCCCTGGCCCAAGTTGGTAACTCTACCCCTGACTCACATGACTAAAGCAGCCTGGCATGACACCAATGGCCACGAAGAGCAAGAGTTAAGCCGAGACATCGTGGGTTGCATTTCTATATAGGTTGTCCATTTCCTCAGGCCTCGCCAACCAAAATTCATCTGCATAGCTAAGGCCAAAGTGCACTTTGGTAGCATCCTGAGAATGAATTGTACCAACAACAGCATCGAAGTCCTGGTGGATGCAAGCACTTTTCTCCTTCAAATGCATCACAAAAGATTCACAGTGGGCCTGTGAGGTATAAAAATTCAGCTTAGCATAGCCAGCTCCATGCTTAAATATTTTGCAACTCGCAAGTGAGTCTCTATTGACAACAGCAGACCAAGCTGTTCTTCACCCAAAGAGTGATTAACATGTGGAATTCACTGCCACAGGAGGTGGTGGCAGCTACAAGCATGGACAGTTTCAAGAGGGAATTAGATAAACATATGGAGCAGAAGTCCATCAGTGGTTATTAGCCACAAGGTATAGATAGGAACTCTCAGTCTGGGGCAGGTGATGCACTCTATTCTTGGTGCTGGGGGGGGCAGCAGTGGGAGGGCTTCTAGTGTCCTGGCCCCACTGCTGGACCTCCTGATGGTACCTGGTATTTTTGGCCACTGTGTGACAGAGTGTTGGACTAGATGGGCCATTGGCCTGATTCAACATTGGCTTTTATAAAAAAGCTTGTGCTGAGCACTGAGATAAGCTTATCTAGGGCAGTCAGCTAATTCCAGGAGATCGTAGCAGATAGGGATGGGCACGAACCACATTTTTGCTATTAATTTTGTAGTTCGTGGGTGAAACATGACGTGATACTAACCGGGAGGTTCATGGACAGCAGAGAACAGGGGGTTCCCTGTGAAAAGTGGCAGGGAGCAGAAAGCAGGGGGTTTAAATGGCTTTCCTGCTCCCCACTGCTTTTTGTGGGGAGCGGAAAGCAGGGGGTTAAATGGTCGATCAATTTAAAACCATGCTTTCTGTTCCCCACCACTTTTTGGAGCCATTTAAACCACTGCTTTCTGCTCTTCATGAACCACCACAAACTGTCTTAAAATTCATGGAAGTTTGTGGAGGTCCTTAAGTTTGCAAACCATGAACCAACCTGTGAAGAAATGCTTTTTTTTTCCTAGGAGGTTTGAAATGAGCCAGACTTCCACCATGCATTTTAATGGTTTTTCCCCTCTGGGCACTGAGCAGGTTGGAGTAGAGAGAGTCAGTTCAATTGCTTCTCAGATGTACCTCAGCTCACCTCCATACAAATGCTAATAGATCTGGCAGGAGATCTATTCCTCCAAGCGAGGAACAGAGACTGGCGGACTTTAGGCTAGAATGGACCCAGGAATAATTTCCAGGAAGAAGCCCTAGGAAATGCTTCTTTGACCTGCTCAGGAAAGGCATGACCTGGTCAGTGGGTGGAGAAACAGATATGATAAAAACTCCTTGCAACAGGAAGGAGAGTTCTTTTCTTTGGGTGCTAAGGCCATGAGAGGAGGCAGGACTCCCAATTACGGAGGCAGCCATTGACCATGTAGTTGGCCTGGACAGCTGAACAGAGCTTCAAGGTAATGGTGGCTATATAGAGATCTGTAACTTCTATGCTAAAGAGCCTATCCTAAGCACAAAAATGTTTGCTTAGGGCACTGTGGCTCAATTAAAAGAAGGTGGTATTTAAACAGTAACATCAAAGGTAACATACGGTCTTCAGCCTGCATACTTACAGATACCTCTTATCAGAAGGGCATATTAAATAACGGAGCACTGCTGCCTCCTATCACTCTCAAATGGCCTGCTTCAAAGTTCAAGCTGTGCATAGAGTTCTTAGCATCTCTTATCTAGAGTGCTTTAAATAAATCTGGCACATAAGGGGACCAGTACCAGCAAATGTGGTCCATGGGGTTGCGAAGAGTCAGACTCGACCGTGCGACTGAACAACAACTAGCAAATTATATTTAAAGGGGAGTCCTTACAGAAGTGAACACTCCTTGGAAGCACTCATATATAGGCTTGCAGAACTCATGCTTAAACCTATTGCAAACCTATTGCAAACTGCACATGATTAAAAACCTGTGGGGTTCTCTAAGGTGTTGAATTTATAAATGAAGCATGCCTCTTGCTGATGTAATAATCTAAGTCTGTCGCCTCCGTTAAAAGGATGCATCTTCAACCTACATACAACAACATACCTCAAGTCCTCTGGAGCATGTTTTAAAGTGAGAAAATGGGTCACCAGGGGTGCATCTGGGACTTGATTTTTTATCCGAGATTTGTGTTCAAGGACATGTGCTTTAATCACCCTCATGGAACTTCCTATGTAAAATAATTTACAAGGGCAGAATAAAGCGTAAAGACATTTAAAAGGTCATTTTAGTTAGGTCAAATTTTCTAAAAGCTACCCGGAGGGATAGCTGCGTGCCAGTCATAGGCCAATTTAAATGTGGGGATTACGCCAATTGCAAACTAGTCTGGGAAACTCCAGAGGCAAATTTCCTGAAGGCGATCAAGTTCCAATTAAAAGAATTTTTCCACTGCAATTCCAAACGGATAATTTACGCTTTATTCTGCCCTTGACTTCAGCCCTTCTGGGAGAACCTGTTCTAGTATAAGCCATGTTGCTTTTCAAGCTATAAGAGTTCAAAAAATCATGGGTATGCAGCTTTGTGAACTCCATATTTCACACTGATTGTACAATTTTTGGTCAGAAGAAGGCATATTGTCGAAACGGCAGCACCAATCCGGAGACCACCGTCCCGCCGCCTTTTCGTTTCTATTGTATTAATTTTTGTTATAATTATATTCAGAAATTAATATTTTGTATAAAACACCTGAGATAAATAATTGTGGATGCTTCTTTATCACAGTTGTATGATTTATACATTGTAAGTTCTTCTGACTGTGACCATCTCATTGTTTGCCACTGTTTAAATACTGCCTTCTTTTAATTGAGCCACAGTGCCTTAAGCAAACATTTTTGTGCTTAGGATAGGCTCTTTAGCATAGAAGTTACAGATCTCTATATAGCCACCATTACCTTGAAGCTCTGTTCAGCTGTCCAGGCCAACTACATGGTCAATGGCTGCCTCCATAATTGGGAGTCCTCCCTCCTCTCATGGCCTTAGCACCCAAGGAAAAGAACTCTCCTTCCTGTTGCAAGGAGTTTTTACCATATCTGTTTCTCCACCCACTGACCAGGTCATGCCTTTCCTGAGCAGGTCAAAGAAGCATTTCCTAAGGCTTCTTCCTGGAGAAGAATGCAGGTTGAAGACCGTATGTTACCTTTGATGTTACTGTTTAAATACCGCTTTCTTTTAATTGACCCATAATACTCTAAGCAAACATTTGTTGCTCTTTCAGGACCAAATCAATATAAGGTTGTCAGCTCTTGGAAAAGGGTCTTCTCAAAACGGTCTTTATCATCTGTCTGTTGGGATATGCTCAGCTGAAGATAGATTTTTGTTTGAAGTCCTTTTTCTAAGCACCATGAGAGATTTACCTGGAGACTGTGCACACACAGGAGGACTTCTGCTTGTATATTGTGCATTGTGTACTCATCATTAGATGGTCCTTAAATTATTGATGCCCATTGCTTTTTGAAGAAGAAGAAGAGATTGGAATTATACCCTGCTCTTCACTCAGAGTCTAAGAGCAGCTTACAAACTCCTTTCCCTTCCCCTCCCCACAAAAGAGGCCCTGTGAGGTAGGTGGGGCTGAGAGAGCTCTTTCCAGAACTGCCCTTGAGAGGTCAGCTCTGACAAAACGATGGCTTGCCCAAGGTCATCCAGCAGCTGCATGTGGAGGAGTGGGGAATCAAACCCAGTTCTCAGAGATTAGAGTCCGCACACTTAACCACTACACCAAACCGGCTTTTGGATTGTTCATGCCTTGTGTAATATGTCCCGATATCTTCTACTGTATGTTTATAAAATCTATTGAATCCCTGTAAGTAATTCACAACGTGTTGGATTAAATTGCTTTATTATTACTCGTGCAAGACAGTGTTTGCTAGTCTGTTTCGCGGTGTTCTTACGGTTTTTCCTAACATCGAAACGTGATCCCCGTTTGCGTTTTGCTCATCCCTTGTAGCAGACACCAAGGACGCTGGTTTGAGAAAGTGCCCTCTTGGAATGTGTGCGGGTCTGCAATGGAAATCTACGCAGAAGTCCTCCGTTTTGATTCCGGCTGCAGGTTTTGCGCATGCTCAATGTTACGTAACCTTAGAGTATAATTGAAGGGAATACCCCTGGCAAGGGTGTGGTTTCTCTTTGCAGACCTGTTTCTGTGATCACCATTTGCCCGGTAAATAAATCTTTAAGGTTGTTACCTAGTTGTCTGTCTATCTGGCCCCTCAGCTAGACAACGAATCTGGTGAATTCCTCCACACCTGTACTAAGGTTGCCAACCTCCTGGTGCAACCTGGAGATCTCCCAGAACTACAACTGACCTCACGACTACAGGGATCAGTTCCCCCTGGAGAAAATGGCTGCTTTGGAGGGAGGGCTGTATGGCATTGTACCTTGCTGGGGCCCCTCCCCTCTCCCAAACCTGCCCTTCCGCCCTCAAATCACCAGGAAATTCCCAAGTCAGAGCTGGCAACCATAGGTGTATTTTCCAGATCTTCTGAGGAGGCAAGATAAGAGCTCCTTCACACAAACCAGAAGACTTACGAATACATTGCATCTTTTGTGGTACCAGTAAGAAAATTTTATTAGGTCTGAGATGCAAACAAGTTCTCACGAGCGAACTTCAGGGAATGACAAGCCATGTTCCCTCTAAGCTGTGGAGTCTTGTGAGCAAAAATTCTACTTTGTGAGCTACTGGCATTAAAGTTGTGAGCAAGCGATTTCTCTGCTGCTTAAATTAGTTTGCCCTGGAGCCATCCCTTCCTGAGCGAAGAGAACAAATTGTGAGCCGGAGGCTAAAGAACTGTGAGCTCGCTCACACTAACTCAGCTTAGGGGGAACACGGATGACAAGTCATCGTTCCTTTTGCGGATGACATTGCTGCTTCTGTTTGAGAAGAACCACGAGAAATTAGCGGCCAAATGAATGGGATGTAGAAACTAATTTGCTGCAATGGACCACATCACGCCGACCCCTCTCACGAAACTTATTTGCGGCTTAACTTGGACCACACGAGATTCGTGGCTACATTTGCAGATGACACGAAGTTGTTCAGGGTGGTGAAAACCAGGGAGGATTGGGAGGCACTCCAAAGGCATCTGTTGAGGATGGGTGAGTGGGCGTCAATGTGGCAAATGGGGTTCAATATAGCCAAGTGCAAAGTGATGCACATTGGAGCCAAAAATCCTAAATCTAAATACACGTTGATGGGGTCTGAACTGGCAGAGACGGACCAAGAGAGAGATCTTGGCGTCGTAGTGGATAACTCAATGAAAATGTCTAGACAGTGTGTAGCTGCAATAAAGAAGGTCAACGCTATGCTGGGGATTATTAGGAAGGGAATTGAAAACAAATCAGCCAGTATCATCATGCCCCTGTATAAATCATTGGTGCGACCTCATTTGTAATACTGTGTACAGTTCTGGTCACCATATCTCAAAAAGGATATTATAGCATTGGAAAAAGTGCAGAGAAGGGCAACTAGAATGATAAAAGGGGTGGAACACCTTCCCTATGAAGAAAGGTTAAAACGCTTGGGGCTCTTTAGCTTGGAGAAATGACGGCTGAGGGGTGACATGATTGAGGTTTATAAGATTATGAATGGGATTGAGCAGGTTGAGAAAGAAGTACTTTTCTCCCTTTCTCACAAGACAAGAACTCGTGGGCACTCCATGAAATTGCTGAGCAGTCGGGTTAGAACAGATAAAAGGAAATACTTCTTCACCCAAAGAGTGATTAACATATGGAATTCACTGCCACAGGAGGTGGTGGCAGCTGCAAGCATGGACAGTTTCAAGAGGGAATTAGATAAAGATATGGAGCAGAAGTCCATCAGTGGCTATTAGCCACAGGGTATAGATGGGAACTCTCAGTCTGGGGCAGGTGATGCACTCTATTCTTGGTGCTGGAGGGGGCAGCAGTGGGAGGGCTTCTAGTGACCTGGCCCCACTGCTGGACCTCCTGATGGCCTGTGGTATATTTTGGCCGCTGTGTGACAGAGTGTTGGACTAGATGGGCCATTGGCCTGATTCAACATTGGTTTCTCTTATGTTCTTATTTAAAATGAAACGATCCATTCTGAGCTGTTGGCATAGGATAAAAATTAAACCTAAAGAAGTCTGTGAGCAGTACTAACTTGAACAATAGATGCAGGTGGGTAGTGGTGTTTGGGTCCAGTGGCATTTTTAAATCCAATGAAGTTTAATTCTGGGTATAAGCTTTTGTGTGCTTCATATGAAAAAGTGTACATTCACGCGAAAGGTCAGACCCAGAATAAAACTATGCTGGTCTTAAAGTTGTAACTTGAATGATATCCCTCTTCTGCTCTAGTGATAAAGGCTTCCAGCGTTACCACAATTTAAAACCACATTGTCGCGCTAGTCTAAATTTTGTGATGTTTCTGTAAAGGTCGACGTGCTAGAATAAATGTTCACTTCCTTTAACGGACTGTGTTTATGTTAACTGCCAGCTTATCCGTGCCCCTTATTTTAGTTGGAACTAGCTCAAAATTCTCCGCTAAAAACCACATTTTATGGTTAAAAATGGATATAAACTTTTTTTTTTTTTTGAAAAGTTTACAGTGCTTTTGCAAACCCTCCAAATTTCCATGGGATTTTCGTTTCAGCTATGCCTTTCAACGTTTCAGTTTTCCTGTTGACACTGTCAAGAATTATCTAAAAGAATAAAAAATGTCCTCTGATGGATGTTACGGAAGTTTTTCAGAGCTAATTTTGTGCTGTATCTATATCACCAATATCGTCAAATATGGATGCATGTGTATTAACGCCCTCTGCTGGGCAGAATTGTTTTTGTTCAACTAATAAAGAAGCCCTCTTATTTATTCTGAGACTGTAGCATCTTTTTATTTAAAGCTTATTTTTTAAAATATATCTTATACAACACTGTTATGTCCTGAAGCTGGAATCTGTCCTATCTTTTCCCATGTTAAACTTCGGCTTTGAAACGGAGATGAGCACCGCAACCCTAGAGTCGGATTCGACTGGCTTTCGAGCAAGGGAACCTTTACCTTTTACCTTTTACCTTTAAAAAAGAACCAGAAGTTCTACTCCTGGGTCTTAAAATGGAAGAGATGCATGTTGATAAGAGAACACTGTTGTGGTATTTGATTACAACTGCCAGAATGATTTATGCCCAATTTTGGAAGCAAGATATGGTACCTGACAAGGGGGTTTGGATAAAGAAGATACTTTTTATGGCAGAAATGGATAAGTTAACAAGGAAATTAAACAATAAAGAGGATGAAATTTTTTTTGAAGAATGGAAGAATTTTAAAGAATATATGGAGAAGAACTGGGATGTTAAAAATAATTTACTCTGTTTTAATAGTTATTAGGAACGGTATATGTAAAGGGAAAGAAGGTATAACGATAAGGTTGCCTATTGTGAAAACAATTTGATTGCTTGAGTAATTCTAGTTAAAAATTAAATGTTTTGAACGGGTGGAAGCACTGCTGGAAGCCAAGAGTAGGGGAGGGAGGGGAGAAATGAAGGGGTTCTGTGTTAGAAATTGTAATGTGATTGAACGTGTTAGTGTATCCCACTAATAAAACTGTTCTTTTTTAAAAAATAAAATATAATAAGACAAGTGTGGACAATCACGACCTAATCAGAGAACAAATGCAAAGAAAACAGTCACGAGCGTCTGACCCACAGAACGAGCAGTCAACAAGACTTGCAAAGAAGATGCTTTCTGTGTATTATGGCCAACAAGCACTACAACACAATAAACAAATTCCTTCAAATCATAAGAAAATCCTAGAGCAGTGGTTCTCAACCTTCCTAATGCTGTGACCCTTTAATACAGTTCCTCATGTTGTGGTGACCCCCAACCATAAAGGCGCGGTGTCTCGGTTCCTAAGACCATCGAAAACATGTGTTTTCTGGTGGTCTTAGGTGACCCCTGTGAAAGGGTCGTTCGACCCCCCAAAGGGGTTGCGACCCACAGGTTGAGAACCTCTGTCCTAAAGTAAAAAGACATCATCAACATCGTCTCCGGATTATATAACAACGTTTCAAAATTGGATCTTTCTCAAGAAATATTAGAGTAGTACATAAAGCTCCCTTGCTCATAAAGTGCTTTACAAAAAGTAATGAAAGATAATACATTCAGATAGGACGCTGATATCAATAAGTATTCAGGCTCAAATATACTGCTAAACCTCTAATGGATCCCAGGCATCTCATGACTAATGGGTCAGACTCTCATGACTGTTTTCTTTACATTTGTTCTCATAAAATGTAATGCCAGGTAGCAGAGATATAAACTATAATGGACACAAACACAAAGGAGGTTTTTTTTACTTAGAATAAAAACATGCTTAAAACATCAGCACTCTTGCGATATTTTGTTTATTTAACAGTGTCTGATAACTGACACCTCTTGCTCCGAATTATTACATCAAAATGTCCGTGCTGTTGCAATCTTGAATATGCTGTTCAGGTGTGTATCTGCTAAGCGCAAACCTACAATGATGCGGCAGCAGCAGAACTGGAAGAAGAAGCAGAAGACAGCGAGTTCTGCTGCAGGCCTGATAGAAGCCCTCCGGGGGCCTCATCCGGCCCTCGGGCCACATGTTCGACACCCCTGTTTTGATGCATTTTCTATTTGTTTTAAAAACTACACAAAGTACAGGCTTTGAGATGGCGACAAATGGCATTTGAGTAATTGATTGGTAAGAAGCCATGTACTATAGTGGCTAAAGGAATGGACTGGCCCTGTAGACACCTAGATTTGAATCACCACTCACCATGAAAGAACTCGTTGGATGACCTTGGGCTAAGTCATTCTTTCTGTTTAACCTGCCTCATAGGCTTATAGTAAGGATAAAATGCAGGAGGGGAGAAAACCATGTACATCTTTCTGAGCCCCTTGGAGGAAGGGAGGGAATTTGTTTCTGGACATAATTCAAGGTGCTGGTCTTGACCTTCAAAGCCCTATATGGTTTGGGACCAACACTCTTGAAGCCTAATTCCGTATGAACCCTAGGGTTGCCAAGTCTGGATTGCAAAATACCTGGAGACTTGTGGGGTGGATCCATGAGAGGGTCAGCTTTGGGGAGGGGAGGGGCCTCAGCATGGTACAATGCCATAGAGTCCACTCTTCAAAGCAGTCATTTTCTCCACGGGAGCTGATCTCTGTCAGCTGGAGATCAGTTGTAAAAGCAGGGGATCTCCAGGCCCCGCCTGGAGGTTGGCAAGCCTAATGAACCCACCCAACCACTACAGACATCTTTGGAGGCCCTGCTTCAGGTGTACCCGTGGTCTGAGATAAGTTAGTGGCAACCCAGGACAGGGCCTTCTCAGTCACAGCACCAAAGCTCTGGAATTGTCTCCCCAGGGAGACTCATCTGTCCCCTTCTGTAGCCGTCTTCTGCCAGCAGGTGAAGACTTTTTTGTTTTGTTTGGCATTCCATCAATGATCAATGTGTTTTTATCTTTTATATGTAGTTTAATTCTTTTTTAAAAATCATTTTAATGACGTGCTTTGGGAGGGAACTTGATTTTCATTGTTTTATAATGTAATCTTATCATGCATTAAACTGTTAGCTGCCTTGGTGCTCTTGTCAGGGCAGGAAGGCACGATATACAAATTGTGTGAATAAATAAATAAATAATAGCACACTAAATAAAATATGGTATTTCCCAGGGCTTTTTTTGGTAGAAAAAGCCCAGCAGGAACTCATTAGCACAATAGGCCACACCCAATAGCAGAAACTCATTAGCATATTAGGCCACACCCCTGACAGCGCAGCTCCCTCCTGGGATTGGCTTCCCCAGGTGCCCCACGGTTTGCGGGACGCATGGAGAACCCGAGGGAAGGAAGGCAGTTAAACTCCCTTCCTTCACTGGATCGGCTTGGCTTCCCCAGGCACACCGCAGCTTGTGAGGTGCCTGGGGAACCCGATGGGGGGGAGGCTGTAGGCTTGGCCAACCCGGAAGCCAGCCGGAACTCCGTTCCTGTGTGTTCCTGCGCAAAAATAGCCCTGGTATTATCATGTCTGAATGTCATTTTGAGAGCGTTAAAAGCTTTTCCATTATAAATTTAAATAACTATAGACATCTGAGGATGGAATCGAAAGGCCTGGAAGGCTGTGTGATTTTGTTTTATAAACACATTGTAAATTGATACTATTTATATCAGTTGCATTATGGCAGAAAAGAACCGTTTTCCTTTTGAAGAATAGATGTTACATCCAGATGTTTTAAACTAATACATTAGAGCAAGACTGCACTTTGACTACTGTGTCCCCATAATTATATGCAGGGGTCATTTCGTAGAAAAAGAGGTGCAGGAGCTCATTAGCATAACTGATTTGCATATGCCACACACCCTGACATCACTGGAAGTGTGTCAGAAGGCAATACCCACCGCTCAGGCTCCACTGGACTCTTTTGGATTGCTAGCTATGGGGGGGGGGACACACGCAGATCTGCATGGCTGCTCGTGGGTTGAGGAAGGCGGCGAGGAGGATGTGCATGGCCTCGAGCAGGTAGGGAGCCAGGATACTGGTGGGGCAGAGGCACAGGAGGAGGCTGAGTAGGTGCAGGAGGCCAGGCAGAGCTCCTTGCAGGCCTTACGGGAGTAGCCCGGGCCCACCTTGCAGAGGCACCGTGTTGGCATGAGGACAGGCAGAGCTGGGTGCCATGGCACAGGCAGTGGTGAAGCAGCTCGAGGGCCAGCTCGCGGCAGTGCTCCACCGGGTCAGCCAGCAGGCTGGAAAAGGTGAGGGGGGTCTGCTGGGAGCAGGGGGTGGGGCTTGCCCCCTGGGCTCCTTACTGCCAGAGCTTCGCTCCTGCAGGAAATGACCCCTGATTATATGTGTCTGAGGCACTGGCTGTAATCCAGCGGATTACCCCTATTAATTTGAACAGAACTTGACTGTGTCTAATTGTGCTCTGCTTTGTGGCTATGGTATATTAGACTGGCATGCCGTAGGTTGACAGTAACATTCCACCAAAAGCACATCAAAATTACTGGATGAGATGTTTCCAAAAAATTAAATAATAAAAAATGAATGTAGTTCACTTATGCACAACTGTTTTGTATTGAATTTAAAAACAGTTTTTCCACAATTAATAATACATCTTTAGCAGAAACATTTTAGTTTAATTTTGTTCAGGAACATTAATTATCAAAGCATTATTAGCTCGTAGAAAGTGAAAAACCTTAATGTTCTGAAGCTTTTTAATCTATTAAAATAAGAATTCTCAACACTGGCTTTGCAGTTTTACATATATATATATATATATATATATATATATATATATATATATATATATATCACTGAAAAATAATTATATTACCTTTATAGAAAAATAATATAAATCATAATTTAGTGTACAGGTATGAATGTTTTCATCACAGTGAAATTAATGTTTTCATCACACTGTTACATTACATTACATTTTCGATCTGTATACCGCTCACCCCCCTTTGGGGGCTTTGAGCGGTTCACATATTTCATCATTACAAATTCTAACCTAGGGCCACATACATACAGGGGAGGTGACAAACCTATCAGGCACCCTTTTTTGTAGCTAGTTGTCTTTCTTCTGCGGACGACGTCTTTCTCTGGCGCTGGTCTTTTTTGGATTTTTCTGCGGACGATGTCCTCCTTCAAGTCCGGGCCGAGTGCACGGTTTTTGCGCAGGCTCGCTGATTGGCCTCCATCCATTAGGCTCCAGCCTGTCGCGTCGCCCCGCCTCCGTGCTTGTCGGCCCAGCCTCCTTTTTCGCTTTGGCCATCTCACCAGCTGCCGCCATGCTTTTTTTCCTGCCGCCGCCGCCGCTCGCTGTTCGCCGCTCGCACCATTTGCCGCACGAGCCGCTGCCACCACACCACAAGGGCGGGTGCCCCCCCGCTCTAGAAGCAGGTATCCAGTTTATCTATTTGCCCTTTAACAGGCTTTCGAACCGCTGGGTAGGCAGGAGCTGGGACATAGGGCCGGGAGCTCACTCCGGCTGCGGTGGGGCTCGAACAGCCGAAGCTATCCGGCCAGATTTCATGCAGGCTTCACTTACTGCCTGCGCCACCGCTCCCGGCCCGGTGTTCTGCGGGCACATAGAGAGAGCCTTTTTGGTCACAGCCCCATGATTACGGAACAACTTCCCCAGGGAGGTGCACCTGGACGACTCCCTTTCAGTCTTCAGTTCGCAGTTGAAGGCAGTTTTATTTAGGCCTGCATTTGAAATTGGGGGCTTTTATGTGTTTTCTATAATAGTTTTATTTACATTGGAAGCTGCCTTGAGTTTTGTAATGTAGGAAGGCACCTAATAATTTTTAAAAAATAAATTAAAAACATCAGAATAGCCCTGCTGGATCAGACCAGTGGTCCATCTAGTCCAGCATCCTGTCTCACACAGTGGCCAACCAGTTCCTCTGGATGGCCAGCAACAGGGCATAGAGGCTGAGGCTTTCCCCTGATGTTGCCTCCTGGCTCTGGCATTCAGGTTTAGTGCCTCTGAATGTGGAGGTTCCCCTCAGTCATCACGGCTAGTAGCAACTGATAGACCTATTCTCCATTAATCTATCTAATCCTCTTTGAAAGCTGTTTATTCCTGTGGCCATCACTACATCCTCTGGCAGTGAATTCCACAAAATATGCACAGGATAATGGAATCACAGAATTCCATGGTTCTAAATAATTCAATATTTAATTCTATATCATGATAGACTTTGCTTTTCATTGGCCATTTTATGATGATTTCAGCTTACTTTTTATTATTGTGTTTTCATCTGACTTGTTAGCTGCCTTGAGAATTCTATGAATGGTAGGGTAAAATGTTTCAAAATAGATACTATTATTAAGTCATACCATAGCTTATTATTTTAGTAATATTATTACATAATAAGTGTGAGTTCATTTATTATATAATTACCAAAGTGCCTGTCATTATGATGGGTGGAGGCTGTGGGTAAGCAGAGCTCATAGGCGGAAAGGCCTGGAGGTCAGGGGCACATAATAAGAACATAAGAACAGCACTGCTGGATCAGACCACTAGTCCATCTAGTCCAGCCTCCTGTCTCACACAGCAGCCAACCAGTTCCTCTGGACTGCCAAAAACAGGGCATAGAGGCCAAGACATTCCCCTGATGTTGCCTTCTGGCTCTGGGATGCAGAGGATTACTGCCTCTGAATGTGGAGGTTCCCCTCAGCCGCCATGGCTCGTTGCCATTAATTGACTTATCCTCTATGAATCTTTCTAATCCCCTTTTCAAGCTGTTTATTCCTGCGGCTGTCACCACATCCTCTGGCAGCGAATGCCACATTTTCATCACTCTCTGTGGAAAATAGTATTTCCTTTTATCTGTCCTGAAAAAAATATGGAAAGTTCTGCGGTGGTGAGGCTGTAGAACCCACTGCCAGAAAGGGAAGACAACCCTTTGTCCTCACCAAAGCTTTGCCCCTCAAATGTCATTACTATTGACAAAATTGTGTATGCCGCATCGCTGGAGACTTGCCTGTGGCAGCTCACAAAGCAAAACACAATCAAACTGAAAAACTTTCAGTTTAAGAAATCACTAAACCCCAGCCACCAAAAACCCAGAAGCGCATAAAAACAGTGCAAACCAGTTAAAATGATTCTTGTCAAATAATCCTCAGGTTAGAAGCATACTGTAAAAACAAATTAAATAGATCAAACTGCTTAGTTAACAGCCTGGATAAAAGGAGAGCTTTGGCTTGGCATCAAAAACAGAGTTGGGTAGGCACCAGGGAAGCCTCAAGAGGAGGAGAATTCTACAGGCCAGGTGTCACCACTGAAAAACCCCTACCCTTATGTCATCACCCGACTCTCCTCTGAAGGCAGGGCACAGAAAGTGGGGCCTGCGAAGATGATCCTTTTTCCAATGGGAACTACTGTGTATTGCTTATAGGGGAGTCAGTGAAGGGATGGTGTATTGCCATAGGAGCTCAGGTTCCTGTTCCTTATAGAACCTGTGATTAAAAATCAAGTGCACCTGCATGCCGATAGCTCCTCCTGTGTTCTGTTTGGGGCTCGCATCAGAGTGACATTAATGTCTGGAACCGTTTTTTCTTGTAAGTACACTCCCGTTTACATTTCTTTAGGGAGTGATTTTTCCTCATTCTTTTCATTGCTTTCTTTTTTTTGTTTCCTAAAGCAGCCAATACCTTGGGGTCATTTTTGTAATGGGCCATAAATCGTGACATCATTTTAACACACGTTGTACTGGTAGTCCGTTGCCAGTTGGCACTGTTTTTGTGTCTCTGCTTTGATTCTCATTTCAGCAGTGCCTACCAGGCTCCTTCAAAACAGGGTGCCATTTATGCCAAATGCTTTGCTAACCAAAAACAAACATGTCTGTTATTCCCGGTGCTCAGAATTCAAATAAGCTCCATTGTTGACAAGCATCGTTCAAAAGAGATGAAAGTGGTATATGCTCATGAACCCCTACCCCGAGCAAGAGACCAACCATAAAACACCCTCCTTTTTTCAACCCTCATCGGAGTGCCTAGAGAAGAACTTCCAGTTCCAGGTTGGGAAATTCCCAGCATTTTGGGGGTGGAGTCTTGGGGAGGGCAGAGGCCTCAGTAGGGTAATTAATACCAGAGTCTTCTCACCAAAAACAGCCGCTTTATCCCGGGGAATTGATCTCCGTTTGCTTGGAGATCAGTTGCAATTCCAGGAGATCTCCAGGCCCCACCTGGAAGTTGGCAACCCTAGTGCCTAGGTTATTATTATCATTCTCATCCCCCTGAAGAAGAGATGATGTTCAAAGCGTGGGAAATTCTGTTTTGAGGATTAGTTTGCTTTTTAAATTAAACCATTACAAAGTGGAATTTCCACTTCCACTTCTTTTTGTGGAAACTTGAAAACAAAAATTTACTATCGACAGGTACAGGCCTGTGGGTCCATTTCTTCTGTCCAATATAATTTGTTGGGATGAACTTTAAACAGCTGCAATAGAGACCATAAAAAATTGAAACAGGTATTTAATCAATATCTTCTGCTTAGCCACACCTCTAGCTCTAATTAACAGCTGATGGCCTTCAGGGGCTAAAATTGTATTACTGATACAGGATGGAGCTCAGCTCTTAACTGCTGTGTTTACAAGTAATCAAAATATTAAAAATTATGGGCATAATTCCAAGGACAAACTCCAAAAGGCAAGTAGAATTTGCAGAAAGACATTATTCATCTTGTACTTCCAGTGCTGGCTCTACCATTAGGCAAAGTGAGAAGACACACCTCTGGTAGCAGTTCTTACAGAGCAACAAATTGTCATGTCAGTTATTATGACTGGTAGGGTACCACTTGGATTTTCTGTCTCAGTTACTTTTGGTATTTAGAAAGGTGAAAAGTTTTTCCTTTAAAAGAGCTAAAAATTTTACCTATGACTGCTGTTTAATGTGTATTTTTTGTGTTTTATTTTAATTGGTCCCATTCTTTTGTTATGCTTTGTAATTTTTTTGATTCTGTTTTACATCTGACAGGTCTAATTTAACTTGTAGGCCTAATTTGTGTGGAAAGGCAAGATAAGAGTGTATTAATTAATCATAATATGTGGCGCATTTTGTGGGGAAAAAGTAAGGCTAATAACAAAGCCACACTAAAATCTACGGAGACTTTTATCTTACTGTAACTGCAAAGGTTTATTAGATTAAAATAATATTTTAAATAGTTAAAGTGAAAGTCTCCACTATTTCAGTGGTAGGACTGGAATCCAGGTGACCAGCATCTTTCGAACACTGGGTACTGGCAGGTTGATCACTACCACGAAGCAAGAGTCGATGGTTCTGTCCATTCCAGTGCCATAGAGCGGCAAACCACGGAGTCAAACCGACTTTGAGAACTCCTCCAACCTGTTGCAAAGGACAAAAATTAAGAGTTTATATCAGCAAAAACTCAAGTGCTACTAAATATTTGATCCCAAGCGCAAAATCTCACAACCCGCTTTGTCTGACCAACCAACAATGGGGCAGCATTTCACTCATTTAGCCCCTCATGTCCATTTCTCCACCTTCTGTTCCATTCCTGGCCTTCTGGGGAAGGCAACCACCTCAAGCACTCCCAAGTTGTGAGGTAAAAAAAAAAAAAAAAAAAAGACCCCACCAAATTGGGAGGAACCCAAAACCTGCCCAACCATTTATCCCTCAGACAAACTTGCCCAGGTTGGGGTTAGGGTGTGCCAGCCTGCCAGTGACGTCACGCCCGCCGTCCAATCAGGAGGCGGGCCTGAGGAGCGGAGGAAATGACGTCACCGTATCCCTCCGCGAGCCAGGACCCCTTTTTTTGTGTGTGTGTGTGTTGTTGGTCCTGTGTCTGTGTATCACCCCGCCACCGTATCGATGCATTTTTTTTTGAAAACCTGAGGCGAGCGTGGTGGAGGGGGGGAGGGGGAAGGAAGCCGCTCATGCGAGCCGCCCTCGCCTTTCGCCCTTCTCCGCGGGGCTGCAGGGGGTGTGTGTCCCTTTAAGAGTGGGGGGACCCGCCAGCCTCGGCTGAGCAGCGGCGGGAGGAGGAGGAGGAGGTGGTGGCAGCGGCCGCCCCGGAGACTGGGAGGTAAGTTGGCGCCATTCCGTTAGGTAGAGGGGGAGAGAGAGAGAGGGAGGGAGGCGGGCGCAGCCGAATCAGCCTTGGGGAGGGAGGCAAGCGAGGGAAGGAGGTGGGGGCCGAGTGGGGGGCGACTGCGCGTGCGCGCGGCGGCCGGGGACGCAGGTGGCGGTTGGGAACCGTTGCGGGCGGGGGGGAGAAGATGAGTTCAAACACCCCTCCTCCCCTCCCCCCTCAGGGTTCTTTCTACTCTCTCTCCCCCTTTTTTTCCCCTCAGTTGAGGCGGGGGGGGGGAGGCCGAGAAAGCCGGAGGAAAAGAAGGAGCGAGGGAGGGAGGGAGGGAGGGCGCGCGCCGAGCCGCGTGCCCGCGCGTGCGCGCCGTGTACACAAAAGCCAGCCGCGAGGCGTTCGCGCGAGGGGACCGGGGAAGGAGGGGAGGGGGAAGAGCGGGCGACGGCGGGCCGGCCGGCTGGCTGAGGGAGGCCGGCGATTGGGGGGCCGCGGGAGGGGAGGGGGCGGGGCCTCCCCTCGCGCTCTCCCTCCTCTCCTTGCACCCCGCCCCCCGCTAGGCGGCGGCAGACCTGGCTCGCGCCTTCGCCTCGGCGGCGCTTCTTTTTTTCTCCTGTGTGAGGATTGAGGGAAGGAGAGGAGAGCGCGCGGAGGGATACGCGACCCCCTCCGCGCGCCGTCGTCGTCTCTCTCCCCCCTCTCGCTCGGTCTTGAGGGGCGGGAGGAGAGGGAGAGAAAGAAGTGAAGGGGCCCCGGGCTCCTTCCGCCTCCCTCCCTCTCTCTCTCTTTTTTTTTTTGCGCCACTGTTAGGCCCCCCCCCCCCCCCCGATTTTCCTCACAGCTCAGTGGTCGTTGACGGGGGAGCGGCTCTTTCTGAGTGTTTCTTTAAGAAAGATCTCGCGCGGCCGCCCCCTCACATGACACCGAAATAAATTTTTATCGGGACCCCCCCCCCCTCTGATTCTGTACACAAATTATATATCATGGCAACGTTCCCCCTAAAACTATCACCCTTAACTCCAGGGTGGGCGGCCATGTTGGGCAAAGGGATTATTTTTTCCTTCCTCCAGGATGAAAATCTGAGGGTGTTTTTTTTAAATGTTGAGGGGGGAAATGATATTTTGTGGCCTGTTTTTTTTTTGGGCTCCTGTGTGGTGACCGTGCTGCCTCGGGGGGCAGGAAAGCAGATGTGGGGGAGATACCTTGTCTGAGGAGAAGAAGGGGACCATGATGCTCCTCGGGGGCAGAAAAGCAGATGTGGGGGAGATACCTTGTCTGAGGAGAAGAAGGGGACCATGATGCTCCTCAGGGGCAGAAAAGCAGATGTGGGGGAGATACCTTGTCTGAGGAGAAGAAGGGGACCATGATGCTCCTCAGGGGCAGAAAAGCAGATGTGGGGGAGATACCTTGTCTGAGGAGAAGAAGGGGACCATGATGCTTTTCGATGTGGCTGGGATGATGGTTTTAGACACAGCATGAGACAAGCCAGTGTTGGATCAGGCCAACGGCCCATCCAGTCCAGCACTCTGTCTCACACAGTGGCCAAAAATGCCATGTGCCATCAGGAGGTCCAGCAGTGGGGCCAGATCGGGTCCTCTTTAGTGTTTCGCCTGCACTGTTTGTTCTCCTGTCATCCGAACTGAGAGAGGAACCACTGTGGCTTGACCTGACTCTTGCATTGTGTATCAAATCAGGTTTCATATTTGCAGTGGCTTTTAAAGATTTGTGAAATCAGAAACATGAGTGAGGGGAGAAGAGCAGAAACCCTTCCACACGAATTCACACTCTGGGTGACTTTGTATGAACAGCGTGTCTATGTGGGAGCTTTCAGAGAAGATGGTTTGTTAGGTGGTAGCGTGTGGCCGTGTCGCCTTCCCCTGAGCATGTGGTTCATGAATGAGTGTCACGCTATGATCTTCGTGTGTGTTTGCGACTCATCCCTCTGTTTGAATTGCAATGTGGTGCACATGCTGTGGGAAACCGCTTTCTGGGCATGAGGCCTGAGACTTGCACGCACAGTTTTCACATGTGGCAAGCCACAGAAATGATTGGATCCTGCAGACCTGTTCAGCTGATGGTAGAGCTTTCCCTCTGCGCGAGAACCTGATTGGCGGAGGGGGAAGGCTGCTTAAATCTGGGGAGAGTACCACTGTTAGTAGAACGCATCTGTGGGATCCAACCCGATACTTCGTGTATGTATGATATTTAGAAAAATACGATACAAAGTGTTACATGGGTTATAACATGTGCTTGGGGATGGGAAATGGTATGGTATAGCCCTATCTCCACAGATCTCAGGAGCTCGGCAGCATTGGTACTTGGAAGGGAGACCACCAAGGAAGGCTGTGCAGAGGAAGGCAATGGCAAACTACCTCTCCTCCCTTGCCTTCAAAATCCCTTGCTGGGATCACCATAAGTCTGAACTAAGCAGGGTTGGTAGTTGGATGGAAAACCACCAAGGAAAACTCTGCAGAGGAAGGCAGTGGCAAACCACCTCCTCTTCCCTTGCCTTGAAAGCCCCTTGCTGCGGTTGCCATAAGTTGGAAACTACGCAGGGTCGGTATTGGATGGGAGACCACCAAGGAAGGCTCTGCAGAGGAAAGCAATGGCAAACAAACTCTGCTTCTCCCTTGCCTTGAAAGCCCCTTTCTGGGATCAGTGTATGTCGGTTGGAATTTGATGGCACATACATACATAACATGCACTTAAGGCATTATACTATCTTACAATAAAACAGTAAGGGCACTGATGCTGAGAGAGAGAATGGTTTTATCCAAAGGTACCCAAAATGATTTATGTTTGAGCTGAGATTTAAATGGAATTCAACAGCTCAGAATTTATGCTGTTGACTGACTCCTTACTTTCCATGGCCACATGGATTTTGAGCCTTCTGTGTAAGAATTTTGTAAGGTGTGAACCAGTTCTAATGGTGAGAGAAAGTCCTGTCACTTAGATTTCACCCAAATTTCACCCCTTTCTGCTCGATTATGGTGCATACAAACCCAAGTGTAAAGAAGACAGACCCTCTTGGATCTGATAGAAATTGCATGATGAGGAACTTCTAGGTGTTGTAAATATGCTAAGTGAGCGAATGGAGAAAGCAAGATGGGGGTAAAAGAAGTTACCATAAGGTGTAGTGCTGTTTTCCTGAGACTCCAGTGTTCTAAAATATACATTACTTTCAGATAGGTGAAAACTATTATCCAGCCAGGCTCCTTTGATGAACTTCCAGGTACTTTCCTCTCCGGCTGTGCCTGCGATTCATTCCTTGTCCAAGGCCAGGCTTTTGAGATAGATTTAATTTCTATCTGGAATGATTTTTATATGAAGGGTGTATGACATTACTTCCTACTGGAAAACCCACTGCCCCTCTGACTGGTAACAGCTCTTCTCTGAAACGGGACCCCAAGATGGGTTGCAATGGTAATAGAAGTTTGAGCCAAGTGGCACCTTTAAGACCAAAAAAGTTTGATTCAAGGCACAAGCTTTCGTGCGCACACAGACTTCTTCAGATACATTGAAATGGAAATTAGTAGTCCAAACATACAGAAAGAGGGTGAGCAGCAAACTATCATAAGGCATAATAAAGGTGTTTAACAGATGCAGGGACCAAACTAGAATAAGATTGTTAGGTCCTTCCTGGAAACCAGCGGGAGATGGGACTGTCCATGTCACTGCCCACGTGACCCGGAAGTGATGTTATCATATCCGGGACATCGGGGCAGCGCTGTGGTATTTGGGAAAAAACTATGGTTGATTTGGCTTCTGCCGTAAAGTTTTTGTCCAAATGCCAAACTGTCTCCCCAACATCCTGGATGTGATGACGCCACTTCCGGATCACATGGGCAGTGATGTAGATACATTGCTGCGTGACTGTTGGTTCTCCCTCTTTTTCAGGGTCGCTCCCCCCCACCGGCCAGCTGATTAGCGATGGGGAGGTGAAGCCTGGCAGCGGGGGATCCTAAACTAGAATAACAAGCTTAGTTTACGAAGGTCCCCATTTGTTTGGGTTTAATTCTGGGGAGGGAGGATCATAGCAAAGGAAATCAATATATCAGAATCGGAGATTGATGGGCTTCTTAACTGTGGAACACTGAGAGTAATTAACTGAGACCCTGCTATCATGCTCCATCCTTTCAAACCTAGGGGAGGGGGACATGGATCCTTGGCGAAGCACCTGTTTGGCATGCAGAACGTCCCAGGTTCAGTCCCCAACATCTCCAGATAAAAGGACCAGGTTAGGTGATGTGAAAGACTTCTGCCTGAGACCCTGGTGAACACCTGTAGACAGTACTGACCTTGATGGACCAAGGGTCTGATTCAGTATGAGGCTGTGTCATATGAACATTTCTTCCATTTCTGAACTATTCCTCACCTTAAAAAGCTTTTCATAATATTAAACCTAAAATCTTGTTCTGCAGTCGCTGGGTATAGCAAGCAGTCGTTCCTTTTCTCCATTTTAGTATATTTTAAGCGTTTCAGAGTGGGAGTACTGCCTTTTTATGCTAAACATGGTCTTCAAACATGGCCTTCAAACCATGTTCCCCACATTGCCTTTCCCAACATTTCTTTTACAAGTAGCATTGCTCAGAACAGAAAAGTCTATTCTGGAATGTTCTTTACTGTCGGCTTCTGGAATCTTGCTCATAGTACTTCTGTTCGTACAACCTAAAAACGTCATTGAACTTCCGTGCCATAGCAACCTATTGTTGACTCTTTTTATCTGCTTAGCGAACCTTTCTTTGAAATGCTGCTAGTTAGTAATATTCTGTCTCATACTTGCCCATTTGATTTAATGCTTACCCTCTATCTCTGGTGAATTCTATTTGTTTAAGGCATTATGTTTAACCTTCCTATCTCCTTAAAAATGTTTCAGGCCAGGTTACAACGCTGTTTAACATACACCTCATAGTAAGGGGAAGAAAAATGACAATTAGGAAAACAGTAGAAAAAAGTAAGAGTCCAGTAGCCCCTTTGTTGTTGTTCAGTCACACATTCGAGTCCGACTCTTTGCGACCCCATGGACCACATCACGCCAGGCCCTCCTGTCTTCCGTCGTGCTCCAAAGTTTGCTTAATTTCATGTTCATTGCGTTGATAACACTGTTTAACCATCTCATCCTTTGCCGTCCCCGTCTTCTTTGACCTTCAGTCTTTCCCAGCATCGGGGTCTTCTCCAGTGAGTGCTCCCTTCTCATTAGGTGGCCAAAGTATTTGAGCTTCAGCTGCAGTCTCTGGCCTTCCCGGGAACAGTCAGGGTTGATTTCTTTAAGGATTGACTGATTTGATCTCCTTGCAGTCCAAGGGACTCTCAAGAGTCTTCTCCCTTGATCTCCTTGCAGTCCAAGGGACTCTCAAGAAAGCATCTAATTCTTCGGTGCTCAGCCTTCCTTATAGTCCAACTCTCGCAGCCATATATTACTAAGTAGCCCCTTAAAGACTAACAAAAATGTGGCAGAGTAGGCGTTTTCGTGAGTCACTGACATACCATGTATACATTCTAGTTGTATCCGAAGAAGTGAGCAGGGACTCAAGTCTTTAAGGCACTGCTGAACTCTTACCATTTTACCGTGCTCTGGTTAGACCTCACTTAGGGTACTGTGTTCAGTTTTGGGCACCACAATTTAAGAAGGATGTAGACAAGCTGGAACCTGTCCAGAGGAGGGCAATGAAGATGGTGAGGGGTCTGGAGACCAAATCCTATGAGGAAAGGCTGAAGGAGCTGGGCATGTTTAGTCTGGAGAGGAGACGACTGAGAGGTGATATGATAACCCTCTTCAAGTACATGAAGGACTACAATATAGAGGAGGGTGCGGAGTTGTTTTCTCTTTTCCCAGAAGGTCAGACCAGGACCAGCGGGTTGAAATTAAATCAGAGTTTTCGGCTAAACATTAGGAAGAACTTCCTGACAGAGCAATTCCTCAGTGGAACAGGCTTCCTTGGGAGTTGGTGGGCTGTCTTTCTTTGGAGTTTTTCATAGAGGCTAGATGGCCATCTGATAGCAATGCTGATCGTGTGAACTCAGGCAGATCATGAGAGGGAGAGCAGGAAGGGTTGTCTCAGTGCTTAGTTCTTGTGGCCCTTTCTTACACGCCCAGGGAAATGCCAGCCACCACTTTTGGGTCAGGAAGGAATTTTTCTCCAGGCCCAGTTTGGCTGGGGATCCTGGAGGTTTTTTGTCGTCTTCTGGGCATGGAACAGTGGTCACTGAGGGTATGGAGGGGGAGGTATTTGTGAATTTCCTGCATTGTGCAGGGGGTTGGGCTGGATGACCCTGGAGGTCCCTTCCAACTCTTAAGATTGTGTGATTCTATGATTCTACTGCTTCAGACAGACCAACATGGTGACCCATCCTGAATCAGAAAAACACCCAGATTTTTAAAGGCACCAGAAGCTAGCAACAGTCAGTCTACTTTTAACTGTTGAACCTGCTCTTGGAAAGACCTGTCTAAATAGTTTGATGTGGAATGTTAGCATTCTGATATACCCACGGTGCAATCCTAATCATACTTCTCTTGGCCTCTCCCCAGTGAATAGACTTGGGTAAGATTCTGAGCAGACCTGTTTCGGATTGCGTTGCTAATCTGCCTATGTTAGTACCTCAAGTAAGTCTTGATCCAAGGAGTGGTGTTTCCACACCATCTTAGCTTAGCTTTTTTTTATTAAAGTATATCATCCAAACTTTGTTTGTTTACTTCCTTCATTTCTGCCCAACCCTTTTCTCCAGCAGGGACTCAAACCAGCCTCACATCAGTATTCTCTGTGTTTCATACTTATACCAATGCTGGGAGGTCGGTTAGGCTAACAGTGCATGACTGGCCCACAGTGTCCCAGCAGGCTTCCGTGGCAAAGTGGGAATTCGAACCTGGGTCTCCCAGATCCTTGTCCAACAGTGCCTTTCACTGAGTGTGTATCCATGTAGTTAATGAAGCATACTGTTTCATTCGTTCTGTTCATCCTGTTTCAGTCTAATTTCCTGTGCTAGTACTCAGAGTGTATTCTTTCAACTAGATGACAAACGGCCAGATCTTGGAAGCTTTGCTATCCAAGCGATCTTATCAGGTGCTGTGGATCTTCCTTATGGTTCTCCACACACTGCTTAGAAGCGCAAGAAACATGCACCTATGTCAGACCAAAGCGTCATCAGCAACTGGTATAAAACATTGCAGATAGCTTTCTGAGAAGTAATTCCTGCTTTGTAGCTCATAATCCGGCATCTGTGCCGTTTGTTTTATTTCATTTTTACCCTGCTCTTCCTCTGGGTAGTTGGGGGTATTGTACAGAGTTCTCTCCTCCTTTGTTCTATCCAAACAACAACCTTGCGAGATCGGTTAGCTGGGGGGGGGGGAGGCATTGGGTCACCCAGTGGGTTTTGTGGCAACCAGGAATTTGAACATGGATTTCCCAATTTGACATTTCAACCATTATTTAATGTATTTATTGTTAAATTTATACCCAGCCCTCCCACCTGATCCCTCTGTGGTTTGTGAGAAAGAGGTTGCAATCAGACATGGCAGTGTGGTGTGGAAAATGTACCCTCTTTGGATTTTACAACTTTAGATTTAAAAAGCACAGGCTGCTTGGATCAGAGCAGAGGAGAATCAGAACAGAACTTGGCAAATTGGGATGGAACCCATGGAAAGCCAGGGAAAAACCTGGACTTGACAGGAGTTTTCAAATCATAGTAGTTACCTGGTCAAACCGTTTTCCCCCTGTTCAGAACGGTAACTGGACGTGGAGCAGTGTGATCGTAACGTTTATCTGTTTGTAGCCCAGCCGTCTCACTGAGACTCAAGGCAGATTTATAAAATCTGAAAAGCAATTGGGTCAGACAGCAAAGACCTCCAATAAGGACTAGACTTACACCACTGTAGAAATGAAAACTGGTCTGAGGCATGGCATGCCACAAAGAAAAGAAGGGGTTACTGTAATGATTCCTCGTTTTGGTGTGTGTGTGTGTCTTTAAATGTTGTTTGACTGCAGTGCTGTAAGGAGGGCGATAGGGGGAGATGAGTGTGCTGTGATTGGCTGATGACTGAGAGTGTGGGAGAAGATGTTCTGTGAGGAATCTTTGTGTTTTTATGACAAAGTTCAGAGAGTGTGTGTATGTCTTTGGAGAGTGAAGTGTGAGAAGCTTTAAAGAGATTCTGTGGACCTCTAAAAAGTATTGTGAAAGAGTCTATAAGGAAAAGAAACAAGCTGTGTCTAAACTGTGTGATTAGACCAATGTTTTATCTTGTGTGGAAAAGTCAAAGAATTTAGCCGGTTTGGCTACAAATATGAGAAAGAGAGAGAATCCTGTCAGAGGGGAATTTTGGTGTCTGAGAAACTGGTGTGACACCAAGCTTGCTAGTTATATTTTACAAGTTCATTTTTCCAGAAACCTATTTTGTTCTTATTAAATATATCCCAGAATTCAGTACAGTACTTCCTCAGGGCCACATAGTCCTCTGAAGTGCCCAGACCCTGGGTTACACTACTCAAGGAGAGAGATTTGGAATGTTCAATTCTTGGTGGCAGCAGAAACTACCAAGTTTATATACACAAAGTGTGAATTAAAGGAAAAAACGTTTCCCCTATAAGCAAGCACATCACAGAGAATGATTTAAAGCAAAAACAGCCCCCCCCCAATAGGCAGCACGCCACAGTTACAAAAAATGGAGAACATTGCCATCAAGAGGGAGGTGATACGTACAATATTTAGAACCTAGAGATTGCGAGGAACCTAGATATCTAGGAAGGTAGGTGATATGTAGAGTATCTGCAATATCTGTAGCCCAGAACCATCTACCATATTTAACCTAAGAACATCAGGCCAGTGGCCCATCCAGTCCAACTCACTGTGTCTTGATCTCCTCCATGTAAGATTCTGGTTGGTTGGCCACCTCGCTGGAACCTACTACCATCTGAGAGGGTATTGGCTTTTTCTTTATCCCCAGCATCTGGGGTCAGAGATATACTGCCTCTTCATGTGGAGGATTCATTAGCTGTCATGTTTAATAACCATTCTCTGTTACTCCATCTAATCCCTTTTCTTAAAAGCTGCCTGGGCTTAGCGGCCATTGCCATAAGTTTGTTAGATGTTGGGTGAAGAAGTATTTATATTAGCCAGCCAGGAACACGCTGACAACCGATAGGCTCAAGCAACCCTGACATCTAGCACCATGAAAGAGGCCGAAACATTTTTTTCTTTCCCTTCTGCACCATTCCTTGATAAGGCTCATGGCTCCCTTCCTAATTAAAGTGCGTTCTTGATTGCGTTGATGGATGTGAGTGAAAATGATGACACACCTAATTCTGTAGACTACTGTCGGAAGAAAGACATTTCGCAATCCTAATAAGCAGCCTTACATTTTGGGATGGAGAGGACGCCACAGAGTGTTGGCACTTGCGGTGGGCTTCAAACATCCTGAGGAAGAGAACATATATAAAGTGAAATAAAAATTCTGGGAGAAAGAGAGCTCTGAGAGAAAAAATGGCAGAGTTTCTAGGATTAAAGAAAGAGGCTCGAATCCAAAAGTGTAAAAGACTTAAATTTACCTCATGAAGAGAAAAGTGTACGAAGAGCTGAGAGTTATATTGATTCAAAGCACTGTGGGAACTAGTAAAACCACAATGGAGACAAAACCCTGAGGGAATGTTTAACCCCAGTCCAGAATATTTAGAGTTTCTGAGAGGAAAGTTAAAAGTTGAAGTAGAATTTAAAAATAAAGAGGTGGAAAAGGAAGCAGAAAAAAATGAAAGTCGAAACAGAATTTGAAGCTAAAGAAATGATTTAATGTTAATTTGTGTATTTTCCAATAAAAACGTGTGTGATATTTGCTCATATCTTGCGGCTCTCAGACATCTGATGTTTCTTCTATGTGGCTCTTATGTTAAGCGAATTGGGCCACCCCATGAGGGAAGGCGGACTATAAAGTCAAGTCATTAAACCGTTAAATTCTTTATTAGGTGTTTTAAGAGGGGGAGAAAGATGGGTGAAGGAGAGAGGATAATGTTGCATTTAGGGGGTTAAAGGTCTGAAGACTGTTGTGATGCGTTTCCTGTTGTTACGTAGAAACACAGAGTGGGAAGTGTCCCCAAGGGTAACCTAGTCCAGTCACAGCTGCCGCCCCACTCCCCCAGTGACCACTGCTCTATGTCCAGGGGAAGGCAAAAAACCTCCAGGATTTCTGGGCCAACCTGGCCTGGAGGAACATTCCGTCGTGACCCCAAGGGGGCCATTGGCGTTGCTCCAGGCATGTATGAGAGGGCCTTGAGAGCTGAGCACCAAATCATCCCTCCCTGCCCTGCATCTCTCTCTCTCTCTCCCAAAAGGATAGAACTTGAGGGCGTCCAGTGAAGCTGATGAGTTGAAATACTACTTTACACTACTTTAAAATGTGGACTTCACTGCCAAGAGGATGTAGTGATGGCCACAGGAATAGACAGTTTGAAAGCTGCGGTGACTCAAGTGGTTAAGACGCTGAACTGCAGGCTGTGGAAGGTCAGTATAGTTCAGCAGTTCGAGACCCGAGAGTGTCGCATGACAGGGTGAGCTCCCGTCTCTAGTTCCAGCTCCTGCCAACCTAGCAGTTCGAAAGCAAGAAATTGCAAGTAGATAAATAGGTACCACTTCGGTGGGAAGGTAACAGCGTTCTGTGTGCCTTGGTGTTTAGTCATGCTGGCCAGATGACCATGGAAACGTCTTCGGACACTACTGGCTCTTTGGCTTTGAAACGGAGATGAGTACCGCAAGCCTAGAGTAGGATTTGACTGGCTTTCGAGCAAGGGTACCTTTACCTAGATACATTCATGGAGGATAAGTCTATCAATGGCTACTAGCCATGGTGGCTGAGGGGAACCTCCACGTTTAGAGGCAGTCAACCCCTGAATCCCAGGGCCAGGAGGCAAGATCAGGGGAAGGCGTTGTTGTTGGCCATCCAGAGGAACTGGTTGGCCACTTTGTGAGACAGGAGGCTGGACTAAATGGACCACTGATCCAACAGGGCTCTTCTTATGTTTTTATGAGGGGAAGGCCTCTCTGCCTTGTTGTTGTCCTTCCAGAGGAACCAGTTGAGGCCACTGTGTGAGACAGGATACTGGACTAGAGGGACCCTCACTGGTCTGGTCCAGCAGGGCTCTTCTGGTGTTCTTCTCAGAGGAAGGTCTTGGCCTCTCTGCCCTGTTGTTGGCCCTCCAGAGGAACTGGTTGGCCACTGTGTGAGACAGGATGCTGGACTAAATGGACCACTGATCCAACAGGGCTCTTCTTATGTTCTTGTGTGGGGAAGGCCTCTCTGCCTTGTTGTTGTCCTTCCAGAGGAACTGGTCGGCCACTGTGTGAGACAGGATGCTGGACTAGAGGGGCCCTCACTGGTCTGATCCAGCAGGGCCCTTCTGATGTTCTTCTCAGAGGAAGGCCTTGGCCTCTCTGCCCTGTTGTTGGCCCTCCAGAGGAACTGGTTGTCCACTGTGTGGGACAGGACTAGATGGACCATTGGTCTGATCCACCAAGGGCTCTTCTTATGTTCTCTCACAAGCTGCCTAAATTCACAGAATCAGCATTGCTGTCAGATGGCCACTGCTTAAAAACCTCCAAAGCAGGAGAGCTCACCACCTCCTGAGGAGGCCCGTTCCATTGAGGGAACCCCTCTGTTAGGAAGTTTAAAGCTGCCTTGCAGATAGAATCTTAAGGGGGACTGTCCTGCTACTCGATGCAGCAGGTGGAGTCTGTGTGTGTGTGATACAGGGTTATAAGCCACCTAGGCCATATCTGTTTTCATTCTGGCCTGAATGTTTCAAACCGAGCTGGCGGTATTTCTTTTGGTTGGAAGAAGAGAGCATGTTTCCTAGACCCCTCCACCCTTCATCTTCTCTCTCTGCTCTCCTGTTTCTGTCAATGACAAGTTCCCTATCTTTGCCCAACTTCATGTGGGTGTCGTGAGACCTAAAATGTAATGGCACTTGGGGAGTACTTTGAATTTCTAGAGTGGGTGATGGCACAGAAACCTCAAGTATTATGATTTAATACTAATTTTAAATTGGCTTTTGAGCAGCTGGACGCTCAGCCACCTGTGGTGAGAAAGAATTTTGTTGTTATTCATCTGCACGGTCAAGTCCGACTCTTCGTGACCCCATGGACCACATCAGACCAGGCCCTCCTGTCTTCCGTTGTGCTCCAGAGTTTGCTCAATTTCATGTTCATTGCATCGATAACACTGTCTAATCATCTCATCCTTTGCCATCCCTTTCTTCTTCTTTGGCCTTCAGTCTTTCCCAGCATCAGGGTCTTCTCCAGTGAGGGCTCCTTTCTCATTTGGTGGCCAAAATATTTGATCTTCAGCTTCGGTATCTGGCCTTCCAGGGAACAGTCGGGGTTGATTGCCTTTGTTGTTGAGTTGCACAGTCGAGTCCGACTCTTCGTGACCTCATGGACCACATCAGGCCAGGCCCTCCTGTCTTCCATCGTGCTCCAGAGTTTGCTCAACTTCATGTTCGTTGCATCGATCACACTGTCTAACCATCTCATCCTTTGCCGTCCTCATCTTCTTTGACCTTCAGTCCTTCCCAGCATCAGGGTCTTCTCCATTGAGTGCTCATTAGGTGGCCAAAGTATTTGAGCTTCAGCTGCAGTATCTGGCCTTCCAGGGAACAGTCAGGGTTGCTTTCCTTTGTTGTTGTTGTTCAGTCACACAGTCAAGTCCGACTCTTTGTGACCCCGTGGACCACATCACGGCAGGCCCTCCTGTCTTCCGTCGTGCTCCAGAGGTTGCTCAATTTCATGTTCGTTGCATTGAGCACACTGTCCAACCATCTCATCCTTTGCCGTCCCCTTCTTCTTTGACCTTCAGTCTTTCCCAGCATCAGGGTCTTCTCCAGTGAGTGCTCCCTTCTCATTTGGTAGCCAAAGTATTCGAGCTTTAGCTGCAATATCTGGCCTTCCAGGGAACAGTCAGGGTTGATTTCTTTTAGGACTGACTGATTCGATTTCCAGCAGAGTAAGAATTACTTCTGGGCAAAGTCTTTTTTTAAAAAAAGTTAGGCCTAAAGTACCAAGTATGCCGGGAGCGTGGGAGGGGACAGATCATGCCCGTTATATGCTTCGTTCATTGCCCCATCATTCTTTCGTAAGGGTGTAAAATTTGGATGCATGCTAGCCGACTTTGGTGGGGTTAATCAGTCAAATTCTGCAGAATAATTTCCTAACTGTGGTGGATTTTCCCCGCGTTCTGCTAATTGGAAAATAAGATTGTAAGCGTGGAATCGGTTGCCAAGCTTGAGCTAATATTGTTAGAGAAAGAGGGAGTGAGACGCCAACTGTTAAATCAACATGAGGAAAAACAGATCTTTCCCCCCCTATTATGGGGTAATTTGTGTACAGAGCAGCGTGCTGAGCCTTTTCCTGCTGATTTCATACAACTGGGTGTTCCAAGAAAGAGTGTCAGCTGGCAATCAGATAGAAATCTCAGTGCTCTAATAGCCCTTCCCTTAATCATTCCAGTGTTTTCCAAACTTCTGGTACTTGGGACACAAATTTTTCTTCTTCTTCTTTTGGCATTCTAATCTGGAAGCACACTTTTTCCAAAGGCACAAAAGATACCCACATGTTCTGGGCTGGCTTCTGAAACAGTGGCTTGGTATGGAGCACTTTCTGCAATTGTGTAGTAGCCCAGTTAAGTATTACCTATTGTCAGTCCATCGTTCTGTTTGCCCAGTAAGGATCGGAGATGCATCTAGGATTCCCTGCGTCTGGGCAATGTAATTGTTTCTGGGATTTGTTGTTGAAGGCCTTCATGGACGGAGTTCATTAGTTGTTTTAGATTTTCCGGGCTGTATGGCCGTGGTCTTGGCTTTGTAGGACCTGACGTTTCACCAGCAGCTGTGACTGGCATCCTCAGAGGTATAACACAGGAAGATGGAGTACTCTCTGTGTCAAGGTGAGCAGAAAAATGGTAGGCAGGTAATTTATATCTACACCGGAAGGTGGGGTAGGGCTGAGTCATTATCTTGTAGGAGTTCCCCAGGCTGTGACATGCTAATGGAGGAGCTTTCCTGAGGAGGTTCTTTTGCATGTGGATTGGCTGTTGAAATTCTAATCTTATCTGTAATGCTATTGTAAGATGTAGAGCAGTGTCCAACCAGTTCCTCTGGAGGGCAGAGATAACAGAGCAGAGAGGCCAAGGCCTTCCCCTGAGGAGAGCATAAGAAGAGCCCTGCTGGATCAGACCAGTGAAGGTCCCTGTAGTTCAACATCCTGTCTCACACAGTGGCCAACTGTTTCCTGTGGAGGGTCAACAACAGGGCAGAGAGGCTGAGGCTTTCCTCTGAGAAGAACATCAGAAGAGCCCTGCTGGATCAGACTAGTGAGGGTCCATCTAGTCCAGCCTCCTGTCTCACACAGTGGCTGGCCAACCAGTTCCTCTGGAGGGCCAACAACAGGGCAGAGAGGCCGAGGACTTCCCCTGAGAAGAACTGCTGGATCAGACCAGTGAGGGTCCATCTAGTCCAACATCTTGTTTCACCCAGTGGCCAAACAGTTCCTCTGGAGGGCCAACAACAGGGGCAAGGAGGCCGAGGCCTTCCCCTGATGTTGCCTCCTGGCTCTGGGATTCAGAGGCTGACTGCCTCTGAACGTGAAGGTTCCCCTCAGTCACCACGGCGAATAGCTGCCGATAGACCTGTCATGGAGGACAGGGCTATTAGTGTCTACTAGTCACGATGGATAGCAACTCTCTCCAGTACCAGAGGCAGTATGGCTCTCTGTATCCATTCCTGGGGAGCATGGGTGAGAGGTCCTGCTGCTTGTGGGCTTCCTAGAGGCGGTCGGTCAGCTGTCGTGTGAACAGAATGCTGGACTTTATCGGCCTTTGGTCTGACCCAGTGCGGTTCTACTTTTGTTCTTGCGTTCTTGTCTGTCAACTATCGTGGGCTGCACCAGGGAACCCCAGCGTGTCCTCAGTCATTCGGGATGACATCACTTCCCCTTGTATTAGCCATGACCGGGGGGGGGTTGTTGTGGGGGGCACGCCTCCCCACACTGAAGGGAAGAAAGGTGTATTCCGCAAGGTGGATTAAAGTTTCGAGGCACTTAAGCCATTCTCCTGGCCCAGGGTGTTGTCTCAAATGTTTTGTCATACTTTGTGACTCGCTTGCTGATTGGCTGAATAGTTCTTACCGTATTTGCCTTGAGTGACTGGATATTTCTTACCGTATTTGCCTTGAGTCCCAGTGAGAAAGGCGGACTATAAATGAGACTAATAATTTATTTATGTATTGGATTTTGTTTGGTTGCTGCTCACCCGAAGGTGTCTTATGGCGCCTTATGACATTAAAACCAGTATGGTAGAAAAAATGACATGCAGTTAATGACGGCTTTTGAGTGTCAACAAAGGTCTTTTCAGTGGAAGAACACACTTGCAATATGTTCCGGGTTTGTTTGTTTTTTAAATCCTTCCAATATTATTTATTATTATTTTGTTTGATTTATATTCTGCTCTGCCTGCCATGGCAGGCTGGGGTGGCTTACAGAATAAATACATATATTAAGTCACCTTGATATGTTAAAACACAGGATTTGGATTAAAACCACATCGTGTAATAAAACTATAAATATTATTAAACATAAATATTAATAAAAGATGGCCGCGTTCTCTCGCATCCAGGTGATCACTACCACCGTAATCTGGGTACTTGCCCGGCTGTTAGTTCTTAAGTAGGTGCTGATGTTGGTGCTGATGTAGGCAACCAGGTGTTCCATCTGAAATTTGGTCTCCAGTTCGGTGTAGTCGTTAAGTGCGTGGACTCTAATCTGGGAGAACCCACTCCTCCACTTGCACCTGCTGATGTCACCTTGGGTCAGTCACAAGCTCTGGCACAGCTGCTCTTGAAAAAGAGCGGTTTCTGTCAGAGCTCTCTCAGCCCCACCTACCTCACAGGGTATGTCTGTTGTGGGGCAGGGAAGGGAAAGGAGTTTGTAAGCCGCTCTGTGAGATTCCTTTGGGTAGTGAAGGGTGGGGTTTAAATCCAATCTCCTCCTCCTCCTCCTCCTCCTCTTCTTCTTCTTCTTCTTCTTCTTCTACTTCTTCTACTTCTTCTTCTTCTTCTTCTACTTCTTCTTCTACTTCTACTTCTTCTTCTACTTTTTCTTCTACTTCCTGTTGGTGGTTTTTGGGAAGCAAAACCATGTTTTTGACCCCATAGAAGTCTCTGCCCCATTCATTTTTGGTGCCCACTCAGGTTGCTTCGTCCTCCTCTCCCTTCTTCTCTCCGCTGCATCACATATTTCAGATACAGGTTTTTGAACAATCTTCATTGCCTCTTTGATTGCCCTTGTAGAGCTTGGCTCACTCACTTGATCTGCTTGTGTGCTTGACGTCCTTTCCCTCATGGTGGACGTACTTGGGTACAGGAGCTGACAGTTTGATTCTGCCGCTCCTATGTCTCTAGGGACGTTGGCCGCACCCAATCCAAAATTGTTCCCAACTGTGGTGTCTTGGCCCCTATTCTCATTCTTGGATACGTTTCCCCTTGCTTGGAAGACATGAGTGCCCAACAGCCTCGGCACGTCCAAGACCTGCAGAGGTGGAGGGATGTAGAACCTTAATGGAGGGCTTATTGCCTTCCACAGTAATGCCTTGTCTCCACCGTCTACCTGGATATTTCTCAAGGCCGCCTCAGTCCTCTTCAAGTAGGCCTCCTCAAGAGGTCATGGGACGTGGCGTGGCTGCCTTTGGTTCTCTGCAAGCCGCTGCTTCTTCCTTTATCCTATCTGAAAATGGCTGCATTAAGTTTTGACAAGTTCTGAGACACCCTCGCCATACAGTCTGTCCCGATTCAGGAGTCTGGCCTTTGTTTGATCGATGCACTGTGCTGCTTGGGTAAACAGGCAAGACTCGGACCCATCACTAAAGTCCTCAGTGCTGTGCTCTGCTTCAAGGTCTAAAGAGTTGTCCTCCTCACTAAAGCTCATCTGCCTGTTCTGAGTTTTGGCTGGCGGAGATGGGACCTTTGTCCTGTCCTCTGGAGTGATTTGTGTTATTTTGGGGGGTGATTTTGAACCCAATCCAGTAGACTCTTCTTCCTCTGTGCTGCCCTCACATAACTTCGGATAACATGCGTAGATCTCACTGATTTTGAAGCTGCCGAGGCTCTCATCCAGTTTGGTGTCGTGGTTAAGTGCACGGACTCTAATCTGGGAGAACCGGGTTTGATTCCCCACTCCTCCTCCACTTGCACCTGCTGGATGACCTTGGGCAAGCCATAGTTCTGATAAGAGCTGTTCTTGAAAGAAGAGCAGTTTCTGTCAAGAGCTTTCTCAGCCCTACCTACCTCACAGGGTGTCTGTTGTGGGGAGGGGAAGAGAAGGGAGTTTGTAAGCCGCTCTGAGACACCTTTGGCTAGTGAATGGCGGGGTATAAATCCAATCTCCTCTTCTTCTTCTACCTCACAGGGTGTCTGTTGTGGGGAGGGGAAGGGAAGGGAGTTTGTAAGCCTCTCTGAGACACCTTTGGCTAGTGAATGGCGGGGTATAAATCCAATCTCATCTTCTTCTTCTTCTTCTACCTCACAGGGTGTCTGTTCTGGGGAGGGGAAGGGAAAGGAGTTTGTAAGCCGCTCTGAGACACCTTTGGCTAGTGAAGGGCGGGGTATAAATCCAATCTCCTTCTCCTCCTCCTCCTCCTCTTCTTCTTCATCTTCTTCATCTTCTTCTTCATCCATGCTGCTGGCATCCCCTTGGGGTTCAGGAGCTGTGTCCCAGGTTGGGGTCGGTTTAACTCCTGGAACAGCAGGCTCGTCCTCGGAAAAAGCAGCACCCTCAATTACAGATGAAGAAACAGCACAACTTGACACAGTAAAGCTCCTGACGACTTGAGCGGCCTCCTCTCCTTGTGACTTTTGCGTCTTGACTCCGAAGTCCGAGGTGGACGGAAAGCAGATATTGATGTCGTGATGGGATTCACTGTTGGGATGTGCTGGAACGTTCACAGAGGTGCGCCCTGTGGGGCTCAGTTGAATCCTTGGAAGTCATTTTGCGGGATATAGCGGATACTCTCCAGATTTATGGTGCGGTCTTTCTTTCTGTACTCCAGTCCAGCCTCCACTGTGTCACAATACAGTTTCGGCCAGCCTGGCATCAGTTTCCAAAGACCGGCCAGAAAATATGTGATCCTTAACCCCTGAACCTTTGATCCCTTCCCAACTGCCTCCTGCATCACAGCACAGAAGCTGTAGATGTCTGATTTGGCCGTAGCAGACTTTTCAAGGGTCACTTCTGGTGAACACCATCTGAACAGCTGAGAGGAGATGGGTATCCAGGTCAAGTTGCTGAGTTCTCTACCATCCTTGCTTTCGTTTTTGTTTTTGTTTTAATAATTTTTTATTGCTTTTCACTACAAAACTACAGGACTACAAAGGGTAAGGGAAATGGGAAGACTAACCTAAAATAAAAGCTAAAACAAGGATTGTGGTGCATAGCTTATAACGATATCTTGATAGTCTTCCTACAAATGTAAATAAAAAGGAATGTTACTGAGTTAAAGTTATTTTATGGTCAAACTAATACAAGCATAATTAGTCAAGAAGTGTGCATCCTAGTTGCTTACACATGAACAAAATTTAAGGCTTTCAGAGTTACAGTAAATGTTACACGTTTTATCTTCTGCACCTGCTTTTATCACTGCTCCATCTAAGTTTGAGGAGTTTAGGGGCTGCAGCCCCTTTCTCAGATTCAGAGTCTTCTGTGGAACTGCCCAAATTACTTCCACTGTTTCCCACCCCATGTTCATTGTTTCCTTATGTTTGCTTATCCTCCTCTGCTTTCCCTTTTTCTTTTTCTTTTGCTGTTGTTTGATGTTGCTCCAGAAAAGTTTTTGCTTTTTCTTCTTGTAGTTGAAAATAAGGCCTTCTGGGTATATCCATCTGAAGGGAGTGGAATGTTTCTGTAGGAAAGCAGTTAGATTTTTGTACTGTTTCCTTCGCTTTCTTATCTCAAATGGTATGTCTTTTAAAACTCACATATCTTCACCTTTGATTTTCAGGGTTATCCAATTAGTCACTTTCAAAGTTGTGTCTCTTGGAGAACCTGATATATACTTCACTGGGCAGCTTATTTTTCTTAATGAATTCTGGATAGATTCGATATACCATATCCAGATCGCTTTGTATAACTTCCGCTTTAAGGTCTGCCACAGGAGCTAGAGCTTCGCTTAAAATGTCTTTTAGGTTCTCTCCTTTTATTTCTGGAATACCTTGAAACCTCAGGACATATGATGATCTTTTCATTTGGAGCTGTAACAGCTGGTCTTTGTCGGAAATTCTTTCTTTTTCCACAGTCTCCCGTCTCTGGTTGATCATGTTTGCCTTAGTATCAACTTTTTTCAGTTCCTTAGCTGTCTCTTCTGTCTTAGTAACAGTTTCTTTCAACTGCTTCTGGAGAGCATCGAAGTTGCTGTTGAGATTAGTCATCTGGTCCAGCAGTGGTCGCAGTGCTGTAGCCAACATGGTAGGGAAATCATTGGTTGCTTCCGGTTTAAGACTTGGCGTCACAGAACTGGCAGTTCCAGGAGAAGGTTTCTTCTTTGACGCCATTTTCTCTCCTCGCAGCGACATTGTTTACACAGAGGAAAGTCCATTTTAACTCTCTGAAAGTCCAATAGTTCTAAACGCTTTGAACTATTCTGCCCACCGCTCGGCTAAATGTCGCCTCACCAGTCAGAACCATTTCTTTGCCCCTTGCGGTTGCTCATATATCATAGCTTTTCCGGGGGGATTTCTCCTCCTCCTCCGCCCCCTCCCTCCAGATCGACTTGGGGCTTTGGAACGATTCTCCGCTTGGGGGCTTGATTATTTATGCTGAAGCTCACACTCACAGTTCATCCCATGGCTTATCTCAAAAGGTAGGGAGTACTTCTAAGCGCTGGATCACTTGTTCGCTCGGTCCGGTGTGTGCCGCTGCCGCCATACTGGTCTCGCAATGGCGGGACCTATCGGGGCAAAGAGAAGCCTCAGTCCCTCGGCCATCGCCTCGTTAGAGGCTCCCCTTGCACCCCAGGTTATGAGCCCCCTTCGAGGGCTCTGGGGCCCCCGAAATCATCTGGGACTCCTCCCGCGGTACAGGCCGCTGTCATCAGAGCACAATGGAGTGCACCCGTCCAGTGAGTTGCCAAAACCGGAAGTCCCCTCCACCATCCTTGCTTTCAGTCATGTACTCCAAGTTGGTGAGTCGGGCTTCACCAGTCGTTACAGCCATTATGGCGTAGGAGCTGACTGTGCGGTGGACGAAACCACGTATGTGCAGGAACTGCAAGGCCTCAATCACCTGGAGCAGCAACTGCACTGTCGTTTCAACGTGCACAGTTGGAAACTCTAAGCGCCCCTCATGCAGGATGCTGTAAGAGCGAGCCAAAGTTAACTCTCTCATACACTAATCGGGTTCTCCCCAAGTCGCTGGACAAGCACTCAGCCATCAACAGCAGCAAATGTGGGTGACGGAGTTTCTGCAAGCAGCAGGTCAGCCAGGTGTGGTTTGCTGCAGTTCCGATAGTGTTTAAGATTCACCTCCTTCACTGTCGCCCGGGTCACGCCCCACATCAAATTGGTCATAATCATGTACGGCCCAGCAGGAAATGAGAAATACATATATTTAGCATATTCTGGCGCCTGCCTTTGCGAGTGAACATCTGCCCACAAGGGGGTGGGAAGCTAAATGTTAGAATATTCATTGCTGAGATTAAATCGTTTTGATGGCGCAAGGCATCCAACCTGATTCACAAATGAAGCTTTGGAGGCAAAGAGAAATGCATGGGAGATATGTTTTCTTTTTTTTTCGGAAAAAGTGCAGAGAAGGGCAACTAGAATGATAAAAGGGTTGGAACACTTTCCGTATGAAGAAAGGTTAAAACGTTTGGGGCTCTTTAGCTTGGAGAAACGACGGCTGAGGGGTGACATGATCGAGGTTTATAAGATTATGCATGGGATAGAGCAGGTTGAGAAAGAAGTACTTTTCTCCCTTTCTCACAATACAAGAACTCGTGGGCACTCCATGAAATTGCTGAGCAGTCGTGTTAGAATGGATAAAAGGAAGTCCTTCTTCACCCAAAGAGTGATTAACACATGGAATTCACTGCCACAGGAGGTGGTGGCAGCTACAAGCACGGACAGTTTCAAGAGGGAATTAGATAAACATATGGAGCAGAAGTCCATCAGTGGCTATTAGCCACAAGGTATAGATGGGAACTCTCAGTCTGGGGCAGGTGATGCACTCTATTCCTGGTGCTGGAGGGGGCAGCAGTGGGAGGGCTTCTAGTGTCCTGGCCCCACTGCTGGACCTCCTGATGGCACCTGGTGTTTTTGGCCGCTGTGTGACAGAGTGTTGGACTAGATGGGCCATTGGCCTGATTCAACACTGGCTTCTCTTGTGTTCTTATGAGGCGGCCTGCAAAAATGATGCAGTTCATGCTTAATGCTGAGGCTTGTACTGGTGGCTGGTTTAGAATTTTGTCTCTTTGCAGCTCCTTAATAATTATGAGGCTTGAGGTAATACATTCCTGATAATGTGACCTCAGTGGTGGTGGGAACTGTTCTGAGTTTTATTGTGGTCTGGACCGGCCAGTAGTTTCCAAACAGTGGGCTATTGGTGAGCCACGAGAGAATAGCCAGGGTGCTGTAAGAAGTAAATTAGTAAGGTAATTAAAGACTCCAGTGGGCCCAACAGCTCTGCCAGCAGAAGGGGTGGCCCGTAGCATCTCTGGGTTCCTTCCAGTCATCTTTTGTTGAGGACAAGAAATTCTGTTGTACCTTTTCATTGTTACTGTTATCGTTGTCGTTTTATCCTGTTAGTGTTATTGTTGCCCTGATCTCGTCAGCTAGCCTGATCTCGTCCGATCTTGGAGGCTAAGCAGGGTCGGCCTTGGCTAGTATTTGGAAAGGCGACCTCCAAGGAATATAAGGGTCACGATGCAGAGGTAGGCAATGGCAAATTGCCTCTGAAATGTCTCTTGCCTTTAAAAACACTAAAGAGCTGGAACTTGTGATTGCCAGACAATCTTAGGATCTCCTATTCTACACACAATGCCATACGATAAATATAATCAGGGCTTTTTTGGTAGAAAAAGCCCAGCAGGAACTCATTAGCATAATAGGCCATACCCAACAACAGGAATGCTTTAGCATATTAGGCCACACCTCCAACAGCACAGCTCATTAGCATATTAGGCCACACCCCTGACAGCGCACCTCATTAGCATATTAGGCCACACCCTCAGAAGTGTGGTTATCCAGCCACGCCCAACTTTTGCTTCTTATTCTGTTTACCTTGTTTGTTGTCAAAACCCAGGGCTTCTTTTGTAACAGGAACTCCTTTGCATGTTAGGCCACATACTCCTAATGTAGCCAATCCTAATGAGTTTCTGCTGTTGGGTGTGGCCTGTTATGCTAATGAGTTCCTGCTGAGTGTGACCAACTTGGGAGCCAGCCAGAACTCCGTTCCTGTGCGTTCCTGCCCCAAAATAGCCCTGATTATAATTATTATTTAGTGTTATTGTAGGTGGTGTTACTGCTGTTATTGTTAATAATAATCCCAATAGATTCCAGGAGATCTCCAGGCACCACCTGAAGCATGGCTGTACTAAACTGCATCCTTCCAAAGGGTCCGTGGCTCAGTGGCAGAGCATCTGCTTGGCATGCCGAAGGTCCATGGTTCAATCCCCGGTCTCTCCAGTTTAAAAAATCCATACAGTAGGGGATATGAAAGGCCTCAGTCTGAGGTCCTGGAGATCCGCTGCCAGACCAAGTAGACAATCCTGACCTTGAAGGAACAAGTGTCTGAGTCAGTGTAAGGGTTCATGCCTGCTCATCATCATCGTAACAATTTTAATGCTGCCTTTCTGCTCAGTCCAAGCCACTAAGGTGGCTACCAGTTAAAGCATTTTTTTAAAAAACTTGTAATAAAAGCAAAACTTCATGGATTGCTGGTGGCATTGTCCCTTAACTCAAAATTTTTGGAAAAGAATAACACAACAAATGAAATTACACATACTGATTTACCTTGAATTCCAGAACTTTTTCTTCTGCAAGAATGGCCCGATACTGTAAAAGAGAAGAAAAGCAAAGAATTAATGTCAAGTTTGCTCTCGGTAGCCCGTGTTCTTACAGCAACAAAATGGATAGAAAGAAATCCTCCCTCGATACAACAGTGGTATAACCAAATTAGGGATCATTTTATTTTAAATAAAATAACTTTAAAATATCTAACCCATCACCAGTTAATTACAAGGGAAAAAATTGTATCAGTTTGGTATCTAGTAATAAGTTACATGACTGAAAATGATATTTTATCTGATAAACCCCCTGTACCATGATATGGTATATTTTGGATTTCTGTTGGTAGATGTTGTGATATTTAATGATGTAAAAGTTTAAATAATAACTGCAATAGTTGAACTAAACAACAATGGTCAATGATCAGAATAGTTGTATTGTTATAAAACATTATCATAGAATAAAAGAATGTTAGAGTTGGAAGGGACCTTGCAGGTCATCTAATCCAACCCCCTGCATTCTGCAGGAGCATAGCCGAAAGACAGCCCTACATACCTGCAACATACCCGAAAGATGATCCTCCGCTTGAAAACGTCCAGCCCAGGAGAGTCCACCACCTCCCGAGGCAGTCTGTTCCACTGCTCAACCACTCTTACAGTTAGGAAGTTTCTCCTGATATTTAGCTGGTAACGACTCCCTTGTAGTTTCCACCCGTTAGATCTAGTCTTGCAACCCGGAGCAAGAGAGAATAGATCTGCTCCATCTTCTACATGAAGATGAAATGTTAAGTGTTGAAGTGTTAAAAAAATTGAAAATTATTAATATTTTTTTGAAAATTATTAATTGTAAAATGAAAGCAAAACTAAAGTACTTATGCCAAAGCACTTATTTATTTATTATTAAATTTATATCCCACCCTCCCTACCATATGGGGGGCTCAGGGCGGCTAACAGCATAAATATCAATATATACCTTAAAACTCCATAGTACACATAAATAAGATCAAGTTAAAATTACGGTATAAAACATAACGATTCAGCACATGCTGTAATGAGAGGTGGCGACGTTCCAACAATGTTGAGTGGTCTCCTGCCCAGCTGTTAGCTGTCCAGTCAATGGTGATGTTGGTGTTGGTATAAGGGCCAGGGCCGTGATGTTAAGGTGGCCCCTACTTGAAAGCCTGGTGGAAGAGCTCTGTTTTACAGGCCCTGCAGAACTGCAACTCATTCCACCAGTGAGGGGCCACCACAGAGAAGGGGCCGCCACTTAAGCAGTGGTTAAGACATGGGTCAGGAAGGCACAATCATTGAGGGGAAGCCAGATGAAGCGAAACAAAACAAAATCTTCATTGGGTGGCGGAACACAGTGACGGAACAGAACAGAGACATATCCCTGTGGAGAGAGTTGCATGGCTTTGGGGCCACGGCCAAGAAGGCCCTCTTTCAGGAGGCCACCCTCCTAATCAGAAGGTAGGGGCACCAGAGCCAGGGCTTCAGGAGATGAATGCGGTGGTTGCGTAGGTTCGAATGGGAGTAAGCAATACTTCAGGTCTCCCGGTCCCACACTGCCCAGGTTTTGAAGGTCTGCATGAGCGCCGTGGAAACAAATGGGGAGCCAGTGTAGATAGGCCAAGACTGGTCCCTGTGACCCCCTCCAGTGATGAACATCCTGGCTGCAGCATTCTGCAGCAGTTGAAGTTTCCAAACACGTTTCAAGGGCAGCCTCCCATAGACAGCTTTGCATCTGGTTGGGTCCATTCAGTCTAAGGTTGCCAAGCCCCAGTTGGGCAGACGTAAAGAAACACCGTGTTAGAACAAGACACACTCTACTAATATGCACTGGTGTCTTCGTATATTGATTTAAATACAAAAGAGACCCTAGTGTATCTTATGCATATATCCATTATAATAAAAAAACCTAAAGAACATTATATATCTACTAACAGAAAAGTCCACAGCTACAGAGACCTATTCCAATGCTGTAGACTATCGTGCTCCTGATAAGAGACTGATGAAGGTTGCAACAGTCGTAAATGATGAGAGATGCAGCAGGCTGTTACATTCTTCACAGAAAGTGATCCAGCAAGCATCAAAGCAAGCAACACGCCTCCCAGGCAAAAATTGCGTGTTTCGACAGATTCTTCTTCAGGCAGACATATTTTTTTCCTGGACCCAAAGCTCTCAATGCTACAGTGCACAAGTCAGCAATCCTGTAGAAGGCTTCTAACACGGTGTTTCTTTACGTCTGTCTAACTTTGCCGCGTTTCACACGTGTTTGTTGCAAGCCCCATTTGGGGCCTAGAAGTTTCACAGAATTGCAGTTTATCTCCATATGACAGAGATCAGTTCCCGTGGATAGAATGGCTACTTTGGAGGGCAGACTCTATGGCATTATACCCTGCTGAGGTCCCTCCCCAAGCCCCGCCTTCCCCAAGCCTCACACTCCACAGATTTCCCAGCTAGGAGCCTGTGACCGTAATCAGTCATACCTAACACAGAGACTCAGTACGTTTTCTGTGGACTCTGCCCATTTTGTCTCTGCCTGAACCAGTGCTACGGGATTTCCTCCTTCCAAACAGGAAACATGTCCTGATTGGTGGCTCATCCAGGGACCCAGTGGGATAGGCTGTTCTGAAGATAGGAAGTCCATTTATTTAAGTACTTAATTTATTGAAATCCTGCTTTTCCATGGTTCAAAGTTGTTACCCGCTTTGGATGTAACAGCGCGCCTCCAACTTGAATTGAACCTTAACCGTCAGAAGTCTGTGTTGTGAAGAATGGGCGAGGTTGTCACCAGAGCAGAAGCCAGGATTAAGCTGGGATGTCCGCATTTTGTGACCTATGGGCCACCGTAGCTAAGACTAACCGTGGTTAATAAGAACAAAGTCTTGAGTCCAGTGGCACGTTTAAGACCGACAAAATTTAATTCTGGGTGTAGGTTTTCCTGTGTGTGCACACTTCTTCAGACTATCCTGACCCGAGGGACTCTTAACTAACCCTAGTTGGTGGAATGACCCGCATTTGGACAATCATGCTAACCATCCTTAGTGCATGTGGTTTTGCGTGATGTCCGAACTGGGCCAGTAATATGTCCTAATAAGGCCACCTTCCTTGCATAGGGAGCTCCGAAAAGTTGGTGCAGCTACTGAGAAGGCCTCAACTCTCCCACCAATCTTAAGAACATGAGAACATAAGAGAAGCCAATGTTGGATCAGGCCAATGGCCCATCTAGTCCAACATTCTGTGTCACACAGTGCGTTACTTGCCCCAACCTGAGAGTTCCTATCTATATCTTGTGGCTAATGGACCTCTGCTCCATATGTTTATCCAATTCACTCTTGAAGCCCTCCATGCTTGTAGCCGCCACCGCCACCTCCTGGTTAAACTGGTTTTCGCTATATCAACTGCATTACGTAATTGAAAACTCTATGGTAAAGCAAACTATGACTAGAAAGCTTTTGAAATTTGAACAGATTTTAATGCAACATATGACAAGTCTAAAAGGAGTAACCTCTAAAATATATGCATATTTAATTGAGACAGGTTCAGGTCGGAATAAAGATCAAGCAAAATATTTGGAATAAGATGTGGTTTATCCAGACAAGGAAAACTGTATCAATAGCTCTTAGAGAGAACTCCTTGAAATTATTACACAGGGTATTTCACTGCAGTTTGCCTTGCAGGAATAACCAACACGAAATAATAAAAAATGCTGGAGAAATTGTAATCAGCAAGGTGATTATATTCATATGTGGTGGCTATGTCCAGTAGTGTCACAGTTCTGGGAGAAAATTATTGCAGAAATTGCGAAACTTACACGTCAAACCATCTGTGTTATACCAGCTTTGGCCCTATTAACAATATGGAAAAAACAAAATGAAAAGGTGACTTCTAAATTAAAAGGTGACTTCCAGCGCTTTAGTACTGCTGATGTTAACATTGTTTATATTATTGTATGATTCATTTAAATTGGTATTAATTGTGATTAATGGGTTTTATGTACTATGAAGTTTTATCGTGTTGGAAGCCACCCTGAGCCAGCCTAGGCTGGAATGGGCGGGATAAAAATCAGTAAAATCAATCAATCAATAAATAAAGGACTAATAGTGTTTGTGTTAATGGTGGGGCGCAGGATAGTTGCTAAAAGTTGGAAAGCTGCGGAATTATTAACATTACACTCATGGTATTCTGAGTTATGGCAGATTGCAGTAGCTGAAAAATTAACAAGTCAAATTAGAATAATCAAATCCAAAGCCAAAACGGTAGATTTTTTTTTTTGAAACGTGGCATGATTTTATTATATACACAACTCAGAACAATACTTAAAGTATGTTTAAGCCCTTCCTCAGATTATGGGACAAAGTTAAATAAGCCTCTCTCTATACTTTAATCATGTTGTAACTATACATTAACTATGTATGTGTATAGGAAAAGAAAAAAGAAGGGGAAAGAATTCCTTCTCCTTGTATCTGTGCTGAATGTTGAGCTCTCAACCAATGCCTTAATTTGCTTGTGTTTTTACTTCTCTTTCTTTCTTTTTCTTTTTCTTTTTTCTGTTATGTGCATACTGCAGGGGTTTATAATATGGGGAGTGGGGTGTGTATTTGTTTATGTCTGTTGTTTTTTCTATATACTTAAACATTTTTCTGGAGACAAAAAGGGTATGAGGGGGAGAAACAATACGGGTGGGGCACTTTTTTACAAATATCGAAGACAATATTTTAAAAATGGATTCATACATCGAAGTAAATCATTATAATATTATAACATTACCAGTAACACTATTTCCCTGTAATGTGCTTTCACAATTCCCAGTCTAAAAACAGAAATTATAAGGAAGGATGTACAAACACATCCTCTCAATATTTTATGTAAATTTGAAAATCCCGTAGCTATTTAAAATAATTTGTGGCAATGGGGAAATAACAAAATTTCATATCACAGTTGAGAATCATCACACATTCACAGATTAACTATATAATCGTGAAAAACTGTCAGAACTGAAAACGAAAGGATATTCAATATTGTAATATTGTATCACTTTTACAGCTCTGTCTATAACAGGCTTCTCAAGAACTTACTGTAATTCGGTGGGGACGGATACATCGTGGCAGGACCATTCCTGGGGGGGGGGAGATGCGGCACACGAAGTGACACTGGGTGATGCTCTGGCAATGGGGCTGGAAACTTGATGGTACCGGAATGTTCCGGCCGGGGACTGTGTGTCCCCCGCCGAAATACAGTAAGTACTTGGCAACCCTAATCTATAATAAGTATGAAATACCCTCCATTTATTCTCAGATTCACTATTTGATCTTTTATTTAAATAATTCCATCAGTTTCACCATGACGGCATGTTTATCTATTGGATTTGTTATACAAGTAGATTCCCAGTCAAAAAGAGAAGTCAGAATGAGGAAAAATGTTCACTGGTTTTAATTGCAATTAAAACACCTGAAAACAGTTAGGCCAAACTTAGCCTATTAAAAATTTACTGCTTTCTGAGCACAATAAGGAAGTGCATGAAGTTTTATACCCAGAGTGACATGGTTAAAAAAATAACATTCAGAATTCATAATTGGTTATAAAGAAGAATGCGTCGTTTGAGTAAGAGTCCACTCATGGGTCAGATATGGAGAAAGGTGTGCCTACATGATATCTTTAAATGTTTATTTGACCTAACCTGAACAGTATTAGCCCAGGGTTCTTCATACCCAAACAAAGGTGTTTTTCTCTGATGTGAAGCTAAAATCCTTTTTGACCCAGACACTGCAAAGTTTTACCCTAAACAACTAAAAACCATGAACTCTATACCTATCTTCTACACCAAAAGAATGTTGTTTCCTTGTCTGCTAGCATCAGCTAGAGAAATAATCTAACCTACAAGAGAAAGGCCTACTATTTAGTAGGCCTTCATCGCATCCTAATAAAATCTTATTTAGGAGAAAAATCTATAAAACCAACGCAAATGTAAAACGTCATAATTAGTCATAAACGGTTATAAACAATCCTAAAGTACTAGTAACAATGTTGATGGCAGTGGTAGTATTGCGTAGCAGTAATAATAGGCCATTTCCAGTCTTCAGGGTTTAGGCAGTTTGGTTGCAAATACTACTCGTGCCGCCGTTAACATATATCCGAATACTTCATGTATCGCTTTCAACACTCATGGATAAGATTCCCAATAGCATAGTCTCTGGTGATGTGGCAGATTTTAATATTCAAGATTTTCTGAATTTCAGCATGTATTTCTTTCCAGTATTCAGTAGTCTTTTTTTTTTTTACAAGAACGCCGCATATGATAAAACGTATCATCAGTCTCTTTAAATTTCCAGCATTTTCCAACATAATTTTTGTCCATTGTCTCTGTATCTTTCGTGGTAATATATGGGCGAAAAAACGTCTCATACCAATTTTCTCTTAAATGCCTGACTGGCTGTAAATCTTATATCCTTTATCCACAAATGTTCCCATTGTTGAAATGAGATCTCTTTTGCTGAAGTTCTGCATCCGTTTCACCATCCATTTCTTTTTTAATTTTTTTTATTAATTTTGTAAATTAGAACAGAGCTTAATAGCAATATAATAAAGCATTTCGAAAAGTCAGATCAGCACAGGAAACCTAACAAGCATATTCAGTGTAAATACCAGTAATACCGTTGTTCAAGATATGTAATAGTACAAATACGACATGTGAAACCGGTGTGTTCACCATACATTCCTTGACTTGTTCTGTCTCGATGCCACACTGAGGTAACAATTTATAAAGGTGACCCAAAAGGTTAACTTTTTTTGTTCAATACCATCTTTTTAAAATCTGTCATGTCTAAAAAGAAAAGGAGAGTCTTCTCACGATAGAAATCAGGACTCCCAGAAAGGAGTAGCTGTCAGACAAAAGGACTAAAACATCTGGTGATGTGAAATGGATTCTTCAGTTATAGAGGTGAAAGTTGACAAAGGAACAAGAACATAAGAGAAGCCAATGCTGGATCAGGCCAGTGGGCCCATTCAGTCCAACACTCTGTGTCACACAGTGGCCAAAATATACCAGGTGCCATCAGGAGTCCAGCAGTGGGGCCAGGACACTAGAAGCCCCTCCATCCAGTCCAACACTCTGTGTCACACAGTGGCCAAAAATACCAGGTGCCATCAGGAGTCCAGCAGTGGGGCCAGGACACTAGAAGCCCCTCCCACTGTTGCCCACCCCCCAAACAGCAAGAAGACAGAGCATCCCTTGCCCCGGAGTCCCTATCTATACCTTGTGGCTAATAGCCACTGATGGACCTCTGCTCTTAACATGAGAACATAAGAGAAGCCAATGCTGGATCAGGCCAATGGCCCATCCAGTCCAACACTCTGTCACACAGTGGCCAAAAATACCAGGTGCCATCAGGAGGTCCAGCAGTGGGGCCAGGACACTAGAAGCCCTCCCACTGTAGCCCACCCCCCAAGCAGCAAGAAGACAGAGCCTCACTTGCCCCAGACCGAGAGACCCTGTCTATACCTTGTGGCTCATAGCCACCGATGGACCGCTGCTCTTAACATAAGAACACAAGAGACAGGCCAATGTTGGATCAGGCCAATGACCCATCTAGTCCAACACTCTGTGTCACACAGTGGCCAAAAATACCAGGTGCCATCAGGAGGTCCAGCAGTGGGGCCAGGACACCAGAAGCCCTCCCACGTTGCCCCCCCCCCCCCCAGCAGCAAGAATACAGAGCATCACCTGCCCCAGACCGAGAGTTCCTATCTATCCCTTGTGCCTAATAGCCACTGATGGACTTCTGCTCCGTATGCTTATCTAATTCCCCTCTTGAAGCTGACCGTGCCTGTAGCCCCCACCTCCTGTGGTGAAAGGTTAAGCGAAAGGATAGAAGTCTTGCTTTCCATGAGTATCTCCAAACAAAGAGTGGAGCAGGAAGTAAAGACAGTTTTGGACTATGGACTTCTGATTTAATTATCATGGCTTCTCCCCCAGAATTGTGGGAACTGCAGCATTTTGAAGGTGGTGAAATCATCAGACAGACACCATTCTCACATTCCTTGTGGGTCAGCATGACACTGAAAACCAGTTACTACTGATTTCATATTTTGTAATCTCCCCCCCACCCCAGCATGCATAGCAGCAGCCTGAGTCTCAAAATACATTTCTGGAACAAGTGTCAGTAACACAGTGTGACTTTAACTGAAATGCAGGCAATGCGAAGAATGTTGTGATTCTGGGTTTCTTGCCATCTGTATGGAACAAATCAACAGGGGGGGTTCTTTCTTGGAACCACTGGTGTGCAGATTTTGAACTTAGGAACCATGAAACTTCTAGAAAAACAGAAGAGTTGGTTTTATACCTTGCTTTTCTCTAGCAGTCGGGTTAGAACAGATAAAAGGAAGTCCTTCTTCACTCCAAAGAGTGATTAACACATGGAATTCACTGCCACAGGGAGGTGGTGGCAGCTACAAGCATGGACGGCTTCAAGAGGGAATTAGATAAGCATGTGGAGCAGAAGTTGAGTCCAGTGGCACCTTTAAGACTAACAGAGTTCTACATTTAACAAAGTTGAAACCAGGTCACTCACCATAATGGAGAAGCTATTATCATTAGATGTAACTTCATGCACGGGCACGATCCCAGTTCTTTATTCAACACTGCTCACGCACTCTTCCAAGTCACCGACAACATATCAAGTTGCCTGGAACTCTGATTGCTCAATACCATTAGATGAAAGCATCTGGCTTAAAGTTTGGTCATCGCCTAGTATGACATCTAAATCCTTAAACATAAGAGTCCAAGCTATAAAATTGCTACCAAGATGGTACCATACCCCTGTCAAAAACTACATCATATCAATAAATCATACTGACCTATGTGTTGGGATTCTTGTAATGAGTCGGCAACATATTTCCACTGTTGGTGGTCATGCAAAAAAAATCAGAAACTATTGGTTGTTTATTCTACAGGCTATCAAACAAATCTCTGACATTGACTTACCTTTTTCACCTGCTTTGGTATTACTTGATCTTTGGGTTGGTATAGACATCCCAAAGATAAGTAAGGAGTTGATTTCTATGTTATTAATGGCTGCTAAGTCTGTTATTGCAAGGAACTGGAAGAGTTCTAACTCATTTAACTCTCCATCAATGGTACATGCAAATATGGGAATATTGTACAATGGAGAAAATAGCTATCTCTCTACCCTCGGCATGCAACTATAAAGCCCATTCCCTGTTTTTCTCCAAATGGCTTCCGTTTTTAGAAGCTACTTTTGCTGATGCTTATATTCCCTCAGACACAATTCCTAAAAGGTACCTGGAAATCATTTTAGCACTATGATGCTGTAATACTGTCGGTCCATTTGATTTACATTTATCTGGTATCGAGATATACTTTGGAGGGTATACAGTGAACTTACATTATTATCGTTGACTGTTTTTCTTCTTGTGTTTATACACTAGTTGACTTTATTGTTCAGTTTGTATGTCAAAGTTTTCTATGGGACATAAGTTATGTTAAAGTTTAAAAAGTTATAAATAAAATTATTTTAAAAAAAAGACTAACAAGAGTTTAATTCTGGGTATAAACTTTCATGCACACGAAAGCTTATACCCAGAATTAAACTTCGTTGGTCTTAAAGGTGCCACTGGACAAACTTGGTTCTGTTGCTTCGGACCAACACAGCAGCCCGCCTGAATTTTCCATAAAATATTCTACTATACATAGGCAGTTGGTCAAAGAATATGATTCAGTGAAAAACGCCAATTCTGGCTAACTGCCTTCTTCAGTGATTCATGAAAACTCATACCCTGCCACACATTTTGTTAGTCTTTAAGCTGCTACTGGCCAAGATCTGCGGTTAGGTGTAGTGGGTAAGAGCAGTGGACTCTAATCTGGAGAACTGAGTTTGATTCCGTACTCCTCTACATGCAGCCAACTGGGTGACCTTGGCCCAGTCACCGTTCTCTCAGAGCTGTTTTCTCAAGAGCAGTTCTCGAAAGGGCTCTCAGCCCCACCTAGCTCACAGGGTATCTGTTGTGGGGAGAGGAAGGGAAGGAGATTGTAAGCTGCTCTGAGACTCCCAAGTAAAGGGCGGGGTATAAATCCGATCTCTCCTCCTCCTCTTTATCTTTCCTACTGCCTTCTTCAGTGGGGCAGTAAAGTGGCTTCTGATGCATGTAAAGGTAATCACCGTGTATATGTACACAGTGTCTCACCTATCAGAAGGTCTCACCTATCAGAAGGTCTCCTCGTGTTTAGTGCATATTGCAGACTTGCAGCCGAGTTGAAAGTGAGACGAAATCTTAAGAGTCTCTATAGCAAGGCCTCTCTGAAGGCCTGTCACTAATATATGAAGTGTAGGCACATAACCTGTTCCAAAAATGGGTCGGATAATATTTGGATGGGGCTCCAACAGCATTCAAGACCAACTGGGAAGGCTTCTGCTTAGGTTTCGGTTTCAGTGTACTCAAGAAGACACACCTGAAGGCATCTTCTGCTTCTTTTCAGGATGGCGGACACAGACCTGTTTATGGAATGTGAGGAGGAGGAGTTAGAGCCATGGCAGAAAATCAGCGACGTGATCGAGGACTCGATGGTTGAAGATTACAATTCGATCGACAAAACCGCTACGGGTAAGTCATCTTTTTACGTATTTTTTTCCCTTTGAGATGTCAGGTGTTGTACTCTGTTGCTCAGCATTTGGTGGAAAACAATGGTGGTTGTGTTGTCCGTAGCTGGGAAAAATCAAGTTGCCTTTCGATCCCGGGCATATCCATGTTGTTTGTTTCCCCAGTGCTTAAAATACTCTTGTATATTCGTTCATCACTCTTGAATAGAGGTTTTTAAGCAGAGTGGAACGCTCCTGTTGCTCTGCATTTCATTCAGGATGATTATGTCAAGTCCTGGATGCAACCACTCTCACAAACACACTTGTAGCAGCAAGATTTGTTTATTAAGAGGTAGAAGGGTTCCAAGCATAGACAGCTTCTGTGTCGGAACTGGGGCCCAGACGCCAGTTCCGCCAATATACTGAAAGCAAGAAATTCCACAAATGCCATGCGACCAATCATTGTTTTCATTCGGCCCACCACATCTCTGCCCCTGCCCTGCCGATCACCCCTAACACCTGCAAGCTAACGGGTACCTTATGTAGATGCTCCCCAGACTACAGGGTCACACAGAACGATGAGATCATATACTTCCCAGGGTATTCTCAACACACTTGGGAGGCCCCTGCATGAGAACTGTTACAAGCTGGCACCAACCAAGCAAAGTAGACAGTCATGCACATCTACACACACACACACACACACACACACACACACCAGTTCCCAGCAGAGATTATAAACAGCGGGGAAGAAGAGCAAGGTTGTGTGCAACTTAGGAGTCGCAGAAGAATACTTGTGAATCCATAACACAACCAATGGAATAATGAAATGTGGGACAATAACCCCTAATGCAACAGCACATGAGTGTAAGGAAACAGGAAATATTTGGCAAGCAAGGCTCGAGCTTGTTGGCAGATTATTATGGTACACACACACATTCTAGCTCGGGGGTCCCCAGTCTTTTTGAGCCTGTGGGCACCTTTTGGAATTAAGAACATAAGAGAAGCCAATGTTGGATCAGGCCAATGGCCCACATCCAGTCCAACACTCTTTGTCACACAGTGGCCAAAAATACCAGGGGCCATCAGGAGGTCCAGCAGTGGGGCCAGGACACTAGAAGCCCTCCCACTGTTGCCCCCCCCAAGCACCAAGAAGACAGAGCATACCCTTGCCCCAGACTGAGAGTTCCTATCTACACTTTGTGGCTAAGAGCCACTGAGATGTTATTTTAATCTGCGCAGCCAATCAAGTCTGCAGCAGCCAATCGGAGGCCCTGCTGGGCAGGAGCTCCGCCTGCCCACCCACTTCTAAAAATACTTGGTGGGTGCCAGGAAAGGAGTCGCCGGGCACTGTGGGCACCGTGTCGGGGACCTGTGCTCTAGCTCAAAGCCCGTCAAATCTCGATGGGAGTGAATGCAGTGGACGTGTTTTTATCATTTTTGCACCCGACTGCTCTAATTTCTTCTCCCTGACTCCATGCCATTTTAGCAATCGTTGAAGTTTCCTAACTGGGTCTTGCCTCTTGTTCTCATGAATACCTCAGTTTGGGGGAAGGTGAGATAGGTGCTCAGTTTGGGGGGAGGTGAGACCGCCTCTCCCTACATCACTCTGTGAAACAACTTTGTTGCACCCGGTAGTACCCTCATTATCAGGCTTAAGAATAGTTTGAGCCCTGGCGTGAACTTCTGAATATTAGCTCCACCATTGTTCAGTGGTCTTTCAGCGGCTGGAGAATCAGCCTCCATGCTGGAGTTCAGGAAGTGATGTAAGATGGTCGGACAATCATCCTCTGTGCTGGAGTTCAGGAAGTGATGTAAGGTGGTCGGACAATCAGCCTCCGTGCTGAGGTTCAGGAAGTGATGTAAGGTGGTCGGATAATCAGCCTCCGTGCTGGAGTTCAGGAAGTGATGTAAGATGGTCAGACAGCCTCCATGCTGGAGTTCAGGAAGTGATGTAAGGTGGTCGGACAATCAGCCTCCGTGCTGAGGTTCAGGAAGTGATGTATGATGGTCGGACAATCAGCCTCCGTGCTGAGGTTCAGGAAGTGATGTAAGATGGTCGGACAATCAGCCTCCGTGCCAGAGTTCAGGAAGTGATGTAAGATGGTCGGACAATCATCCTCCGTGCTGGAGTTCAGGAAGTGATGTAAGGTGGTCGGATAATCAGCCTCCGTGCCAGAGTTCAGGAAGTGATGTAAGATGGTCGGACAGCCTCCATGCTGGAGTTCAGGAAGTGATGTAAGGTGGTCGGACAATCAGCCTCCATGCTGAGGTTCAGGAAGTGATGTAAGATGGTCGGACAATCAGCCTCCGTGCTGGAGTTCAGGAAGTGATGTAAGATGGTCGGACAATCAGCCTCCGTGCTGAGGTTCAGGAAGTGATGTAAGGTGGTCGGATAATCAGCTTCCGTGCTGGAGTTCAGGAAGTGATATAAGATGGTCAGACAGCCTCCATGCTGGAGTTCAGGAAGTGATGTAAGATGATCGGACCGTCAGCCTCCATGCTGGAGTTCAGGGAGCTGACCCAGCTGAGCTCTGAGAAGGAGCTAGGTGTTTGAGCTGCCAGAGGGGTGAGTGGTATTTTTATTTATTTACTTTCAGCTGAGGTGCTTTAGCTGAGAAGGTACTGTGTCAGTGACTGTATTTGGGAGTGTGTGGGTGAGTTGTAACAGACTCCTGACTGCTGGAGTTACGGTGTGAAAGGGTCATTGTTGCCTGTAATTAAGTGCTTGGGTGAAATTGAATAGCAGACTCCTGGCTGCTGGAGTTGGGGTGTGAAAGGGGCTTTGTTTGACCGTCATTAAGTGCCTTGGGTGATTTTGAGTAGCTGCTGGCCACGCCCTCTCCTGGGAGACAATTCCATTTAAGGCAGGAAGTTTGCAAGAGGCACGAGCCTCTGGCACGAGCCGAAGGGCGAGGCTCTTTGCCTGTGGCTCTTTGCCTAGGGGCTCTGTAAGAAGCCCAGGAAGAGCCAGAAAGCCAGGACCTTGGCTCTTTGGTAAGGTAAGGTAAGTAGACTCCTACAACAGGAGCCATATAAATACAAAGTGTTTTAAAAGGGGGTTATAGAAAAGTATTTGTTTAAAAACAATTATGAAGCCAGAATGCCAGCAGGGGGTTGGGGGCTATCCAGTGTTTTGCATGGAGTGTCACATGTATGACTATCTGCCCACTGGTCAGAAGTCTTGGGTGTGTGCTCGGTGCAAGGAGCTCCTGGTTCTCAGGGAGCGAGTTTGCTCCCTTGAGGCCAAGGTGGCTGACCTGGAGAAGCAGGGACAGTCAGTTAGGTGCACGGGGAAGACTCTCGGGGACTTGTTAGATATGTCCCACTCTGGATCTGGCAGCCCGGCTGCTGCCAGGGAGCATGAGGGTCAAGGGGAAAAGGGGCACCATGCTGAGGATAAGGGGAATGTGCCCTCAGAAGGGACCTCTTCTTCAGCTGGTGAACGGGTATCCTTTCGTACCAAGGAACCGTCCCTGGGAAGGGTGGGAGGGGGCTCTTGGTAGTTGGTGATTCGATCCTTAGGCAGGTAGACAGCTGGGTGGCGAACCCGCGTACTGACCGTATGGTGACTTGCCTGCCTGGTGCGAAGGTAGCGGACATTACGCGTGTTTTAGATAGGCTGGTAGATAGTGCTGGGGAGGAGCCAGTGGTCGTGGTGCACGTCGGCACCAACGATGTGGGGAAATGCAGTCGTGAGGTCCTGGAGGAGAAATTTAGGCTGCTGGGCAGGAAACTCAAGGCCAGGACCTCCAAGGTAGCCTTCTCGGAAGTGCTACCTGTTCCACGCGCAGGGCCGGAGAGACAGGCACAGATCAGGAGTCTCAATGCGTGGATGAGACGATGGTGTAGGGGGAAGGGTTCAAGTTTGTTAGGCACTGGGATGCTTTTTGGGACAAGAGGGAGCTGTACAAAAGGGACGGTCTCCACTTGTCCCGAGAAGGAACCAGGCTGCTGGCGCTCAAAATCAAAAAGGTGGCAGAGCAGTTTTTAAACTGAATAATGGGGGAAAGCCGACAGGAGATGAAAAGTCTCTGGTTCGGGATGGCTCATCTCAAAGAGATGAAGGGGTAGCTATTACTTTTGTACAAGGAAATGGATTACAATTGTCCACTGAGACTGTGGCTAATGATAGGAACTGCCTGGCAAGGTCTCGAGGCAGCAAGAGGAAGGCTGTGGGCTTAACAAACATGGGAAACTATAAGTGTTTATACACAAATGCTAGAAGTCTCCGAGGTAAAATCGGGGAGTTGGAATGCTTGGTGTTGGGGGGAAATAGACATTGTGGGTATTTCAGAAACTTGGTGGGATGAGGAAAATCAGTGGGATACGGTGATTCCTGGTTATAAATTATATCGGAGGGATAGGGGGGAAAGGTTTGGAGGTGGGGTGGCTCTGTATGTCAGAGAGGGTGTACCGTCCAGTAAGATTGAGATGGTACGAGAATTGGATTCGCTTCTGGAAATGCTATGGGTTGAAATAGTGGGTCCAAAAGGAGGCTTAACAGTGGGAGTTTGTTATCGCCCACCAGATCAAAAGATAGAGGAGGATTATAAAATGATGAATGAATTAAAGATAGCAGCTAGACGAAATAACTGTGTTGTAATAGGCGACTTTAACTACCCACACATTGATTGGGTCAATATGAGTTCTAGTCGGGAAAAAGAGATTGCGTTCTTAGACACTCTCAATGACTGTGCTGTGGAACAGATGGTCACAGATCCTACCAGGGGAGAGGCGATCCTGGATTTGGTCCTAAGTAACACACAAGACCTGGTGAGAGATGTAAAAGTGATTGCACCACTTGGGAACAGTGACCATAATGTCATTGAGTTTAAAATTTGTACAGATAGGGAGTTGCCCAAAAAGACTGACGCAACCACTTTTAACTTTAAAAGGGGTAACTTCTCTGGTATGAGGGGACATGTGAGGAAGAAATTGAAAGGAAGAGTGGAGAAGGTCAAAACCATTGGGGAAGCTTGGAGACTATTTAAAAAGACAATCCTAGAAGCTCAGAAAAAATATATACCGCAGGTTAGGAAAGGTACAAATAGGTATAGAAAAAAGCCTGCATGGTTAACAAATAAAGTAATGGAAGCTGTAAAAGGTAAGAAGGATTCCTTTAAGCGGTGGAAACCTAGTCTTAGTGAGGTTGATAAAAGGGAACACACACTATGGCAAATAAAATGCAAGTCTGTGATCAGGCAAGCAAAAAGGGAATATGAGGAGCATATCGCAAAAAACATAAAGACCAACAATAAAACTTTCTTCAAATACATTAGAAGTAGGAAGCCAGCTAGGGAGGCAGTGGGGCCCTTGGATGACCAAGGGGTAAAAGGAGTAGTGAAGGATGATAGGGAAATGGCTGAGAAGCTGAACACATTTTTTGCCTCTGTCTTCACTGTGGAAGAGGAGAAGTGTTTGCCCACTCCAGAAGCACTGATTTCGGGAGGGGGTTTGAAAGACCTGAATCAGATTGCGGTGACAAGAGAGGAAGTCCTCCGACTGATGGACAATTTAAAAACTAATAAATCACCAGGCCCGGATGGCATTCATCCGAGAGTTCTGAAAGAACTCAAATGTGAACTTGTGAATCTCCTGACAAAAATATGTAATCTTTCTTTAAAATCTGCCTCCATTCCTGAGGACTGGAAGGTAGCTAATGTCACTCCAATCTTTAAAAAGGGCTCCAGGGGAGATCCAGGAAATTACAGGCCAGTCAGTCTGACATCGATACCGGGTAAATTGGTGGAAACTGTTATTAAGGAAAGAATTAGTAGGCACATTGATGAACAAAAACTATTGAGGCAGACTCAGCATGGGTTCTGTAAAGGAAGATCTTGTCTCACTAACCTGTTAGTGTTTTTTGAGGGAGTGAACAAACATGTGGACAAGGGGGACCCAATAGATATTATTTACCTTGACTTCCGGAAAGCTTTTGATACAGTTCCTCATCAAAGGCTCCTAAGTAAGCTCAATAGTCATGGGATAAAAGGACAAGTCCTCTTGTGGATCAAAAACTGGCTTATAAATAGGAAACAGAGAGTGAGTATAAATGGGAAACTTTCTCAGTGGAGGGTGGTAATCAGTGGGGTACCACAGGGATCAGTACTCGGTCCGATGCTTTTTAACTTGTTTATTAACGATTTGGAATTGGGAGTAAGCAGTGATGTGGCTAAATTTGCAGATGACACGAAGTTGTTCAGGGTGGTGAAAACCAGGGAGGATTGTGAGGCACTCCAAAGGGATCTGTTGAGGATGGGTGAGTGGGCGTCAACGTGGCAAATGGGGTTCAATGTGGCCAAGTGCAAAGTGATGCACATTGGAGCCAAAAATCCTAAATATAAATACACATTGATGGGGTCTGATCTGGCAGAGACTGACCAAGAGAGAGATCTTGGAGTCGTAGTGGATAACTCGCTGAAAATGTCTACACAATGTGTAGCTGCAATAAAGAAGGCCAACGCTATGCTGGGGATTATTAGGAAGGGAATTGATAACAAATCAGCCAGTATCATCATGCCCCTGTATAAATCATTGGTGCGACCTCATTTGGAATACTGTGTACAGTTCTGGTCACCACATCTCAAAAAGGATATTATAGCATTGGAAAAAGTGCAGAGAAGGGCAACTAGAATGATAAAAGGGTTGGAACACCTTCCCTATGAAGAAAGGTTAAAATGCTTGGGGCTCTTTAGCTTGGAGAAACGACGGCTGAGGGGTGACATGATCGAGGTTTATAAGATTATGAATGGGATTGAGCAGGTTGAGAAAGAAGTACTTTTCTCCCTTTCTCACAATACAAGAACTCGTGGGCACTCTATGAAATTGCTGAGCAGTCGGGTTAAAACAGATAAAAGGAAATACTTCTTCACCCAAAGAGTGATTAACATATGGAATTCACTGCCACAGGAGGTCGTGGCAGCTGCAAGCATGGACAGTTTCAAGAGGAAATTAGATAAACATATGGAGCAGAAGTCCACCAGTGGCTATTAGCCACAGGGTATGGATGGGAACTCTCAGTCTGGGGCAGGTGATGCACTCTATTCTTGGTGCTGGAGGGGGCAGCAGTGGGAGGGCTTCTGGTGCCCTGGCCCCACTGCTGGACCTCCGGATGGCACCTGGTATATTTTGGCCGCTGTGTGACAGAGTGTTGGACTAGATGGGCCATTGGCCTGATTCAACATTGGCTTCTCTTATGTTCTTAGGAAGTGATGTAAGATGGAGCTAATCGTAAAGGGATGTGATGTGTAAGGGGTTAAGTGTGTTTGGTTTGGGCAATGGACAGCTGGTGTTTTGTACTTGACTGATTTTAATGTGATTGTGGACCACTTTGAGGCCTTAAGGGAGAAAGTGAAAGATATTTAAATTGCAATCTTTCATCTGTTTTTGTAATTGTTGTTCTATTGACATTGTAAGCCGTCCTGGGTTCCGCAAAGTAGAAGGCAGCAAACAAATATTTTCATTAAATAAATAAATATTAACGCTATCGACTGCCTCTCCCCACCCCGACATGCTAGTTTGGCATAGTGGTTAATAGCGTGGACTCTAAACTGGGAAAACTGGGTTTGATTTCCCCCACTCCTCCACACATAGCTGCTGATGTGACCTTGGGTCAGTCAAAAGTTCTTTCAGAGCTGTTATCTCAAGGGCAGTTCTCTCGAGAGCTCTCTCAGCCCTACCTACCTCATAGAGGAGGGGAAGGGGAAAGGAGGTTGTAAGCCACTTTGAGACTCCTTCGGGTAGTGAATGGCAGACTATAAATCCAGTCTCTTCTTCTTTTAGCAAATCCTTATATGGCAGTGCCTTCCGTGTAGGAATTTTGTAAAGTGTGAACCGGTCCTAATGGTGAGAGAGAGAGAGCCCCATCCCTTGGATTTCATCAAATCACACCCCTTTCCATGTGGCTGTGGTGTATACGCTCTTATGTGTAAAGAAGACAAGTCCACTCAGATTTGACAGAAATTGCATTGAAAGACTCCTGTGTCCTAGAAGTGATAGGATTTTGATAGATTGTTAAATAAATGAATGAAAACACAGCGGGGTTCTTCTTGTTGGTTACACTGAAATAGGGCGGTAAGAACATAGGAAGAGCCCTGCTGGATCAGACCAGGGAGGATCCATCTAGTCCAGCCTCCTGCCTCACACAGGGGCCTACCAGTTACTATAGAAGTCCGACAACAGGGCAGAGAGGCCAAGACCTACCCATGATGTTATCTCCTGGCATTGAGATTCAGGGATTGACTGCCTCTTAATGTGGAGGTCCCTTTAGTCACCATGGCTAGTAGCCACTGAGAGACCCGTCCACCACTACATCCTCTGGCAGCAAATTCCACACTTTAATCACTCTCTTGTGTGAAGAAGTATTTCCTTTTGTCCGCCCTGAACCTACTGCCCATTGGCTTCGCTGGATGCCCCTCGGTTTCTAGAATTTTGAGGGCGAGAGAGAAAGTTCTCTCTGTCAACTCTCTCCACCCCGTAGCATAATTTTATAAACCTATATTGTGTCATGTGTCCCCCGTCCCCCCGGTCGTCTCTTTTCTAAACTGGAAAGTCCCCAACTCTTCAGCCGTTCCTCATAGAGAAGGTGCTGTGACCCCCTTATCATCTAGGTCGCCGCCCTCTGTACTGTTTCCAGCTCTGTAATGTCCTTTTGGAGGTACAGTGACCAAGACTGTACACATTATTCTAAATGAGGCCGCACCATACAGGGGGATTGTAGTATCGGTTGTTTTTATTTCCATTCCCTTTCCTAATAATCACTAGCAATAAAATTTGCCTCTTTCACTGCAGCTGCCCAGTGGGTCGACATTTGCCTCACGCTTTCCCCTACAACCCCAGGACCTATTTCAGTCTTTAGTTCAGCCAGTTTGGTGCAGTGGTTAAGTGCGCGGACTCTAATTTGGGAGCACTAGGTTCGATTCCCTACTCCTCCACTTGCAGCTGCTGGATGACCTTGGGCAAGCCATAAGTTCTGACAAGAGCTGTCCTTGAGAAAAAAGAGCAGTTTCTGTCAGAGCTCTCTCTAAACTGGGAAAACTGGGTTTAATTCCCCATTTCCTTCACACACAGCTGCAGGTTTGACCATGGGTCAGTCATAAGTTCTTTCAGAGCTGTTCTCTCTTTCAGGGTGTCTGTTGTGGGGAGGGGAAGGGAAAGGGAGTTTGTAAGCCGCTCTGAGACTCCCTTCGGAAGTGAAGGGCAGGGTGTAAATCCAATCTCTTCTTCTCTTCTTCTTAGTCTGAGCCAGTTCAGACCCCATCAGGATATATTTAAAATTGGGATTTTTTTCTTGCTGTTGCTGTGGTTTCAATTATTGCTGTGGTTTCCATGTGCATCACCTTACGCTTACCCACGTAGAATTGGTGATGCGCTGATGTCACACAGGAAGTGACATCACCAGTGATGGTGGCTTAGGCCTTCCTCCTGCTCCCCACTGGTTGCTAGGGGCACCTGGCAACCGTCCTCCTGAGTTGCAGAAACGCGGGTGGGGAGGTGAAATGCCTCTTCTGTGAAGCCAACAGTCACCTCAGGGATGTGTAAAATATCGCATTGAAAAACAGTTCTCAGCTGGGAGGGTTAAGAAATCTGTTGCTCAGTTCCTTGGAGGCATGTTCTTAATTGATCAAAATTATTTTAAACATACATAAGAACATAAGAGAAGCCAATGTTGAATCAGGCCAGTGGCCCATCCAGTCCAACACTCTGTCACACAGCGGCCAAAAAGTGCTATCAGGAGGTCCAGCAGTGGGGCCAGGACACTAGAAGCCCTCCCACTGCTGCCCCCTCCAGCACCAAGAATAGAGTGCATCACCTGCCCCGGACTGAGAGTTCCCATCTATACCCTGTGGCTAATAGCCACTGATGGACCTCTGCTCCATATGTTTATCTAATTCCCTCTTGAAACTGTCCATGCTTGCAGCTGCCACGACCTCCTGTGGCAGTGAATTCCATGTGTTAATCACTCTTTTGGTGAAGAAGGACTTCCTTTTATCTGTTCTAACCCGACTGCTCAGCAATTTCATGGAGTGCCCACGAGTTCTTGTATCGTGAGAAAGGGAGAAAAGTACTTCTTTCTCAACCTGCTCAATCCCATGCATAATCTTATAAACCTTGATCATGTCACCCCTCAGCCATCGTTTCTCCAAGCTGAAGAGCCCCAAGCATTTTAACCTTTCTTCATAGGGAAGGTGTCCCAACCCTTTTATCATTCTAGTTGCCCTTCTCTGCACTTTTTCCAATGCTATGTGGTGACCAGAACTGTACACAGTATTCCAAATGAGGTCGCACCAATGATTTATACAGGGGCATGATGATACTGGCTGATTTGTTTTCAATTCCCTTCCTAATAACCCCCAGCATAGCGTTGGCCTTCTTTATTGCAGCTACACACTGTCTAGACATTTTCAGCGAGTTATCCACTACGACTCCAAGATCTCTCTCTTGGTCCGTCTCTGCCAGTTCAGACCCCATCAACGTGTATTTATATTTAGGATTTTTGGCTCCAATGTGCATCACTTCGCACTTGGCCACATTGAACCCCATTTGCCACGTTGACGCCCACTCACCCATCCTCGACAGATCCCTTTGGAGTGCCTCACACTCCTCCCTGGTTTTCACCACCCTGAACAACTTTGTGTTTTGAATTGAGTTGATGAATCTGGTCGATTAACCAGATGAATTGTGCAGCTTTAATAATGGCCAGTTAAAATGGCTGCCATTGGGGATGGTTCCGTGAGGAGAGGAGCTGAGAGGACCTTTTGGTCCCAGTGAAGCCAGTGAAAGGGGCTGAATTGTGTTCCCTCCCTATGCCGAACTTCGCAGAATTGTGGCATTCACACAGTTGTGGCCTTCCGCCGCTCATGTTGTTCAGATGTAGTGGCTAACTATGACAGTGTGCAGTCCTTGATCCCGGTTAAGGCCAGTGTTGCTTTATAACCGCATCTGCTCCATATTAGTAAAGGTAAAGGTTTCTCTCACTCGAAAGCCAGTCGAATCTGACTCTAGGGTTGCGGTGCTCATCTCCGTTTCCAAGCCGAAGACCCAGCGCTGTCCGAAGACGTTTCTGTGGCCATGCGGCTGGCATGACTAAGCGCCAAGGCGCACGGAACACTGTTGCCTTCCAAACTAAAGACCAGAGGACGACCTGGAAAAGTGGTTGAAAAACACTGTCTTTCTGCTTGGGTTTCGTGTTCTGAAATCTGGCATGTAAGAGCAATCCTCCCTTCCTGGCTGTTAATATCCTTGTGGGTGTAGCAAATTGGCACGTTTAATAGCTTGTCTTCTCGTCTGGCTGTCGCCGTTTGCTCCTTCCCTGCCTTCTGGCCGATATCAAGAAGAGCCTCGGTTTAATTGAATGTGAGAGATTTGCCTTCCGCAGGAACAAGCTTGGGTCTTTTTTTCTTTGCACAACGACGGTGGTCCGTTTGTATCTGGGCTGTATTTCTTCAGATGGCATGCGAGGGATCGTGGGACTGAAGGTTCTGTCTCCTTCCACGTGTCCCTGTGTGCCGTCTACAGTCCACCAGGCAGCCGGTCTGTTGGCTATCCCACCACTCAGGGCGGGTTATCTGGCATTGACCAGGGCCTTTCTGTCGTGGCCCCGGCTCTGTGGAACAGGGTCCATGAAGAGGTATGGGGGGGCAGTCTGTGAGTTTCACCTGCCCACCCTGGAGCGACCTTTCCTCTGCCCGCTTGGTGTCTTCATGGAGGAAGTTCCCCAGGCCTCGAAATGGGAAGGAACGGGTTTGTATCCGTCTTCCCTCTAAGCCGAGTTAGTGTGAGCTAGCTCATAGTTTTTTAGCCTCCAACTCATGCCTTTTGGTGTAGCGGTTAAGTGCGCGGACTCTAATCTGGGAGAACCGGGTTTGATTCCCCACTCCTCCACGTGCACCTGCTGGTGTGACCTTGGGCCAGTCACAAGCTCTGGCACAGCTGTCCTTGAAAAAGAGCAGTTTCTGTCAGAGCTCTCTCAGCCCCACCTACCTCACAGGTTGTCTGTTGCGAGGAGGGGAAGGGAAAGGAGTTTGTAAGCCGCTCTGAGACTCCCAAGTGAAGGGCAGGGTATAAATCCTGTCTCTTCTTCTTCTTTTTGTCTTAGCTCAGGAAGGAGGGCTCCAGTGCAGACTAATTTATGCAGTGGCCAAGTCACTCGCTCACAACTTTAATGCCAGCAGCTCACAAAGCAGGATTTTTGCTCACAGGCCTCTCCACAGCTTAGAGGGAGCATTGGTTTGCATCACCTTGTACTTCCGGTTCGGTGTAGTGGTTAAGAGCGCAGACTCTAAATCTGGGAGAACCGGGTCTGATTCCCCCATTCCTCCACATGCAGCTGCCGGGGTGACCTTGAGCCAGTCACAAGTTCTCTCAGAGTTCTTCTCTCGGGGGCAGTCCTGAAGAGAGCTCTCTCAGCCCTGCCTCCCTCACAGGGTGTCTCTTGTGGGGAGGGGAAGGGAAAGGAAATTGTAAGCCGCTCTGAGACTCCTTCGGGTAGTGAAGGGCAGGGTATAGATCCAATTTCCTCTTCTTCTTCTTCTGCTTCTCCTCCTCTTCCTCCTTCTGGCTGAACGTGGCCACACCGCAGTCCAGGGAACCTCCTTTTATATTCCCCCACACACTTGGGTTCCGCCCTCCCCTGCCCCACCCGTCTCTAGCCCCGCCCTTCCTCCTGCACAAACTTTCATTCGGCAGCCCATTTGCTCATCTCTGGGGCTGCTCCTCCATTGGTTGTCCCAACTCCAGAGCCCTCCCTTCCAGCTACCCTCCCCTGTGCCTCCCTGCCCTGGACACCATTGCTCCCCTGTGCTTCCCTGCCCTGGACACCACCAGGCCCCAAGTTGGGGTGGGGGCTCTGCCCAATGACCCCAGGGAAGCAGGCACTCACTGGGCAGCCAGGACTCTGGGGGCTGCTACAAAATGGCACTGTTGTCACGCTGTTGGAGGTTTCTCTCTCTCTCTCTCCGACTCTCCCGGCCCAGCTGCTGTGGTACCTGCCTCCCCCGGCTGGCAGCTCCTGCTCCGAGATGGCCAATGTCCCCTCCTGCCTCGCCTCGTCGCCCTTCAGTGCTCTCTGGGAGGTCTGAGGTACCAAGGACTGTTCCAGGGCCAGCGTGGGTCCCAACTCTCTGACGCATGGCCGTGGATCAGTGTAGGGGCTCCTGTCATCCTGGAGCTTGCAGGAGAAAATAAGAAGATGAACATTAGAAGAAGAGGCCTGCTGGATCGGACCAGGGCTCCATCTAGTCCAGCATCCCGTCTCACACAGCGGCCAACCGGTTTCTCTGGAGGGCCAAGAACAGGGCACAGAGGCCGAGGCCTTAGTAAGAACATCAGAAGAGCCCTGCTGGATCAGACCAGTGGTCCATCCAGTCCAGCATCCTGTCTCACACAGTGGCCAGCCAGTTCCTCTGGCCAGCCAACAACAGGGCACAGAGGCCGAGGCCTTCATAAGAACATCAGAGGAGCCTGGCTGGTTCAGACCAGTGGTCCATCCAGTCCAGCATCCTGTCTCACACAGGGGCCAACCAGTTCCTCTGGAGGGCCAACAACAGGGCACAGAGGCCGAGGCCTTCGTAAGAACCTCAGAAGAGCCCTGCTTGGTCAGACCAGTGAGGGTCCATCTAGTCCAGCCTGTCTCACATAGTGGCCAACCAGTTCCTCTGGATGGCCAGCAACAGGGCAGAGAGGCCGAGGCCTTCCCCTAACGTTGCCTCCTGGCTCTGGGATTCAGAGGCTTAGTGCCTCTGAATGTGGAGGTCCCCCTCGGTCACCCTGGCTAGTAGCCAGTGATGGACCCTCTCCTCCATCAATCTATCTAATCCCCTTTTCAAGCCGTTTATACCTATGGCCGTCACTACCTCCTCCGGCAGCAAATTCCACATTTTAATCACTCTCTGTGTAAAGGAGTGTTTCTTTCGGCTACGCTCCTGCAGAGCGGAACGGGGTTGGACTAGATGACCGGCAAGGTCCCTTCCAACTCTAGGATTCTTGACCCTCCTGAACCTGCTGCACATCAGCTTCATTGGATGCCCTCGAGTTCTAGTCTTTTGGGAGAGGGGGAGGGAGTTCACTGTCAACTCCACCTCATTCATCGTTTTATAAACCTGTCTCATTTCCCCTCTTAGTCGTCTCTTGTCTAAACGGAAAGTCCCCGACTCTTCCGCCTTTCCTCAGAGGGAAGGGGCTCCAACCCCCTCATCATCTTGGTCGCCCTCCTCTGTACTTTTTCTAGCTCTGCAATGTCCTTTTTTGAGATATGGGGACCAGAACTGTACACCGTATTCCAAATGAGGCCGCACCATAGATCTATACAGGGGCATTGCAATCTCGGCCGTTTTATTCTCAGTCCCTTTCCTAGTAATCCGTAGTGTGGAGTTTGCCCTTTTCACCGCTGCGGCACACTGGGTTGACACTGATTCATTCAGTACGACCTCAAGGGCTGGGCTCGTGGCGGATCCCAGACGGCCCCCTCCTGGGAGATCTTCTGGAGGCACTAAAAGGCCTGCCTTCACAGGGCTTTCGGAGGGAGGTTGTATGGCAGGCATCTTTGGGGGGGGGAATAGTTGGGGTTTCCTGTTTTATTTTTGGTTTTTAATCCAATAATAAGAACATAAGAGAAGCCAATGTTGAATCAGGCCAATGACCCATCCAGTCCAACACTCTGTCACACAGCGGCCAAAATATATCAGGTGCCATCAGGAGGTCCAGCAGTGGGGCCAGGACACCAGAAGCCTCCCACTGCTGCCCCCTCCAGCACCAAGAATAGAGTGGCATCACCTGCCCCAGACTGAGAGCTCCCATCTATACCCTGTGGCTAATAGCCACTGATGGACCTCTGCTCCAAATGTTTATACCATTCCCTCTTGTAGCTGCCACCATCTCCTGTGGCAGTGAATTCCATACGTTAATCACTCTTTGGGTGAAGAAGTATTTCCTTTTATCCGTTCTAACCCGACTGCTCAGCAATTTCATGGAGTGCCCACGAGTTCTTGCATTGTGAGAAAGAGAGAAAAGTACTTCTTTCTCAGCCTGCTGAGTCCCATTCATAATCTTATAAACCTCAATCATGTCACCCCTCAGCCGTCGTTTCTCCAAGCTAAAGAGCCCCCAAGCATTTTAACCTTTCTTCATAGGGAAGGTGTTCCAACCCTTTTATCATTCTAGTTGCCCTTCTCTGCACTTTTTCCAATGCTATAATATATAATATATAAACATAATATAATAATGTTTTTGAGTATTGTTGTAAGCTGGCACTACGAGGCACGGCAGGATAGAAATGTTTTAATAAATTAAATGAATAAACAGGAAACAGGAAATTAAATGGAGAAACAGGAAACCCCCTCAGGAAACAATCCATAGACAAAAGAACCTCCTCAGGAAAGCTCCTCCATTAGCATGTTCATAGCTTGGGGAACTCCTACAAGATAATGACTCAGCCCTACCCCACCTTCCTGAGTAGAGATAAATTACCTGCCTACCATTTTTCTGCTCACCTTGACACAGAGACTACTCCCATCTTTCTGTGTTATACCTCTGAGGATGCCAGTCATAGTTGCTGGCGAAACGTCAGGTCCCACAATGCCAAGACCATGGCCACACAACCCGGAAGATCTACAACAGCTAATAAACGAATAAAATTGAACGCTCTTCCATACACACAAGAAGAGTACCTGTGTATCGGAAATCAGCATGACAAGGGCTAAGGCCAGGGTCTCCGGAGACCTGTGTGAAGCAGTTTGCAAAGTAAATCAATACATTAAAGCAACAGTATAACATGCTCAATACAGACATCACAAGCCCATTAAAAACGAGTCTAGGCATAGAACAGCATAAACCTAAATCCATAAAGGGTGCATGCAGACCATAAAAACAGCTATAAAAATTATTATTATTATTATTATTATTATTATTATTATTATTATTATTATTATTATTATTATTATTATTAACATAAGAGAAGCCATCTTGGATCAGGCCAGTGGCCCATCCAGCCCAACACTCTCTTATCACACAGTGGCCAAAACCCAGGGGCCATCAGGAGGTCCACCAGCCGGGCCAGAGCTCCAGAAGCCCTCCCACTGTGGCTGCCCATGCACCAAGGATACAGAGCATCGCTGCCCCAGGCATAGTGTTCCTTCTATGCCTTGTGGTTAATAGCCATTCATGGACCTCTGCTCCATGTAAGAACATAAGAGAAGCCATGTTCGACCAGGCCACTGGCCCATCCAGTCCAACACTCTGTGTCACACAGTGGCCAAAACCCAGGTGCCATCAGGAGGTCCACCAGCGGGTCCAGAACTTCAGAAGCCCTCCCACTGTTACCTCCCCAAGCATCAAGAAGACAGACCATCCCTTGCCCCAGACATAAGAACATGAGAGCAGCCAAGTTGGATCAGGCCAGTGGCCCCTCCAGTCCAACACTCTGTGTCACACAGTGGCCAAAACCCAGGGGCCATCAGGAGATCCACCAGTGGGGCCAGAACTCCAGAAGCCCCCCACTTTTACCCCCAAGCACCAAGGATACAAAGCATCACTGCCCCCGATATAGTATCCCATCTATATCTTGTGCCTAAGAACCACTCATGGACCTCTTCTTCATGTAAGAACATAAGAGGAGCCATGTTGGATCAGGCCAATGGCCCCTTCAGTCCAACACTCTGTGCCACAAAGTGGCCAAAACCCAGGGGCCATCAGGAGCTCCATCAGCAGGGCCAGAACTCTTGAAGTCCTCCCACTCTTGTCCCCCCCAAGCACCAAGAAGTCAACAGCATCACTGCCCCACACATATTGTCCCATCTCTACCCTGTGGGTAATAGCCACTGACGGACCTCTGCTCCATATGTTTATCCAATTCCCTCTTGAAGCTGTCTGTGCTTTTATTTGTTTATTTAATTAGAGTTGTACCCCTCCCTTCCAGCAAAGTCGGCTCAGGGCGGCCCACACAACAATGCAAACAGTACAATATAATAACACAATATACAATATAAAATCCCAATAAAACACAGATTTAAAACCATAACAATACAACATATTAAAGTGCTAGCATGCCTCCTCGATGTTCAGTCAGCTTCTTGATCTTCATCAGATGTCCCAGGCACTCAGATTAGGCTATACTCAGAGGACCACGGGGTCGGGGTCGCTCTCCAGTAGCAGTGGCAGCAGCAGCTCCAAACGCCTGGCAGAAGAGCTCAGTTTACCGGCCCTACGGAACTGTGACAGGTCCCGCAGGGCCTTGATCTCCTCCGGGAGCTCATTCCAACAGACTGGAGCCACCACTGAAAAGGCCCCGGCCCAAGTGGTAGCTAGCCTGGCCTCCCTGATGAACAAATTCTATTTGTTGTTCAGTCGCACAGTCGAGTCCGACTTTTTACGACCCCATGGACCAGATCACGCCAGGCCCTCCTGTCTTCCGCTGTCCGCTGAAGTTTGTTCAATTTCATGTTCGTTGCATCGATGACACTGTCTAACCATCTCATCCTTTGCCGTCCCCTTCTTCTTTGACCTTCAATCTTCGACCTTCCTTGACCTTCAGTCTTCGATCTTCAGCCAATTCTATTATTTTATTATTATTATTATTATTACTACTACTACTACTACTATTACTATTATTACTATTAACAGCTTCATTTACAGTCTGCCTTTCTCAGTGGGCAGATTGCAGGTATGATAAGCACTCTTCAGCCAGTCAGCAAGGAAATTAAGAAGTAAGACAGAAACTTTAGTTGCCGTAGATTTTCCGGGCAACCCAGAGAATCTACAGCAATGAATGAACTCCAGCCGTGAAAGCCTTCGACGGCATATTAAGACAGAAACGTTTGACTCTTTTTTTATCGTTACTATTTGCAATTTTTATTCAAAAAGATATGCGACAGTACAGAACAACTACCGTATAATCATTTTTTACATTACAGTCGGAAGATTAAAAAAACAAATCCTTTTACTAGAAAGTGGTAACAAGATGTGTGCAACAAGATCAAATAAAAAGTTAAACAAGTAAAACTGTCTTTCCAGCAAGTTATAAACATGAGCTAGCAGACCATAGAGAGAATGAGCTACAATCCAAATTCAAGTATCACCAGATAAGTTGTTTATTACTGTACGCTTATGAAAGGTGAATGGAAGAAACGTTTGACTCTTAACAGCAAAGATTTCTAGTAAAACAAAATAACACTCTGGGGCTGGGCCCAATGACCTGGCATGAAGATGTAGTCCATCAGCCGGCGGACTACAGAATACGATAGAATCATTCGGTCTAACAGCAGAGATTCTTAATAAAACCACGCCGTGAGGGTGGCACTGAAGGAAAAACAACACAACCAAACCGAAAGCTGTCTCTAAGGCAACAAAACAGTCAAAGGAGGTAGCATTTATCCCTTATATAATGCAAATTCAATCTAACAGCAAGATTCTTAATAAAACACAATAATCTAGTTGGCCTGGGAGTGTCAGAATGGTTGTCTAAGGGAACAAGACCACCTGCGTAGGGAAAGTTTATTCTTTACGGAAGGCACCTGTTGATCCATTATCGAATAGTTCTGTTCCCTTTATAAGCGTGCCCTCCTGGACGATTTTGCTTTACACATTTGGCAAAACAATGGAAGTATGGGGGCCTTCCTGACAGCCGCAGGTAGACCTCTCCAGAAAGCGGGAGCCACCACAGACGCCAACGTGTGAGTGGGCGGTAACTAGTTTTACTTGTGCATAGGGTGGCACCTTCTCATGAACCCGGTTGGCACAATGGAGCATCACAGCAATAGGGGGTCTTGTTGGTTCAATGGAATTAAGGACTTTGTACGCGGCAGCTCAGTGCTTAAGGTGCTGAACTGCCGACCGGAAGGTTCGAGACCCGAGTGCCGCGTGACGGAGTGAGCTCCGGTCTCCGGCCCCAGCTCCTGCCAGCCTAGCAGTCCGAAAGCAAGAAATTGCAAGTAGATAAATAGGCACCGCTTCGGTGGGAAGGTAACAGCATTCCGTGCGCCTCGGCGTCTAGTCATGCCGGCCACATGACCACGGAAATGTCTTCGGACAGCGCCGGCTCTTCGGCTTGGAAACGGAGATGAGCACCGCATCCCTAGAGCCGGATTCGACTGGCTTTCGAGCAAGGGGAAACCTTTACCTTTATGCAGTAGCTGAAACCTCGAACTGAACCCAGTAATTGATTGGTAACCAATGGAGCACCTGCCGGATGGGAGTGTGGGGTCCTGCCTGCTTATTGGGGGGGGCTATGCCCCGCCATTTTGCTCCCCCCCCCCCTTCGGATGGAAGTTCCCTAGGCCTCTGAATGGGAGAGAAGGGGGTTACATCACCTGGTTCCTTCTCCTCCCAGCTTGAGTCAACTCCCTCACCACCTGGAGTGATCAGCCACTGTTTTACCCCCCGCCTCTTTCTGGGGACTTACTTTTATTCCTTCCGCCCCCCCGTCTGTGCCTCTCCCTCTTCCCTCACCTGTCCCCAGCAGATATCTCCCTTTGTCTTTGATGGCCATTGGACCCATCCTGTGCCCTTTCAACAGGGCTGTTTGCCCATTGGCCCGCTAGTCTCTGCCTTCTCCCCCGCAATCGACCACTCCTTCCCTGAGAGCCAGTTTGGTGTAGTGGCTAAGTGCGCGGTCTCTAATCTGGGAGAACTGGGTTCGATTCCCCATTCCTCCACTTGCAGCTGCTGGATGACCTTGGGCAAGCCACAGTTCTGATAAGAGGTGTTCTTGAAAAAGAGCAGTTTCTGTCAGAGCTCCCTCAGCCCGACCTACCTCACAGGGTGTCTGTTGTGGGGAGGGGAAGGGAAAGGAGTTTGTAAGCTGCTCTGAGACTCCAAGTGAAGGGTGGGGTATGAATCCAATTTCCTCCTCCTCGTCCTCCTCTTCCTCTTCCTACTCCTCTTCTAATTCTAATTCTTTTCTGCCCTAAGGAGACTCAGAGCAGCTTACAATCTCCTTCCCTTCCTCTCCCCACAGCAGGCACCTTGTGAGGCAGGTGGGGCTGAGAGAGTTCTGAGAGAACCGTGACTGGCCCAAGGCCACCCAGCTGGTTGCATGGGAAACAGTGGGGAATTTTTTAGCACTGTGACTGGCCCAAGATCACCCAATAAAGCGCAGAATAACAAAAATGTAACGGGATCACAGTGTATGGCAAAAACAATAAATACAAAGGAACCACTGTGGGTAAAGGCTGCTCTACTTATGTCAAACGCTGCGTACTTAATATATGGTTTATCGCAATAAAGAACTGTAAACCTGTATTAAAAACTATAGTCGTCTTTATGGTGTCAATCGAAAACAATCACAAGGCTTCAGCTTATACGCGAAAAGCAGTTAGTACAATAATAACACCCTTCCAACTTGCAGTAAGCTCATATGAAACAAATAACAAAGTTCAATTAATACAGCAATAACGAAGTTCCGACTTAATAAACTGTTCCAACTTGTGATAAACTGACGAGCTAATGAGCACCTGGATTGTCTCATCGTAGGGTTTTTTGAGGTGAGAGTTGTTCAAGAAGAACAGTTGGTTTTCGTACCCCATTTTTCTCTGCTCCTAAGGAGTCTCAGGTTGGCTTAAGATCGCCTTCCCTTCCTTTCCCCAGAACTTGTGAAGCAGGTGGGGCCGAGAGAGTTCTGAGAGAACCGTGACTGGCCCAAGGCCACCCAGCTGGCTGCATGTGAGGAAGAAGAAGAGAAAAGATTGGATTTATACCCCGCCCTTCACTACCCAGGAATCTCAGAGCAGCTTACAATCTCCTTTCCCTTCCCCTCCCCACAACAGACACCCTGTGAGGGAGGTGGGGGCTGAGAGAGCTCTTTCGAGGACTGCTCCTGAGAGAACAGCTCTGAAAGAACTTGTGACTGACCCAGAGTCACACCAGCAGCTGCATGTGGAAGTGTGGGGAATCAAAACTGGTTTTCCAGATTAGAGTCCACGCTCCTAACCACGACACCAAACTGGCTCCCTGCCAGTGGGGAATCAAACCTGGTTTTCCAGATAAGAGTCCGCTGCTCTTAACCACTGCACCATGCCGGCTCTCACCATGTTCAGAAGGGGTTTACCATTGCCTCGTTTGGCACAGTACTAGCCAGGGTTAGCTGTAGTGTGTCTGCTAGGTCCTACATGCCAAGACCAGAGCCATACAACCCAGAAACATCTACAGCAACTAAAGAAATGTTATTTCTTAGACCGGAGATGTCAAACTCATTTGTTTATGAGGGCCACATCTGACATGAATGGTCACTTTGTCAGGCTGGGCCGCGTGGGCCATAAAACGTAATGCCGGGTACCAGAGAGATAAACTGTGTAAAGGGCAGCAGCTCGTGAGCTCCCAGTTGGTGGGTCCTCACGGCAAGGCCCCGCGGGCTGGGAGGGGGGGTTGCAGAAAAAACACACATTGGCGGTTTGGAGAGGCAGCGGTGCAGCGCTGGGCAGAGGCTCCCACGGTGCTTGCCTGCTGCAGATGAGGTTGTTCCGCCATGCTGAAGCCACAGATGGAGTGGCTCCCCCTCCCCCCCCCCCAGCACGCACTCCCTTGCATCAGTTGCTCACAGGCCACATGAGAGCCCTGGGATTTATGTTTACACCCCTGTCTTAGACTTTACTGTCCTCAGTGATTTGTCCCTTGGCTGCATGTCCAAGGGAAAGAACCACACACGCATACACACTATATCTCGATCTATATGCATATATTAAGAACGTAAGAGAAGCCGATGTTGGATCGGGCCAGTGGCCCCTCCAGTCCAACACTCTGTTTCACACAGTGGCCAAAAATACCAGGTGCCCTCAGGAGGTCCAGCAGTGGGGCCCGGACACTAGAAGCCCTCCCACTGTTACCCCCCGTCCCAAGCAACAAGAAGACAGAGCATCACTTGCCCCAGACAGAAGAACGTAAGAGAAGCCAGTGTTGGCCAAAACACAGTGGTCAAAAATACCAGGTGCTATCAGGAGGTCCACCAGTGGGGCCAGGACATTAGAAGCCCTTCCACTGTTGACCCTCCCAGGGACTGAGAATACAGAGCATCCCTTGCCCCAGACTGAGAGTTCCTTCCTATCAATACCTTGTGGCTAAGAGCCACTGATGGACCTCTGCTCCATATGTTTATCTAATTCCCTCTTGAAGCCGTCCATGCTTGCAGCTGCCACCACTTCCTGTGGCAGTGAATTCCATATGTTAATCACTCTTTGGGTGAAGAAGCACTTTTTTAAATCCGTTCTAACCCAACCGCTCAGCAATTTCATGGAGTGCCCACGAGTTCTTGTATTGTGAGAAAGGGAGAAAAGGACTTCTTTCTCAACCTGCTCAATCCCATTCATAATCTTATAAACCTTGACCGTGTCACCCCTCAGCCGTCGTTTCTCCAAGCCAAAGAGCCCCAAGTGTTTTAACCTTTCTTCGTAGGGAAGGTGTTCCAACCCTTTGATAATTCTAGTTGCCCTTCTCTGCACTTTTTCCCAATGCTATAATATCATATTTGAGGTGTGGTGACCAGAACTGTACACAGTACTCCAGATGAGTTGGCACCATTGACTTATACAGGGGCATATTATAGGATAGGAATGGTGGCAGCGAGTGATTGGGATTGTGCTGATCCCCAGTCCCAATAGTTCTGTGTGAGTAAGGTCTGATTATTAAAGGGGGCTGGGCTGTCCCCTCTGTGGATGTCCCCGAGAGTGAAGGGGAGGACCTTGGGCTGTGAAATGATCATGGTGAATGTATGTTGTGACCTACTTGCAACCCATAGCCTGAATAAAGGAGGTTGCCAAGGGTGGTAGACGCTCTGTGCGAGTGGACAAGGGGGCGTCAGATAAACCAGACAAATCTGTTAAAAGGCACGACATGTCAACGGAGGAGACCTTGCTTGCAACCACAGGCCGGGATCCAGCGGCACCCTCAAGCTGTCTAGGAACTGCAGCCCTTCAAAGGACTGCAATCCAACAACACCACAGTCTTGTCTGGGCTCAGATTCTGTTGATTGGTCCTTAGTGTAGTGGTTAAGTGTAGCAGTTAAATGTGCGGACTCTAATCTGGGAGAACCGGGTTCGATTCCCCCACTCCTCCACTTGCAGCTGCTGGATGACTTTGGGCGAGCCAGAATTCTGACAAGAGCTGTCCTCTCAAGGACAGTTCTGGAGAGAGGTCTCTCAGCCCCACCTACCTCACAGGGTGTCTGTTGGGGGGAGGGGGAGGGGAAGGAGTTTGTAAGCCGCTCTGAGACTCCGAGTAAAGAGCGGGGTATAAATCCAATCTCTTCTTCTTCTCCTTCTCCCTCTCCCTCTTCTTCTTCTTCCTCTCCCTCTTTCTTCTCCTTCTTCCTCGCTCTCTCTTCTTCTTCCTCTCCCTCTCCCTCTTCTTCTTCCTCCTCTCCCTCTCCCTCTCCTTCTTCTTCCTCTTCCTCTTCCTCTCCCTCTCCCTCTTTCTTCTCCTTCTTCCTCTCTCTCTCTTCTTCTTCTCCCTCTCCCTTTTCTTCTTCTTCTTCTTCTTCATCCTCTCCCTCTCCTTCTTCTACCTCTCCCTCTCCCTCTTTCTTCTCCTTCTTCCTCTCTCTTCTTCTTCTTCTTCTTCTTCCTCTCCTCTCCCGCTTCTTCTTCCTCTTCTTCTCCTCCTCCTCCTTCTTCTCCCCCCACTACCTTCTCTGGGCTCCTGTTCAGAACTCTTCTCCCCGACTCTTAGTTTTTCTATATTCAGGGATTTTTTTCTTTCTTTCCATTGATGGCTTCAAGGTCCATGCCGGCACTTCGGATTGAGGCCAGAAATAAACTGGTAGCCAGCATCAGCAACATCGTCAACATCATCGTCATTATTTACAAAATCCGTATCCCACCTTTCTACCCTTACGAGGGTCTCCCTGGTTTGGGGATGTTTGTTCATTTTTGTATTGAATTATTTTATCATTTAAATGTTGTTTTCAATTGCTTTGGTGTTTTTTTTATGCTTGATGTGCGTCACCCTTGGTGCCCTGATCAAGTGGAAGGTAGCTTAAAAATGTTTTAAATAAATAAATAAAGTGATTGGGAGTGGGCTGGCAAAAACATCAAGTTGTTTTTGCCAGCGGGAGGCTGACCAAACCCTCTTCCAGCATAGAGTTAGAACACAAGAGAAGCCATGCTGGATCAGGCCAATGGCCCACCCAGTCCAGTGGCCAAAACCCAGGGGCCATCAGGAGGTCTACCAGCGGGGCCAGAACTCCAGAACCCCTCCTACTGTTGCCCCCCAAGAAGACAGAGCATCACTTGCCCCGGACTGAGTGTTCCATGTATACCTTGTGGCTAAGAGCCACTGATGGACCTCGGCTCTTAAGAACGTGAGAGAAGCCATGTTGGGTCAGGCCAGTGGCCCATCCAGTCCAACACCCTGTGTCACACAGTGGCCAAAACCCAGGTCTGACTTGTGCCGTCGTATGACTTAGGAAGATTACTGAGCTGAAAAATGGTGTGTTGTATGTATGTACGCGCTTTAGTACGCCATCTTATCTAATTGCTGATATTGTCCCGCTCTTTATAATTTTTTGATTGTATGATTTTACCTGTAATTGAACTGTTTAAATGATTTTATGTAGATTTTAATAGTCACTGTGGACCAACCAATGTAAGCTGCCCTAAGCCTATTTGCGGGGAGGGTGGGGTATAAATTTAATAGAATAAATAGATAAATCAGGAGGTCCATCAGCGAGGTCAGAACGCCAGAAGCCCTCCCACTGTTGCCCCCCACGCACCAAGAAGACAGAGCATCCCTGCCCCAGGCAGAGTGTTTCATCTATACCCTGTGGCTAAGAACCACTGATGGAGCTCTGCTTTATATAAGAACATAAGAAAAGCCATGTTGGATCAGGCCAAGGGACCATCCAGTCCAACATTCTGTGTCACACAGTGGCCAAGAATACTCGGTGCCATCAGGAGCACCACCAGTGGGGCCAGGACACTAGAAGCCCTCCCACTGTTGCCCCCCCAAGCACCAAGAATACAGAGCATCACTTGCCCCAGACATAAGAACATAAGAGAAGCCAAATGTTGGATCAGACCAAAGGCCCATCCAGTCCAACATTCTGTGTCACACAGTGGCCAAGAATACTCAGTGCCATCAGGAGCTCCACCCGTGGGGCCAGAACTCCATAGGCCCTCCCACTCTTGCCCCCAAGCAGCAAGAAGACAGAGCATCACTGCCCCAGGCAGAGTGTTTCATCTGCACCCTGTGGTTAAGAACCACTGATGGAGCTCTGCTTTATATAAGAACATAAGAGAAGCCATGTTGGATCAGGCCAAGGGCCCATCCAGTCCAACATTCTGTGTCACACTGTGGCCAAGAATACTCGGTGCCATCAGGAGCTCCACCAGTGGGGCCAGGACACTAGAAGCCCTCCCACTGTTGCCCCCCCCAAGCACCAAGAATACAGAGCATCCCTTGCCCCAGACATGAGAACATAAGAGAAGCCATGTTGGATCAGGCCAATGGCCCATCCAGTCCAACACTCTGTGTCACACAGTGGCCAAGAATACTCAGTGCCATCAGGAGCTCCACCAGTGGGGCCAGAACTCCATAGGCCCTCCCACTGTTGCCCCCCAAGCACCAAGAAGACAGAGCATCACTGCCTCAGACAGAGTGCACCATCTATACTAAGAACCACTGAGGAACCTCTGTTTCCTATCTTTATCCAATCCAACCTTTGTTGAAGTAGAGTTTTTTCACCATGTCCGAATCTAGCCACTAACCACTCTGTGTTTTCTTCCCGGCAGTTTCGGTGAGCGTGCAACCGGTCGCCACCCCCATGCCGATCGTCGCCCACGCGTCCATTGGCGGCAACCTCTCCACGCCGACGCCCGTCAGCACTGGTGGGCCGGTCAACAGCGATGGGACGAAGAAGACTCTCGTCACGCTCTTCGCAAACAACAGCGGTAAAGAGAGGGGCTTTGAAAGTCAGGCGATAAGGAACACTTTTGTTGTCCAGTTTGGTGTAGTGGTTAAGTGCGTGGACTCTAATCTGGGAGAAGTGGGTTTGAGTCCCCACTCCTCCACTTGCACCTGCTGGATGACCTTGGGCAAGCCGTAGTTCTGTCAGAGCTGTCCTTGAAAAAGAGCAGTTTCTGTCAGAGCTCTCTCAACCCCACCTACCTCCCAGGGTGTCTGTTGTGGGGAGGGGAAGGGAAAGGAGTTTGTAAGCTGCTCTGAGACACCTTTGGGTAGTGAAGGGTGGTGTATAGATCCAATCTCTTCTTTTCTTCTACCTCACAGGGTGTTTGTTGTGGGGAGGGGAAGGGAAAGGAGTTTGTAAGCCGCTCTGAGACTCCTCTGGGTAGTGAACATAAGAACATAAGAACATAAGAGAAGCCAGTGTTGAATCAGGCCAATGGCCCATCTAGTCCAACACTCTGTCACACAGCGGCCAAAATATACCAGGTGCCATCAGGAGGTCCAGCAGTGGGGCCAGGGCACCAGAAGCCCTCCCACTGCTGCCCCCTCCAGCACCAAGAATAGAGTGCATCACCTGCCCCAGACTGAGAGTTCTCATTCTATACCCTGTGGCTAATAGCCACTGGTGGACTTCTGCTCCATATGTTTATCTAATTTCCTCTTGAAACTGTCCATGCTTGCAGCTGCCACCACCTCCTGTGGCAGTGAATTCCATATGTTAATCACTCTTTGGGTGAAGAAGTATTTCCTTTTATCTGTTCTAACCTGACTGCTCAGCAATTTCATAGAGTGCCCACGAGTTCTTGTCTTGTGAGAAAGGGAGAAAAGTACTTCTTTCTCAACCTGCTCAATCCCATTCATAATCTTATAAACCTCGATCATGTCACCCCTCAGCCGTCGTTTCTCCAAGCTAAAGAGCCCCAAGCATTTTAACCTTTCTTCATAGGGAAGGTGTTCCAACCCTTTTATCATTCTAGTTGCCCTTCTCTGCACTTTTTCCAATGCTATAATATCCTTTTTGAGATGTGGTGACCAGAACTGTACACAGTATTCCAAATGAGGTCGCACCAATGATTTATACAGGGGCAAGATGATACTGGCTGATTTGTTATCAATTCCCTTCCTAATAATCCCCAGCATAGCGTTGGCCTTCTTTATTGCAGCTACACATTGTGTAGACATTTTCAGCGAGTTATCCACTACGACTCCAAGATCTCTCTCTTGGTCAGTCTCTGCCAGATCAGACCCCATCAACGTGTATTTATATTTAGGATTTTTGGCTCCAATGTGCATCACTTTGCACTTGGCCACATTGAACCCCATTTGCCACGTTGACGCCCACTCACCCATCCTCAACAGATCCCTTTGGAGTGCCTCACAATCCTCCCTGGTTTTCACCACCCTGAACAACTTCGTGTCATCTGCAAATTTAGCCACATCACTGCTTACTCCCAATTCCAAATCGTTAATAAACAAGTTAAAAAGCATGGGACCGAGTACTGATCCCTGTGGTACCCCACTGCTTACCACCCTCCACTGAGAAAGTTTCCCATTTATACTCACTCTCTGTTTCCTATTTATAAGCCAGTTTTTGATCCACAAGAGGACTTGTCCTTTTATCCCATGACTATTGAGCTTACTTAGGAGCCTTTGATGAGGAACTGTATCAAAAGCTTTCCGGAAGTCAAGGTAAATAATATCTATTGGGTCCCCCTTGTCCACATGTTTGTTCACTCCCTCAAAAAACACTAACAGGTTAGTGAGACAAGATCTTCCCTTACAGAACCCATGCTGAGTCTGCCTCAATAGTTTTTGTTCATCAATGTGCCTACTAATTCTTTCCTTAATAACAGTTTCCACCAACTTACCCGGTATCGATGTCAGACTGACTGGCCTGTAATTTCCTGGATCTCCCCTGGAGCCCTTTTTAAAGATGGGAGTGACATTAGCTACCTTCCAGTCATCAGGAATGGAGGCAGATTTTAAAGAAAGATTACATATTTTTGTCAGGAGATCCACAAGTTCACATTTGAGTTCTTTCAGAACTCTCGGATGAATGCCATCCGGGCCTGGTGATTTATTAGTTTTTAAATTGTCCATCAGTCGGAGGACTTCCTCTCTTGTCACCGCAATCTGATTCAGGTCTTTCAAACCCCCTCCCGAAATCGGTGCTTCTGGAGTGGGCAAACACTTCTCCTCTTCCACAGTGAAGACAGAGGCAAAAAATGCATTCAGCTTCTCAGCCATTTCCCTATCATCCTTCACTACTCCTTTTACCCCTTGGTCATCCAAGGGCCCCACTGCCTCCCTGGCTGGCTTCCTACTTCTAATGTATTTGAAGAAAGTTTTATTGTTGGTCTTTATGTTTTTTGCGATATGCTCCTCATATTCCCTTTTTGCTTGCCTGATCACAGACTTGCATTTTATTTGCCATAGTCTGTGTTCCCTTTTATCAACCTCACTAAGACTAGCTTTCCACCGCTTAAAGGAATCCTTCTTACCTTTCACAGCTTCCATTACTTTATTTGTTAACCATGCAGGCTTTTTTCTATACCTATTTGTACCTTTCCTAACCTGCGGTATATATTTTTTCTGAGCTTCTAGGATTGTCTTTTTAAATAGTCTCCAAGCTTCCCCAATGGTTTTGACCTTCTCCACTCTTCCTTTCAATTTCTTCCTCACATGTCCCCTCATACCAGAGAAGTTACCCCTTTTAAAGTTAAAAGTGGTTGCGTCAGTCTTTTTGGGCAACTCCCTATCTGTACAAATGTTAAACTCAATGAAGGGCGGGGTATAGATCCAATCTCCTCCTCCTTTTCTTCTCTTCCTCCTCCTCCTCTTCTCCTCCTCCTTCTCCTCTTCTCCTCCTCCTCTTCTTCTCCTTCACCTTCTTCTTCTCTTCTCTTCCTCCTCCTCCTCCTCCTCCTATTCTTCTCCTCCTTCTTCTTCTCCTCCTCCTCCTCCTCCTTCTTCAGGCAGTCTGCAGGACTGCAATGTGCTCAGAGTTAAAGTCCTGCAGTAGTGCTCAAAATAAAGCTGAATTATGTAACCTGTATAAATTATGCAGATTAAGGAGCCAGGCATGCTTTCTCGTACATATTTGGCCAGTCTGCCTATTTTGTATAAATCGTTTTGACTTTGCTAGCGAGAAGAGAGCTTCTCCGGGGCTTTGTCGTCTTCTGTCTGCATTACCCGTTCTCCGCTTTCAAGCATATCTTGGTGATCCACGAGGCCTAGCAATCGTCCTTTTTTAACAAAGGGAGAGCTGGAATTCTCGGGAAACTGCATTTCTCTTCCACTGCCGCATTCTGCACCCGGACCCGGATGGCCCAGGCTAGCCGGATCTTGTCAGAAGCGAATCGGGATCAGCCCCGGTTAATAGTCGGGTGGAAGGCGGCCGAGGAAGTCCGGGGTTGCTGTGCAGAGAGACGGAGGCGATGGCAAAACCACCTCTGTACTTCTTTTGCTGTGACCCGGATGGGCCAGGCTAGGCCGATCTCATCAGGTCTCGGAAGCAAGGCAGGGCCGGCCCCGGTTAGTCCACGGATGGGAGGCCACCAAGGAAATCTAGGTCTGCTATGCAAACCCACCTCTGTTCATCTCTTGACTTTTTTAAAAAACTATATTTTATTCAATTTTCAATTATCCCCTTACAGTAAACAATATCAGCGTTATATAGGATAAGTTCACATCAGTTTGACCACTTACAAGGGAACATTCAAATCACAGTTGGATACACATTGGCTTAAAAGAGATTATTGTTTTCCTTCATAAACTCGGTACTAACGTTATGTGAACATAAACTCAGCATTAACGTATGCTCTGTTTACCACAGGTGAAGAGTGTCTATGACCTCTGGTATTATCTCTTGAGAAACTAGATACGATGCGAGAGGTCGCTGTATACTAGTGCATTCAGTATACCCGCCATTAGCTTTTATTTATTATTTATTTAATTTTATTTATTCATTTATTGCATTTTTATCCCGCCCTCCCCGCAAGCGGGCTCAGGGGTGGCTCACAACAAGGGCACCGAGTGCGAAATATGAAACATTAAAATCAGGCTAAGACAACCAAATTAAAATTAAAGTGCTCAGTGATATTATTACTGTAGACAAGTCAAGACGGAGGCTTGTAGATGTTAACCCCGAGCCCGTTTCGGTGGCACTGATCCATCACAATACTGTAGTGACCTTCTATTGGGCCGCCCCATAACCCCCGATGTTACCACAAGATAGTTGCTGGTGGTGGCAGTGGTGGCTCCTAATTGAAAGCCTGGCGGAAGGTCTTGCAGGCCCTGCGGAACTGTGAAAGGTTTTGTTGGTTTCAGTATGTCTGATATTTTTCCCATTATATATAGACTAGGGAGCAAAGCCCATTGTGGTGGAAGACAGCGGGCCCTAGAAAGGAAGGAAGGGAGGGAGAGTGGAAGGGAGAGAGGGTTGGAGGAAGGAAGGAAGAGGGGGAAGAGTGAAAGAAAGGAGAGAGGAAGAAAGGAAAGGGGGGAAAGGAAGGGAAGAGGGGCGGAAAAGGGCTTCTCTGGGCCTACTGCCCCCATAGAAGGCCCAGGGGATGGTGTGAGGGGGCGGGAAAGGGCTTTTCTGGGCCTACTGCCCCCATAGAAGGCCCAGGGGGTGGTGTGGGGGGCAGAAAAGGGCTTCTATCACCTGCCTCAGCCTTGAGGGCCTGTCCCCGCGCTCACACTCCAGACGGTCCTCTCCTGTCGGAGGACTGGAGCAGACTGAGCTGAAAACACTGACCGGGGCTGACGTGGGCGGGACTTTGCCAAGCAGCCAGTCAGCCCTGGCCAGTGTCCTCTGACTGCCAGTTCTTGAGCCGAATCAATTATGGCAAGCATAGAATGTGGTGGAACCAAAATTCAAATATTAATAAGGACAGGATTCCATAGTTCCTTATACCCTAAGTTTAAGGTTGGTTTACATTCTGATTTCCACTTCGACGCTATGGTCGTCTTTGGCCGCAAATGACAGTGAGGCAGTTCTTTTTCTTTGAACAGTGGATAAGATCACCATCGTTCCTAAGGTTTAAAAGTAGATCTCAGAAGCTAAGCAAGGTCAGTCCCAGTTAATACTTGGATGGGAGACCACCGAGGAAGTGCAGAGTTGCTGGGCAGAGGCAAAGGGAAGCCCCCTCTGTTCATCTCCTGCCTTGGAAACCCCATGGGTTCGCTATGAGGCAGCCGCGACTTAATGCCATGTTCCACCACCACATCGCACACTTTTATTGCAGTCCTGCATAGTCAAACTGGAGAGCCAGTTTGGTGTCGTGGTTAAGAGCGCGGACTCTAATCTGGGAGAACCGAGTTTGATTCCCCACTCCTCCACTCGCAGCTGCAGGGTGACCTTGGGCAAGCCATAGTTCTGTCAGAGCTGTTCTCTCAAGAGCTGTTCTCTCAAGGGCAGTTCTGGAAAGAGCTCTCTCAGCCCCAACGACCTCACAGGGTGTCTGTTGTGGGGAGGGGAAGGGAAAGGAGTTTGTAAGCCGCTCTGAGACGCCTTTGGGCAGTGAAGGGCGGGGTATAAATCCAATCTCCTCCTCCTCCTCCTCCTCCTCCTCCTCCTCCTCCTCCTCCTCCTCCTCCTCCTCCTCCTCTTCTTCTTCTTCTTCTTCTTCTTCTTCTTCTTCTTCTTCTTCTTCTTCTTCTTCTTCTTCTTCTTCTTCTTCTTCTTCTTCTTCTTCTTCTTCTTCTTCTTCTTCTTCTTCTTCTTCTTCTTTTCCTCTCAGAGTTCTCTCAGCCCCACCTACCTCACAGGGTGTCTGTTGTGGGGAGGGGAAGGGAAGGGAGTTTGTCAGCTGCTCTGGGACTCCTTCAGGTAGTGAAGGGCGGGGTATAAATCCAGCCTCCTCCTCCTCCTCCTCCTCTTCTTCTTCTGCTTCTTCAGGAATATTCCTGTATTCCGTTACTAGTCACTAATCAACCTGACTTACAATGTTGGAGTAGGGAGGTGGTCTTTTTCAACCCCAAAAAGGCAGCAGTTAGGAAGATTTCCTTGACTTGGTCCTTTGTTTAAGCAGGGCTCTTTTTGTAGCAGGAACTCCTTTGCCTATGAGGCGCACCCCTTAATGTAGCCAATCCTCCAAGAGTTTACAGAGCTCTTCTTGCAGGGGCTACTGTAAGCTCTTGGAGGACTGGCTACATCAGGGGTGTGTCACCTAATATGCAAAGGGGTTCCTGCTACAAAAAGAGCCCTGTACAGTTTAAACAAGGTGAGAGTGAGAAGGGTGACAGTTTGGAACGGTGTCAATGTGGGTTGCAGCTTGATGACATGCGGTGACGGATGATGTAAAAAACATGCGCCGTTTGTAACAAGTTCTGCTTGTAGGACTGACGGGTTTTCCGAGATGGGAGAAGCTATGTTTCTTTAACTCCTGCTTTCTCTCTCTCTCTCCCTCCCTCCTCCAGCTGGCACTCCTCTGGTTCAGCAGGGCGGGCAGCCGCTAATCCTCACGCAAAACCCCGCCTCCGGCCTAAGCACCGTGGTGACCCAGCCAGTCCTCCGGCCCGTACAGGTCATGCAGAACGCCAACCACGTCACCAACGCCCCAGTGACCAGTCAGCCAATCTTCATCACCACCCAGGTGAGGAGGACGCCATCCCAGTTCCCTCGATCTTTTGCCGCGCATCCCCAGGCCGGCATGGCTTGGATCAGAGCCCCACAGGACTCAAAAACTGGCGGGGGGGAAGGGGGGGGAGAAACTCAACCCAAAATCAGCTGCGAACTAAGAGGGTCAAGCTACAAACTATGTTATACAAAAATACAAAAATGTTTATTAGGGTGTACACATAGCTAAAGGAGCTGCGGTGGCTCAAGTGGTTAAGACGCTGAACTGCAGGCTGTGGAAGGTCAGCAGTTCAGCAGTTCAAGACCCGAGAGTGCCGCATGACGGAGTGAGCTCCCGTCTCTAGTTCCAGCTCCTGCCAACCTAGCAGTTCGAAAGCAAGAAATTGCAAGTAGATAAATAGGTACCACTTCGCTGGGAAGGTAACAGCGTTCCGTGCGCCTTGGTGTTTAGTCATGCCGGCCACATGGCCACGGAAACGTCTTCGGACAGCGCCGGCTCTTCGGCTTTGAAACGGAGATGAGCACCGCAACCCTAGAGTCGGATTCGACTGGCTTTCGAGCAAGGGAACCTTTACCTTTACCTTTTACACATAGCTAAAACATACCGCGGTTAAAAGAAATAGGGGTTTTTTTTGGTGGGGGGGTTGATTTTAGGGGGGTTAGCTCCCCCTCAATGGCAGTCTTCAGTTAGCGGCAGGACAACCAATTCTCTAGGCCGATCCTGCTTCGAGCCAGGGGGTTGGTCTGGATGGGCCCGGATGGCCCCTTCCAACTCTGTGACCCTTAGGAAGCCGTATTATGTTTCTGGCACCACTTCCTGCACCGCCACCGAATCACGACCTCCGTGAGAGCCCGGCGATATCGTTGCGTTGCAGCGAACCTAGTAAAGCTGCCTGTTTTGTGTTTCCGGCGCAGGGTTTCCCCGTGCGGAACGTCCGGCCCGTGCAAAACACCATGAACCAGGTGGGGATTGTCCTGAATGTACAGCAAGGCCAGACGGTCAGGCCCATTACGCTAGTCCCAGGTAAGGCAGGCGCGGAAACAAGGGAAGGGGGAGGAAACCAAAAGGCGTGAAGGCGTGAAAAGAGGCGGGCAGAACTGCTCTTGTGTATTTCCACCAAACCGACAGTCGACTACGATGGTGTCCTGTATGTAATTTGAACACATGAACCTGCCTTATCCTGAATCAGAGAGCACTGGGCTATCAAGATCCAGTGTTGTCTACTCAGACCGGCAGCAGCAATTCAGGGTCTTGGGCTGAGATCTTTCCCATCACCTCCTACCTGATTGTTTTAACTGGCGATGTCGGGGATTAAACCTGGGGCCTTCTGCATGCCAAGCAGAGGCTCTTCCACTGAGTCACAGCCCCTCTTTACAGCTCTCCAGGGCCTTAGGTGGAGGTCTTTCCCATCACCTCCTGCCTGGTCCTTTTTAACTGGAGATGCCGGGGATTGAACCTGGGACCTTCTGCATGCCAGGCAGATGTTCTTCCACTGAGCCACAGCCCCTCTTTGCAGCTCTCCAGGGTCTCAGGTGGAGGTCTTTCCCATCACCTCCTGCCTGGTCCTTTTTAACTGGAGATGCCAGGGATTGAACCTGGGACCTTCTGCATGCCAAGCAGAGGCTCTACCACTGAGCCACGGCCCCTCTTTACAGCTCTCCAGGGTCTCAGGCGGAGGTCTTTCCCATCACTTCCTGCCTGGTCCTTTTTAACTGGAGATGCCAGGGATTGAACCTGGGACCTTCTGCATGCCAAGCAGAGGCTCTATCACTGAGCCACGGCCCCTCTTTACAGCTCTCCAGGGTCTCAGGCAGAGGTATTTCCCATCACCTCCTGCCTGGTCCTCTTAGCTGGAGATGCCGGGGACTGAACCTGGGACCTCCTGCATGCCAGGCATATGCTCTGCCACTGAACCACAGCCCCGCTTTACAACTCTCCAGGGTCTCAAGCGGATGCTCTTTCACAGAACCACGGCCCCTCCCCTATTACTGTGTGACCCTAAGTTTAGGAGAGTGTGACCCTAAGTAGAGGAGAGCCAGTTTTGGTGTAGTGGTTAGGAGCACGGGCTGTAACCTGGGAGAACCAGGTTTGATTTCCCCACTCCTCCCCATGCAGCTGCTGGTGTGACCTTGGGTAAGTCACAAGTTCTTTCAAAGCTGTTCTCTCAAGAGCAGTCCTCAAAAGAGCTCTCTCAGCCCCACCGACCTCACAGGGTGTCTGTTGTGGGGAGGGGAAAGGAAAGGAGATTGGAAGCCGCTCTGAGACGCCTCTGGGTAGTGAAGGGCGGGGTATAGATCCAATCTCCTCCTCCTCCTCCTCCTCTTCTCCTTCTTCTCCTCCTCCTTCTTTTTCTTCTCTCCTCTTCTTCGCCTTCTTCTTCTTCTTCTCCTGTTCTCTCAAGAGCTCTCTCAACCCCCACCGACCTCACAGGGTGTCTGTTGTGGGTAGGGGAAGGGAAAGGAGATTGGAAGCCGCTCTGAGACGCCTCTGGGTAGTGAAGGGCGGGGTATAGATCCAATCTCCTCCTCCTCCTTTTCTTCTTCTCCTCCTCCTCTTCTCCTCCTCCTCCTCCTCTTCTTCTCCTCTTCTTCTCCTCCTCCTCCTCCTCTTCTCCTCCTCCTCCTCCTCTTCTTCTCCTTCTTCTCCTCCTCCTCCTCCTTCTTTTTCTTCTCCTCTCCTCCTCCTCCTCTTCTTCTCCTTTTTCTCCTTCTTCTTCTTCTCCTGTTCTCTCAAGAGCTCTCTCAACCCCCACTGACCTCACAGGGTGTCTGTTGTGGGTAGGGGAAGGGAAAGGAGATTGGAAGCCGCTCTGAGACGCCTCTGGGTAGTGAAGGGTGGGGTATAGATCCAATCTCCTCCTCCTCCTTTTCTTCTTCTCCTCCTCCTCCTCCTCTTCCTCCTCTTCTTCTTCTCCTCCTCCTCCTCCTCTTCTCCTTCTTCTTCTCCTTCTCCTTCTTCTTCTTCTCCTCTCCTCCTCCTCTTCTTCTCCTTCTTCTTCTTCTCCTCTTCTCCTGTTCTCCTGTTCTCTCAAGAGCTCTCTCAGCCCCGCCAACCTCACAGGGTGCCTGTTGTTGGGAGGGGAAGGGAAAGGAGATTGTAAGCCGCTCTGAGGCTCCTTCGGGTCATGAAGGGCGGGGGATAAATCCAGTCTCTTCTTTTCTTCTTCTTCTTCTTGTACGCCCTTGTAAGCCCCCGCTGACTTTCTCCCCTTAGCAGTAGAAAAGAGCTAGAGTCCAGTAGCACCTTAGAGGCTAACAAAATTTGTCCCAGGGTTCGAGCTTTCATGAGTCACTCGCTGCTCACGTCTTCTGTGAAGCTGTTAGTCTTGAAGCTGCTTCTGGGCTTCTACAGACAGAATAACATGGCTACCCATCTCGATCTTTCTCCCCTTAGGCTTGCGCTGCCCAAAATCGGCGCATTTTTGGTCTTTTGGGGGGCTTTTCATTGAGTTTACAAAGAATGCAGAGAGCCTGGGCTTTGAGATGAGCTGGAAAGAACTGGAGCGGGAAGAAGCTAAGAAAAAAGGGGACGGAGACCCATCCTTGTTTCGTCTCCTCGCCAAGGCCACAAAACAGCGTTCAGTAAATATAGGGGGTTGCCGTATACAGCGTCAGGCGTTTGTTCATTCTCACTCGTCATTCAGGCGGAATAGGGACTTTCCAAACACCTGCTGCTCGAAATCCTCTAAACCGCAGCGCCGATCGACGCCTGGGACCAGGGTTCCCTCTAAGCTGAGTTAGCGTGAGCTAGCTCGCCGTTTTTTAGCCCCCGGCTCGCACCTTTTTGCCTTAGCTCAGGAAGGACGGCTCTAGAACGAACTAATTTATGCAGTAGCCAAATCGCTCGCTCACAACTTTAATGCCAGTCGCTCACAAAGTAGAATTTTTGCTCACAAGGCTCCACAGCTTAGAGGGAACATTGCCTGGGACCGCTAACTGCTTTGCCGCTTAGCTATGGGCCCTTTTTTTTACTAAGTTGTAGTCTGTTCTTTGTGAAATGACGGTGACTTAAACATGCAAGGACGAAAAGGGGGGGGGGAGGGGGAAACTGAACCTGAAACCTAGAATCCAGAACCTGACAAAGGTTAGTCAAACGTAGAAAAGGGGGCCAATGTTAAAAAGTTGATGAAGGAAATATAAAAATACATGTATTTATTGATCACAAATTTAAAAATATATAAGGGCCCAGTCACACGTTATGTATAAATAACTATCAATAAAACACAAGGGCTTATAAATCCGACCTGACGCGTTTCGGCCTACATAGGCCTTCCTCAGAGGTCAATAGTGAGGAACATATTGGCTGTTACAAAAACATATAGTACAATCATATAAATACAGAGCATGAGTACAATAAGGACCAGAAGCAAGTTGTTTCAAGATAACCCACCAGGCACAGAGTAAAAAAATAAATGAGGCCTCTAATAATCCTCTTTGCTTGAGGATTATTTGGCTCTACAATCATAGGAAGGTGTTTCCTGGACCAGAAGTTTATATCTGAGAACCGCTGGGCATGTGATTGCACTAAAAGAGGCCTCATTTGTATTTTTTTACTCTATGCCTGGTGGGTTATCTTGAAACAACTTGCTTCTGGTCCTTATTGTATTCATGCTCTGTATTTATATGATTGTACTATATGTTTTTATAATAGCCAATATGTTCCTCACTATTGACCTCTGAGGAAGGCCTATGTAGGCCGAAACGCGTCAGGTCAGATTTATAAGCCCTTGTGTTTTATTGGAAGTTATTTTTACATAACGTGTGACTGGGCCCTTATATATTTTTAAATTTGTGATCAATAAATACATGCATTTTTATATTTCCTTCATCAAGTTTTTAACATTAGCCCCCTTTCCTACAGGTGACTAAACATGCAACAACAACAGGACAGCACGCAGTAAAAAGTAGCAAAGAGGCTGGTTTGGCTGGAGATCCTGGAGGGTTTTTTTGTTGTCATCTGGACATGAAACGGGTCACCGTGGGTGTGGAAGGGGAGGTATCTGTGAATTTCCTGCCTTGTGCAGGGGGTTGGACGAGATGACCCAGGAGTTCCTTCCAACTCTACGATTCTATAACTCCTGTTTCGTTGCCGTAGGCGGAATTATACTGATAAGCCTTTTTCAGGACAATACACTGGATCTGACGTCCCTTTCTGTCCTCCCCCCCCCCCCGCCCCAGCCCCAGGTACCCAGTTTGTGAAGCCCACCGTCGGCGTCCCTCAGGTCTTCTCCCAAGTGGCCCAGGTGAGACCAGGACCGACCATGCCGGTCCGACCGCCCTCCAACACTTTCACCACGGTCATTCCGGCCACCCTCACCATCCGGAGCACGGTACCGCAGTCCCAGCCGCAGCCGCAAAGTAAGTCCACTCCCAGCATCTCCACCACTGCTACTTCAACGCAGCCAGCACCAATGGGACAGTTAACTGTACAGCAGCCAGGGCAGTCCTCTCAAGCTACTAACCCCAAATTAGGTAAGAGGAAAAACCGAGAAAAGAAAGACACATCTCTTTATCATTCCATTTGTCTATAGAGTCTCCCTGCCCTACCCCGCAGGGAGTGCATGCTCTTATTTGATTTGTTTACAAAAATCTGCATCTCACTTTCCCGCCCTTGCAAGGGCCACTGTGGCGGCTAACCATGTAATGGAACAAAAATACACTGCATAAACAACGCAGACAGAATAGCGCACAAAAATATGTTCACATAACTAACAAGTAAGTGACATAAATTTACACGAATGGTTACAAGAACCGGTATGCACTTGCGGATTACAACAATAGGACGAAGTTTCCGGATTTCACGCCTCGTTTCGATGCTTCTTCCTCAGAAAGCTGAAAATGGCTCAATTGGTTGTTCTGCTATAAAAATTTACAAACATGCATTTCATATTTAATTAAAGGTAACAGTTACCTGTATCAGGCTCTTAACATATAGAAGCCTCCAAGAAATAGGTACAGGCTAAATCACCTAAAAGAGAAAATTGCTTCCATAATGTTCTAGTTTGAAAGGGAATGTAGTAAAATTCCAAGCATTAATAATAGTGGACTCCAATAAGGAGTCCTGCTCCTCAACATTCCGTATATGTAGACAATCAAAAATGGGCAACCGATCTGTAGCAGAGCGTATTCTTACATTGTCGGCATGCCTCAAGGTGTGGTCACCAAACCTACGTATATATATACCCTAAAGCTAACTTCTATTAAGGCATCATCGCAAGTGGATTCTTAAAGTAACATTGACAAAAAAACGAAGATCATTTTACTCATAAGAAACAGCTTCGTTCTAATGACTGGTTGAGGCCAGTCATTAGAAAGAAAGACAACATCTATTATCATTTCATTTGTCTGTAGAGTCCCCCGCCTTTCCCCACAGGAGTGCATGCTCTTAATTGATTTGTTTTTACAAAAGTCTGCATCTCACTTTCCCGCCCTTCCAAGGGCCACCGTGGCCACTAACAATTTAAAACACGTGGCAAAAAAATCACATAGTGTTATTCCATCAGCCTCCCCACTATAGATTTGAAAGGTTGCCGTTATTCATCAGGTTGAGCGAGAAGGTTTGAGATTCAGATCTCCTGCCTGGTGGCACCTGGATAAAACGGAAAAAGAAGCTGATGGGGAGGAGTTTCCAGGTGGACAAAAAGAAATGCTTCCTTTGCACAGAGAGTAAATTAAAGCATGGGATTCGCTGCCAGCGGATGTAGGGATGGGCACAGGAATAAAGTGCTGTTTGAAAGTGGATTAGATCGATTCATGGAGGAGAGGTCTGTCAGTGGCTACTAGCCATGGTGACTGTGGGGAACCTCCATGTTTAGAGGCAGTCAAACTCTGAATCCGAGAGCCAGGAGGCAACATCGGGGGAAGGCCTCGGCTTCTCTGCCCTGTTGTTGGCCCTCCAGAGGAACTAGTTGGCCACTGTGTGACACAGGATGCTGGACTAGATGGACCACTGGTCTGATCCATCAGGGCCCTTCTTATATTCTTACGTTCTTGACCTCCACATTCAGAGGCAGTCAACTGCTGACTCCCAGAGCCAGGAGGCAACATCAGAGGAAGGCCTTGGCCTCTATGCCTTGTTGTTGGCCCTCCAGAGGAACTGGTTGGCCACTGTGTGAAGACGGGAGGCTGGACTAGAAGGACTTCTGGTCTGATCCAGCAGGGCTGTTCTTATGTTTTTATGACACAGGAACATCTCAGACAGAAAATGAAATGATGGTTAGTTTGGGAAACCCAAGGCTGAGTTTGCAGGCTAACCGTTAGGGATGGGCACGAACTGAACCCCGAAGCAAATTTCATCACAAACTTTCGCCACAAACTTACCGTCGTGAACTTGCATGAACTTTTATATCAATTTGTGGCAGTTCATGGATGAACAGAAAGCAGGGGTTTAAAGGGTCTCAGAGTCCCTTTAAACCTCTGTTTTCCGTTCCATCCATGAAAGCTGCAAAAACAGCTGAGCAGTGGGGAGGCACTTCCTTGCTGCTTAGCTGTTTCAGGGAGTCTTCTGCAGTCCCTTTAAAGTTCCAACGTTTAAAGGGACTGCATAAGACAGCTTGAAAAACAGCCTGAAAAACGGGGAGCACTTCCTCACCGCTCAGCTATTTTGAGCTGTCTTGTGCAGTTCTCTCCTCCTCCTCTTCTTCTTCTTCTTCCCCAGCACATATTCTACCATTGAGGCACCGCCCCTCCCCAGCCTCCCAAAATAAGGAATTGGTCTGAAATGTTAGCAGGCCATTTCAGGGTTGGGACTGTTTTGTCTGGGTAACATATTTTTATTTCTGAAGACCTTTAAGATACGTTTTCAGCGAAGAATCCAGAGGAAGGCCTTCTTGAAATAGCTTCTGGTGGAAGGCAGTCTTATTTGGGATACTGTGTACAGTTCTGGTCACTGTATCTCCAAAAGGACGTCGCAGGGCTGGGAAAAGTATGGAGGAGGGCGACTGAGATGGATGAGCGGGTTGGAGCCCCTTCCCTAGGAGGAACGGTGATGCACTCTATTCTTGGTGCTGGAGGGGGCAGCAGTGGGAGGGCTTCTAGTGTCCTGGCCCCACTGCTGGACCTCCTGAGGGCACCTGGTATATTTTGGCCACTGTGTGACAGAGTGTTGGACTAGATGGGCCATTGGCCTGATTCAACACTGGCTTCTCCTATGTTCTTATGTTAACGGCTTGAAGAGTCTGGGACTTTTCAGTTTAGAAAAGAGATGACTGGGGGGGGACGGGGACACAGACATGATAGGAGGTTTGTAAAATTATCAGTAGAGCGGAAAGAGTTGAGAGAGAGAGATTTTCTTCCTCTCCCAAAGGACTAGCACCCGAGGGGCATCCAATGAAGCCAATGGGCAGTAGGTTCAGGGCGGACAAAAGGAAATATGGCTTTACACAGAGAGTGATTAAAATGTGGATACTGCTGCCGGCAGATGTAGTGATGGCCACAGGAATACACAGTTTAAAAAGGGGATTAGATAGTTTCATGGGGGATAAGTCTATCAGTGGCTTCTAGCCATGGTGACTGAGGGGAACCTCCACATTCAGAGGCAGTCAGCCTCTGGATCCCAGAGCCAGAAAGCAACATCAGGGTTCCTTGCCTCCATGCCATGTTGTTGGCCCTCCAGAGGAACCGGTTGGCGACTACATGAGACAGGATGCTGTGCTAGATGAACCACTGGTCTGATCCAGCAGGACTCTTCTTATGTTGTTATGAAGGCCTTGGCCTCTCTACCCGGTTTGTTGGTCCCCCAGAGGAACTGGTTGGCCACTGTGTGAGAGACAGGAGGCTGGACTAGATGGACCACTTGTCTGATCCAGCAAGGCTCTTCTGAGGTTCTTCTAAAGTGAAGGCCTCAGCCTCTCTGCCCTGTTTGTTGGTCCTCCAGAGGAACTGGTTGGCCACTGTGTGAGAGACAGGATGCTGGACTGGATGGACCCTCACTGGTCTGACCCAGCAGGGCTCTTCTGAGGTTCTTCTAAAGTGAAGGCCTCAGCCTCTCTGCCCTGTTTGTTGGCCCTCCAGAGGAACTGGTTGGCCACTGTGTGAGACAGGATGCTGGACTGGATGGACCACTGGTCTGATCCAGCAGGGCTTTTCTGAGGTTCTTCTAAAGTGAAGGCCTCGGCCTCTCTGCCCTGTTGTTGGCCCTCCAGAGGAACTGGTTGGTCCCTGTGTGTGAGATGGGATGCTGGACTGGATGGACCCTCCCTGGTCTGATCCAACAGGGCTACTCATATGTTCTTATGACAGGCATAGCACAAAAAAAAAAGGGAAAAGAGAGGAAGAAGGTGAGGAACGTTTTCTTTCACGGGAGCTAAATCTGAGTAACGAAAACCATCCTGAGCCACTCCTCCCCCATCCCTGGCCTGTTACATGTCCTAGAAATAGAACGTGGATTTGGGAAACAGCCCCCCAAAATGAAGCTTAGAGCTACCTGTTGAGGGTCCTCATTTTCTCTCCCCTTCTGCTGTAGGAATATAATTTTGATCGTCTTATAGAGAGGGGGGTATAAAGAGGAAGCCGGTGTGTTTGTAAGACTCTGAGCTTCCATTGATAAAGAGATCCATTGCAGCTTTTTCTTGGTTAGCTGCAGGGAGGCCAGCAAGCCTGCGAATTAATAACAAATGAAGTTTAAAAGGAAGTTGTTTCTCATGCGTCAATGTAGCAGGGAGCGAATAAGAGAAATCACCCCAAGAGATTTCTGTCTCCTAACAAGGGACTGATCCTTTATATGCCTTCCAATAACGGTGGGGCTTTCCCCTGATTCGAGAGGCATCATTGGGGGGGCAGGGGCACCGTTGTTAGTAGAACAGATTGAGTCCTAAGCCTGGCCGCTTCTTTGGTGTAGCGGTTAAGTGCGCGGACTCTAATCCGGGAGAACCGGGTTTGATTCCCCACTCCTCCACTCGCACCTGCTGGATGACCTTGGGCAAGCCATAGTTCTGGCACAGCTGTCCTTGAAAAAGAGCAGTTTCTGTCAGAGCTCTCTCAGCCCCACCTACAGGGTGTCTGTTGTGGGAAGGGGAAGGGAAAGGAGTTTGTAAGCTGCTCTGAGACTCCCTTGGGTAGTGAAGGGCAGGGTATAAATCCAATCTCTTCTTCTTCTTTTACCTCACAGGGTGTCTGTTGCGGGGAGGGGAAGGGAAGGGAGGTTGTAAGCCGCTCTGAGACTCCCTTGGGTAGTGAAGGGCGGGGTATAAATCCAATCTCTTCGTCTTCTTCTACCTCACAGGGTGTCTGTTGTGGGGAGGGGAAGGGAAAGGAGTTTGTAAGCCGCTCTGAGACTCCTTCGGGTAGTGAAGGGCGGGGTATAAATCCAATGTCTTCTTCTTCTATCTCACCGGGTGTCTGTTGTGGGGAGGGGAAGGGAAAGGAGTTTGTAAGCCGCTCTGAGACTCCTTTGGGTAGTGAAGGGCGGGGTATAAATCCAATCTCTTCTTCTTCTACCTCACAGGTTGTCTGTTGTGGGGAGAGGAAGGGAAGGGAGTTTGTAAGCCGCTCTGAGACTCCCTTGGGTAGTGAAGGGCGGGGTATAAATCCAATCTCTTCTTCTTCTACCTCACCGGGTGTCTGTTGTGGGGAGGGGAAGGGAAAGGAGTTTGTAAGCCGCTCTGAGACTCCCTTGGGTAGTGAAGGGCAGGGTATAAATCCAATCTCTTCTTCTTCTACCTCACAGGGTGTCTGTTGTGGGGAGGGGAAGGGAAGGGAGTTTGTAAGCCGCTCTGAGACTCCTTTGGGTAGTGAAGGGCGGGGTATAAATCCAATCTCTTCTTCTTCTTCTACCTCACAGGGTGTCTGTTGTGGGGAGGGGAAGGGAAGGGAGTTTGTAAGCCGCTCTGAGACTCCCTTGGGTAGTGAAGGGCGGGGTATAAATCCAATCTCTTCTTCTTCTACCTCACAGGGTGTCTGTTGTGGAGAGGGGAAGGGAAGGGAGTTTGTAAGCCGCTCTGAGACTCCCTTGGGTAGTGAAGGGCGGGGTATAAATCCAATCTCTTCTTCTTCTACCTCACAGGGTGTCTGTTGTGGGGAGGGGAAGGGGAGGGAGTTTGTAAGCTGCTCTGAGACTCCCTTGGGTAGTGAAGAGCAGGGTATAAATCCAATCTCTTCTTCTTCTACCTCACAGGGTGTCTGTTGTGGGGAGGGGAAGGGAAAGGAGTTTGTAAGCCTCTCTGAGACTCCTTTGGGTAGTGAAGGGCGGGGTATAAATCCAATCTCTTCTTCTTCTACCTCACAGGTTGTCTGTTGTGGGGAGAGGAAGGGAAGGGAGTTTGTAAGCTGCTCTGAGACTCCCTTGGGTAGTGAAGGGCGGGGTATAAATCCAATCTCTTCTTCTTCTACCTCACCGGGTGTCTGTTGTGGGGAGGGGAAGGGAAAGGAGTTTGTAAGCCGCTCTGAGACTCCCTTGGGTAGTGAAGGGCGGGGTATAAATCCAATCTCTTCTTCTTCTTTTACCTCACAGGTTGTCTGTTGTGGGGAGGGGAAGGGAAGGGAGTTTGTAAGCCGCTCTGAGACTCCCTTGGGTAGTGAAGGGCGGGGTATAAATCCAATCTCTTCTCCTTCTACCTCACAGGGTGTCTGTTGTGGGGAGGGGAAGGGAAGGGAGTTTGTAAGCTGCTCTGAGACTCCCTTGGGTAGTGAAGGGCGGGGTATAAATCCAATCTCTTCTTCTTCTACCTCACAGGTTGTCTGTTGTGGGGAGGGGAAGGGAAAGGAAATTGTAAGCCGCTCCGAGACTTCCTTGGGTAGTGAAGGGCGGGGGATGAATCCAATCTCCTCCTCCTCCTCCTCTTCTACTTCTTCTTCTTCATGAACTTGCAGATGCTCTTCCTCGCTCACCCATCTCTCAGAAAGTCCCCTCGCGTTTCAATTTTAGTTAGATCCCAAGGCGTTCAACTGAACGGGTTCAGGTGCAAGCGATAAATGAGGTAGATGTCATTCAATCCATCGACGGCCCTGGTTTTTGGAAGGGGCGAGACTGACGGGCGATGCCTCCATTGTTAAATTCCGGTTTCCCAGAGGGAGGCGGCTGAGGTTTCTAAGAGGGGTAAGGCTGAGGCTTTCAGTGTCTAACTTTCCGTGGGATTAAGGGAAAGCTGTTTTTATCCCGCAGGCTGGTTCAGCTGTCCTCAAATCAGAGGAAAGGAATGTACAACGCGTGCCCCCCTCCCCCCAATTTTTTAAAACCCAAGTGCAGGACTCTTCATAGCTCAGTTTTGCGGTTTCCCCGCTTCCTCCTTTGTCCGAGGAGTGCCCTGGTGTAATCTTCCGGCACGAGCCGGTCGTTCAGCCGGCTAGAATGTCTCCTTCAGCATCGTCGCCTTTCTCTTGAGAACGAAAAAAAAAATGTCTTCCCTTTCGACAGTGAGCATCGCCAGCTTCGTGACGGTGAAACGGCCCGGTGTGACGGGCGAGAACAACAACGAGGTGGCGAAGCTGGTGAACACGTTGAACACCGTCCCTTCGCTAGGCCAAAGCTCAGGACCCGTCGTCGTCTCCAACAACAGCCCCGCCCACGGCTCCCAGAAAGTGGGCGTGTCCGAATCCTCATCCCTGAAAGGTAAGTTCTGCTGGGGCTCTGAGGGACCGTCCCGGATATCCGCCCGAGAGATATTCGGCTGTCTCCAACCCAAAGGCCCCGGCCTTGACCGGGTGGAACTCTCTGCCAAATAACATCAAGGGCCCTGCGGGATCTTACACAATTCCGCAGGGCCCCTAAGGCGGAGATGTTCCGCCAGGCATTTGGATGAGGACAGCAATGGTCTACACCAGGAGTGGCCAAACTTGTTCAACGTAAGAGCCGGGTAGAATAAACGTCAGATGTTTGAGAGCCGCAAGACACGAACAAACATTACACACACGTTTTCATGAGAGCCAGTTTGGTGTCGTGGTTAAGTGCACGGACTCTGACCTGGGAGGACCGGGTTTGATTCCCCCCACTCCTCCACTTGCACCTGGCTGGATGACCTTGGGTCAGTCACAAGCTCTGGCTCAGCTGTTCTTGAAAAAGAGCCGTTTCTGTCAGAGCTCTCTCAGCCCCACCGACCTCACAGGGTGTCTATTGTGGGGAAGGGAAGGGGAAGGAGATTGTAAGCCGCTCTGAGACTCCCTTGGGTAGTGAAGGGCGGGGTATAAATCCAATCTCTTCCTCTTCTTCTACCTCACAGGGTGTCCGTTGTGGGGAGGGGAAGGGAAAGGAGATTGTAAGCCGCTCTGAGACTCCCTTGGGTAGTGAAGGGCGGGGTATAAATCCAATCTCTTCTTTTTCTTCTACCTCACAGGGTGTCTGTTGTGGGGAAGGGAAGGGAAAGGAGTTTGTCAGCTGCTCTGAGACTTCCTTGGGTAGTGTAGGGCGGGGTATAAATCCAATCTCTTCCTCTTCTTCTACCTCACAGGGCGTCTGTTGTGGGGAGGGGAAGGGAAAGGAGTTTGTCAACCGCTCTGAGACTCCCTTGGGTAGTGAAGGGCGGGGTATAAATCCAATCTCTTCTTCTTCTTCCTCTTCTTTAAAATATGTAAATTTGCTTTTTAAATTAACCTTAAACGAGACGGCCAGAAATGAAAACAAAAAGGGGTAAAAACAGATATCGATAATGATCTTTATTTGTCCAATGATATTTATTTGTTTGCTAATGATATTTATTTGTCTAATAGAGAGAGAGAAAGAGGTGGAAAGAAAGAGCGGGAGAGGGAGAAACAACAAATAGATGGGAGGGAGGGAGAAGGAAGGTAGGAAGGAAGAGCAGCCGCCCTTTCCCAGCCGCCCTGCCGGAAGCCACACAATATGTGTGAAAGAACCACGTGTGGCTCCCATGCCACAGTTTGGCCACCCCTGATTCTACATCGTGCCTGGCAGTGTTCCCTCTAAGCTGTGGAGTCTTGTGAGCAAAAATTCTACTTTGTGAGCTGCTGGCCTTAAAGTTGTGAGCGAGCCATTTGACTGCTGCATCAGTTAGTTTGCTCTGGATCCATCCCTTCCTAAGCCAAGACAAAAATGTGTGAGCTGGAGTCTAAAAAACTGTGAGCTAGCTCACGCTAACTCGGCTTAGAGGGAATCTCTGTTCCTTGTGGCGTTTACTCCCTCCACCGACCAGATATGGGAGGGAACTGCCGATTTTTTCCGCCACTTGCTTTTAATTATTGTATAACACGCTCAAGATGGTTTCGTGTTTTTAAGGCTTTAAGATTTGTGCGTCGCCTAGAGCCCCAAAGTTACGGGGATCAGGCAATTAATGAACGCAATGACATAAAATAAATGAAAATTTAAAAAAAAAAAAATCTCAGCCATGCGCCCCCTGCCACTGTCTGTTGTCTGTTTGCATGATAAATGGAGAAACCATCGTCATCGGCCAAAGTAGACAAATGCAAACCCGCTCTCCGGTCGGGAGTGCGTTGTTTTATTCTACAAGATTCTGGCATGAAAAAATATACAGATGTGTGCTAGATGCCCACCGAACAATACAATACCAAAAGTGGCTAGATTAAAGCCATAACATCATTTAGTGTCTGGTAATAAAAAAACAACTGCTTATTCCTTCATAGAAAAAATACAAAGGTCGATAAAATTTCACATAGCAGTCGGCTCGAGACTCTCTCAGTCTGTATCCCTCTAACAGTCTTGTATTCTCAAAAGCCGTCTGCTCTGAATTCAGTCAATCTGTGTCTCTCTTGTGACCTTGGGTCAGTCACAAGCTCTGGCACAGCTGTTCTTGAAAAAGAGCTCTCTCAGCCCCACCTACCTCACAGGGTGTCTGTTGTGGGGAGGAGAAGGGAAAGGAGTTTGTCAGCCGCTCTGAGACGCCTTTGGGCAGTGAAGGGTGGGGTATAAATCCAATCTCCTCCTCTTCTTCTTCTTCTTCTACTTCTACTTCTTCTTCTTCTTCTTCTTTTCCTCTCAGAGTTCTCTCAGCCCCACCTCCCTCACAGGGTGTCTGTTGTGGGGAGGGGAAGGGAAAGGAGTTTGTCAGCCGCTCCGAGACGCCTTTGGGCAGTGAAGGGTGGAGTATAAATCCAATCTCCTCCTCTTCTTCTTCTTCTTCTTCTTCTTCTACTTCTACTTCTTCTTCTTCTTCTTCTTTTCCTCTCAGAGTTCTCTCAGCCCCACCTCCCTCACAGGGTGTCTGTTGTGGGGAGGGGAAGGGAAAGGAGTTTGTCAGCTGCTCCGAGACGCCTTTGGGCAGTGAAGGGTGGGGTATAAATCCAATCTCCTCCTCTTCTTCTTCTTCTTCTTCTTCTTCTACTTCTACTTCTTCTTCTTCTTCTTTTCCTCTCAGAGTTCTCTCAGCCCCATCTCCCTCACAGGGTGTCTGTTGTGGGGAGGGGAAGGGAAAGGAGTTTGTCAGCCGCTCCGAGACGCCTTTGGGCAGTGAAGGGTGGGGTATAAATCCAATCTCCTCCTCCTCTTCTTCTTCTTCTTCTTCTTCTTCTTCTTCTTCTTCTTCTTCTTCTTCTTCTTCTTCTTCTTCTTCTTCTTCTTCTTCTTCTTCTTCTTCTTCTTCTTCTTCTTCTTCTTCTTCTTCTTCTTCTTCTTCTTCTTCTTCTTTTCCTCTCAGAGTTCTCTCAGCCCCACCTCCCTCACAGGGTGTCTGTTGTGGGGAGGGGAAGGGAAAGGAGTTTGTCAGCCGCTCCGAGACGCCTTTGGGCAGTGAAGGGTGGGGTATAAATCCAATCTCCTCTTCTTCTTTCAACACTTTTTCCGGATATTTAAGTGTTTCAGACCTCTGGTCTTTCCTCAGGAACAAATCCTATATAGGAATTTTACATTCAATCTTACATTCAAGTTGACACTCTCATTGATTTCTGTTAATCCGTTTGGGCAAGGTCTCCTCACTTATCTCCAAGCATGCCGCTGCTGCCGCCACAGTCAAAGGGACCCCAGACTTTGCCTCACGGAGTGAGTGAGTGAGGAGACCTTGCCCAAATAGATTAACGGAAAAGTAAATCAATGAAAGCGTCAGCTTTTTTTTTCTATGAAGGAATAAGTGGTGGTTTTTTATTAGCAGGTGTGAATTTAGGCAGACCTCGAGGGGGGGAGGGCAGGAAGGGGCGATCCAGCATTTGGTTCTTGTGGCCCTTTCTTATATGGGGTCGCTGGGTGGAGCAGGCCCGTAGCCAGGATTTTGTAATTCAGGGGGCCTTTGTATTGAGAGACAGGTTGCTGTAGTGGTTAAGTGCGCGGACTCTAATCTGGGAAAACCGGGTTTGATTCCCTACTCCTCCACTTGCACCTGCTGATATGACCTTGGGTCAGTCACAAGCTCTGGCACAGCTGTTCTTGAAAAAGAGCCGTTTCTGTCAGAGTTTTCTCAGCCCCACCTACCTCACAGGGTGTCTGTTGTGGGGAGGGGAAGGGAAAGGAGATTGGAAGCCGCTCTGAGACTCCCAAGTGAAGGGCGGGGTATAAATTCAATCTCTTCTTCTTCTTCTTTTTCTTCTTCTAAGTCAGGGGGTACTGATGTCACAAAATTAAAAATAAAATAAAAAATTGCGGCATTGCCGCAAATGTGAGTTTTAATTTGATTTTTATTTTATTTTTTATTTTGTGACATCAGTGCCCCCTGACTTATTCAAAGGCCCCCCGAATTACAAAATCCTGGCTGCAACGCTTGGGGAAGGGGCGTCAGAGGGGAGCCCTCCGGGCGGGGAAGGGGTGGGGAGTCCTCCGGGTGGCCCAGAGAGCTAGGAGGCCTGGATGGAAGTCGGGGGAGGGGCCTTGGCAGGAAGTCAGGGGGCGAGGCCCCGAAATGCCCCACTGTGGCCATGGCCCTGTGGGGGGTGTGGTTTCTAAGTAGCTGTAAATTTCCTGCATTGTGCAGGGAGTTGGACTAGACGACCACTTGAGCTCCCTTCCACAGCTCTGTGTTTCTGTCTGATCTGCTTGACCATAAGTGCCCCAAACGTCAATTTTTAGGAATCCCTTTTGTGGAGAATAGCGCCCCCCCCCCAAAAAAAAAAAAAAAGTTTTGAGCAAAACAAGAAGCTAACAGGGAGGTTCTGAAGGGTCCCCTGGTGCCAGCCTTGATCTCTCTCCTTTTCTTCCCCCCCTTTCGCCGTTACAGTCAGTTCTTCTCCAATCCCCGCCTTCGATTTGCAAGACAGCGGCAAGAAAGTCTGTCCGAGGTGCAACGCCCAGTTTAGAGTCACTGAAGCTTTAAGAGGCCATATGTGCGTAAGTAGCCCCCTGCCCCTCCCCGGGAGAGGGGGACTTCGGAGATTTTGCTTGGCTGACTGCAGTCCAGGGGAAGGCGCCTCGGATGAATATTGCCGGAATATTAGGATGCGGGTGCGGATGTGCGGACACGCTTCTCACCAAGGAAAGCCGAGCGGAGGGGAGGTGGACCGGAGATTAGGGATGCCGGGTCTTAGCCGCATCCCACTTGGGGTCTCCAGCCCAGCCTCCTGGGGACTTCTGGCGCGTGCCGGGGACGCCCTAGCATAGAGTTTTTACACAAATGCTAGAGCGTCCCCTGCAGAATGTACTTGGCATGCCAGAGCTCTTTGGGGACAGAGCTGCCCCTGCTGACCAGCTGACCGGCAACAGATTGAGGGCCCCAAAGCAGGAAAACCCCTGCTCCCATTGAGGGGGGGGGACGACAACAGTAAGGAAAAACAAGCGTGATAACGAAATCTTGTTAGGAAAAATATATATCTTCTTTAATCATCCAGTGAGTGACAAACCATTAATGGTGTTTCCTTTGAAGTAAGTTGGAAGTCTTCCTGACGGTACAGCGCTCAATAGACCGTTTCACTCAAGGTTTCATCAGATGAGACCTTACGCTAGAAAATATACAAAAATACGTAACATTTTCACCACTTGTAATCTGAATGCGCCCAAAACAGAGATCAGAATACTTTTGTTTTTAAAGGGGGGAAAACCTCCTTTCGAGACTGCTTCAGGTGCATAATATCAATCATTAACAGAGATTGGATTTTTAGGTAGCTGCTTTTCACACAACAAAATGATATAATATGTTGTCGAAGGCTTTCATGGCCGGAGTTCATTAGTTGCTGTAGATTTTCCGGGTTTTGTGGCCGTGGTCTTGGCATTGTAGGACCTGACATTTCACCAGTAGCTGTGACTGGCATCCTCAGAGCTATAACACAGAAAGATGTAGTACTCTCTGTGTCAAGGTGAGCAGAAAAATGGTAGGCAAGTAATTTATATCTGCTCAGGAAGGTGGGGTAGGACTGAGTCATTATCTTGTAGTAGTGCTCCAGGCTATGAACATGCATATATCAAAGGAATCACTGATCAGATGGGAAAACTTATGAAAAAACACAACCTACAAACAGTATTCAGCCCCACCAGAAAAATACAACAGATGCTATGATCGGCAAAAGACAGAAGAGACCCCCTCACTTCTGCAGGAGTACACCGCATAACGTGTAGCTGTGGACAGGTTTACATCAGGACCACACAGCGTAGCATTCAGACAAGAATCAAAGAACATGAAAGACACCGCAGACTTGGCCAACCTGAAAAATCAGCAGTGGCTGAACATAGCCTAACCCAAACAGGACACAGCATTTGATTCCAAGACACTGAAAGACTGGACAACGCTTCCAATGACCAAGTCAGATTACACAGGGAAGCCATTGAAATTCATAAACACAATTTCAACAGGAAAGAAGAGAGTTTAAAAATAAATAGGACCTGGTTTCCTGTCCTGGAAAACACAAACTGCTCTACAGCTGACAATAGCACTAAAGATTAGAGTTTCAACAGCCATTCCACACACAAAAGAACCTCCTCAGGAAACAATCCACAGACAAAAGAACCTCCTCAGGAAAGCTCCTCCATTAGCATGCTCAGAGCCTGGGGAACTCCTATTAAGTTAGAAAGGAAAAGGGGGCAGAAGAAAGTTGCAGAAAAAATACGAAAGGGTGAGTTGTTTTGAGAGCGGCTCTCCAGGGTCCCAGCCTGAGGTCTTTCACATTCCCCCTCCTGCCTTGTCCTTTTAGCTGGAGATGCCAGGGACTGCAAAGTTCTGCCTGCAAAAGCAGAGTGGCTCTGCCACTGAGCCGCAGCGCCTCCCCTGCCCCCCAACCACAGTCATGTGATCATGCCAGTCACACGGTCCCCAGCATAATCTCTTTGGTGATCCAAAGGGGGACCCCCACCTCTCTTTTGCACCAGCAGAAAAGCCAGATGGATCCATCCCATAATTGCTACTGGCGGGCAGGAGGGCGCAGTGTTTGAAAGTGGAGAACGAGAGGGAGGCAATAGATTGTATTTGGTGAGAGAGAGACTCCGAAATACCTCCCCTGTGGAAAAACTTGCACAGAAGGAGTGACCGAGTGGTCTCCGCAGCAGTCGCACTAATCCCTACCTTCATCTTCATCCCTTTCGCATTTGCGTGCCTCACAATTTCCGCACGTTCAGCAGAAAGATAAACCAACGACTGCCCTGTTAAACCTCCCGGCCCAAAGAGCGTCCGTCTAGCGTCGGCCAGGGTCACGGTGGAACACTCTTCCGGGAGAGAATCGGGGCCGTGCAGGATTTAGTGCAATTCCGGAGGGCCTGCAAAACCGAGTTGTTCCGCCGGGCCTGTGGTTGAGGGCAGCGTGGGGGTCTCAATCCATAAGGCCTAACGGATTGCCCCCCGCCGCCGCCGCCATTCCCCTTTTTCCAGTGGTTGAATATTTCCCCTTCATATTGGGTTGATGCCATCTTTATTTTATATAACTGATTATGGCGTACTGTATGTATTTTGATGTATTTTAGTGATCATAGAATTATTTGATATTTGGGCATTTTAGCCGTATATTTATAAACTGATCCTACCCGCTCTGAGCCGGTTTCTTGGAAAGTGGGCTATAAATTGTTATTATTTATTTTATTGAAGGTTATCATCATCATCATTATCATTATTACCATTAAAATTATTATTACTTTTATTGATGATCGAATTATTTCATATTTGGAAATGTTAACTATATTTATAAACTGATGCTACCCAATCTGAACCAGTCTTCGGGAAAGTGGGCATCATCATCATCAGCAGAAGCACCATCATCATCATCATTATTAAATTATTTGATATTTGGAAATTGTAACTATATTTATAAACTGATGCTACCTGCTCTTAGCTGGTCTCCGGGAAACTGGGCTATATTATTATTATTAATAATAACAACAACAACAATAATAATAACAATAACAACAACAACAACAACAATAATAATAGAACTGGGGTACGTGGAGGAGAGCAGTAGTGTGCAGAACTGCTCCGAGTCCAGTTTGGTGTAGTGGTAGCATCAGAGCGGGTAGCATCAGTTTATAAATATAGTTAAAATTTCCAAATATCAAATAATTCAATAATAATAACAATAATATCAATAACAACAACAACCATAATAATAGAACCGGGGTATGTGGAAGAGGGCAGTAGCATGCAGAACTGCTCCGAGTCCAGTTTGGTGTAGTGGTGAAGTGCGCGGACTCTAATCTGGGAGAACTGGGTTTGATTCCCCCACTCCTCCACTTGCACCTGCTGGTGTGACCTTGGGTCAGTCACAAGCTCTGGCACAGCTGTTCCTGAAAAAGAGCAGTTTCTGTCAGAAGTTCTCTCAGCCCCGCCTACCTCACAGGGTGTCTGTTGTGGGGAGGGGGAGGGAAAGGAGATTGAAAGCCGCTCTGAGACTCCTTTGGGTAGTGAAGGGCGGGTTATAAATCCAATCTCCTCTTCTTCTTTTTAATGGCGCAACACCCACAAACCCTGTCCTTGCTTCCTCCAGTATTGCTGCCCCGAAATGGTGGAATTCCTCAAGAAAGGGAAGCCCTCCGAGCCTGAACCAAATATCCAGTCCCCCAAGCCCTCCTCCCCGGAGAAGAACGCCGCCGTCGCCTCACCCCCTTCCTCCACCCCCATCCCCACGCTCTCACCACCGGCCAGGGTCTCCGATCCAAGCGACGGCCCCGGCGACGCGTCCCAGAGCAAGCTGATCATGCTGGTGGACGACTTCTACTACGGCAGGGACGGTGGCAAAGTCAACCAGCTGCTGAATTTCCCCAAGGTGCCAACGTCCTTCCGGTGTCCGCACTGCACCAAGAGACTCAAGAATAACATACGGTAATGACCGGGGGTGGGGAGCCCAGTCTCTGAAGCCCCCTGGACTTCAAGAGTTTTTTGGGTTGGGGAAACCTTTGCTCGCCGTTTCGCAGAGCGCCGTGAAAACAAAATCCCGTGAATTATTTTCTCCTTTGAACGTAAAAACATGAAGAGAAACTGTGTTTGATCAGGCCAGTGGCCCATCCAGTCCAACACCTGGTGTCACATGGGGGCCAAAAGTTTGGAAGGAGTGACATTTGTTTTACCAGACAAGGCGTTAGTCTGAATTTATAGTACGAATAGGGTTGCCAGACTCCTGGTGAGTCCAGCAGCAAATAAATATACACACTACAAAAACCTTTTAAGAAACTAATGTGTTCTATTTATAGTCATTATTTAGTGAAGTGCATAGTATATCATTGTTTCATCCTGGTCAGGTATAAATATTCATTGTATTCATTAAGCAGTAACATTCAGTACATATAGATTTCCTAACTACCAGGCAGTTTAGCATCAGTGTTTTAAAAAGTCAAGCCCCAACGGGAATTCCTAGAATAATAACCCGCTTCTCCTTGCAATGAAGTCTTCCAAAAAGGGGGGCTGCCTTCTCAGTGGTTGTATGGATGCTTTTTTGCCGGTTCTACAAAAGACAAATAGTGCTCTGTTTATGAATAGCAAGGAGAACCCTCACCGCGCATGCCCAAGGGGCGGGGCACGGATATCCCGCCAGTTCTCTTCTGACCGCCGCGCTGTTAGCAGCTAAATCGTAGGTCAGCGTTCGAAAAATTTTTCCTCACAGTGGGAATCTTTAGTCAGAAATTTTTTTTCTTATTATTTTTTCTTTCATCTGGACTTCCGCCTCACAGGTCGACTGGAAGCGTCCTGTAGGGACTTTCCGTGGTCTCTGGACCGTTGCCGACCCCCCCCCCCGTCTTTGTTTACCTCAGGCAGAAGTCCATTTATGGATAAGAAGTGGGGTTTTTCCAAGAGGTGTGCTTCCTGCGGCAGCAAACTAGCCCCTCGAGACGAGCACACCCTCTGCATCATTTGTCTGGGCGAGAGTCATCAACCAGACGCCTGCTCCTTCTGCGCCAAATTTTCTAACTAGATGCGCAAGAACAGGGCTGCGAGACTCAAGGTCGCCCTCTGGGAATCTGCCCTCGCCCCTCCGGCGCCCTTGATGGAGGTAGATCCACTTGCTGTTCCGTCTACGTTGACTGCTTCCCAGCTATCGATGTCGGTGCCGAGGGAGAGAGTGGTGCCTTCGACTCCAAAGCCACCTTGATCGGGAAAATCGGCTTCCGATACAGGGCCTGCCCCCAGGAAAAAGCATCCTTAGAAGTTGGTCTCTTCGGTCTCCACGCCGCTCAAGAAGGCCAAGAAGGACAAGTCGCAGAGGCATAGCGCCCATAAGTCGACTTCGGGAAACTCGCATAAGTCTCACGAGTTGAGTGGCGCAGTACTTCCCAAGGGCTCTGCGCTGCAAGTTGATAACGCAGTCGCAATCCCTACAAATACATCGATCCACACCGGAGCTGCCTAACATCCACCTGGAACCTCCAGTTGAGATAATAGATTCTCCATCCAGGCAGCTGAACCCTCCGGTGTCAGAGATGAGACCGGCTCACAAGCCTCCATCCGTGTGGGCTTCCGAGGACGAGGTCGACCTGATTTTGGAGACTCAGGCAGTGGGTCCTTGCTCTCCATCGACCGCCTCCTGGGCCAGCGGTGACTCCGATTGTGGTGGCCGATATTGACCCAGGGGCAGATCCCGCTCTCCTCATCCTGATGATCGTGATTGATGGGACGACTACGGCTCTCATCGTGACCGATACCGTCCATCTCGTCCACCTTGTGATTTCCCATCCGAATACGGACCACCAATGTATCCTCCCTACGACCATCGACAAGGTATGCCTTATTGGTTTTCCTCGATGCCATGGCTGCCGCCTAGGGAGCATGTTGACTGGGACGCCCGTTGTCAGCGATCCAGTTGCCCATGTCGTTCACCAGCATTTGCAACTCTGTTGAAACCACCGCCTTCCCCACCGCCATCGACTGACCCCCTTCCACCAATGTCTCCCAAGAAACCATCAATACCGATACCGACCCCGGGCCTCAGATCACATTCGGAAACTTCTCAGGGCGCTTCGGAAATCAACCAGCCAGAGGATGAGTCCTCCCCCAGAGATCCCTCGCCAAAACAAAACATCTCCGGAAACGTTCCAGTCTCTCCATCTGAAGACAAGTCGTCCTACAGTGATCTCATTAAGAGGATGGGGAATTTCAGACAGATGATATAATCCGGAAGAGGAACGGTTCCCAAACGGTTTCTGGTCTGGCATTTCAGACAGAACCGTTTTAGAACCGGTTCCCTACCGGAATATATTTGTAATTTCACACAGAATCGCTTCTGTCCCGTTCAGGAAACGGGGCTGAAGCGTTTTACCTGTCAACCGCTTCCAAGTAGTCATCAGTTTCTTCTCCCGGATCCGATACGCTTTTTTCCCGCCTTTTTTCTCCCGCGCGGGCGATCTCCGGCTTTTTTTTTTTTTGAACGTTCGCTTTAGAGCGCTATAGCGCTATAGCGCAATAGCGCAATGGCATCATAGCAACCCCATTGGAATGCCTGCAGTGTTGTTTATATCACTATAGCGCTATAGCGCTCTAAAGCGAACATTTTTTTTTAAAAAAAGGCATGGCGGGAACCGGCGGGAAAACAAAGCGGTGCAATCTGAATTGCCAAACCGCTTCTGATTCGGCTCTTTTCCGGTCAGGGAAAGCCATGTGTGAAATGGCAGCCCTGTACCGGTTTACTTCAAGACGAATCAGAAACGGCTTCAAACCGACAGAGTCTCGGTAATGTGAAATTCCACGATGTCTCACTCTTTACGTTTGCCAATCGTTCAGTCGCAACCTTCAGTGTCGGATGAGGTCTACGACGTGGTCCAGTTGGACGCATCGACGCCGATCACCCTACCAATGTCGAAAGTCCTCCTCCAAGCAGTTAAAACTCCTTGGGAGAAACCATCGTCTGCACCGGTATCGACGAAACGTCTCGATCATATGTACCGGGTGCAGGAGGAAGGGAGGTACCTCTGCCGCCTTTATACCCATCCAAAGCCAAATTTAATGGTGGTCTCCTCATCCTCTAAAAACAAGCGTTCCAGCGTCGCTCCTTCAGATAGGGAGAGTAAAAAGATTGGCGCCTTCGGGAGGCGCTTTTACTCTGCCTGTGCCCTGGGCATAAAAGCCTCAAATTATATTGCCTGTCCTGGTAGGTATCAGTACTCCCTTTGGCAGAGGATGGCAGAATTCTTTCCCTCTGTGCCAGATGATGAGATCCAGGAGGCTCGTGCCATTCAGAAGGAAGGCTTAGTTGTGGCAAAGCAGCTCCTTAACTCTGCAAAGCACACCCTCGATACCTTCTCCACCACAATGGCCTCTTCGGTGGCTCTTCGCAGGCACGCCTGGCTGCGGACAACTTCCTTGCCCCCTGATACCAGGGCATACATTGAAGACCTACCGTTCGATGGGGAAGGCCTGTTCCATTCTTCGACCGACTCAGCGTTGCAAGAAATGGACAAGAGCATTAAAGCCTCCAGGTCTCTGGGTGTTGCTGTCCGATCAAAGTCGTACCGTCAACGATCACGGTCTTGCTTCGGTACCAAGCGGCAGTACTCCAACAAACTGTCCCCTGACTGTAATTGGAGACCTCGTCAATCCCCTGTGGGGCACTGCCAGCAGTATACCTACCAGGCAAAGTCGAGATATGGGTCTCAGCAGCAGCAGCCTAGAGCTAAGACCCAACGGGGTCCCAAACAAGGACTTATTCTACCCTGTTTCGAAACAACCAACCTGTCTATACAGCCTTCCTGTCTACCTGGCAAAATATTACCACCGACTCTTGGGTCCTATCCATCCTGACCCAAGGATACCTCATAGAGTTTGTAGACTTACCCACGTTCCCAGTTTTCTGGACCACCCCTCCCTCTCCCATCCTCCTTCAGAAAATCAGATCTTTGCTGGAGAAAGATGCGATAGAACCTGTACCGAAGGCGTACGAAGGGAAGGGCTTCTACTCCCGTTATTTTGCAGTTCCGAAATGGGACGGCGGTTTACGCCCGATCTTAGACCTGCGGGACCTAAACATCTTCATTCCGTACCGCAAATTCAAAATGATGTCCTTAAAGGTTATCCTCCCTCTTCTATCCTGGGGCTCCTGGATGGCAACCATCGACTTCCAGAAGGCCTACTTTAATCTAAACATCCATCCATCCCACCAGAGGTACCTCCACTTTGCCATAGGGGACCTCCACTTCCAGTACAGGTGCCTCCCATTTGGTCTCTGTACTGCGCCAAGTGTCTTCACCAAGACGGTGGTGGTGGTGGCGGCCTACCTTCGACTACAGGGAATTGCCATCTTTCCCTACATAGACGATTGGCTCTTGGTGGCAGACACGCCAACGCTCCTGGCCGACCACATCTCCCAGACGCTGCACCTTCTGTCCTCCCTCGGCCTTCAGGTCAACCTCCGGAAGTCGCATCTGCAACCTTCCCAGAGAGTGCAATTTATCGGTACGCTCCTAGACACGGTGACCTGCAGAGCTTACCTGCCCGCGGACAGGGTTGCAATCCTGTCATCTCTGGCTACGGGGGTCCGGACTCGGGTCTCATCCACGGCCTTTCAGATCCAAGGTCTCTTGGGACACATGTCAGCCACCACGGCCATCCTGCCGCTGGCAAAACTGCACATGAGACCTCTTCAAGTTTGGTTCTTGAGTTGCTCCAAGCCGTCCAAGATGCCACAATCCAAACGTCTCAATCCTCCACCAAATGTGCGGGACTCTCTCCTATAGTGGACGGAGCTGCCCAATATTACTGTAGGGGCCCTCTTCCATCTGCCGAGCCCCAGATTCACACTGACCACTGATGCCTCCCTTTCGGGATGGGGAGCCCATCTCAACAGTGTCAGCGTAGGATGCCAGTGGGATGCTCTCAACTTAACCAAGCACATCAATTTCCTGGAGTTGCTTGCGATAAAACTAGCATTGAGATCCTTTCAACCCATTCTTCGGGGACACTGCATAGCTGTCTTGATGGACAATACCACAGCGCTCAGCTACGTCAACCATCAAGGAGGGACGGTGTCCCGGAGCCTCTGCCGCCTGGCAGTCAAGCTGTGGGACTGGTGTGTGCTGAACGACATCTTCCCTGTAGCCACCCACATCTCAGGGACCCAAAACGTAGAGGCCGACCTCCTCAGCAGGGGTCTCGCGCATCATCACGAGTGGGAACTGAATTGGTCCTACCTTCGTCCCCTCTTTCAAAAATGGGGCGCACCGGAACTGGACGTCTTCGCTTCCAGGAAGAACACGAAATGCCCCTTCTTCTGCAGCCGGGGAGCAGCGGATCCTCTCTCTAGGAGACGGCCTACTCCATCCAAGGGGACGAACATTCCTGTACATGTTTCCTCCTCTACCACTCATGTTACAGGTCGTTCACAAACTGGCCAAGGTCCTACCAGACTGCATCCTGATAACCCCATGGTGGCCCAGGCAACCCTGGTTCCCCACTCTACTTCGTCTTGCCAGGGGCAGGTGCCTCCATTTTCCCAAGGTTCTGGATCTCCACCTGGCAGAGGACAGAACGCTTCTCCACGCAGGGGTGGACGCCCTGAAATTGACGGCCTGGCGAATGCAGCAATGATTTTCTCCGACCGTGTCTCTGAGGTCCTCCTTAACGCGAGGAAGGAATCTACACGTCTCTCGTATCAGAGGAAGTGGCATAGGTTCCTCTCCTTTCTTCAGACTTCGACGGATTCGCCAGCGTCCGTAGGCCTGGACAGAGTCCTTGACTTCCTTCTGTCACTCAGAGATCAAGGCCTCTCCCACTCTTCCATCAGGGTCTACTTGGCGGCTATCTCCCCACACCACGAGGCGCTGGACGGCTACTCCGTCTTCTCCCATCCAACCTCTAAGAAGATCCTTAGAGTTCTCATCAGGCTATATCCCCCTGTAAGCGCTCCTAGAGAGCTATGGGACTTACCGCTGGTGCTCCACCACCTCACTAGGAAACCATTCGAGCCCATGGCGACCTGTGACTTGCAATATGCTGCGTCGAAGACAGCCTTCCTCGTGGCTATTATGTCAGCTAGGAGGGTCAACGAATTCATGGCACTGCATCATGACCCTCCGTACTTAGTATTTTTGCCAAACGGGGTACGTCTAGTACCGGACTTTTCCTTTATACCAAAAATCGTCTCAGAGTTCCACCTCAGCTCAGACATATTTCTACCTGACTTCTTTCCACATCTTGACGGAGAAGAGCGACGCTTGCTTCACACTCTGGGTGTAAAGAGGGCACTCCTCTTCTACCCGAATAGGACTCAGCCCACCAGAAGGGACAGCAACCAATGCTCCCTCTAAGCCGTAGAGTCTTGTGAGCAAAGATTCTACTTTGTGAGCTCCTAGCATCAAAGTTGTGAGCAAGAGATTTGGCAACTGCATACATTAGTGTGCTCTGGAGCCCTCCCTTCCTGAGCTAAGGCAAAAATTTGTGAGCTAGAGGCTAAACAGCTGTGAGCCAGCTCACATTAACTCAGCTTAGAGGGAACACTGACAGCAACCTGTTCTTGTCTTACTCCACCGCTTCCTTAGGGTCGCGAATCTCGAGTCAACACTTGTCCAAGTGGATTGTTGAGACAACCGAGCTGTGCTATTCCTTATCAAAACATCCTTTCTCTGCTCACTTGAGGATGCACTCCACCAGTTCCATGGTGACTTCAACAGCCTTTCTGAAGGGCACATCGCTGTCCTCCATCTGCAGAGCAGCTACGTGGTCCGCGCCAACCACGTTCATCAAGCACTACGCTCTGGACGTCTGTGCGCAACAGAAGGGCGACTTGGGTCATAAGAACATAAGAGAAGCCAATGTTGAATCAGGCCAATGGCCCATCTAGTCCAACACTCTGTCACACAGTGGCCAAAATATACTAGGTACCATCAGGAGGTCCAGCAGTGGGGCCAGCCTTCCTCGTGGCGATTACGTCGGCTAGAGGGTCAGGTCGTTTGGTCCTGTCCGCTGCGGCTCGCCGAGTCTGACAGCGCCCACCTCCAGGTGAGCCACTGCTTTTTAATCTCCCATGGGTGTGATGCACAGAGACCACGAAGAAGATGAACAGGTTGCTTACCTGTAACTGATGATCTTCGAGTGGTCATCTGTGCATTCACACCGCCCGCCCGTCGTTCCCCACTGCTGTCATCCTCAGTTGTTCTACACATGACTTGGGTTGATAGCGGTCAGAAGGAACTGGCGGGATGTCCGTGCCCCTGCTCCCTTGGGCATGCGCGGTGGGGGTTCCCGCGAAGGCTCAGGGCGGAGGCACGAAAATCCCATTGTGAGCTGTGTACAGCACCGATCAGCGCAGGTGCACTAGATCCCAAGAGTGTGAATGCACAGATGACCACTCGAAGGTCATAACTTACAGGTAAGCAACCTGTTTTTCTTCCCAGATTTTTTTCCAAGGAGGGGGATTTGGTTTTTTGTTGCTTCTAAATTCCCAGAAATGTAATAATTCTACTTACATTACTTGTTAGTTCCGTATCAGATTTGAGAAGAGAAGAAGAAGAAGAGATTGGATTTATACCCCGCCCTTCACGACCCGAAGGTGTCTCAGAGCGGCTTACAAACTCCTTTCCCTTCCCCTCCCCACAACAGACACCCGGTGAGGTAGGTGGGGCTGAGAGAGCTCTTTCGAGGACTGCCCTTTCAAGGGCAGCTCTTATCAGAACTATGGCTTGCCCAAGGTCATCCAGCAGCTGCAAGTGGAGGAGTGGGGAATCAAACCCGGTTCTCCCCGATTAGAGTCCGCGCACTTAACCACTACACCAAACTGGCTCTTGTGTGATTATGCTACATCTCCTGCCACATGAGAAGAGGCACGTACTTAAGAATTTTAGCTTTGGTTTTGATTCGACCTGCCCAGGCAGTCATGTGAATTAATAACTTCTTTTTAAAAAAAAATTCGGGCTTTTATTTTTGTGTTTTCACCCTCCGTCCCTTTACTAATCAATCAGGCACAGGTGGACTCTCTCATACTCTTATCTCCTAAAGAGCCTGTTTGTGCGTAGCAGTTAAGAGCGGCAGGACTCTAATCTGGAGAACCGGGTTTGATTCCCCCACTCCTCCACATGCGACCAGCTGGGTGACCTTGGGTCAGTCACAAGCAACGTGGAGTCTTGTGAGCTGTGTAAGCTGCGGAGTCTTGTGAGGAAAATATTCTACTTTGTGAGCCACTGGCATTAAAGTTGTGAGCGAGTGATTTGGCTGCTGCATCAATTAGTTTGCTCTGGAGCCCTCCTTCCTGAGCTAAGGCAAAAATATGTGAGCTGGAGGCTAAAGAACTGTGAGCCAGCTCACACTAACTCAGCTTAGAGGGAACACTGGTCACAAGTTCTCGAAAGAGCTCTCTCAGCCCCCACCCACCTCACAGGGCGTCTGTTGCGGGGTGAGGAAGGAAAGGAGATCGTAAGCTGCTCTGAGACTCCTTCGGGTAGTGAAGGGCACGCGGGGTATAAATCTAATCTGTTCTTCTTCTTTGGTGAAATTACCCAAAAAACCTTGAAACTGCCATACTCGCCTAATGGAGTATTGGCAGTCATATCCACTCACTGTTACTAATTTATGAAACAATGAGTCTTTGCAGCTAGGTTCGAATCCAAGAGCACCTTAGAGAACTGCAAGGGTGTTGGGGTACCAGCTCTCGAGAGTCAAAGCTTCCTTTGTCTGTGTCCCGTCGACGGGCCTCCCGCGGCCCCACCTGCCACCGCCGGCCATCGTGGCAGTACCTGACAGCCCCCCCCATGGGCTGGCCCACACCCACCTGAAGGCCCAGAGAGGCAGAGAAAGGGCCAGCGAAGGGGTCCGGTCTCGGTACGGCCACGCCCCAACGGTCCAGCCGGCGCCACCCAAAGCGGAGACCACCGTGCCAGGCCACAGGGCCCGCCCATGCCTCCAAGCCCAATGGCCCGGGCAGAGCAAAGAGCGCACATGTCGCCCCGTCCCAGAGAAGACGCCCGAGAGCACGGCCTCACCCGAGGCCCGGCATCTCCTATTAAATATGGGGGGCGGGGCAGAAAGGGGAGGAATGGGGGGCGGGCCCAAGGATCGAGAGAGGGAGCGGGGACGGGGATAAAAGGAGGGCAGCGTGCAGGGGCGGAGGAGGATTGCCTGCGGTTCGCAAAGCCACGGCCAGAGAGACAGGCGGCAAGCGACCCAGGAGGGCGTGGGGCAGGGTGTGGCGACGGAAACCCCCCTCCCTCACGCAGCCGAGGCCCCTGCTGCCCTTTGGGACAGGCCAGCAATGTGGCTGGGCTTCTTACGTGGCTCCGATTCCAGCAAAAGCGAGGGGGGGTGTCAACTGACCCGTGCGACAGTCATGTATGTGACGAAAAGGGAGCTTTGACTCGCGAAAACGCATGCCTCGAAAATTTCGTCGGTCTCTAAGGTGTCACCGGACGCATGTCCGCCTGTTCGGCCGCAGACGAACAACAGCTGACCTCCCGAACTATCTTCAAAACGAATCTTTAAAAACTGAAATTTTTACACATACAGGGGGGGAAAAAACCAAACGAATTCTGTCGTGGTTGGCCATTGTATGACGATTCCACCCTGCATCTCTCGTGGGGATTCTAAGCCACGGGGAAGGAGAGCTTGCAGGCTGGTTTTCAAGATGGCTGGTTTTCAAGATGGAGGGAGAAGCGGCACCGTGCAGGGGGAAGCGTTCCGGCACAGTGGGCATCGAGGGGTGGTCAAACCTTTTCCCCTGCAGCGCTCAGCAGCGTCGGCATTCTGCTTTCTCCCCCCCCGCCCCCAAAAGGTTCATGAATCACATGAAGCACCACGTCGAACTGGATCAGCAGAACGGGGAAGTGGACGTCCACACCATCTGCCAGCACTGTTACCGGCAGTTCAACACTCCCTTCCAGCTGCAGTGCCACCTGGAAAACGTGCACAGCCCTTACGAGTCGACCAGTAAGTCCCGTCCCCCCCGACCCCGTGGTTTCGTGGCAGGGCAGAGGGAGGGCAGAACGGTCGTCTCATTGGCCATCCCCTTTGGCGCCCACAAGCAGGGTTCCCTCTAAGCTGAGTTAGTGTGAGCTAGCTCACAGATTTTTAGCCTCCGGCTCACACATTTTTGTCTCAGCTCAGGAAGGGAGGGCTCCAGAGCAAACTAATTTATGCAGTTGCCAGATTGCTCGCTCACAACTTTAATGCCAGGAGCTCACAGAGTTGAATTTTTGCTCACAAGACTCCACAGCTTAGAGGGAACATTGCCCACAAGTGCAAGGGGGGGGGTATTGAACGAGGCTTCCTTCCAAGGTCCCTTTTCCGTCACGGCAGAGAACGAGACTTGGAGGAAACCTTCCTAGCAGTAACTGCTGTTGAGTCACGTCTGCGTGGAAAAACATCAGAATTCAGCTTGGGGGCATAAGCCACATTTGGGTACGCCCAAAGCTTGCGTGGTGGCCGACCTCCAGGTGGCACGACAACAAAACCACACGGGTAACGGTGCCCGAATTACTGATACAACTTTCAAAGGCGTTCATTAATCTTCAAATACACGATAGCTTGCAGACAAGTTATGTCCTCAATAAAGTCACAAGCCAAATTCGTAAGGCCACCATATAAGTCCCGTTTCAAAAACATATCGATGCAAGTGGAGGCTCTCAAGTAGCGTCCAGTCTTTCCCCAAACTTTGAGAAGTTTTAAAGTTCCCAAATGATATTTCGAACATCCATGATTCATATGGTGGAAAAGGTAAATGGCCCCGCCATTATGTATGTGAAGATTAATGACCGTACTTGAAATTTATAGTCGTAGTTTGGTCCCAGCCGATGCTCCCTTCTAAGCCGTGGAGTCTTGCGAGCAAAAATTCTGCGTTGTGAGCGAGCAGCTTGGCTGCTGCATGCGTTCGCTTGCTCTGGAGCTGTCCCTTCCGGAGCTAGGGCAAAAATGTGTGAGCCGGAGGCTAAAAACCTGTGAGCTAGGCTCACACTAACTCAGGCTTAGAGGGAACACTGTGAAAGGAAAGGAGTTTGTGAGCTGCTCGAAAGCAAGAAATTGCAAGTAGATAAATAGGTACTTCAGTGGGAAGGTAACAGCGTTCCGTGCACTTTGGTGTTTAGTCATGCCGGCCACATGACCACGGAAACGTCTTCGGACAGCGCTGGCTCTTCGGCTTTGAAACGGAGATGAGCACCGCAACCCTAGAGTCGGATTCGACTGGCTTTCGAGCAAGGGAAACCTTTACCCTTTTACTTACTGAGACGCCAAGTGAAGGGCGAGGGAATGAATCCAAAGCACTGACATCGCTTTTTGGTATGCACGAGAAGTGGCACCAGTACCTTCCTGGGGGATGGCGGGGGGGAGCCGGTATTCGTACAACACTCTGTGGTCGAACCATAGAGTTTTGCTCAAATGCCAGTGTGTCCCCCGGCATTGCTTCTGACACTCTGGTGTAGCTTCTGTGCACACAGGAAGTGTCGTTAGTGTGTCACTAGCAAGGTCGTGTCCCCCCCCCCGGCCAGGCACTTGGAGCAGTTCAGGCAAGGATGACCTAAACCCTTCAGTAGGCTTATCGTTCCGCCCCCGACCGTTGCCACCCTAAGCAGAATCCTTCCCAGGTCTGATTCGGAGAGCCAGTCTGGTGTAGTGCTTAAGAGCGGGGGGACTCTGATCTGGAGAACCTCCTCCTCGTGCAGCCAGCTGGGTGACCTCGGGTCAGTCACAAGTTCTCTCAGAGCTGTTCTCTCAAGGGCAGTTCTCTCAAGAGCTCTCTCAGCCCCACCGACCTCACCGGGTGTCTGTTGTGGGGGAGAGGAAGGGAAAGGAGATTGTGAGCTGCTCTGAGACTCCTTCGGGTAACGAAGGGCTGGGTATAAATCCAGTCTCCTCCTCGTTCTCGTCATCGTCCTCCTCTTAAGCACTTATGTCACCCGCGGCACTTCTCGAGAGCGAGTTTGGTGTCGTGGTTAGGGGTGTGTGGACTCTAATCTGGGAGAACCGAGTTTGATTCCCCCACTCCTCCACCTGCAGCTTGCTGGTGTGACCTCGGGTCAGTCACAAATTCTCCCAGGGCTGTTCTCTCAAGAGCAGTCCTCGAAAGAGGCTCTCTCAGCCCCACCTGCCTCCCCGGGTGTCTGTTTTGGGGAGGGGGGAGGGAAAGGAGATTGTGAGCTGCTCTGAGACTCCTCCGTGGAGTGAAGGGCGGGGTATAAACCTGAGCCGGTTTGGCGTAGTGGTCAGGAGCGTGGACTCTTAATTTGGGAGAACAGGGTCTGATTCCCCACTCCTCCACATGCAACGGCTGGTGTGACCTTGGGTCAGTCACAAGTTCTCTGAGAGCTGTTCTCTCAAGGGCAGTCCTCAAAAGAGCTCTCTCAGCCCCCACCTGCCTCACAGGGTGTCTGTCATGGGAAAGGGAAGGGACAGGAGATTGTGAGCCGCTCTGAGACTCCAAGTGAAGGGCGGGCTCTAAATCTAACATAAGAACATAAGAGAAGCCAATGTTGAATCAGGCCAATGGCCCATCTAGTCCAACACTCTGTCACACAGCGGCCAAAATATACCAGGTGCCATCAGGAGGTCCAGCAGTGGGGCCAGGACACCAGAAGCCCTCCCACTGCTGCCCCCTCCAGCACCAAGAATAGATGGCATCACCTGCCCCAGACTGAGAGTTCCCATCTATACCCTGTGGCTAATAGCCACCGATGGACTTCTGCTCCAGATGTTTATCCAATTCCCTCTTGAAACTGCCCATGCTTGTAGCTGCCACCACCTCCTGTGGCAATGAATTCCATATGTTAATCACTCTTTGGGTGAAGAAGGACTTCCTTTTATCTGTTCTAACCCGACTGCTCAGCAATTTCATGGAGTGCCCATGAGTTCTTGTATGGTGAGAAAGGGAAAAAAGTAACCTCTTCTCCTCCTGTGGGCTGGCTCCCTGGAAGGTGACACGTTTTCTTCTCTGTTCCAGCAAAATGCAAGATCTGCGAGTGGGCATTTGAGAGCGAGCCCATGTTCCTGCAGCACATGAAGGACACTCACAAGCCGGGAGAGATGCCCTATGTCTGCCAGGTACGGGGGAAGGCTCATGGTGGGAAGCCACGGGTGGGGGGGGGGGCTGGATCCTTCGGCAGAGGCACTTGTCGGTGGCAGGCAGAGCCCTGAGCCCAATGCAAGGTGCCTTTCCCAAACATCCCGCGTCAGAGGAAGACCACCTTTGCTGACAGAGTGGATTCACAGTCCTTTGTTTCAACCACTCTGAGATCCGGTTTCGGGCAGGAATTGCTCAGGTTACCCCCTCTCTTCTTCCTCAGCCCCGGAAGTTGTCCTGCCTGTTATCGGTAGCCTGTGTTGTTCAGTGGGGAACTGCTAGTATACGTACAGGTTCCATTTAGCTCTTACTCAGAAGTCAAAGCAGCCCTCCGCCAATATCACATGATTAAATCCAGGGCTGCTTTTGGGCCGGAACGCACAGGAACGGAGTTCCGGCTGGCTGCCGAGTTGGCCACGCCCAGCAGGAACTCATTGGCATAATAGGCCACACCCGACAGCAGAAACTCATTACGATTGGCCACATTAGGGGTGTGTGGCCTAACATGCAAAGGAGTCCCTGCTATAAAAAAAGCCCTGGGTTTTGACAGCAAACAAAGTAATCAGAATAAGGAGCAAAAGGTGGGTGTGGCCGGATGACCTCACTTCTGGTAACATGGGGGTGTGGCCTAATATGCTAATAGGCTGTGCTGTCAGGGGTGTGGGCCTAATATGGTAATGAGTTTCTGCTATTGGGTGTGGCCTATTATGCTAATGAGTTCTTGCCAATTAAATCAAATAACAGTTATGAGAGTTTCCTATCAAGAGCCAGTTTGGTGTACCGGTTTAGAGCGACAGACTCCAATCTGGGAGGACCGGGTTTGATTCCCCCACTCTTCCACGTGCAGCTGTTGGGTGACCTTGGGTCAGTTGCAAGTTGTCCCAGAGCTCTTCTCCCGGGAGCAGTCCTCGAAAGAGCTCTCTCGGCCCCGCCTACCTCACAGGGTGTCTGTTGTGGGGAGGGGAAGGGAAAGGAGATTGTGAGCCGCTCTGAGACTCTTGAGTGAAGGGCAGGGTATAAATCCAATCTCTTCTTCTTCTTCTTAATGGTTCCAGCAGACGCCCTCTGTGATTCTTAGATGTCCATTGTGTGAGGACACTGTGTGTATTTATTGGGTTTGTAAAAATAAGAAGCGGGAGACTGCTCAGATGTAGAGGTGCACAAAGAGTTTATAGGTGAATATATGCAAAACATATACAGAGAGTTACCTAGTCATTTGGACAGCATGGCACGCCTTAGTCTCTGAGAGCTGAAGCCCCCCATAGCTGACTAAGCATACAGCTATTATGCTAAACTCTAGCCAATCTCCAGTAAGGCGATGCAATCCCTGACCTGAATGAATAACACCTGGAGGCAGCACCTGTCTGTAGTTACCTGACTGCTAATCTGATAGCTAGGTTTGACAGGGAGATCAAACCCATCTATCGTAACTGCTTGCTACTTCTCCCATTCAGATCCATGTCTCAATAGTATTCGGTTGGGATGGGTCCCACAGCTCTGTTCCACTAATGGCAGCGTCTTTCCCTGTTGAAAAGAGGAGACCCTCGCACCAGAGGGAAGCCCCTTGTGCAGGGACGGGAGCACAGCAGCTCCGTTAGCAGAAGAGATCTGCAGAATCCAGCCCCAAGATCTCGCAGTGGAGGGACAGACTACTAGATGGATTTTACCCCTCTAATAGTCAATGTCTCTTGCCTATAAAGAGGTAAAACAGGCCAGTTTCTCGGCGCACTGTTTTTTTCCCGCTAAATTAACAAAATAATTGAATTTGTAATGGCCGACAGCAGTTGACCTACAGAATCACCTTTTCCACTCGTACGTCCACTGCTGGGGAAAGAAGCTTCCCCCAGAGGAAACCCCTTCCGCTAGCGGAACAGTCCTGTGGGGTCTAAGCCACTGGGGATGAAGTTCCCAGAAGTTGCATTAAAAGAAGGCTTGTGTCCCAATCACGGGAGGTGGTCGTTCCGCTCTATTCTGCTACGGTCAGGCCTCACCTGGAGTCCTGCGTCCAGTTTTGGGCACCACCTTTTAGGAAGGATGTTGACAAGCTTGAGTGTGTCCAGAAGAGGGCGACCAGGATGGTGAGAGGGTTGGAATCCAAGTCTTAGGAGGAAAGGCTGAAAGAGTTGGGTCTGTTTAGCCTGGGAAAGAGAAGGCTTAGAGGGGACAGGATTGCGGTTTTCAAGTATTTGAAGGGCTGTCATGTTGAAGATGGAGCAGATCTATTCTCTCTTGCTCCGGATTCCAAGACTAGATCTAAGGGGTGGAAATTACAAGGGAGTCGTTACCGGCTATATATCAGGAGAAACTTCCTGACTGTAAGAGTGGTTGGGCAGTGGAACAGCCTGCCTCGGGAGGTGGTGGATGCTCCTTCGCTGGACGTTTCCAAGCGGAGGCTGGATGACCATCTTTTGGGTATGTTGTAGGTATATAGGGCTATCTTTCGACTTTGCTTCTGCAGAGTGCAGGGGGTTGGTCTAGATGACCTGCGAGGTCCCTTCCAACTCTTAACATTCTAAGATTCTATGAAGTCTCCTGTCCCCTTCCCTTTTCTGACCGGAGCGTGTCGGAGTGGCCCACAATCACCCAGCGAGCTAGCCTTGACCTGGATAGCCAAGGCTAGCCCGATCCCGTCAGATCTCGGGAGCTAAGCAAGGTCGGCCCTGGTTAGTACTCAGATGGGGGACCTCCAAGGAATACCAGGGGTGTGATGCAGAGGCAGGCAATGGCAAAACACCTCTGAAACGTCTCTTGCCTTCGAAACAAGTCTAGCTCACCACCTAGTGGAGCATAACTCTAAAAGAGCTAGAACTCCTGTCTGCCAGACCATCTTAGGATCTCCTGGGTATTCTACACACACACTGCCGTACGATGATTAATTACCCAGCGAGCTTCCTTGGCACCGCAGGCATTCGAACCTGGGTTTCCCAGATCTTACTCCGAGATACTAACCGCTGCCACCACCCTGGCTCTGTTTCCCATCACCAAACAGCGGTGAGCGGGGGGTTGTGGAGAGAGTTACCCTGATGAAACTCTGGAACTCTTTTGTATCAGGCCACCCTGCTTGCTTCTCACTCACTGGCTCTGGGCCTTCAACACCCCTCTTGTTGTTATTGTCTCCACCACCGCCAGGTCTGCCAGTACCGCTCCTCGCTCTACTCGGAGGTGGACAGCCATTTCCGAATGGTCCACGAGGACACGCGGCATCTCCTCTGCCCGTACTGCCTCAAGGTCTTCAAGAACGGCAACGCTTTCCAGCAGCACTTCATGAGGCACCAGGTAAATCGGCTGCCCTGGCACTGCCCGGCCAAGCAGGGGACTTCCTTGGGAAGAAGGTTGGGGGCATCTCTCTGGGCACACGTTGCTCCAACTGCGCAGGACTGGGGCGATCAGAGATCAGGAGGTTGAATGCAAGATTCGCCATTTCATGGCCACATGGGGGGGAGGATTTGATTTCGTACATCTTGGAGGGAATAAGAATATCAGAAGAGCCCTACTGGATCAGACCTGTGGTCCATCTAGTCCAGCCTCCTGTCTCACACAGGGGCCAAACAGTTCCTCTGGAGGGCCAACAACAGAGGCTGAGGCCTTCCCCTGAGGAGAACATCAAAAGAGCCCTGCTGGGTCAGACCAGTGAGGGTCCACCTAGTCCAGCATCCCGTCTCACAAAGTGGCCGACCAATTCCTCTGGAGGGCCATCAACAGGGCATAGATGCCGAGGACTTCATAAGAACATCAGAAGAGCCCTGCTGGATCAGACCAGTGAGGGTTCATCCAGTCCAGCCGCCTGTCTCACACAGGGGCCGACCAGTTCCTCTGGAGGGCCAGCAACAGAGCATAGATGCCGAGGCCTTCATAAGAACACCAGAAGAGCCCTGCTGGGTCAGACCAGTGAGGGTCCATCCAGTCCAGCCTCCTGTCTCACACAGTGGCCATCCAGTTCCTCTGGAGGGCCAGCAACAGAGCAGAGAGGCCGAGGCCTTCCTCTGAGAAGAACATCAGAAGAGCCCTGCTGGATCAGACCAGTGGTCCGTCCAGTCCAGCCACCTGTCTCACACAGTGGCCAACCAGTTCCTCTGGAGGGCCAACAACAGAGCATAGATGCCAAATCCTTCATAAGAACCTCAGGAGAGCCCTGCTGGGCCAGACCAGTAAGGGTCCATCTAGTCCAGCCGCCTGTCTCACACAGGGGCCGACCAGTTCCTCTGGAGGGCCAACAACGGCATAGAGACGGAGGTTTTCCCCAGTGTTGCCTGCTGGCACTGGGATTTAGAGGCCGACTGCCTCTGAATGTGGAGGTTCCCCTCGGCCACCATGGCTAGCAGCCGCTGATAAGACCCTCTCTTCCATCTAATCCCCTTTTAAAGCCGTCTGTGCCTGTGGCCAACACGACATCCTCTAGCGCACAAAATTCATCCTTTCCATCCTGACCTCACTTTCCCTTGGTCCGTCTAGTCCAGGATCCCGTCTCACACGGTGGCCAACAACAGGGCATAAAGGCCGAGGAGTCCAGTTCAGTAGACGGCGGCTTCATGTGTGTTAATGTGCTCTCCGCCTCTGAGATGCACAGAAACGTGAGTGGGTGGTCTTGCCGCCCACCTATCGAGGGGAAAACGAGATTGGGCGTGCCGCCATTTCGCCTCCCTGCCGGGCTCCTTATCCACGCTCCCCGTGCGGGGTCTTCTCCCCTCCCCCTTTCCTTTTGCAGAAGAAGAGCGTCTACCACTGCAACAAGTGCCGCCTCCAGTTCCTCTTCGCCAAGGACAAAATCGAGCACAAGCTACAGCACCATAAAACTTTCCGCAAGCCTAAGCAACTGGAGGGGCTGAAACCAGGCACCAAGGTACAAGCAGCTGCTGGGGGGGGGGGGGGGCTCTTGGTGTGGGGGTTGCCAGTGTGGTGCTGTGGTTAAGTGCGACGGACTCTAATCCGGGAGAACCGGGTTCGATTCCCCCGCTCCTCCACTTGCATCTGCTGGATGACCTTGGGCCAAGCCACAGTCCTGGCACAGCTGTCCTTGGAAAAGAGCCGTTTCTGTCAGAGCTCTCTCAGCCCCCCCGACCTCAGAGGCAGCGTTCCCTCTAAGCTGAGTTAGTGTGAGCGAGGTCACAGGTTTTTTAGCCTCCGGCTCACACATTTTTGTCTCCGCTCAGGAAGAATGGCTCCAGAGCACATTGATTTATACAGTAGCCAAATCCCTCGCTCACAACCTTAAAGCCAGTAGCTCACAAAGTAGAGTTTTTGCTCACAAGACTCCACAGCTTAGAGGGAGCACTGCTCTAGAGTGTGGTGGGTCCGGGGCTGGGGGGTGGGCTTAGAGGGAGCACTGCTCACAGGGTGTCTGTTGTGGGGAGGGGAAGGGAAAGGGGTTTGTAAGGCGCTCTGAGACTCCTTCGGATAGTGAAGGGCGGGGTATAAATCCAATCTCCTCCTCCTCCTCCTCCTCCTCCTTCTTCTTCTTCTTCTTCTTCTTCTTCTTCTTCTTCTTCTCCTCCTCCTCCTCCTCCTCCTCCTCCTCCTCCTCTTCTTCTTCTTCTTCTTCTTCTTCTTCTTCCCTCTAGACCCACAGGTGGCTTTAGCCAGAATCTAAGGCACTATGGTTTTGGGGTTTTTTACAGGGTCCTTTCCCTCCTCCGGGAAGAGGCTCGCCGGCTTATTACATCTCTCTCTCTCTTGTGCTCAACTGCAGGTGACCATTCGGGCCTCCAGGGGTCAGCCCCGGTCGGTGCCGCTTTCTTCCAACGACATGTCCCCCGGCTTCCTGCAGGACTCCAGCCTGATGTCAGCTTCGTCAGACCCTCAGCCCAACTTCCCGTACCCGCCGCTCCAGAGGAACATTCAGAAGAAAGCCGTCAGGAAAATGTCAGAACCGCTTACACAGTTTCAGGCTAAAATACTTTTTTTTTTAAAGACGTCTTGTTTTGCCCTGGTTGGGGGGCAGCGGTGGGGGGGGGTGTCATTGAATGTCTCAGACGGCCCAGTTTTTCTCCAGTTTGGGCGGGGATCCTGGAGAGTTTTTTTGTCATCTTCCGGGCATGGAACAGCGGTCACAGGGTGTGTGTGTGGGGGGCGGGGGGAGATATTTGTGAATTTCCTGCATTGTGCCGGGGGTTGGACGAGATAACCCTGGAGGGTCCAACTCTGTGATTCGAAGATTCTAGGCAGGGCTATTTCTGGGCAGGAACGCACAGGAACGGAGTTCCGGCTGGCTCCCGAGTTGGCCACGCCCAGCAGGAACTCATTCGCATAACAGGCCACGCCCAACAGCAGAAACTCATCACGATTGGCTACATTGGGGTGTGTGGCCTAACATGCAAAGGAGTTCCTGCTACAAAAAAGCCCTGGGTTTTGTCAACAAACAAGGTAAACAGAATAAGAAGCAAAAGGTGGGTGTGGCTGGATGACCCCACTCCTGGTAACACGGGGGTGTGGCCTAATATGCCAAAGAGCTGTGCTGTCATGGGTGTGGCCTATTATGCCAATGAGTTCCTGCTGGGTTTTTTCTACCAAAAAAAGGCCCTGATTCTAGGTGAACCCTGCCAGATTCTCAGGGATGTTTTAATAGGCCCAAAACCTCTGATACGTACTTTAGGAATGAGATACGTGCGTGTTTAACTCCTGACCCCCTCTCTTTTTCCTAAGAGAGGGTCCCAGCGGCTCATGCAGAGCGTTGTTAGCTTGTCTGCCCCCCCCCCCCCCTTCATTCCTCTTTGCTCATTAATTTGACCCCACCCCTGACGCGTTTTGCCATCCGGTCGCAGGAGGGTCGGACAGGCCACGTCGTCCTCCAGCTGGCCCCTGACCCAGCCGTACCTTTGTGCCCACAGGAGCGTCCTCGGCAGACAGACGTGCCTGGAGTGCAGCTTCGAAATCCCGGATTTCCCCAACCACTTCCCCACCTACGTCCACTGCTCGCTGTGCCGCTACAGCACTTGCTGCTCGCGCGCCTACGCCAACCACATGATCAAGTAAGCACTGCGGGATGAAACGACCGGCCTGGGCGCGAGGCACAAACGCCACGGGAGGCCGGCGGGATGGGTCGTCATGAGCCCCGGATTGGCTGGGAATCGAGCAGTCAGAGACCACCAGTTGTGATCAGTGTTCCCCCTAAGCTGAGCCAGTGTGAGCTAGCTCACAGTTTTCTAGCCTCCGGCTCATGCATTTTCTGTCTCCGCTCAGGAAGGTGGGCTCCAGAGCAAACTAATTTATGCAGCAGCCGAACGGCACGCTCACGGCTTTAATGCCAGTAGCTCACAAAGTAGGATTTTTGCTCACAGGGCTCTCTGCAGCTTAGAGGGAGCATGGGTTGTGATGATGGCGAAGAAGTGGCCTGGGAACGGGTAGGCCACGGCTGCCGAAATCTCAGTTGCCAGGGAGGGGGGGCAGAATATTTCCGACGGCTGCTGCCCTTTGTAGCTCCCTGTCTTTCCCCCAGGATTGGCAGAAGTGAGAACAGACGATGCACAGTCCGGGGAGAAATATGCGAATGAGCATGATTTATGCAAATGGCAGCATGTGCTTTCCTTTGGAACAGTTTGGTTTCCTGTTAAGGCAAGAGCTGGAATAAGAACATAGAGAAGCCATGTTGGATCAGGCCAACGGCCCATCCAGTCCAACACTCCTTGTGTCACATAGTGGGCAAAACCCAGGGGCCATCAGGAGGTCCACCTGTGGAACCACAACTCCAGTGGCCCTCCCACTCTTGCCCCCCAAGCACTGAAAATATAGAGCATCACTGCACCAGGCATGGTGTTACATCTATACCTCGTGGCTAAGAGCCATTGTTGGACCTCTGCGCCATCTGTTTATCTAAACCCCTCTTGAAGCTGTCTATGCTTGTAGCTGCCACCATCTCCTGTGGCAGTGAGTTCCACATGTTAATTACAGATGCACAGGGTATAACGAAAGGCACCTAGCAGCCAGTCTCTTGTATCTGGGGTCTCCTAGGAATTGGAGAGGGAAGACTGCTTGATCTTTGGGCATGACCCAAATGGGCTGGAATGCCCGGCCCTGACTCGGGATGGTATGGAAGGTGGGTGATGAGCTTTGAGCGGGGTCAGGCTGCGAGTCCATCACCGTGGTCACCTTTTGTTTTGTGCTTTGTCCTTCCGTACAGCAATCATGTTCCCCGCAAGAGTCCGAAGTATCTGGCCTTGTTCAAAAACTACACCGCCTGGTAAGACAGAATCCCTCCCAAGTGCATCACTGCCTCAGGGCCCATCTTGTGTTTTTGCTTTCTTTCTTTGTCGCACACCTTCAGATGGGTTTAGTGGTTATTCCCGATTCCTAAAAAAACCTTGGGAACGGTAGTTTCCGTGAAGGGGCTACAGAATCGCCCAGTGGAGACTTCTCAGCCTCCTCACTGTGTCGCTAAAGGGCGGTCAAGTCACAGCTGACTTACAACAGCCCCGTAGGGTTTGCAAGGCAAGAGTGGTTCGTGATAGCCTGCCTCAGTGTAGCAGCTCTGGACTTCCTTGGTGGTCTCCCATCCAAGAACTCACCAGGGCTGGCCCTACTTAGCTTCTGAGATCTGATGAGATTGAGCTAATCTGGACCATCCAGGTCAAGACAAGAGATGAACAGAGGTGGGTTTGCCATGCCTGCCTCTACGTAGCAACCCGGGACGTCCTTGGTGGTCTCCCATCCAAGTCCTAACCAGCTCCGACCCTGCTTAGCTTCCAAGGTCTGATCAGATCAGGCTAGCCTGGGCTATCCAGGTCAGGGCGAGAGACGAACAGGGGCGGTTTGCCGTTGCCGGGACGTCCTTGGTGGTCTCCCATCCAAGCCCTAACCAGGACTGACCCTGCTTAGCTTCTGAGAGCTGATGAGATACTGCTATCCTGGGCCATCCAGGTCAGGTGAAGAGATGAACAGAGGTGGGTTTGCCATTGCCTGCCTCTGCGTCACGACCCTGGACTTCCTCGGTGGTACCAACCAGGGCTGACCCTGCTTCGCTTCTGAGATCTGATGAGATTGGGCTGTCTGGCTCAGGGCATTCTCCTGACTCCCAATACTACAATTATCAGGCTTTCTTGTGGGTGGAGGATTACCGAAAATTTGCCGAAAACTGCTCTTTTGGTAGTAAAGATACGCAAAACATTTTATGAACTTGGACTGGATGAGACTAAAAAAATCCCAAAGGAGCTGAAGGAAAGCCTTAAAATAATTAAACAATGGATCCAGGAAAGAAAAATGAATGATAGAAAAGAGGATGGTGGGATTTCCTCCCAGAACCCTTTTTTTAATGGCAAGCCTTGCGCAAGGAGAGGGTATGCAAACACCCCCCCCCCCCCCCATTTTTCCCAACTTGGGTCTATTGGACCAAAAAATATCAGTATTCCCGAATATTCCTGAATACCAGCATTGGTATTTTACTGGTATTTGGTTCAGTATTTGGAAAACCCGAATTTATTCGGCTCCATAATACCCTATGGGGACTGTCCCCAAAGATTATGATGGAGAATTTAACTCACCAAGTCATGCTGCTGCCACAGCATGACTCCATGAGTGAAGAGTGAAGGGAAGCTATTTAAAGTTTAAATGCCTTCCCTTCACTCCTGAAGTTTTCCCACCACTGCAGCCAACTCTGCAAGGGAAGGGAAGGCATCTAAAGTTTAAATCACTTCCCTTCCTTTGTGGAGTTGTGCCGCAGCTGTGGTACGACTCTGAGACTGAAGGGAAAGTCATTTAAACTTCAAATGCCTTCTGAATTTGCCGAGTCGCAACCAAATAGAAGCTGAATAATGGCAACTTTTATTTGGGTGCAGCTACTTCAGTAGCCGAAAAGAAGGTCTCTGATCTGTATTCGGCTGAAATCTGTTCAGTATATTCGGCTGTTCAGCATATTCTGTTCAGTGTATTCGGCTGAATTCTGTTTAAGTGTATTCGGCTTTTTAGTGTATTCTGTTCAGTGTATTCAGCTGATTCGGCTGTTCAGTGTATTCTGTTCAGTGTATTCGGCTGAATTCTGTTCAGTATACACCAAGTGCACAACCTCTACTTGTGGTTTCCTTTAAAAAAAATTAATTTCTTAAAGCAGGGCAACTTTGGATTTTTCTTTGGAATTGGGGAGTTCTGAGGTCCAGACCGGAAAGTTCTGAGGGGTTGCCAAAGTGCCTGTCGTATGACTGGCCTCTTAAAAAAAAATAATAACCATATTCGAGTCCAGCAGCACCTTGAAGACGGACTAGCTTTTTTCCAGGGTGGCAGCTCTGCTTTGACTCTAGAAAGATCCTACCCTCGAAAATCTCATCTGTCTTCATGGAGCTGCTGGACTCAAAACTGGCTCCCCCTCCTGCAGAGCAGCACAGCTACCCACCTGAAACAAAGACCCAGGCATTTTAATGCGGGCATCAAGATCAATTCTCGAGTCCACAGCAACGAATGCCAGATCCTTAAAAGAGATATTTGAAATGAGCTCTCAGGATACTAGTGAGCACCCCAGGAGTCACAAAAAAGGGGTCAGCGCTTCCCACTATGACAAGATCTGTCGTGCGGCAGTGGGGCACAGACGTATGGCCAGTGGGTGGGTTTTCTGCAGCGGAGAGGAGTTTGGGGAAAGCTGTGTGTCGTGGCTCCCAGCCCTGCCACTCTCAAACGGGGCCCCCTTTTCTTCTCCCCTCTCCTAGTGGCGTGCGGCTGGCCTGCTCCGCCTGCCTCTTCTCAACGTCCGAAGGCGACGCCATGGCCAAGCACCTGGTCTTCAACCCCTCACATGAGTTCAGCAACATCGTGCTACGAGGTAAGGGCCTGGAGGAGACACCAACGCCCACCTGGCTTTCCCTGCCACGTCTTTCCCTGGCACTACCATGACCGAGTGGTGCGAGCCAGCCAGAAGAGTACCCCCTTCTCCTTGTCCCTCACCTTCCGCGGGAGGCGAGGAGGAAAAAGAGAGAAAGAAGGACTCCCTGTTCTTTCGAGCCCGGTTTGTGGACCTTCCTGGCTCCCATCTTAGACCTGCCCCTCATTGGGTCGTAAGAACGTAAGAACAGCCCTGCTGGATCAGACCAACAGTCCCATCTTCTCCAGCATCCCGTCTCATGTAGTGGCCAGCCAGTTCCTCTGGAGGGCCAGCAACAGGGCAGAGAGACTGAGGCCTTCCCCTGATGTTGCCTCCTGGCTCTGGGATTCAGAGGCTGACTGCCTCTGAATGTGGAGGTTCCCTTTAGTCGCCATAGCTGCTAGTAACTGACAGAGCTCTCCTCCCTGAATCCGTCTAATCCCCTTTTAAAGCTGTTTACTCCTGTGGCCATCCATAGGGAGCAAAGTCTACATGTTAATTACTCTCTGTGTAAAGAGGTATTTCCTTCTGTCTGTCCTGAACCTACTGCCCATCAGCTTCAGCAGATGTCCTCAAGTTCAAGACTTTTGGGAGAAGGATAAAAATGTCTCTTGGTCCACTCTCTCCACCTCACATGCATAACTTCATAAACCTCTATCATGTCCCTTCTCAGTCTTCTCTTTTTTAAACCGAAAAGTCCCCGGCTCTTGAGCCTTTCTTCATACAGGAGATGCTCTGGTTTATTAAGAGCATTGGAAGCCTGGTATAAACCAGTAAACTGACCCTGTGTTTTCTGTAGCGACCCTAACATCTTTCTCTCTCTCTTCTAAACAGGTACTACCTGGACTTCACTTCCAAGGTAAATCCTTCATAGTAGTTGTAGTTGTTGTTATTTATTCAATATGTTAATCGCCCTGTCCCAGCTTCTGCCAGGCTCTGGGCGATGTACAAAAGAGGCACAGTGCCATAAGACAGAATACAAATTTTAAAATTCAGTACAATTTAATAAGAATAAAACCGGAACAAAATCCCCAGATGGCGATTTATAGTTTTGTATTCCCTTTCTGGACTACCTGGCTATATGGCTACCTGCTCATTGGTCAGATTTTGTGGCTCTGCCACCCATCCCACAGGCAGACGGTGGCTCGACCCCTGCCCAGAAATGTCGAGGAGAGCGCCAGCAGCTTTGTCGAGTTCGTACAGCGGCAGGGCCAGTCTGGTGTAGTGGTTAAGTGCGCGGACTCTAATCTGGGAGAACTGGGTTTGATTCCCCACTCCTGCACTTGCACCTGCTGGGTGACTTTGGGCAAGCCATAGTTCTGTCAGAGCTGTTCTTGAAAAAGGGCTGTTTCTGTCAGAACTCTCTCAGCCCCACCTACCTCACAGGGTGTCTGTTGTAGGGAGGGGGAGGGAAAGGAGTTTGTAAGGCGCTCTGAGACTCCTTTGGGTAGTGAAGGGCAGGGTATAAATCCAATCTCCTCTTCTTCTGAGGGAGAATACTATGGCATGAATTATCTTGATCTTGGTCGCCAGCAACACATTGTTTGTCTTTCTTCCCCTCATTTCTCTTGGCTACCGGATTAGTCTTTGCTTATTCTTCAGGGTGTCTGTTGTGGGGAGGGGAGGGGAAGGGGGTTTGTAAGCCACTCTGAGACTCCTTTAGGTAGTGAAGGGCGGGGTAGAAATCAATTCTCCTCTTTTTCTAAGGGAGAATACTATGGCATGAATTATCTTGATCTTGGTTGCCAGCAACACATTGTTTGTCTTTCTTCCCCTCATTTCTCTTGGCTACCGGATTAGTCTTTGCTCATTCTTCAGGGTGTCTGTTGTGGGGAGGGGAGCGGAAGGGAAAGGAGTTTGTAAGCCGCTCTGAGACTCCTTTGGGTAGTGAAGGGTGGGGTATAAATCCAATCTCTTCTTCTTCTTTTTCTTTGCAAAGGACTAATCTGATCTCTTTCTCTTTTTCCTTTCCTCAAAGGCACAGCCAGCCTTTGGACAGAGGTGTGAAGGCGCCGGCCCCTGCTCAACCTCCAAGCCAAGTCGCGACTGTGAACGCACAGTCTCCTCCGCCCGAGGAGGAGAAGAACGAGGTGGTACCCGAGGAGGAGCCCGAGGCCGTCCAGAAGCCCGCCGCTGCCCCAGAGGAAGAGTGCTTAAACGTGGACGAAGAAGAAGACCGAGAGGAGGAGGAGCAGCAGCAGCAGCCACCGCCGCCGCCGCCGCTGCCACAGCAGCCGCCGCCACCGGCGAAGGAGCCGCCCGAGCCGGTCAGCAAGAAGGAGCAGCTGTCGGTGAAGAAGCTCCGGGTGGTCCTCTTTGCCCTGTGCTGCAACACGGAGCAGGCGGCCGAGCACTTCAAGAACCCCCCGCGGCGGATCCGGCGCTGGCTGCGGAAGTTCCAGGCCTTCCAGGAGGAGAACGTGGGCTCCCTGTCCGAGGGAAAATACCTGAGCTTGGAGGCCGAGGAGAAGCTGGCGGAGTGGGTGCTGACGCAACGCGAGCAGCAGATGCCGATCAACGAGGAGACCCTCTTCCAGAAGGCCACCAAGATCGGGCGCTCCCTGGAGGGGGGCTTCAAGATCTCCTACGAGTGGGCGGTGCGCTTCATGCTGCGGCACAACCTCAGCACCCACAGCCGCCGGGCGGTGGCCCACCCCCTGCCTAAGGACGTCGAGGAGACCGCCGGCAGCTTCGTCGAGTTCGTACAGCGGCAGATCCACACGCAGGACCTGCCGCTCTCCATGATCGCGGCCCTCGACGAGATCTCCCTCTTCCTGGACGCGGAGGTGCTGTCCAGCGACGACCGCAAGGAGAACGCCCTGCAGACGGTGGGGACGGGCGAGCCGTGGTGCGACGTCGTCCTGGCCATCCTGGCGGACGGGAGCGTGCTGCCCACCCTGGTCTGCTACCGGGGCCGCGTGGAGCAGGCCGCCAGCGTGCCGGAGACCATCCTCCTGGAGGCCAAGGAGAGCGGCTACCACGACGACAAGATCATGGAAGCGTGGGCCTCCAAGGTGTGGGAGAAGCACACGGAGGGCCAGAACAGCAAAGGCATGCTGGTGCTGGATTGCCACCGGACGCACCTGTCGGAAGAGGTCCTCACCCTGCTGAACGCCACCAGCACGCTGCCGGCCGTGGTGCCCGCCGGCTGCAGCTCCAAGCTCCAGCCGTTGGACGTGTGCATCAAGCGGACCGTGAAGAACTTCCTGCACAAGAAGTGGAAGGAGCAGGCCAAGGAGATGGCCGACGGCGCCTGCGACTCGGACATCCTCCTCCAGCTGGTCCTCTGCTGGCTGGCCGAGGCCCTGGAGGGCATCGCCGACTGCCCCGAGCTGGTCCAGCAGTCCTTCCTGGTGGCCAGCGTGCTGCCCGGCCCCGACGGCACGGCCAACACGCCGGCCCGCAACGCCGACATGCAGGAAGAGCTGCTCGCCTCGCTGGAAGAGCAGCTCAAGCTGGGCCGGGAGCCCCACGACGACGACGAGGACCCGGCCGGCCGGCCCAACGGGGCCCCCCGCGAGGAGTCGGCCGGCCCCGAGATCCTCCACCAGCTCTTCGAAGGGGAGAGCGAGACCGAGTCCTTCTACGGCTTCGAGGACGCCGAGCTGGAGATGATGGAAATCTGAGGGGGGCCCGGTCCCCGGGAGGGCTCTCGGCTTGCCCCCCCTTCGCCTCCGACGAGGCCACGGTCGCCTCCCTGCGGATCGGGGGGCATGGAGCCGCATCAGCGGATGCTCAGACTGAGAGCCACGGACGGCGTTCCTTTCCTAAGGGTTTCTTTTTGGGTTGTTTTTTTTTTTTTTTTTTGTTTTTTAAAATCACTGTGTTGGTATTTCCCGAAGAGATCTTGTGGGTGAACTCTCTCTCTTTTTTTTTTTTTTTTTGGCCATTTTTTCTTTACCTCACTTGTATCATAGTTTCTGGGTTTGTTTGTTTGTGTTTTTTTTCTTCTTGTTTTTATATCGTGCAAAGAGGTTTTTAATTCTACTACCACCATCCACGTGACCTTTTACGAAGACGAGGAAAACCGATATGTAGCTTAACGAATCCGTATCTCTAAATTTTTATTTTTTTTGGTTTTTGTCTTGAGTTGTCTTAACAGCGTTTCTCCCCCGCCCCCTTTTAACACTTGGACCCAGAGAAGTAGGATTGTGCAGTAACTCCCCCCCCCCGCCCCCCAAAGATTACTTTAACACGTGAAGCATTCTAGAACTGCCCATGGAAATGTGGGGTTTCCTTTTTAAATGAAAAAAACAAACAAACAGCCAGTTCTATGCGTGCGTCGTCGTTTGTGGGAGAGAGAGACAGAGAGAATGAATCCCGCCTGTTCTTTTGCCAGCCAGCAAGTGGACCTTTAGACTCGGTAGTACTGTACTTTAAAAAAAAAAAAAAAAAAAGGATCGATCAGAGATGCACTCATAGAAAAGTAACTTGGACTTCCTGACTTGTTGACATGATCGTTTGCCTTTCTCCAGTTGCAAAGCCGTTGGTCAACTGCTCCCAGGAACTGCTGACAAAGTTGTACTATGGGTTGGGGGGGACTTAAGTCCATTTCGGCCAATCTGTCTGGGTGGGCGATCTGGGAGCGAATTCCGTACTTGGACCACTGACTTAACCTTTTTAAACCTACCCCTAAGCTACCGCGGCCTGCTTCCTCCGACGGCATCCCGAAGACACTACGTTCCCCGAAAGGCCGCGCGCTCCGATCGAACCCAGCTGCGACATGCACAATTGGAGGGAAACGTCTCTTTTTATTTTCCACTGCCAGCGTTTTAAAAAAAAAAAAAAAAAGGAGAAATGTTTTTTTTCTACTGTTTGCATGTGTGAGAGTTTTTTAAAAATTGTCACGTATTATTATGGTCTAAACGAAAAAAAAACAAAACCCGAAAGCATTTTGACATAATGAAAAAGTGGGACCCCCCTCCCCCACCGCCTTGCACCCCGTTTCTGTTTCTGTTGAGGTTTCGAGAACCTGCCCTCCCCCACTCTTTCCCCCCATCCACCCCCCCAGTGACTTGCGGGCAGCGGGAGATCGGGCGGGGCCGACCTGTAAATGGTTCGTCTTTAAAATGTACATATGTGGAACATTTAATAAAGCCAGGGAAATGGATTTATAAACACGCGTGTTTTTTTCCCCGGAGACCGGTGGGAGTGCCCAGCAGAAGATGTATCCTTAGAATCATAGAATGTTAGAGTTGGAAGGGACCTTGCAGGTCATCTAGTCCAACCCCCTGCACTCTGCAGGAGCAGAGCCGAAAGATAGCCCTACAACACACCCAAAAGATGGTTGTCCAGCCTCCGCTTGAAAACGTCCAGCGAAGGAGCATCCACCACCTCCCGAGGCAGACTGTTCCACTGCTCAACCACTCTTACAATCAGGAAGATTCTCCTGATTTTTAGCCGGTAACGACTCCCTTGTAATTTCCACCCCTTAGATCTAGTCTGGCAATCCGGAGCAAGAGAGAATAGATCTGCTCCATCTTCTACGTGACAGCCCTTCAGATACTTGAAGGCCGCCATCCTGTCCCCTCTAAGCCGCCTCTTTCCCAGGCTCAACAGACCCAATTCTTTCAGACTTTCCTCGTAAGACTTGGATTCCAACCCTCCTTGGGTGAAGTCCAGAGAAAGAGCTTGCCCTCAAGTGAACAGAAGTAGAGCCCTGCTGGGTGAGGCCCAAGGCCCGTCAAGTCCAGCGTTTTCGACCGCAAAGCCGTCGATCGGCTGCCTCTAGGGGAAGCTCACGAGAAAGGACGATGACAACTGCCTTATCCTGCCCGTGATCCTCAGCAACTGTCACAAGCGGGCGGTCTGGGACGGAGGGAGAGTAAGACAACCACCGTGACCAGTGTTCCCTCTAAGCTGAGTGAGTGTGAGCCAGCTCACAGTTTTTTAGCCTCCGGCTCACACATTTTTGTCTCGGCTCAGGAAAGGACGGCTCCAGAGCAGACTGATTTATGCAGCCGCCAAATCGCCTGCTCACAACTTGAATGCCCGTGGCTCACAAAGTGGAATTTTTGCTCATGAGACTTCCGTGAATCGGTCTACTCCCCTTTCGTAGCCTTCCAAAATTGGTGGCCGTCGCCGCATCCTGTGGCGGCGAGTTCCACAGTTTTAAATGTGTGATGGTGTCCTTCCTCATGTCTGTCCTGAAACTTCCACCCTTCAGTCTCAGTCAGGCAGCCAACCTGCAGGCGGGGGAATCGCCGCTGTCCCCCAGACGGCACAGATTGGCTCCCCTGGGAGAAAACGGATGCTTTGGAGGGTGGCCTCCTGTGGCATCAGACCCCCACTTAGTTCTCGCCCTCTGCAGTCTCCTCACCCCCAAATCTGACAGGTATCTCCCAACCTGAAGTTGGCAACTGTGGTTTCAGTGGATGATCCCCCCCTCCAATTTCTAGTATTATGGGATAGAGAGAAGAGCTGCTGTCAGGCTCCTTAGTCGGGTCACACAATGCAGGGCTTCAGAAGAAGAATCTGTTTATTGGTGAATCAAAGACACGTGTACAGCTTGTGTCAGGAATGGCCGTGGATAATGGAGGCCCCTGACTTATAGTGAATTCAAACACCTCCTGGACTAAGTGAAGCCAATGGATACAATTTGCGCAGGCAAAGGAAAGAAGCAAGTTACAAGCCGTTGATTCCCAGCGTAGTGTCCTGTAGCTGGAGGCACCACAAGGTCAGAGTAGTGATAACATACAGGCAGTGAAACAGTACTGATGAGAGGCTGAGAGGAGGGAAGTACTTGCATTCCATCCCAACGACAGGGCTACCTGACAGCTACTCTCTGTCCACTCTCTCCATACCGCACCTGTTTTTATACACCTCCGTCACGTCTCCCCAGACTCACCTTTTTTCTAGGCCAAACAGCCCTCGGTGTTTTGACCAATCCTGACAGGGCAGCAACCGCTGTAGGGACACACACCCCCCCCCGGTCATTTGGGCTGCTCTTTGCTGCCCCGTACCCCGCCTGGTGAGGAGTCCCTTGAAGCATCCCCCCGCACCACCACCACCACGCCGGCATTTCTGTCTCCTCCTCTGGGGCTCGATGTGAGATGTCCCAAACGCAAGGGCCCAGTGCAGCACCACCGGCATCCGTTCGGGGAGGCCTGACCACGGCTCTCGACGGGCATCGGCGGCTACCCAGTCACAAGAGCCAGCCAAGTGCTTTGCCCACCCAAAAAAGGGGGAGAATCCTTGGATCGGATTATTCTCCTAGCAGAGAAACAATAACAAGGGAATAAGAACGTAAGAGAAGCCAATGTTGGATCAGGCCAATGGGCCATCCGGTCCAACACTCTGTGTCACACAGTGGCCAAAAATACCAGGTGCCATCAGGAGGTCCAGCAGTGGGGCCAGGACACCAGAAGCCCTCCCACTGCTGCCCCCTCCAGCACCAAGAATAGAGTGCATCGCCTGCCCCAGACTGAGAGTTCCTATCTAAACCTTGTGGCTAATAGACACTGATGGACCTCTGCTCCATATGTGTATCTAATTCCTTCTTGAAGTCGTCCATGCTTGTCGCTGCCACCACCTCTTGGGGCAGTGAATTCCACGTGTTAACCACTCTTTGGGTGAAGAAGGACTTCCTTTTATCCATTCTAACCCGACTGCTCAGCAATTTCATGGAGTGCCCACGAGTTCTTGTATTGTGAGAAAGGGAGAAAAGTCCTTCTTTCTCGACCTGCTCTATCCCACGCATAACCTTATAAACCTCGATCATGTCACCCCTCAGCCGCCGTTTCTCCAAGCTAAAGAGAATGAAGCAATGCGTCCTTTTAAAGATCTTATTTAATTTTTTTTTTAATTGCTGGAAAAGGAACAAGCACGGTTAAGTCAGAACGGTCTCTTCGGCATTGCTTCAAGCAGTCTCCTTCCGAGACGCCGTCTCTTTTTCTAAACAGCCGTTGCTTTGGCTTCGGACCGGCAAAGCAGCTTCGAGCAACGAACTGGGACCTCGCAAGAGAGAGACCTGGTCCTGACCAGTGTTCCCTCTAAGCTGAGCTAGCAAGAGCCAGCTCACCATTTTATAGCCTCCGGCTCACACATTTTTTTTCTCCGCTCAAGAAGGGAGGGCTCCAGAGCAAACTAATTTGTGCAGCGGCCAAATCGCTCACAGCTTCCACACCAGTCGCTCCCAAAGTAGAATCTTTGCTCACCAGACTCCGGCTTAGAGGGGGCGTTGGTCCTGACCCTACACAGAGAGCCCGTTCCTCAAAAATACAGGCATTGCAGCAAGCTGGATCGAGTCCAGGTCCATCTGGAAATCTTTTTTTTGATGCCTAGGAAAGATGGGCTGCAACACCGTCGTTCCCACACGCTATGGGTGAGAAACCTCACTCCGGACTCTTGGTAAGGTGTTGCAGGAAAACCCCTTTAACCCCAAAGGGGCAAGCGCACTCTGTGCTTCCGGCAGAGCCAAGGTGAAGACCAGACCGCAGGCGGAAGAGGGTCTCTGGGAGGAGGCAGGGGCGTGCTGGAGCAGGGGTCCGTAACCGTGAGAATAGGAACGGGAAGGCAGTTCCGTTTGCAAGTCTGAAACTTAAGAAGGTAAGTGGCTGATGCTTGGGGGGGGGGAGTGGGGACTCTTCTCTGCCGTGCTGGATCTGCAAAGCTGCGGGGGGCGGGAGGAATACCCTGATACAGTCTGGAAGTGGCCACATAGGAGAGCACCTGGATTTCACACACGTGTACAGTTCTGGTCGCCACATCTCAAAAAGGATCTTATAGCATTGGGAAAAGTGCAGAGAAGGGCAACTAGAATGATCAAAGGATTGGAACACCTTCCCAATGAAGAAAGGTTAAAACGCTTGGGGCTCTTCAGCTTGGAGAAATGACGTCTGAGGGGTGACATGATCGAGGTTTATAAGATTATGAATGGGATTGAGCAGGTTGAGAAAGAAGTACTTTTCTCCCTTTCTCACAATACAAGAACTCTTTGTGGGCACTCCATGAAATTACTGAGCAGTCGGGTTAGAACAGATAAAAGGAAATACTTCTTCACCCAAAGAGTGACTAATACATGAAATTCACTGCCACAGGAGGTGGTGGCAGCTACAAGCATGGACAGTTTCAAGAGGGAATTAGATAAACATCTGGAGCAGAAGTCCATCAGTGGTTATTAGCCACAAGGTATAGATGGGAACTCTCAGTCTGGGGCAGGTGATGCCCTCTATCCTTGGTGCTGGGGGGGGCAGCAGTGGGAGGACTTCTGGTGTCCTGGCCCCGCTGCTGGACCTCCTGATGGCACCTGGTATATTTTGGCCGCTGTGTGACAGAGTGTTGGACTAGATGGGCCATTGGCCTGATCCAACACTGGCTTCTCTTATGTTCTTATGTGTGCGCATGGTGTGCTGCAGCAATAGGCTGGTTGCACAGTAGAGCCGTCATTTGGATATAGTCCTAAAATCTCTTAAGAACATCAGAAGAGCCCTGCTGGGTCAGACCAGTGAGGGTCCATCTAGTCCAGCATCCCGTCTCACACAGTGGCCAACCAGTTCCTCTGGAGGGCCCACAACAGGGCAGAGAGGCCGAGGCCTTCCCCTGAGAAGAACCTCAGAAGAGCCCTGCTGGATCAGACCACGGAGGGTCCATCCAGTCCAGCCTCCTGTCTCACACAGTGGGACCCTAACCCCTCCCCACAACAGACACCTGTGAGGTAGGTGGGGCTGAGAGGGGTCTCAAGAGCCGCTCTGAGAGAACAGCTCTGAGAGAACTATGGCTTGCCCAAGGTCATCCAGCAGCTGCAAGTGGAGGCATGGGGAATCAAACCCGTTTCCCACAGATTAGAGTCCATGCACTTAACCACTACACCAAACTGACTCTCACGAGTCTCATATAGATCTATCCACCATGAATCTATACTCCCCTTTTAAAGCTTGCCTACGCCTGTGGCCATCACTCTATCCTCTGGCCGCTAATTCCACATTAATCACTCTGTTAAGTAGTACGTCTTTTTGTCCGTCCTGAACCTACTGCCCATCAGCTTTACTGAATGCCCATCAGGTTCTAGTATTGGGGGAGGGGGAGGGGGAGGGAAAAAATCTCTTTTTTTGAACTCTCCCACCACATGCATCATTTTGGAAACCTCTCTCATGTCCCCAGGGGCAGACGAAGGCTCCCTGGTGCCCAAAGCACTGACCAATCTCGGTGCCCCCCCCTCCTTTCCACACTGACCCCCAGTACATTTTAGTCGTTGACCCGTCTGACCAGATATACAATTGCAGGTTGCAGCGATACAAAAATTTATTCATACGATAACACAGTATACCGTACAAACTAAGCCAAGCTTTGGCTACATAAATTTCTACAAAAATGCAATGCAAATTCTATTTTAATATTTCACAAGTTAAATGTATCAAAAGTTCCAATATTCATGACCTGAAAGGCATTTTCCTACATTTTTTCCGCCCTTTCCCCAACTTTGTGGTCCCCCCTTTGGCCCTGGTGCCCTAAGCACGGGCTCAGTCTGCGTAATGCTTCATCTGCCACTGCATGTCCCCCTCTTAGTAAAGGTAAAGGTTCCCTTGCTCGAAAGCCAGTCGACTCCGACTCTAGGGTTGCGGTGCTCATCTCCGTTTCAAAGCCGAAGAGCCGGCGCTGTCTGAAGACGTTTCCGTGGTCATGTGGCCGGCACGACTAAACACCAAGGCGCACGGAACGCTGTTACCTTCCCACCGAAGCGGTCCCTATTTATCTACTTGCAATTTCTTGCTTTCGAACTGCTAGGCTGGCAGGAGCTGGAACTAGAGACGGGAGCTCACCCCGTCGTGCGGCACTCTCGGGTCTCGAACTGCTGAACTACCGACCTTCCACAGCCTGCAGTTCAGCGTCTTAAACACTTGAGCCACCGCAATCCCCCTCTTCGCTGTCTCCTAAACTGAACAGCCCCAGACTCTTAGGCCTTTCTCCATCCAACTACCGTCCTCTAAGCCTGAAGGTTGTTCCAGGAAGGTAGCTGCATTCCACAGAAGAGCTATATTAGAGTCCATTTGCACCCAACAAAATTGGTGGGGCGTCAGCTGTCATGGCCTGACCTGGAAGAGCCAGGCTGGCCTGGTCTCGGAAGCTAAGCAGGGTCAGCCCCGGCTAGTTCTTGGACGGGAGACCGCCAAGGAAGTCCAAGTCCAGAGGCGGGCACTGGCAAGCCAGCTCGGAATGTCTCTCGCCAAAAGTTTTCCCCGTGACGTGACGGCGCCTCCCATCACCATCAGCTTTCCAAAGGGAGCTTTGACTCTCAGAGCCAGTTTGGCATAGTGGTCAAGTGCGCGGACTCTAATCTGGGAGGACCGGGTTTGATTCCCCCACTCCTCCACCTGCAGCTGCTGGGGAGGCCTTGGGTCAGTCACAAGTTCCCTCAGAGCTGTTCTCTCAAGGGCAGTCCTCGAGAGAGCTCTCTCAGCCCCGCCTCCCTCACAGGGTATCTGTTGTGGGGAGGGGAAGGGGATTGTAAGACTCCGCTCTGAGACTCCTAATTTGAAAGAGAGGTGAGCACCTTAAGGTGTAAACCTGTGGGAGGGGCCGCTCCTGTGGTCACAGAAGGCACATGGCTTATCTGATGTGCCTTCAGCACCTTGTGCATAGCATCACAGGGTTGGAAGGGGCCCTACAGACCATCTAGTCCAGCCCCCTGCCCAATGCAGGACCAGCCGAAAGCATCTCTGACAGATATTCGTCCAGCCTCTTCTTGAAAGCTGTTGGCAAAGGGGAGCTCACCACCTCTGTAGGCAGCTGATTCCAGCTCCGGACCACTCTGACCGTGAAGAAAGTGCTTCCTAATATCCAGCCGATACCTTCCTGCATGTAATTTGAACCCGTTGCTTCGGGTCCTCTCCTCTGCCGCCAGCTGGAACGGCTCCTTGCCCTCCTCCTCCAAAGGACAGCCTTTCACATATCTAAAGAGAGCAATCGTGTCCCCCCTCAGTCTCCCCTTCTCCAAACTCAACATTCCCAGGGCCCTCGGCCTTTCCTCGTCGGGCTCAGTCTCCAGACCCCCGATCATCCTCGTCGCTCTCTTCTGCACCCCTCTCGATTTCGCCCACATCCTTTTGGAAGTGAGGCCTCCGGAACTGCACACAGTGTTCCAGGCGACCCATGCAATGTACAGGGGGGCTATGACCTCCCGCGATTTCGACGCGATGGAATAAGCAAGGGGGTTTCAAGAATAGGTCACCCCTCCTCCCATTTAGTTGGTGTATACTTATGCATTAGGTAAAGGTCTCCCTTGCTCGAAAGCCAGTCGAATCCGACTCTAGGGTTGCGGTGCTCATCTCCGTTTCCAAGCCGGAGAGCCAGCGCTGTCCGAAGACGTTTCCTTGGTCATGTGGCCGGCGTGACTAAACACCAAGGTGCACGGAACGCTGTGACCTTCCCACCGAAGTGGTGCCTATTTATCTACTTGCAATTTCTTGCTTTCGAACTGCTAGGTTGGCAGGAGCTGGAACTAGAGACGGGAGCTCACCCCATCATGCGGCACTCTCGGGTCTCAAACTGCTGAACTACTGACCTTCCACAGCCTGCAGTTCAGCGTCTTAACCGCTTGAGCCACCGCAGCTCCTACTTATGTATTAAGGGGTCATCTAAACCTGAAGCCCTCCGATTATATTCTCGAGGTTTGCTTTTAACTCTGCCCTGAATGGCATGACCCACTTCCCACTGTTTTTAATTGTATGTGTATGCTTTCATTGCCCCCTCTCTCACTCACACTCACAGACATCTTTGCTTTTCAAATTCTGCTCTACAGTCAAACCCCGTAAGGTCCCTTCTCCCTTCTGTTTCACTCAGGGGGTACAAGAAAACTACCACTCCAGATTGGGACATTTCTGGAGATTTCGGGATGGAGCCTGGAAAGGTGGCGTTTGGGGAGGAGAGCGACCTCGGCTGGGTACAAGAACGTAACAGAAGCCGTTTTGGATCTGGCCGGTGGCCCATCCATAGAATCAGAGAATCACAGAGTTGGACGGGGCCATCCAGGCCATCCAATACTAACCCAGATGCCCTTGGCACCAGCACCAAAAAGCAGGGAAATGCAACGTTGTCCTTTATGAAGTCACAGCAGGCTTATCCCAACCCCCAAAAGGGGGCTTTTGAGGCAAGTGAGAAGTGACTTCCGGGCATATACAGGTACACACAAATAATCGTCAAAAAAGAACGTCTTGTTAAGTCTTTAAGGTGCTGCTCGACTCTTGCTCTTTTATACCGCTACGGACAGACTTAACTCGGCTACCCGTCTTGATCTGGTCCTTTTAGAGCTGAGATGGAGACCAGTGTTCCCTCTAAGCTGAGTTAGTGTGAGCTAGCTCACAGCTTTTTAGCCTCCGGCTCACACATTTTTGTCTGAGCTCAGGAAGGAGGGCCCCAGAGCAGACTAATTTATGCAGTAGCCAAACTGCTCGCTCACAACTTTAATGCCAGCAGCTCACAAAGTAGGATTTTTGCTCACAAGACTCCTCAGCTTAGAGGGAACATTGATGGAGACCCGGCTTAATCCTAAGAATACTCAGAATGTAAGTGAAGAACTGCAGGCTTGAGTACACCTTCTTGTAAGAACATAAGAAGAGCCCAGTCATCCATCTGGTCCAGCATCCCGCCTCACACAGTGGCCAGCCAGTTCCCCTGGTAGGCCAGCAACGGGGCAGAGAGGCCGAGGCCTTCCCCTGAGAAGAACCTCAGAAGAGCCCTGCTGGGTCAGACCAGTGAAGGTCCATTCAGTCCAGTCTCCCGTCTCACACAGCGGCCAGTCAGTTCCTCTGGAGGACCAACAAACAGGGCAGAGAGGCCGAGGCCTTCCCCGGAGGAGAACATCAGAAGAGCCCTGCTGGGTCAGACCAGTGAAGGTCCATCCAGTCCAGCCTCTCATCTCACACAGTGGCCTCAACCAGTTCCTCTGGAGGGCCCACAAGAGGGCAGAGAGGCCGAGGCCTTCCCCTGAGAAGAACCTCAGAAGAGCCCTGCTGGGTCAGACCAGTGAAGGTCCATTCAGTCCAGCCTCCCGTCTCACACAGTGGCCAGTCAGTTCCTCTGGAGGACCAACAAACAGGGCAGAGAGGCCGAGGCCTTCCCCGGAGGAGAACATCAGAAGAGCCCTGCTGGGTCAGACCAGTGAAGGTCCATCCAGTCCAGCCTCTCATCTCACACAGTGGCCTCAACCAGTTCCTCTGGAGGGCCCACAAGAGGGCAGAGAGGCCGAGGCCTTCCCGTGAGAAGAACCTCAGAGGAGCCCTGCTGGGTCAGACCAGTGAGGGTCCATCCAGTCCAGCCTCCCGTCTCACACAGCGGCCAGTCAGTTCCTCTGGAGGACCAACAAACAGGGCAGAGAGGCCGAGGCCTTCCCCAGAGGAGAACATCAGAAGAGCCCTGCTGGGTCAGACCAGTGAGGGTCCATCCAGTCCAGCCTCCCGTCTCACACAGCGGCCAGTCAGTTCCTCTGGAGGACCAACAAACAGGGCAGAGAGGCCGAGGCCTTCCCCAGAGAAGAACATCAGAAGAGCCCTGCTGGGTCAGACCAGTGAAGGTCCATCCAGTCCAGCCTCCTGTCTCATGGCCAACTGGTCCCTCAGGATGGCTGACAACAGGGCAGAGAGACCTTCCCCTGATGTTGCTTCCTGGCTGAGATTCAGAGGATTAGTGCCTCCGAATGTGGAGGTTTCCCCTCAGCCACCATGGCTGGTAGCCTTTGATAGATATGTCCTCCACAGATCTATCTAATTCCCTTTGGAAGCTGTTTGTTCCTGTGACCATCACTACGTCCTCCGGCAGCGAATTTCACATTTTAATCCATCACCATGTAAAGAAACATTTCCTTTTATCCCATCCTGAATCTACTGCCTGTCAGCTTTATGAAATGTCCTTGAATTCTAGACCTTTGGGAAAGGGACAAAGAGCTGTCGACTCTCCCCCCACCGTTCTGAAGTGCTACACTCCCCATGAGCAGGAGGAGGGAGAACAGGTCGGGGAAGTCCTATTTACATTGCTGCAGACGTAACGAAGTCTTCTCACGATGCAGGAGATACATGGGACTGTGTGTCTGTAAGGGGTCCACAGAAACATTCCCGCGTGATACTTCTGAATTTGCAAGGGACCTCCCCGTTAATACAGTAGCCTTAGAACAGATCAAAGGAAGTCATTCTTCACCCAATCAGTAACGAACACGTGGAATTCACTGCCACAAGTGGTGGCAGCTACAGGCATAGCTTCAAGAGGGGTTGGATCAACATCTGGAGCAGAGCTCCATCAGTGGCTATTGGCCACAAGGCACAGAGGGGAACACGGCCTCTGGGACAGCGACCCTTATTATTCTTGGTGCTTGGGGGGTAACAATGGGAGGGCTTCTGGAGTTCTGGCTCCGCTGGTGGACCTTCTGGAGGCCTCTGGGTTTTGGCCACTGTGTGAGACAGTGTTGGACTGGATGGGCCATTGGCCTAATACAACATGGCTTCTCTTATGTTCTCATGTCTCAGGGGAAGGGAAAGAACCACGTGCAGAGAGCCAGTTTGATATAGTGGTTAAGTGTGCGGACTCTAATCTGGGAGAACCGGGTTTGATTCCCCACTCCTCCCCTTGCACCTGCTGATGTGACCTTGGGTCAGTCACAAGCTCTGGCACAGCTGTTACTGAAAGAGCAATTTGTGTTAGAGTTCTCTCAGCCCCACCTGCCTCACAGGGTGTCTGTTGTGGGGAGAGGAAGGGAAAGGGGTTTGTAAGCCGCTCTGAGACTCCCAAGTGAAGGGCAGGGTATAAAGCCGATCTCCTCCTCCTCCTCTTCTTCTTCTTCTTGGTGCTGGGGGGGGCGGGCAAGAGTGGGAGAGCTTCTGGAGTTCTGGCCCCACTGCTGGACCTCCTGAGGGCCCCTGGGTTTTGGCCACTGTGTGACCCAGAGTGTTGGACTGGATGGGCCGTTGGACTGACCCAACATTGGCTTCTCTTACGTTCTTATGTCTGGGGCAGGGATGCTCTGTCTTCTTGGTGCTTGGGGGGCAAGAATGGGAGGGCTTCTGGAGTTCTGGCCCCGCTAGTGGACCTCCTGATGGCCCCTGGGTTTTGGCCACTGTGTGACACAGTGCTGGACTGGATGGGCCACTGGCCTGACCCAACATGGCTTCTCCTATGTTCTCATGTCTGGGGCAGGGATGCTCTGTCGTCTTGGTGCTTGGGGGGCATCCAACATGGCTTCTCTTACGTTCTCATGGACTTACCTGCCAGGGCTCTTCCTTGCTTTAAGTTACTACACCATCTCAGGATTCCTGTGACGAGAGTGAAGTTTTAAGCCAAGAAAACCAACTCTGCAGGGAAGTGTCCCCATCTCTCTTTTTTTTGGTCTACAGTATCATTTTATTTTGTTTACAAAAAGATTTCCAGGCGTGGGCATCAGTCAGACATCGAAGAGCTTTGGGGAACACCTCAACAGAGAAGAGGGCCGGGCACTCCTTTTCTTCAGCGTCATTCAAAACCACTGGAGGGGAGGGAGAAAAAACAGAACGGTTAGGCCCAGGGCAGGAAAATTTCAAGGGGTGAGAGGGGGGGAGAGGAGTACAACCATCAGTCAATTGTCTACTCAGACTTAGCAGCGGCTCTCCAGGGTCCCAGGTGGAGGTTTTCCCCAGCACCTCCCGCCTGGAGCTTTTCAACTGGAGATGCCGGGGATTGAACCCGGGACCTTCTGCCTGCCAAGCAGAGGCTCTGCCACTGAGCCACGGCCCCTCTTTACAGCTCTCCAGGGTCTCAGGCGGAGGTCTTTCCCATCACCTCCTGCCTGGTCCTTTTTAACTGGAGATGCCGGGGACTGAACCTGGGACCTTCTGCATGCCAAGCAGAGGCTCTTCCACTGAGCCACAGCCCCTCTTTACAGCTCTCCAGGGTCACAGGCGGAGGTCTTCCCCATCACCTCCCGCCTGGAGCTTTTCAACTGGAGATGCCGGGGATTGAACCCAGGACCTTCTTTATGCCAAGCAGAGGCTCTGCCACTGAGCCACGGCCCCTCTTTACAGCTCTCCAGGGTCCCAGGCAGAAGGTCTTTCTCATCACCGCCTGCCTGGTCCCCTCCCCAAACTTGATTTGGAAAACACATCCTCCCGTTAGAAAAAGAACCCCACGCAGACAAGTTGACGCACTTGTGTTTTAGATGATCTAACTTGGCCTTGTATCAGCCTTGTATCCTTAGAGTTCACAAACATGTTTAAGAAACCCCTGGTCCAGATCTTGTTTGCGAAAAGGATGGGTTTTTTTAATTGCAGTGGAAGAACTGGGAGGGACTAGAGCCTGTGATGAAGCGGACCTCTTTCTGGTACATTTTGGTTGGTCCGACAGAACATGGCGCAGTGATGTTCTGTATTCTTGGTCCCTGGGGGGGGGCAAGAATGGGAGGGCTTCTGGAGTTCTGGCCCCACTGGTGGACCTCCTGAGGGCACCTGGTATTTTTGGCCACTGTGTGACACAGAGTGTTGGACTGGATGGGCCATTGGCCTGATCCAACATTGGCTTCTCTTATGTCTGGGGCAGTGATGCTCTGTCTTCTTGGTGCTTGGGGGGGGAACAGTTAGAGGGCTTCTGGAGTTCTGGCCCCACTGGTGGACCTCCTGGTGGGACCTGGGTTTTGGCCACTGTGTGACACAGAGTGTTGGACTGGATGAGCCACTGGCCTGATCCAACATTGGCTTCTCGTACGTTCTTAAGAGCAGAGGTCCATCAGTGGCTACACAAGGTATTAGATGGAACACTCTCTCTGGGGCAGTGATGCCCTGTCGGTGCTTGGGGGGCAAGATTGGGCGGGCTTCTGGAGTTCCGGCCCCGCCGGTGGACCTCCTGAGGGCCCCTGGGTTGTGGCCACTGTGTGGCACAGTGTTGGAGTGGATGGGCCATTGGCCTGATCCAGCATGGCTTCTTTTACATTCTTAAGAGCAGAGGTCCATCGGTGGCTCTTAGCCACGAGGTATTAGATGGAACACTCTGTCTGGGGCAGGGACGCTCTGTCTTCTTGGTGCTTGGGGGCAACAGTGGGGGGCTTCCGGAGTTCTGGCCCCGCTGGTGGACCTCCTGATGGCCCCTGGGTTTTGGCCACTGCGTGACACAGAGTGTTGGCCTGGATGGGCCACTGGCCTGATCCAACATGGCTTCTCTGATGTTCATGTGTGCTCCTTCCATAGACACACGCCTTTGCAACACACGCTCCCAGAAGCTTATACTGGGGCAAGTGAGGCAGAGGTGAAGGGGAAGAGGAGCTCTTCCCCTGGTTTTATCTCACCTTTCAGCCAAAGACTGACTCCCCAAAGGGCTAACACCACTCCAAGCCCAGCGCGGTCCCAAGAGCACATATCAGCAAAGTGGTTCTCAGCTCAAGGGAAGAGCACCTTCAATGGACATGTTGCTCCCCCTTCAATCCTTCCCCCTTCAATGGACATGTAGCTCCCCCTTCAATCCTTCCCCCTTCAATGGACATGTTGCTCCCCCTTCAATCCTTCCCCCTTCAATGGACATGTAGCTCCCAAGCACCAGAAGAACAGCTGGAGACGGGAGGCACTTACCCCCCCCCAAATCCCAGCAGGAGAGGACTTCCAGCAGCCCTGCCACACGGAGCGGACACCAGTATGGTGTAGCGGTTAGGAGCGTGGACTCTAAATCTGGGAGAACCGGGTTCGATTCCCCACTTCCTCTATATGCAGCTGCTGGTGTGACCCTGGGTCAGTCACAAGTTCTCTCAGAGCCGTTCTCTCAAGGGCAAGTTCTCAAAAGAGCTCTCTCAGGCCCACCTAACCTCACAGGGTGCTCTGTTATGGAGAGAGGAAGGGGGAAGGAGGTTGTAAGCTGCCCTGAGACTCCAAATTAAGGGCAGGGTATGAATCCATTCTCTCGTTCCTTTAGCAACCGAGAAGTGACTTGACGGGAGGAGTGGCCAGGCAGTGTTTTCGTGGGCCGCTTGGACTAACAAGACTCTTCCTAAGGAATTATCTAGAGAACGCACACATAGCTCCTTGCGGAGAGGCAGGTCAGTAGACGAGATATTTCTCCAGGGCCCCATTATCGTGGCAAACGCCGGAGCTGCTTCTCAAAAGCTGGTCAGAACTGCACACGCTTACCTGACCAGGTGGGCTATTTCCCAGTTGGTGTCGGAGGTGAGCGGCCCTTCCGTTTCCACGCCTTTCTCCGTCACGATGATCAGCTCGTACTGCAAGAGAGAGAGAGAGAGGTGCCCGCCTTATTTCCTGCCTGGCCTGTGTGCCGACGACGGCCATCTTGGAACTACACACTCTTCCCACCCGGGCTGGCCTAGCTGACGTGCGGGGAGCCCCCTTTCCCATCCATCCAGGATGTGAAACTGCTACGTCTGTTGGTCTACGGCGAGACCACACCCACGCTTTCTCCCTCAACGCCTCCCTTTTCCCCTGACATTGAAATTTATACTTCACAATGTCATTCACACCCAGCCTTAAACCCCCCCCCAATCCTGCCACAACAGACCCCATAAAAACAAGACTCTCTCTCGTATCGGATGAAAAGGTCTACGGCCTGCAAAAGCTCGCTCTGAAATAAAAGTTGTTTGTCTTTAACACACCGCTACGTTTTCCCACTGCACACAGGGGAAGACATAAGGCTCCTGAATACTGAACCAGACCCTCGGTCCATCAAGGGCTGTACTCAGACTGGCAGAGGCTCTCCAGGGTCTCAGGCGGAGGCCTTTCCCATCACCTCCTATCTACTCCGTTCAACTGGAGATGCCGGGGAGTGAAACTGGGACCTTCTGCATGCCATGCAGATGCTCTGCCAGTGAGCCACGGCCCCTCTTCACAGCTCTCCAGGGTCTCAGGCGGAGGCCTTTCCCATCACCTGCCTGGAGCTTTTCAACTGGAGATGCCGGGGATTGAACCCGGGACCTTCTGCACGCCAAGCAGAGGCTCTTCCACTGAGCCACAGCCCCTCTTTACAGCTCTCCAGGGTCTCAGGCGGAGGTCTTTCCCATCACCTCCTGCCTGGTCCTTTCTAACTGGAGATGCCGGGGACTGAACTGGGGACCTTCTGCACGCCAAGCAGAGGCTCTTCCACTGAGCCACAGCCCCTCTTTACAGCTCTGCAGGGTCTCAGGCTGAGGTCTTTCCCATCACCTCCTGCCTGCTCCTTTTAACTGGAGATGCTGGGGATTGGGCCTGGGACCTTCTGCGTGCCAAGCAGAGGCTCTGCCACTGAGCCACGGCCCCTCTTTGCAGGGGTCTCAGGCAGAGGTCTTTCCCATCACCTCCTGCCCGGTCCTTTTTAACTGGAGATGCCAGGGATCAAACCTAGGACCTTCTGCATGCCAAGCGGGTGCTCTACTACTCAGCCACGGCCCCTCCCGAAACAGAGCTCCCGCTTTGCTATCTCCCATGCGCCCCACTCTTCCACCGGGGGGGACAGGGGAGCTGCAGGACCACTCACCCTGTTGAAGGAGCGGGCGTCTCGGTAGTAGAGGATTTTCATGCAGCGCTCGATGAGGGCGCGGGCCTCTTCTCTGGACAGGGTCCCCTTCTTCTCCAGGGCTTCCCTCATCAAGGGCTGCAAGTGGAATAGGGGGGAGAGGAGAGAGACGGTCATGGCGAGAGGCGATGGCCAAAGGGCCCCCCGGGCCCACTGAAAGGCCCCTCCGCTTCCCCGCCCGGTCGGCCCTCCCGGGTGGCTCTCACCTGTGCCACGTAAGAGCCGTATCCGGTCGCCAGCGTGGGAGCTTCGTAAGCCACGCCCAGCATGTCGACGTAACCGAGGAAGCTGAGGAGGAAGGTTCCATGGTCGTCGTTGGTTTTTTTAAAGCAACGATTTCATTGTTTACAAAAAGACAAACCGAAAAAGACAAACGAACATACGGACAAAAATTTAAGGTGGGAAAGAAAATAAAAAATATAATTAGACAACGTATGAGGTAACTTTTTTTTTTCCTAAGCGCCCCCAAAAGAGGCATTTTTATTATTTTTCCACCAAAGACATAACTACCACATTACACAACATAATAGACAACACACCAACTACATAACAATACACACTACCCACCAAAGACAACCACAACATTAAACATTTACAGGGGGGGTACAATTCTCGTCCCATCGCATCCAGTTTCACCCCTCCCACCTTACCGATCTAAGTGTTATACCATTGCTTCTGTATCCACTAAATTCTAACTTTCTAACTTATTCAATTCTAATTAGTATAAAGTTAATAATATCCTTATTTCTTTCCATCCTTCTCTCTCCGACCGTACCAGTCATAAAAGCGTTGCCAATGTATGAGGTAACTTTGACGGTACAGTTAGGTAAAAGTAAAGGTTCCCTTGCTCGAAAGCCAGTCGAATCCGACTCCAGGGATACGGTGCTCATCTCCGTTTCAAAACCGAAGAGCCAGCGCTGTCCGAAGATGTTTCCGTGGTCATGTGGCCGGCATGACTAAACACCAAGGCGCACGGAACCTTCCCACCGAAGTGGTCCCTATTTATCTACCTGCAATTTCTTGCTTTCGAACTGCTAGGCTGGCAGGAGCTGGAACCAGAGACGGGAGCTCACTCCGTCATGCGGCACTCTCGGGTCTCGAACTGCTGAACTACTGACCTTCCACAGCCTGCAGTTCAGCGTCTTAACCACTTGAGCCACCGCAGCTCAACTAACGGTACAGTTAGCTGCCGCAAAAAATAGCAGAGCACCTCTGTTTCTTTATAAAGAGTATTTACGTTTATTTACACTGGACACTGGAGATATATACACAGTTTCAGTAGCAGTTTCAGAATACAGGCTGCCAAAGCGCTACGCAGACAGCTGCTCTCCAAAAAAGAGTGTGGAAGGTTGTACAGGTCCCAATATATATTTACATTCAACCAATCACAGGACAGTATGTACAACAGCTGACTGTCCAGAAACATGACACAGTTCGAGTCACCTGACCTCACTAGCTGTCAGTGTAGATCGGCATGATCTAACACATGAGACCATAGCTCACTGACATCTTGCCAGCAATATAATCAGATGCTGTCAAACTTAACGGCCAAAACAATGTTGTAAATGGAGTGATTAACACGTGGAACTCCCTGCCACAGGAGGTGGTGGCAGCTACAAGCATGGACGGCTTCAAGAGAGAATTAGATAAACATGTGGAGCAGAAGCCCATCAGTGGCCATTAGCCACAGGGTATAGATGGGAATTCTCAGTTAGGGCAGGTGCTGCACTCTATTCTTGGTGCTGGAGGGGGCTTCTGGTGTCCTGGCCCCACTGCTGGACCTCCTGATGGCACCTGGTATTTTTGGCCACTGTGTGACACACAGTGTTGGACTAGATGGGCCATTGGCCTGATTCAACATTGGCTTCTCTTATGTTCTTATGAATCCCCAAAGTTCCCTCATGTATTGTCTAATTATATTTTTTTATCTTTTTCACCTTAAATTTTTGAATCAAACTTTGCTCGTGATGAATAGAATTTGGAAGGTTTCCATTTTTATGACGGGTGAACGTTGCTCTCTAATGGTCCCTTCTCTTCTCCCTCCATTCCTTCAGGGCAGGCGTGGTGTGCGCAGAGAGACAGTTCCTATCTGGCCTTCGTGCCCGTCCTGTCTGAAGCGCATTGTGCTGAAAACCGCCTACTCCCTTATGAACCTGCCCGACCGCTCCGGTCATGCTCAGAGGCCCAACTTCAGGAGCCCCGGCCTTCTGAGATTAGACGGGTGGCAACCTGAGACGGGGCCTTCTTGGTTGTAGCACCAAAACTCTAGAACTCTCTTTTCCAGTGAGATTCGTCTGTCCTTTTCTGTTGCCGTCTTCCACCAACGGGTAAAGACTTTTTTTGTTAAGTTTGGAATTCCCTCAATGACCCCTCCTCCCTAACCAATGTTTTAATTGCTGCTTATTATGAATCTGTACAGATGTTAACTATATTTTTAATTCAGGTGGGCAGCCTCCAGGGTCTCTCCCTGAAGCAATAAAGGACACTCAGTGGGGGACTTCAAAGTAGCTGTTTAACTGCAAAGGAATTTCGGAAATAGACTAGGACAGGAGATTGCTGAGTTACAAGTTGTTACAACACTCAGGACAATGGAACCCCCGGGGCTTAACAGAGATATCAGGTTCTTAACTCGCTACACGTGCCAAGTTACTCAATTTTCACATCTGTTAACTCTTTTATTAACTCTACGCTAATTTGCTGCTATTCACAGGTTTTACCAACTGCTTCAATCCAGTCTTAGCTATACTTATTGCTCAGTTACTTATACACCTTGACTCTAACCTGCTTTTCCCGGCATCTAACACCACCAACCCCCGTATGTAAGGCTTGAGGAAGTCTGTTTCAATGTACCTGACGTGTGCGTGGACATGAAAGCTGATACCCAGAATTAAATGTGTTGGTCTTAAAGGTGCCACTGGACTCAAATCTTTCTTATATTTTCAATCGTTTTGTGTTTTTTGGGGGGGTAGTTGATTTTAATGGCTTTCCATGGTGAATTCATTGTGTATGTTTTAAGTTACTAGTCGCCTTGGTGGCTGTCATAAGGACAGAAATTTAAACCCCACGCAAGACCCAAACCTCTTAAAAAAAAACAACCCACACTTTCTGGGCTGGTTTTGCTTTCCTTCCCCATTCCTTCAGAAAGAGCATAAAAAGCCTGTCTAGCACACACAGGCCAAAGACCACTCTAGTCTTGCCCTGTTTCCCACATCAGTTGACTGGATCTTATGAGGCTGCAAAGGCCCACCAGTACCGGTGGGAACCTGGGGTAGACTGCCCCTGAACTTCCAGGCTCTGTGTCGCATCAGAAGAGCCCTGCTGGGTCAGACTAGGGAGGGTCCACCTAGTCCAGCCTCCTGTCTCACACAGGGGCCAACCAGTTCCTCTGGAGGGCCAACAACAGGGCACAGAGGTCGAGGCCTTCCCCTGAGAAGAACCTCAGAAGAGCCCTGCTGGGTCAGACCAGAGAGGGTCCATCCGGTCCAGCATCCTGTCTCACACAGTGGCCAGCCAGTTCCTTTGGAGGGCCAACGATAGGGGGGAGAGAGGCCAAGGCCTTCTTCTGAGGTTGCCTCCTGGCTCTGGGATTCAGAGGTTTAGTGTCTCTGAATGTGGAGGTTCCCCCTCAGCCACCATGGCTAGTAGTCACTGATGGACCCTCCATGAATCTTCTTCTAATCCCCTTTTAAACTACATCCTCTGGCAGCGAATTCCACATTTTAATCACTCGCTGTGTAAAGTGGTATTTCCTTTTGTCCATCCTGAACCTACTGCCCATTGGATGCCCTTGAGTTCTAGTCTTTTGGGAGAGGGAGAAAAAAACATCTCTGAGAACATAAGTTCTTATTCTCCTCTCCTCCATGTTGGGAGAAAAGGAGCAGAATTCCTCCCCCCACATACACTTCATAACGGGGTCAGGCAGAAAGGGCATTCTTATCTATGGCGGCCTCAGTGCCCAAATGCATTAAAAAGGGAACAACAGTGCCACGGCCCAACTGCGCGCCCTCCGGCACCGTGTAAAAGAGGTTATGGGGCAGGTGATGCACTCTACTCTTGGTGCTGGAGGGGGCAGCAGTGGGAGGGCTTCTAGTGTCCTGGCCCCACTGCTGGACCTCCTGAGGGCACCTGGTATATTTTGGCCGCTGTGCGACAGAGTGTTGGACTAGATGGGCTGTTGGCCTGATTCAACATTGGCTTCTCTTATGTTCTTATGTGGTTCATGCCGCGAGCGAGGCTTACCCTTCTCCGTTGGCGTAGCCGCCGATCACGACGGTGTTCCAGAGGGGGTTCATCTTGGACCGGCGGCTGTACATGGCCCGGGTCAGCCAGGAGTGAATGGCCTTCGGGCTGTAGCTGTGGCCGTCTCCCAGCAGTTCTTCATCGATCCTGGAAGACAGAAGCCAACAGGGGACGTGCACATTTTCAACCACACAGACCAGGGAAGAAGAAAAGACTGGATTTATACCCCGCCCTTCGCTACCCAAAGGAGTCTCAGACTAGCTTACAGTCTCCTTTCCCTTCCCCTCCCCACAACAGACACCCTGTGAGGGAGATGGGGCTGAGAGAGCTCCTTCAGGGAATGCCCTCGAGAGAACAGCTCTGAAATAACTTGTGACTGACCCAAGGTCACACCAGCAGCTGCACGTGGAGGAGTGGGGAATCAAACCCGGTTCTCCCAGATTAGAGTCCACCTGCACTTAACCACTACACCAAACTGGCTCTCTAAGGAACTGAGCTGCAGGAGCCGACCCACGGGCTGCAAAAGGAATCATAGAATGTTAGAGTTGGAAGGGACCTTGCAGGCCATCTAGTCCAACTCCCTGCACTCTGCAGGAGCACAACCGAAACCCCTACATACCTACAACATACCCAAAAGATGGTTGTCCAGTCTCCTCTACCTCCCGAGGCAGTCTGTCCCACTGCTCAACCACTCTTACAGTCAGGAAGTTTCTCCTGATACTAAGCCGGTAACGACTCCCTTGTAATTTCCACCCATTAGATCTAGTCTTGCAATCCGGAGCAAGAGAGACTAGACCTGCTCCATCTTCTACATGACAGCCCTTCAGATCCTTGAAGACTGCAATCCTGTCCCCTCGAAACCTTCTCTTTCCCAGGCTAAACAGACCCAACTCCCTCAGCCTTTCCTCATAAGACTTGGACTCCAACCCTCTCACCATCCTGGTCGCCCTCCTCTGGACCCGCTCGAGCTTGTCAACATCCTCCCTAAAATGTGGTGCCCAAAACTGGACACAGGACTCCAGGTGGGGCCTGACCATAGCAGAATACAGCGGAACTACCACCTCCCGTGATCTGGACACAAGGCTTCTGCTAATGCATCCTAAGATTGCATTAGCTTTCTTCGCAGCCGCATCACACTGCAGGCTCATGTTTAGCTTGTGATCAACCAGAACACCTAGATCCTTTTCAGGCAGAAGCCAGGAACAGCGCCCATGCTGCCCCTGTGTGCATCTACGCACAAGCACCGCACGTCCAGGAATGCACCGGCGGCCAAAGCGAGGGCGAGTCCTCGGACCCGGAACGGGACCAACTTACACCATCTGATCGATGACTTGCTTGAGGTACTGGAAGTCGGCGTAGTCCCCCGAGGCCCCCAAGACGGTGCTGTCGTTGACTTTCATGACCCGGGAGATGTTGCGGAAGCGGGCCAGGGAGCCGTAGGAGCCCAGCATGTCCGCGGCGATGATCACCCCGCCGTCGAACTTCACCCCCAGCACCGACGTGCCCGTCACCATGGGGCTCCTGGGAGGAACAGGACCGAGGGAGGCAGTTCCTTTATTTATTCACTCACTTGGTTTTAACCCTGCCTTCCTTCCCCAAAAGAACCTGGCTTAGATCCCCCTCCTCTTGTCTATCTTATCCTCACAACAATCCTGCGAGGTAGGTTAGGCCGAGAGTGTGCTGACTGGCCCGAGATTACCCAGAGAGCTTCCGTGCGAGAATTCGAACCCGGGTCTCCCAGATCTTAGTCTGGTGCTCCACCACACTTGGCTCTCTGGTGCTTGATTTCCCCAAAGATACCTGAAAAATTCCTTCCCCTTCAGAACGGATACCATGACAGTTAGAAGAAGAAGAGATTGGATTCATACCCTGCCCTTCACTACCCAAAGGAGTCTCAGAGCGGCTTACAAACTCCTTTCCCTTCCCCTCCCCACAGCAGACACCCTGGGAGGCAGGTGGGGCTGAGAGAGCTCTGACAGAAACTGCTCTTTTTCAAGAACAGCTCTGACGGAACTATGGCTTGCCCGAGGTCATCCAGCAGCTGCAAGTGGAGGAGTGGGAAAATCAAACCCGGTCCTCCCAGATTAGAGTCCGCCCACTTAACCACTACACCAAACTGGCTCCCCTATCATCTTTTTCGCCTGAGCTTTCTCCAAGCAGCTCAGGGTGACGCGTTCATGTCCTCCCCCTCTTTCCTGCGCCTAAAACAATCCTGCGAGGTAGGCGAGAAAGTTACCGGTCCGAGATCACCCCGCAAACTTCATGGCCTGACACTCTACCCTCCACCCCACCCGGCCTCTCAGTGCAAAGTCATTTGAAGGTTCCTGTCTTAACACCCATCCCTTCCCAGATGTCACGTTGGAAACTCCCCTCCGTTCTGAGCCTTACCATGATGTCCCCCCCCCCAGTCAAGCCCTCCATTACAATCAGTGTTCCCCCTAAGCTGAGCTAGTGCGAGCTAGCTCACAGTTTTTAGCCTCCGGCTCGCACATTTTTGTCTTCGCTCAGGAAGGAGGGCTCCGGAGCAGACTGATTTATGCAGTAGCCAAATCGCTCGCTCACAACTTTAATGCCAGGAGCTCACAAGAGTAGAATATTTGCTCACGATACTCCATGGCTTAGAGGGAACATTGATTTACAATGATGCCCCTCCTGATTCCCACAGCGACCTCGTCCCCTCTCAAGCCCAGTTCTAACCAGATCTCTATTCCCACAACTTCAGATTCCTCAAAATATCATAAGAACATCAGAGAAGCCAATGTTGAATCAGGCCAATGGCCCATCTAGTCCAACACTCTGTCACACAGCGGCCAAAATATACCAGGTGCCCTCAGGAGGTCCAGCAGTGGGGCCAGGACACTAGAAGCCCTCCCACTGCTGCCCCTCCAGCACCAAGAATAGAGTGCAGCACCTGCCCCAGACTGAGAATTCCCATCTATACCCTGTGGCTAATAGCCACCAATGGACTTCTGCTCCAGATGTTTATCTAATTCCCTCTTGAAACTGTCCTGTGGCAGTGAATTCCACGTGTTAATCACTCTTTGGGTGAAGAAGGACTTCCTTTTATCTGTTCTAACCTGACTGCTCAGCAATTTCATGGAGTGCCCACGAGTTCTTGTCTTGTGAGAAAGGGAGAAAAGGACTTCTTTCTCAACCTGCTCAATCCCATTCATAATCTTGTAAACCTCGATCATGTCACCCCTCAGCCGTCGTTTCACCAAGCTGAAGAGCCCCAAGCATTTTAACCTTTCTTCATAGGGAAGGTGTTCCAACCCTTTTATCATTCTAGTTGCCCTTCTCTGCACTTTTTCTAATGCTATAATATCCTTTTTGAGGTGTGGTGACCAGAACTGTACACAGTATTCCAAATGAGGTCGCACCAATGATTTATACAGGGGCGTTACGATACTGGCTGATTTCTTTTCAATTCCCTTCCTAATAATCCCCAGCATAGTGTTGGCCTTCTTTATTGCAGCTACACACTGTCCCTTCTTTATTCACCTAAAAACATCATGCCATATTTCCCACCCAGATAGGGTCTCCCAAGGCCGCAACCACCGACCATTGGAACTATTTCAACATTAAAAACCTTTAAAATGCACACGCAACAATTCCGTTAAAAAGCCATATAGAATGCACGCAACTCCAAAAACGAGGGAAGAGGGTCAGGAACTGTTAGTGGGGGACTCCGAAGAAAAAGTCTTCACCTCCCCGGAAGAAGCCGACGATACAGGGAGACAGACGGCTTTCCCTGGGGAGGGAGTTCCAAAGTTTTGGTGCCACAACCAACGAGGCCTGTTCATGGATTAGCACTTGACCTCCAACAGATGGTGGGGGAAGGGGGTACCCGAAAGCAGGGTATCCGGAGGTGACAGGGGCAGATAGGAAGGTTAGGAGCACAGCCAACGGCAGAAAAGCCAGAGGGATCTTTCCCCATGCACGCGTCAGGTAAGGACGTACCCTGCAGAGAAGGCCCATGGGCAGAAGAGGTGGTGGATGCTCCTTCCCTGGACGTTTTCAAGCGGAGGCTGGACGACCATCTTTTGGGTGTGTTGTAGTTATGTAGGGCTCTCTTTCGGCTACGCTCCTGCAGAGTGCAGGGGGTTGGACTAGATGACCTGCAGGGTCCCTTCCGACTCTAACATTCTATGATTCTAAGAGGCAGCGGCAGCTCTACCTTTCATCTTTCTGGATGGTACTCTTCCCCCCATTTCCTGCACATATTTGTGGGGCCCTTTGCCTCTCCCCACGGCATCTCAGCAAGGTTTCATTCACACAATCATAGAGTGGGAAGGTACCTCCAGGGTCATCTAGTCCAGCCCTCTGCACAACGCTGGAAATACACAAATACACCCTCTACACCTGCAGTGAACACTGGAAATACACAAATACACCCTCTACACCTGCAGTGAACCCTGTTCCAAGCCCAGAAGATGACAAAATACCTCCAGGATCTCCATCCAAACTGGCCTGGAGAACAACGGCTTCCTGACCCCAAAGTGGTGATCGGCATTTCCCTGGGTGTGTAAGAAAGGGCCACAAGAACTAAGCCCTGAGGCGACCCTTCCTGCCCTCCCTTCTCACGATCTGCCCCAAGTTCACAGAATCAGCATTGCTGTCCGATGGCTGTCTAGCCTCTGCTTGGAAACCTCTTCCAAAGAAGGAGAGCCCACCACCTCCTGAGGAAGCCTGTTCCACTGAGGAACCGCTCTAACAGCCAGGAAGTTCTTCCCCAAGTGTAGCCGAAAACTCTTCGGATTTCATTTCACCCCCTTGGTTCTAGTCCGACCTTCTGGGGCAACAGAAAACAACTCTGCACCATCCTCTATAGGACACCCCTTCAAGTACTTGAAGATGGTTGCTTTGGGGGGCCACAGTGGGAGGGGCTTCTGGAGTTCTGGCCCCGCTGGTGGACCTCCAGATGGCACCTGGGCGTTGGCCACTGTGGGACACAGAGTTTCAGGCTGGAGGGGCCACTGACCTGATCCAACACGGCTTCTCTTAAGTTCTTAAGTGTTGTTCTCAGCAAGGCAAACAACAGCCCTGTCAGGCAGGCCAGCACTGTTGCCTTGCAGGGACACCACTGACACTCATATGAAACTCAAGTCCTACCTTGCCCCTACTCTCCACCCTCTGGTCCTCTCTGAAGTACCCATATTCAGACATTCCCTTGTTATATCCGCTACGTTGGCCACAAGGGCCAATCCCCGCACCAACCAGGAACAGGTAGGCTGGGAGGCAAGAAGGCAAGAGATCTCCCTCCAGCATGCCTTTCCCAGGTAGACTGCTCCTGAATATGGAAGGTGAGCTGGTTAGTCGTCAAGGCACCTCAAGACTCTTTGGCCGTTTGTGTAAAACTGCCAAGCTGAAAAGCAAGGCCAAAGAGAGCTCAGGAACGGTTTACCCTTGACTTCACTCAAACCAAGGAAACATCAGGAGCCGTCCACAGGGTTGCCAGCTCCGGGTTGAGAAATACCTGGAGATTTGGGGGGTGCGGCTTGAGGAGGGCGGGGTTTGGGGAGGGACTTCAAGGGGTGTTATGCCACTGAGTCCAGTTTCCAAATGGGCCATTTTCTCCAGGGGAATGGATCTCTTGTTGCCTGGAGATACAGATGCAATCCTGGGAGATCTCCCTCCACCCACCACCTGGGAACTGAAAGGGAAACAACAACGGTGATGTGTTACGTCACAAAAGTCTCCACAGACCGGAAGTTTCTCGTTCCAGAATTCAGTTTACTCAATGTAATTCAAAGGCCGCCACACAACAGATTATGCATATTATCTCGTCTTCGTGTGCACCTTTGTCAAGCAGAATAGCTCGAAATATCAAAATATCAAGATGAATCCATTTAACAATCTTACAGCTGGTGTCCCATTGGCCTTTGAATTACATCGAGTAAACTGGATTTTGGAACAAGAGACTTCCGGTCTGTGGAGACTTTTGTGACGTAACACATCACCGTTCTGGTCTTCGTCTCTACTTCCTTCCTGCGATCTCTTGCCTTGGTTTGCACCACCTGGAAATTGGCCACCCTGGTCATAAGAACATAAGAGAAGCCAATGTTGAATCAGGCCAGTGGCCCATCCAGTCCAACACTCTTGTGTCACGCAGTGGCCAAAAATACCAGGTGCCATCAGGAGGTCCAGCAGTGGGGCCAGGACACCAGACGCCCTCCCACTGCTGCCCACCCCAGTCTATTCCTCTTGCTGGCACCACAAAGGTTTCCACCGGTCCCTCACCCAACCCTCACCCAACCTTCCCCCGGGGGCTGCCCACAACCTCAACACCATCTCCTCCTCCTCCCTGCAGAGAAGCAATGTGGAGGCTCAACCCCTCCCCCCAGTTTCTCCCCCAGCTCAGTTCATTCGCAGATATACAAGTTGCGTCCACGGAAGACCTCCTATCTATGTCATGCTCCGCCAGCAGCATTCTTTCCTCCTCTCCCCAGGCTCATAGGCTGCGAGTGCGAAAGAGGACTGCCAGCCTGCCTCGCGGGGATGCCAACCTCCAGGCAGGGCCTGGAGATCTCCAGGAATCACAACAGGTATTTGGACTGCAGAGATCAGCTGCCCTGGAGGAAAACAGCAGCTAGCCACAGAGGGTGGGTGCTATAGCTTTAGCCCCAGCTGAGTCCCCCCCCTTTCCCCAAAACCCGCCATTCCTCAGGCTCTAGGTAAAGGTATCCCCTTGCTCGAAAGCCAGTCGACTCCGATTCCAGTGCTCATCGCCGTTTCCAAGCCGAAGAGCCAGCGCTGTCCGAAGACGTTTCCGTGGTCATGTGGCCGGCATGACTAGGCCACCCTCCTTCCCCTCTTGCCCACAGGTAGACTGCCGCTGTGCATGGAGGCTCCACTTGGCCATCGACAGACACCCTCCCCGTGACGTCACCAGCGCCCCATCAGTTCCTGACGTCACCAGCGCCCCCAGCTGTCTCTTGACGTCACCAGCGGCCCCCCAGTTTCCCCGTGACGTCACACACACCCCACTTACAGGGTCCTGCTGACTCCCCCTCCTCCTTCTGCGGCCTGGAGCCCGAAGCCCTGGCCCGGGCAAGGGGGCGAGTAGAGCTCTCCCGGCGCGGGCCCGGCGGCCCAAAACGGGAGAGGCGGCAGAAGCGACGGAAGCTCCATCTTGCTCCGGCGGCAGCTTAGTCACTGGGCAGGAAACAGAGGCCGGCTCACTGGGCATGCGCGGTGGGAGGGTCCCCCGCCGGCCACCGTACGGGGGAGACGAATGCGAGCGGCAGGCGGGAGCCATGTTGGGTGCGGCAAATGCGCGGCTCGAGGCGCCATCTTGGCCGGGCGGGCTTCCGGCGCGGTCGCCATTTTGAGAGTGGCTCTCGAAGTCCGTCGGGCTCCCTTCGCGACTGATCAGCTTCGATGGCGACGGACGTGTCAACGGGACACACACGCGCCGTCACTTATCAGGGCGCCCCGCAAGCTTTCCCCGCCCCTGTCGGAAAGAGCAGACGAAACGTGCTGAAGCCCAGAGAGAACGGAAGACAGGCCAAAGCCGGGTTTCCGGTTTTACCGGAAGTCCGGGATCTGCGAAGGGCGGCGCGACGGTCGCCATCTTGAGTGTGGCTCTGGCCCGACACGGCGCCGGAGCAAGAGCCTCGCGCTGGGGAAACGCGTCCTTTGGCGCGAGAGGGACGCCATCTTGAGTGCGGCGGCGCTGGAAGCCGTCCCCCCCAGACCCGATCTCTCTTCCCCGTCCTGGTGATGTTGCCTTTTTCCAAAATCAGATGCTTTTGCAACTGGTTCGTGAAAAGTAGACATGATGCCTGAACCACAATTAATTGCTTAGACTGTCGGCTTCATTTATTTCTTGCCTGAGTGTTGTGTCCCAGAAGACAGTGGGGACTGGGTTCCTGAGCCAATGGGAACAGTGGCGGGAAGTTTAAACCCACCAATGGGATCTGGGGGCGTCTCCCCTGGTCTGTATATAGTTGGCCACCCAGCCAGGATTGGTATTCCAAGTTCTTGTGTGCAGTAAATGACTGTGTTTTGCATCACACTGTCCCCTGATCTATAATGCATCAAGCCCACTGCACAGCATGCCGACCAGAATGGGATTCCGCTGAGCCAGCCTGCCTATCATCGGGGCTGCAAGGAAGACCACCCACCGCTGCCTACGCTCCGTCCATGAGCATCGAGCGTGAGCAAGCCTCTCCCGTCCAGCCGCCGCAACCGATCAGCACTATGGCTTTAGCTCCGGGATCCGGTCTGGTCCCGCCGTTCGACCCGACCCGTCCGCAGCAATGGGGCGCTTGGGTCACCGGCCTCAAACAAGCCCTCGTCTTCTATCAGGTGACGGACGAGGCCAGGCAGAAGGGCCTCCTCCTGGTGTCCTGCGGGCCCGTCGTTGTGGATCTGGCCCGGTGCCTCCTGTCCCCAAAGACGCTGGAGGGCGGCACGTTCGACGAGATCGTGACGGTGGTCCAGGACTATTACGCCCCGAAGCCCACGGAGATGACGTGCCACGTGGCGTTTCATCAGAGGAGCCAGCGGGGCCGTGAGACCGCCGCGCAGTTCATCGCCGAGCTCCGCCGCCTCGCGGCCGACTGTTCGTTCGGGCCCCTACTCGACACCGCCCTCCGGGACCGCTTCGTCTGCGGTCTACGGGAGGAGAAGTTACGACGGCGCATCATGGAGGGCGAGGAGGTCACCCTGGCTTCGGCTCTCGCGGCGGCCACCGCGTGGGAGAGGTCTCATCCGTCTAACGCCGTCTCCGCGCGCAAGGCGTCGCATGCTCCCAGGAGTGGGAGAGATCCAGACCCCGGGGGACACCAGAGAAACGCCGGTCGCCGCTTCAGACCAGGGGAGCGTCCGGGAATGGGAACTGGCTTTCCTCGCTGAGGTGAGAGCCCCGACCCCGGTGCAGATACCGGAGGAGGTGCCACCACCACAGCAGCAGGAAAAGCAGGCCTCTTCCCCGGGGCCACCGCAACTGAACAACAGGGAAGCTCCAGTGCCATCCCCAAGGCGGTCCATTAAAGGTAAAGGTCTCCCTTGCTCGAAAGCCAGTCGAATCCGACTCTAGGGGTGTGGTGCTCATCTCCGTTTCAAAGCCGAAGAGCCGGCGCTGTCCGAAGACGTTTCCGTGGTCATGTGGCCGGCATGACTAAACACCAAGGCGCACGGAACGCTGTTACCTTCCCACCGAAGTGGTACCTATTTATCTACTTGCAATTTCTTGCTTTCGAACTGCTAGGTTGGCAGGAGCTGGAACTAGAGACGGGAGCTCACTCCGTCATGCGGCACTCACGGGTCTCGAACTGCTGAACCACTGACCTTCCACAGCCTGCAGTTCAGCGTCTTAACCACTTGAGCCACCGCAGCTCCGCGGTCCATTAGGGAACGCCAAACCCCTGCGTACCTGAAGGACTATGTTACATAGGCAGGGATCGAACTATGGTGGGAGGGGTGTTGCGTCCGCTGACTGCCACAGGGGGACAGCGGCAGAGCCGGAGCTTGGGTCCCAGGTAACAATAGGGACTAGGCTCCTGAACCTTCCTGTGGGGAACCAATGGGAACGGTGGCGGGAAGTTTAAACCCGCCAATGGGACCCAGGGGTGTCTCCCCCGGTCTGTATATAGTTGGCCACCTGGCCGGTATTCTGGGTTCTTGTTGTGTCCAGTAAATGACTATGCTTTGCATCACACCGTCTCGTGATCCTTAATGCGTCGAACCCACGACACAGCACTAAGGTTGCCATGTCCCCTCCGGCCAGTGGCATTATGGGGCGGGTAGGGTTATCATAGAATCGTAGAATGTTAGAGTCGGAAGGGACCTCGAAGGTCATCTAGTCCAACCCCCTGCACTCTGCAGCAGCGTAGCCGGCTGCAGATTCCTGGATTTGGGGATGGAGCCCCGGGGAGGACAGGGACCTCGAGGCCACAGAGTCCAAAGTATCCCTTTTCTCTCTGATCTCTGTCGTCTGGAGATGAGCTGGAATTCCGGGGATCCCCAGGTCCCACCTGGAGGCTTGGCATCCAGTTCCAAAAGAAGACGGGGGGAGCAATCAATGCTCCCTCTACGCTGTGGAGTCTTTGAGCAAAAACTCTACGTTGTGAGCGACTGGCATTGAAGTCGAGAGCAAGCGATTGGGCGTAACTTAGTTCGCTCTGGAGCCCTCCTTATAGAATCATAGAGTTGGAAGGGGCCATAGAGGCCATCTAGTCCAACCCCCTGCCCAGTCTGTCTGATCTGTAGCCCGGGTCCTTGGGATCCTGAATTTAAAGATCTTTATGACAAAAACTGAATTTTAACGCCATCGACCACTGAAGCGCCTGGCTTTTATTAGAGTGGCACGGTACTTATGACTTACATGCTGTTAAGTCATGTTATTTTACACAGTGTTTTAAAATGGTTTTGACTGTATTGCACTTTTACTGTTGGAACCCGTCCTGAGCCCGTCGAGGTACCATAGAGTTTTCAGGCTGATTGCCAGAGTGTCAGCCAGCGACATGTTCGGTGGGATGACATCATCGCGCCAGGCACGTCGGCCCGAACTGGGCACTTTGGGGGCGGGGTTCCCCCCACCGGCCTTTTCTGGGTCACCGGATTGCGGACCCTTTTAGCGGGGGAACCTCTGCCCTCCCAGGGGGTCCGGCAGCCCTATCTGTGCATAATTTTATAAACCTCTATCCAGTAAATTTGTCTTTATTTTACAGACACACAAACATAAACATACACACATAAATGGGGGGAAATTTAGCTTCAGACATTTAACATGCTTATGCCTTATTTATAATATATTCAGGTAAACCCTCTCAAAGCTTTTAAAGTCTCTTTTGCAAATATGTAAAATTAATACTTTGGATATCCTCGGAAGGTTTCTAATTGAGTGTAGTCTTTCACATAGAATAGTTTTCAAACCAAATATAAAATCTTGACCATGTGCCTCCAAATCAAAAAATCAAAGGCACGGATATAGAACGGGAGGAACTTGGTTTGACAGCAGCGCATGTGAAAGGGATCTGGGTGTTCTGGTTGATCACAAGCTCAACAGGTGCCTACAGTGTGATGTGGCTGCGAAGAAAGCTAATGCAATCTTAGGATGCATTAACAGAAGCATTGTATCCAGATCACGGGAGGTGGTAGTTCCGCTCTGTTCTGCAATGGTCAGGCCCCACCTGGAGTTCTATGTCCAGTTTTGGGCCCCACACTTTAGGAAGGATGTTGACAAGCTCAAGCATGTCCAGAAGAGGGCAACTAGGATGGTGAGAGGGTTGGAATCCAAGTCTTATGAGGAAAGATTGAAAGAGTTGGGTATGTTTAGCCTGGGAAAGAGAAGACTTAAAGGGGACAGGATGGCAGTCTTCAAGTATTTGAAGGGCTGTCGTGTAGAAGATGGAGCAGATCTATTCTCTCTTGCTCCAGACTGCAAGACTAGATTTAATGGGTGGAAATTACGAGGGAGTCGATACCAGCTAGATATCAGGAGAAACTTCCTAACTGTAACTTCCTAACTTCCTAACTGTAACTGGTTGAACAGTGGAACAGTCTGCCTCGGGAGGTGGTGGATGCTCCTTCCCTGGACGTTTTCAAGCGGAGGCTGGATGACCATCTTTTGGGTATGTTGTAGGTATGTAGGGCTATCTTTTGGCTCTGCTCCTGCAGAGTGCAGGGGGTTGGACTAGATGACCTGCAAGGTCCCTTCCAACTCTAACATTCTATGATTCTGTGATAAATGTATTTTCTGGTTGGCCTTCCAAAAATAAAAGTTAATTTGTCCATTTCTGCTGTTTCCAAAATCTTGTTGATAATTTCTTCTCTAGATGGCGTTTCTGGCTCTTCGCCAGTATTTAGCCTATAACATTCCGGCAGAAGTCATCAAATACAATGTAAGACAGGAATCGCTTTTTAAAAAACGTAGAAACCTCTATCAGGTCTATCAGAATTCTCTGAGGTTAATTTGCACCATGTCGACCTTTTTTTTCTTAGCAGCATTTCTTCGTAAATGTCCACGTGCCGAGGAGAGAAAAACTTCCGTCGATTCCTGCTGACTCTCCTTGCTGAGCAACCAACCTTTTCGGCCACCTCAGTGCCCCGAAACTTCATCCATTGGAGAAGAAGGATGGTTTCGAATCCCCCCACCAGCCCTGGGGGGAGGGGACCTCTTCTTGAACTCCCTCTGCATCCAATTACGGAGCTGGCCCTTGGCCATCCCTAATAAGCCGGCCAGTCGTGTCCCACAGATATCCCCCCCCCAGCGCAATGCCTTTATTGTACCCATTTGTTTCTTTTCTTGCACAGGGAGAAAAGAAAATGACACGGTGCTGACATGATTAGGGCTAACGAGCCACTGATTACCCAGCAAAGAACATTGTTGCAGGAGAGATGTGCCGCCGCGCATTGCTCACGGGGTGGACAGAGGAAGCCGGTATTTTCTGGCCAGCGTCCGCCCTCTGCTCCCCGAGGGTGGCATTCCGGACTGGGGTGGGTTAAGAACATCAGAAGAGCCCTGCTGGGTCAGACCAGTGAGGGTCCATCCAGTGCAGCATCTTGTCTCATGCAGCGGCCTCAACCAGGTCTTCTGGAGGGCCAGCAAACAAGGCAGAGGCCGAGGCCTTCATAAGAACATCAGAAGAGCCCTGCTGGATCAGACCAGTGAGGGTCCATCTAGTCCGGCATCCTGTCTCACACAGTGGCCAACCAGTTCCTCTGGAGGGCCAGCAACAGGGCAGGGAGTCTGAGGCCTTCCCCTGAGAAGAACACCAGAAGAGCCCTGCTGGATCAGACCAGGGAGGGTCCATCTAGTCCGGCATCCTGCCTCACACAGTGGCCTCAACCAGTTCCTCTGGAGGGCCAACAACAGGGCAGAGAGGCCGAGGCCTTCCCCTGAGAAGAACACCAGAAGAGCCCTCCTGGATCAGACCAGGGAGCGTCCATCTAGTCCAGCATCCTGTCTCACACGGGAGCCAACCAGTTCCTCTGGAGGGCCAGCAACAGGCAGAGAGGCTGAGGCCTTCATAAGAACCTCAGAAGAGCCCTGCTGGGTCAGACCAGTGGTCCATCCAGTCCAGCATCCTATCTCACACAGTGGCCAACCAGTTCCCCTGGAGGGTCAACAACAGGGCAGAGAGGCTGAGGCCTTCCCCTGAGAAGAACACCAAAAGAGCCCTGCTGGGTCAGACCACTGAGGGTCCATCTAGTCCAGTATCCCGTCTTTCACAGGGGCCAAATAGTTCCCCTGGAGGGCCAACAAACAGGGCAAAGAGGCGGAGGCCTTCATAAGAACATAAAAAGCACCCTGCTGGGTCAGACCAGTGAGGGTCCATCCAGTCCAGCCTCCCGTCTCACACAGCAGCCAACCAGTTCCTCTGGAGGTCCATCAACAGGGCAGAGAGGCCAAGGACTTCCCCTGATGTTGCCTCCTGGCTTTGGGATTCAGAGGATTAGTCCGTGGAGGTTCTCCTCAGTCACCATGGCTAGTGGCCACTGTTCGAGCTATCCTCCATGAATCTATCTCATCCCCTTTGAAAGCTGTCTATGCCTATGGCCATCACTACATCTTCTGGCAGCCAGCTCCCCATTTCAATCACTCTCTGTGTAAAATAGTATGTCTCTTTGTCCGTCCTGAACCTACTGCCCATCAGCTTCCTTGGATGCCCTCGAGTCCTAGTCTTTTGGGAGAGGGAGAAAATGTCCTCTTGGTCAACTCTCTCCACCTCATGCATGATTTGATAAATCTCTGTCATGTCCCCCCTTAATCGATTCTTTTTCAAAGTGAAAAGTCCCAGACTCAAAGGGTTGCAAAGGGTTGGGGGGAGACGACAATCGGCCATCTTAAAGGTGCCACTGGACTCAAACTTTGTTGTGTATCCTAAAACAGTGAGTGCGAATTCATGGATTTCCCAGAACGCTTCATCTGACCAGACTTTCTTATTTCAGACCTATGATGGACAGGGTCCTTAGGGAACAGCGTCTGGTCTTTGTGATCTTGTTGTTTTTCTGCAATGTCATACCAAATTAGTCCAGTGGTACCTTTAAGGTACAATCCTGACTGCTCCCTGGAAGGCCAGATATTGAAGCTGAAGCTCAAATACTTTGGCCACCCAATGAGAAGGGAGCCCTCACTGGAGAAGACCCCGATGCTGGGAAAGACTGAAGGTCAAAGAAGATGGAGACGGCAATGGATGAGATGGTTAGACAGTGTCACCGGTGCAACGAACATGAAATTGAGCAAACTTCAGCGGAAGACAGGCGGGCCTGGCGTGATCTAGTCCATGGGGCTGCAAAGAGTCGAACTTGACTGCACGACTGAACATCAACAACGGCACCTTTAAGACCAACAAAGGTTTATTAACAAGGTATAAGCTTTCGTGTGCAAGGCACACTTTTTCGAATACCTTGGAATGGTGTGTGGAGTTCAGACTTATAGACAGGGTAATTAACATGTCACATGATGATGTTTAAGACACGCGAAGTCCCAAATAACAAGTTATGGTTAGAAGGTCAACCGCTATAAAGCAAAAAATATATGCAACGTCAAGTTTTTAAATTTAGAAAATATTTTGTGGGGGGACCGATGAGAATTCCAAGTAGCAAGCGTGGTGACTAACTGTAAGAGAGTGGCACGTCAGTGTAAAACCGTTCCTTGCGATAAAAAATTATGCCTTGAGGATCAAGAAGTGGGGTTACCAAACTCCAGGGGAGGCCCAGAGTCCTCCTGGGATTGCAACTGATTTCTGAACCGTAGAGATCAGTCCCCCGCCGGAAAACGTGGCCACTTCAGAGGGCAAACTCTACGGTGTTACGTTCCTGCTTAGCGTCCTCCCCAAACTCTGTGTCCAGAGCACGTAAAGTGATTGATATCGCTTTATTCTGCTCTGGTTAGACCTCACCTAGAGCAATGCTCCCTCCAAGCTGCGGAGTCTTGTGAGCAAAAATTCTTCTTTCTGAGCTACCGGCATTAAAGTTGTGAGCGAGCGATTGGGCTACTGCATCAATTAGTTTGCTCTGGAGCCATCTTTTCTGAGCTTAGACAAAAGTGTGTGAGCTGGAGGCTAAAGAACGGTGAGCCAGCTCACACTAACTCAGCTTAGAGGGAACACTGGGAGTATTGTGTTCAGTTTTGGGCGCCGCAATTGAAGAAGGACCTAGGCAAGCTGGAACGTGTCCGGAGGAGAAGAACGAAGACGGCGAGGGGTCTGGAGACCCAGTCCTACGAGGAAAGGCTAAACATTCAGAACTTCCCGACAGTTGGAGCGGTTCCTCAGTGGAACGGGCTTCCTCGGGAGGTGGTGGGTGAGCTGTAAAATGCACAGCGAATCTGACAAGTGGGCTGTCCTTCTTCGGAGGTTTTTAAGCAGATGGCCATCTGACAGCAATGTGGATTCTGTGAACTGAGGCAGATCGTGAGAGGGAGGGCAGGGAGGGTCGCGTCCGTGCTTAGTTCTCGTGGCCCTTTCTGACATGCCCAGGGAAATGCTGGTCGCCACTTTGGGGCCAGGAAGCCGTTTTTCTCCAGGCCAGTTCGGCCGGGCATCTTGGAGGTCTTTTGTCATTTTCTAGGCATGGAACGGGTCACTGGGTGGTGGTGGGTTGGGTTTTTTTTGTGAATTTCCTGCCTTCTGCAGGGGGTTGGACTAGATGACCCTGGAGGTCCCTTCCAACTCTAGGATTCTGTGATCTCCAGGGACTTCCCAGCTCCGAGATGCCAGCTCTAGGGGGAAGTCGTCTGACTCTTCCCGCAAGACTGATTACACGTTTATCACACATACCAGCGCAGTCGACTGGTAAGCGTGTCAGACTAGACCCGGGTTCGAATCCCTGCTGTGCCACGGAAGCTTTGTGGGATGACTTTGAGCCAGTCACATGCCCTCAGCCTCACCTACCTCCCAGGGTTGTTGTGAGAAGAAGAAGAGATTGGATTTATACCCCGCCCTTCACTACCCAAAGGTGTCTCAGAGCGGCTTACAAACTCCTTTCCCTTCCCCTCCCCACAACAGACACCCTGTGAGGTAGGCGGGGCTGAGAGAGCTCTGACAGAAACGGCTCTTTTTCAAGAACAGCTCTTATCAGAACTATGGCTTGCCCAAGGTCATCCAGCAGGTGCAAGTGGAGGCGTCGGGAATCAAACCCGGTTCTCCCAGATTAGAGTCTGCACACTTAACCACCGCACCAAACTGGCTGAGGAAGGGGAGGAAAACCATGTAAGCTGCTTTGGGTCCCTGTCCGGGAGAAAGGCAAGATATAAATAAAGCGTAATACGTAAATACATAAATAACCAACCAACCTTACTTGTCCAGCTTTGCCAGGCAAACTTGTTTGGTGCAGTGGTTAAGTGCGCGGACTCTGATCTGGGAGAAGTGGTGGGTGTGATTCCCCACTCCGCCACTTGCAGCTGCTGGATGACCTTGGGCGAGCCCTAGTTCTGTCAGAGCTGTTCTCTCAAGGACAGTTCCCGAAAGAGCCCTCTCAGCCCCGCCTACCTCCCAGGGTGTCTGTTGTGGGTAGGGGAAGGGAAAAGGAATTTGTAAGCCACTCTGAGACTCCGAGTGAAGGGCAGTGTATAAATCCAATCTCCTCCTCCTCCTCTTGAATGAGTGTTTTGTATGTGCGCGGACTCTAATCTGGGAGAACCGGGTTTGATTCCCCAGTCCTCCACTTGCAGCTGCTGGATGACCTTGGGCAAGCCATAGTTCTGTCAGAGCTGTCCTTGAAGGTTCAGTTCTCGAAAGAGCTCTCTCAGCCCCACCTACCTCACAGGGTGTCTGTTGTGGGGAGGGGAAGGGAAAGGAGTTTGTGAGCCACTCTGAGTGAAGGGCAGGGTATAAATCCAATCTCCTCCTCCTCTTGAATGAATGTTTTGTATGCTCCGCTAATTGTCAGAGGCCTTTTTGGACTTCGGCCCAAGGTTTTGTCATGCACGGAAGGCCGGTGAGAATGGGGTTGGCGTTCCCCTCCAGCGTGCTCCGTTTCTCAAAGCCCTTGAAACGACCGATTTTTTTTTTTTAAGTGCTCTCCGATCGGCTTTGGATGCTAGAATAGGGATGCCAACTTCCCGGTGGCTGGAGATCTGAAGGATTTATAACTCATCTCCAGACTCCAGGCATCCGTTTCCTTGGAGAAAAGGGCTGCTTCGGGGGGTGGGAAATACAGCATTGTACCCCCACCGAGGTCTCTGTCCTGCCCCAAACTCTGCCCTCCCCGGGCTCCACTTCCAAATCTCCAGGAATCTCCCAATGCAGAGTTGGCACGTGAAGATAGATCATAAGAACCTAAGAACATAAGAGAAGCCAATGTTGAATCAGGCCAATGGCCCATCTAGTCCAACACTCTGTCACACAGCGGCCAAAATATACCAGGTGCCCTCAGGAGGTCCAGCAGTGGGGCCAGGACACTAGAAGCCCTCCCACTGCTGCCCCCTCCAGCACCAGGAATAGAGTGCATCGCCTGCCCCAGACTGAGAGTTCCCATCTATACCCTGTGGCTAATAGCCACTGATGGACTTCTGCTCCATACGTTTATCTAATTCCCTCTTGAAACTGTCCATGCTTGCAGCTGCCACGACCTCCTGTGGCAGTGAATTCCATGTGTTAATCACTCTTTGGATAGCCGTGTTAGTCTGTCTTTGCTGGTGTCGTTCAGTCGCACAGTCGAGTCCAACTCTTCGCGACCCCATGGACCGGATCACGCCAGGCCCTCCTGTCTTCCACTGCCCTCCGGAGTTTGCTCAATTCCATGTTCGTGGCATCGGTGACACTGTCTGACCATCTCATCCTTTGCCGTCCCCGTCTTTGGCCTTCAACTTTTCCCAGCATCAGGGTCTTCTCCAGTGAATGCTCCCTTCTCATTTGGTGGCCAAAGTATTTGAGCTTCAACTTCAGTCTCTGGCCTTCCAGGGAACAGTCAGGGTTGATTTCCTTTGTTGTTGTTGTTCGGTTGCACAGTCGAGTCCGACTCTTCGCGACCCCATGGACCGGATCACGCCAGGCCCTCCTGTCTTCCGCTGTCCTCTGGAGTTTGCTCAATTCCATGTTCGTGGCATCGGTGACACTGTCTGACCATCTCATCCTTTGCCATCCCCTTCTTCTTTGGCCTTCAACCTTTCCCAGCATCGGGGTCTTCTCCAGGGAGTGCTCCCTTCTCATTTGGGGGCCAAAGTATTTGAGCTTCAACTTCAGTCTCTGGCCTTCCAGGGAACAGCCAGGGTTGATTTCTTTTAGTCTGTCTATAGCAGTAGAAAAGAGAACAAGTCTAGTATGGGGATGGCCAAACTTGCTTAATATAAGAGCCACGCGGAATAAAATGTCTGAGAGTCAGATGTCTGAGAGGCGCAAGACACGGACAGATATTGCACAGATGTTTTTATTGAAAAAAATATGTAAATTTGCTTTCGATTAACATTAAATGAGACGGCCAAAAATAAAAACAAAAGGGGTAAAAACAGATATTGCCAATAATATTTATTCGTCCAATGATATTTAATTGCTTGCTAATGATATTTGTCTAAGAGGTAGAAAGAAAGCAAACGGACGGGAGAGGGAGGAAGGAAGGGGAAAAGAGAGAGAGAAAGAGAGAGGTGGAAAGAAAGCAAATAAATGGGGAGAGAGGGAGGGAGAGGTAGAAAGAATTTTAAATGTCTTCTCCAACCCCCCCACGCCTCCACACCAGCTGGCTTGGCTTGGAGAAGGCATTTAAAGAGACAAATGTCTTCTCCAAGCTGGGGGGGGACTTTGAGAATGCATTTAAAGTTAAAGTTGCTCTCTTTCTCTGCTCCCCCCCCATAGGGCTGCCAGGTCTCCTGGGAGGGTGGAGGTTCCCCCTCACAAAGGGCCCCCAATCCACTGGTCCGGATCTGGCTGGCAGGGGGAACCCCACCCCTGAAGTGGCCAGATCGGGCTGACTTGCCCGGTGTGATGACGTCGCCTGGAAGCAACGTCATCATGCCAGGCATGTCGCCGGGCAACACTCTAGCAATCACCCTGAAAACTCTACGATACACTGCTAGAGCGTCGCCCGGTGATGTGCCCAGCGTGATGACGTCACTTCTGGGTGATGTCATTGCGGCGTGCATGCGAATGTCCCGGAATTGGACCACAGCTCCCCCGCTGCAGCCAGTAAGTCACTTGGCAGCCCTATCCCCATTCACCTCAAGCCAACCCAGGAAGGGGAACACTGGCTGGGGAAGGGAAGACCGATCGAGGAGGCATGCCTCCCCTTCGCTTCCCCAGCCGCCCTGCCGGAAGCCACACAATATGTGTGAAAGAGCCGCCTGCGGCTCCCGAGCCACAATTTGGCCGCCCCTGGTCTAGTAGCGAGGGTCGAACAAAACAGGTAAGTAAACAACTTTGAGTTAAAGCCGAAATGACTTTATAACAATATTGTAACCAATTAACGAAACATTGTTGAACTATAAATAAAGTTATTCTGAAAAAATATACAGTAGTATTGTTTTGTTGTATCATCATAGCGTTATTCCATAGAATGATTAACTCGTCGGACGGTGGTCTTCGAAATGACCTACCGTTTCGATGATACTTTTCCAAAACGAGAAATATGTAGCATAACGACCAGCCAGAGAACCTTATACAAGCATATCTGGTCAGTCTCTTAATAATGATGCATCATAGGTTAATCCTAATCATTGAGCTGTACCATTTTTTTTGTTTTTATTTGTTTCGATTTGTATCCCGCCCTCCCCGAAGGCTCAGGGCGGCTAACAAGGGCATGAATGCCAATTTAAACAATATAAAACAATATATACCATAATAACAGGATGTCTCAAACAGGCAGAATACTGCTTAATCACGCTAGTAGCTAGGGTCGCCAGGTCCCCTCACCGTCACGGCGGGGGGATTTGGGAGGCATTCTGGGGGTGGGCGGGATATTCGCATGTGATGTCCCTGACGTGATGACATCACCTGGAAGTGACATCATCATGTCCGCAACGTCGCACACAACTCTCCAGTTTCGGAGCAAAACCCTATGTTTTTTTTTGCCATCAAAACCCTAGAGTTTGCCCAAAAACCAGAGCATTGCTGCATGCGGTCCCCTGCATGACATCACCATCATGGAACAGCGGTCACCGAGGGTTTGGAGGGGGAGGTATTTGTGAATTTCCTGCCTTGCACAGGGGGTTGGAGTAGATGACCCCGGAGGTCCCTTCCAACTCTATGATTCTGTGTCTCTGTCACGGGTCTGGAGCGCAGGCAGAGGGAAGTCCGAGTTCAGTCCGGGGTCTGGAGCCAAAAGGGTGAAGCAGGAGCTGAGAGCAACAGTCCAAATCACAAACCAGGAGCAAGGTCGATCGAGCCAGGGTCAGAAGCCAGAAGTAGATAGCAGGAACGAGGTCTCAGAACCAGGGGGTGGAGAGCAGCAAGGCGTCATGGAGCAATGATAAGTTTGTGTCCACAAACGAAGGTCTCGGAACCAGGGGGGTTGAGAGCAGCAAGGCGTCATGGAGTAATGATGAGTTTGTGTCCACAAAGTCCACAAACTAAATAGCCCTCTGCTGCTGTTTCCAGTTAGCGCAGCGACACTGGCAGCCTGGCGTCTGTTAAAACTCAGGACTGACGGCTCGCCTTCTTCTCAGCCAAGCTGAGCGTCTTCTTGCTGCTAAGTCTTGCCGGAGCCTGTTTCGCAAGCGAGCCACCCTTGGGGGCGAATTGAGAGGGCTGTCTGTCTGCGTCTGCTGCTCGTCAGCCGTCTCTGTGCCAGGTGCCAGTGCAGGCTGTGGCGGTAAATCGCTGATCTCTGCAGCTTCAGAGGGGCCGGCTGTGGGTTCGGCTGGAGCTGGCAACGGTCCTTCCTCCGCACTGCTGGAAGCCCCCAAAACCAGGGGAAACGCCACTGGGATCTGGTGGCCGGCGACCCAACCAGTAGCCCCTTAAAGACTAACACATATTGTGGCAGGAGACGAGTTTTCGTGAGTCACTGATCACTTCTTCAGGACTTGCCACCATTTTTTCTTAGTCTTTAAGGGGCTACAGGACTCTTTTGCTCTTTTCTACTTATATTGAAAGGAGCTGCGGCTGCTCAAGTGGTTAAGACGCTGAACTGCAGGCTGCGGAAGGTCGGTAGGTCAGCAGTTCGAGACCCGGGAGTGCTGCATGACGGGGTGAGCTCCCGTCTCTAGTTCCAGCTCCTGCCAAGCTAGCAGTTCGAAAGCAAGAAATTGCAAGTAGATAAATAGGCACCACTTCGGTGGGAAGGTAACAGCATTCCGTTTGCCTTGCCGGCCACATGACCGTGGAAACGTCTTCGGACAGCGCTGGATCTTCGGCTTGGAAACGGAGATGAGCACCGCAACCCTAGAGTCGGATTCGACTGGCTTTTGAGCAAGGGAACCTTTACCTTTACCTTACTTATATTGAATCAGACCATCGCAGTCCCTCAAGGGTCTGTACTGTCTACTCCAACTGGCAATGGTTCTCCAGGGTTTCCAGTAGAGGTCTTCCCCACCACGGACTGCCTGCTCCTTTCAACCAGAGATACCAGGGACCAATGCTCCCTCTAAGCTGCGGAGTCTTGCGAGCAAAAATCCTACTTTGTGAGCTACTGGCATTAAAGATGTGGCCAAAGGATTTGGCTGCTGCATAAATTGGTTCGCTCTGGAGCCACCCTTCCTGAGCTGAGACAAAAATGGGTGAGCTGGAGGCTAAAAAACTATGAGCTAGCTCACACTAACTCAGCTTAGAGGGAACAGTGCCAGGGACTGAACCCTTGGCCTAGATATTCTCCCACTGAGCTACGGCTCCTCCCTAAATAGCAACCTTGTCCCGGAGCAAAGCAAAAGAACTAAGCCGTTCAGCTTCCCATTCTGGAGAGCCAGTCTGGTGTGGTGGTTAGGAGCGCGGACTCTCATCTGGGAGAACCAGGTCGGATTCCCCACTCCTCCACGTGCAGCTGCTGGTGTGATCTTGGGTCAGTCACAAGTTCTCTCAGAGCTGTTCTCTCAGGAGCAGTCCTCGAGAGAGCTCTCTCGGCCCCACCTGCCTCACAGGGTGTCTGTTGTGGGGAGGGGAAGGGAAAGGAGACTGTAAGCCGCTCTGAGACTCCTTCAGGTAGTGAAGGGCGGGATATAAATCCAATCTCCTCCTCTTTGTCTTCTCCTCCTCCTCGTCTTCTTTTTCTCCTTCTTCTTCTCCTCTTCTCCCTCTCCTCCTCCTCCTATTCTCCTTCTCTTCTCCTCCTCTTCCCCTCCTCCTCCTCCTCCTCTTCTCCTTCTCCCTCTCCTCTTCTTCTCCTCCTCCTTCTCCCTCTCCTCCTCCTCTTCTCCTTCTCCCTCTCCTCCTCCTCCTCTTCTCCTTCTTCTCCTCCTCCCTCTCCTCCTCCTCTTCTTCTTCTTCTCCTCCTCCCTCTCCTCCTTCTCCTCCTCTTCTTCTTCTCCTCCTCCTCTTCTCCTTCTCCCTCTCCTCCTCCTCCTTCTCCCTCTCCTCCTTCTCCTCTCCTCCTTCTTCTCCTTCTCCTCTCCTCTTCTCCTCCTCCTCTTCTCCTCCTCCTCCTCCTTCTCCTCTCCTCCTTCTCCTCCTCTTCTTCTTCTCCTTCTCTTCCTCTCCTCCTCCTCCTCTTCTCCTCCTCCTCCTCCTCTTCTTCTCCTTCTCCTCCTCTTCTCCTCCTCCTCTTCCTTCTCCTTCTTCCCCTGCCCAACATACCACCAGACTTGCTCCTATGCAAATGTACATCCTTGGGCATGCTTTGTGGTATCTCCCACTTAATGGAATGTCTTCCTCTACTTTTCTGCACAATGTATAAAACTGAATTGTTCAGGATGCACTTTAATAAAGGGAATAGGATTGCAGTTGCCACGCCTGTGCAAATTTAAGGCAGTTGAGATATGTGTATGTGTGTGTATATGTGTGTACACACACACACACCAACATGCACCTATTGGCTACTGGATTATTATACTGTTTTTATTATGTTGTGTTCTGTGTTTGCGATATAGTTGTATTGCATCGCTTCTAGGTGCCTTATATTGCACCCAGAAGAAAGTTTGGTGTAGTGGTGAAGTGCGCGGGCTCTAATCTGGGAGAACCGGGTTTGATTTCCCACTCCTCCACTTGCACCTGCCGGATGACCTTTGGCAAAGCATAGTTCTTTCAGAGCTGTTCTTGAAAGAGCAGTTCTGGAGAGAGCTCTCTCAGCCCCGCCTACCTCACAGGGTGTCCATTGTGGGGAGGGGGAAGGGAAAGGAGTTTGTAAGCCGCTCTGAGACTTCGAGTAAATGGCGGGGTATAAATCCAATATCTTCTTCTTCTGTTATTGTACTGTTTTCTATTTCTGGAATATACTTTAAATCTCCACAAGAAAAATAAATTATACAGGGAGGGAGGGAGGGAGGGAGGAAGGAAGGAAGGAAGGAATACCCCTGCCCAAGACCCTGGAGAACAGCTGCTGATCTGGATAGAGAATAGTGACTTTTTAAAAAATTTATACTTTTTATTTTAAGGATTTAACAACAGGACAAGGTAAGTACAATAGATGTCTGCAGATGAAGTACAAAAATAGGTTAGCAAAAACATTAATGCTTAACTATGCCCAGGCTGAAGACACCAGAGGCACTATATTACACACTACGAAATGTCTCTTAAGGCAACAATCGTATAATAAATACATATCTTTACAGGCAAATTTTAAATCAGTGTTCCGGAAGTAACTTCGGGTATTATCTTAGATCTAAGCCAAATAATGTTTCAGGTCCAAGTTTCAAAAGTAGAAGAAGAAGAAGAAGAGATTGGATTTATCCCCCGCCCTTCACTGCCCAAAGGCGTCTCAGAGCGGCTTACAAACTCCTTTCCCTTCCCCTCCCCACAACAGACACCCTGGGAGGTAGGTGGGGCTGAGAGAGCTCTTAACACAAACTGTCCTTGAGAGAACAGCTGTGCCAGAGCTTGTGACTGACCCAAGGTCACACCAGCAGGTGCAAGTGGAGGAGTGGGGGAATCAAACCCAGTTCTCCCAGATAAGAGTCCGCGCACTTCACCACTACACCAAACTGGCTCTGATCTGTATAAAGGATTTGCTGGAACTCCATCAGGTTCAACCATATAGTTAATGAGTGAATAACAGGATGCTATAATTTTTTCTGCAGATTTGCTGGGGGAGAGATTGAGTGTGCTAACTGATATTATGGACATAATGAAGTGGTCCCAAATACGATTTCCCTAGGATTGGATCATGGGGGGAAATTTGTCTAGCCAAGGGTCTGATGAAGAAGAAGAAGAAGAAGAGATTGGATTTATACCCTGGCCTTCACTACCCAAAGGTGTCTCAGAAGAAGAAGAAGAGATTGGATTTATACCCTGGCCTTCACTACCCAAAGGTGTCTCAGAAGAAGAAGAAGAGATTGGATTTATACCCTGGCCTTCACTACCCAAAGGCATCTCAGAGCGGCTTACAAACTCCTTTCCCTTCCCCTCCCCACAACAGACACCCTGTGAGGTAGGCGGGGCTGAGAGAGCTCTGACAGAAATGGCTCTTTTTTCAAGAACACCTCGTGCCAGAACTAGGGCTTGCCCAAGGTCATTCAGCCAGCTGCAAGTGGAGGAGTGGGGAATCCAACCCGGTTCTCCCAGATTAGAGCCCGCGCACTTCACCACTACACCAAACTGGCTCTCATGTGCAGCTTCATCGGTTGGTTGGTTGGTTGGTTGGTTGGTTGGCTGGCTGGCTGGCAGGCAGGCAGGCAGGCAGGCAGGCAGGAAGGAAGGAAGGAAGGAAGGAAGGAAGGAAGGAAGGACTGTCCAGGCAACTATTGCTACCTGGAGAGCTTCCATTATTTGGTTTCCTAACTGGGCTCCTGAAGGCAGCGGGAAAAACAGGAAGACCCACGATGAAACAGATGGACTCAATAAAGGAAACTGCTTTATTTTGCAAGGCCCGTATATGATGACAGGTCATTTGTTCACCGGGTCCCGTGAGTCGGAAGCCACTCCATGACCCACAACAACATGCACAATGGGGGCTTTTGTGCTCGCCCAGCAGGTGAGTTCCCGCTCCTCATTTCTGCCCGCCCCGTCGTCCTCATTCCAAGGCCCAGGATCTCCGCCAGGAAAAAAAACAAGGCGGTGCCAGTTAGACCGAGACGACGAAGGGGAAGACGGAACCAGACGGGAGAGGCTGGTTTGGCTGGGCGGAGGGAAGGATTCTCTGTTGTCAACAGCAGGCGCGGCGGCTCCGTCCTGTCGAGGGGTGTTGCAATAGTGAGGCAGGGAACCCTGAATGGAAGCAGCGGCCCGGATCGTGGCTGAGAGGAAGCTCCAGTGTCTTTGGAGGGCGGGCACCTGCCCTCTAGAGTTCACTGTAGGCACTGCTTCTTCGAAAGAGTTCGGGTCAGCATACATGGTGGTTACCCAGTTTGGTGTAGTGTTTAAGAGTGTGGACTCTGATCTGAGAGAACCGGGTTTGAGTTCCCACTCACAGAATCATAGAACGTTGGAGTTGGAAGGGACCTTGCAGGTCATCTAGTCTGACCCCCTGCACGCTGCAGGAGCGTAACCGAAAGAGAGCCCAGCGACATCCCCGAAAGGTGGTCGTCCAGCCTCCGCTTGAAAACGTCCAGCGAAGGAGCATCCACCACCTCCCAAGGCAGTCTGTCCCACTGCTCAGCCACTCTTACAGCGAGGAAGTTTCTCCTGATATTGAGCCAGTAACTCCTCCATATGCAGCTGCTGGTGTGACCTTGGGTCAGTCACAAGTTCTTTCAGAGCTGTTCTCTCAGGGGCAGTTCTCAGGAGAGCTCTCTCAGGGGGGAAGGGAAAAGGATTGTAAGCCACTCTGAGACTCCTTCGGGTAGTGAAGGGCAGGGCAGAAATCTAGTCTCTTCTTCTTCTTATAAAAGGTAAAGGTTCCCTTGCTCAAAAGCCAGTCGAATCCGACTCTAGGGTTGCGGTGCTCATCTCCGTTTCCAAGCCGACGAGCCAGCGCTGTCCGAAGACGTTTCCGTGGTCATGTGGCCGACATGACTAAACACCAAGGCGCACGGAACGCTGTTCCCTTCCCACTGAAGTGGTACCTGTTTATCTACTTGCAGTTTCTTGCTTTCGAACTGCTAGGTCAGCAGGAGCTGGAACAAGAGACGAGAGCTCACTCCGTCATGCGGCACTCTCGGGTCTCGAACTGCTGACCTACCGACCTTCCACAGCCTGCAGTTCAGCGTCGTAACCACTTGAGCCACCACAGGGTATAAATCCAGTCTCTTCTTCTTATAATTATTTGCAAATCCAGCCTGCAAAGAGGTAAGAAGGAGAGCTGCATTCTTCCTGGCCCCTCGTAGAGCAGCCTGCCTAAGTAGGTCATGAAGTCGGGTTGCCATCTCCAGGCCAAGAAATTCCTGGAGATTTGGGGGTGGAGCCTAGGGACGATAGGGTTTGGGGAGAGGAAGGACCTCAGCAAGGTCTAACGCCGTAGAGTCCAGTTTCCAAAGGAGCCATTTTCTCCAGAGGAACTGGTCTCTGTAGTCAGGAGATCCGTTGTAATTCTAGGCAGTCTCCAGGGCCCACATGGAGGTTGGCAACGCCTACCATCCTGCAGACTACGTAAAACAGAATTATCCCAGAGGACATTTTCTGCATAGGCAATGGGACAACAAATTCAGGTGGGTCTCTGTGTTGGTCAGAAGCAGAAGAACAAAATTTGAGTCCAGCGGCACCTTTAAGACCTACGAAGATTTATTCAAGGTATAAGCTTCCGCGTGCGTGTACACAACAGCTTATCCCTTCAATAAAACTTTGTGGGCCGCATCGGTGCCACGGGACAGCAAGTGATCGCAGAATGATTCAGGAAGGTGCTCTTATAAAGAGAACAGGACTGTCCCCGAGGCCGCTGTGTATGCCGTAAATATTATCTGTTTACGGTCTGCGCTATCCTGTCCTTATTGCCTCGTTTTCCCACTTCTGTAACTCGGTTTTCGGCCTCCCTTGACAAGCCGTGTCTGGGCTTTTTTTGTGCTGGTGCTCAGTTTTCTAATCCTAGCCCCACGGCCTTGCTGATAAGAACGTAAGAGATGCCATGTTGGATCAGTCCAGTGGCCCATCTAGTCCAACACTCTGGGTCACACAGTGGCCAAAACCCAGGGGCCAAAAAAAGAGAGGGGAAAAAAACTGAACCTAAAACCTAGAATCCAGAACCTGACAAAGGTTAGTCAAATGTGGGAAAGGGGGCCAATGTTAAAAACTTGATAAAGGAAATATAAAAATACATGTATTTATTAAACACAACTTTAAAAATATATAAGGGCCCAGTCACACATTATTTATAAGTATCAAATGCTAAAACTCAAGGGCTTGTAAACCTGACCTGACGCGTTTCGGCCTACATAGGCCTTCCTCAGAGGTCAATAATGAGGAACATATTGGCTATTATAAAAAACATATAGTACAATCATACACAATCATATACAGGGCATAAATACAATAAGGACCAGAAGCAAGTTGTTTCAAGATAACCCACCAGGCATAGAGCAAGAAAATACAAATGAGGCCTCTATTAATGCAATCACATGCCCAGTGGTTCTCAGATATAAACTTCTGGTCCAGGAAACACCTTCCTATGATTGTAGGGGCCATCAGGAGGTCCACCAGTGGGGCCAGAACTCCAGAAGCCCTCCTACTGTTGCCCCCCCAGGCACCAAGAAGACAGAGCATCACTGCCGCAGACATAAGAATGTAGGAGAAGCCATGTTGGATCAGGCCAGTGGCCCATCCAGTCCAATACTCTGGGTCACACAGTGGCCAAAACCCTTGGGCCATCAGGAGGTCCACCAGCGGGGCCAGAACTCCAGAAGCCCTCCCGCTGTGGCCCCCCCAACACCAAGAAGACAGAGCATCACTGCCCTAGACATAAGAAGATAAGAGAAGCCATGTCGGATCAGGCCAGTGGCCTATCCAGTCCAACACTCTGTGTCACACAGTAAGGAAAGCCCAGGTACCCTCAGGAGGTCCACCAGCAGAGCCAGAACTCCAGAAGCCCTCCCACTGTGGCCCCCCCAAGCACCGAGAAGACAGAGCGCCACTGCCCCAGTGTTCCTCATATAGCTCGTGGCTAATAGTCATGCCGGCCACATGACCACGGAAACGTCTTCGGACAGCGCTGGCTCTTCGGCCTTGAAACGGAGATGAGCACTGCAACCCTAGAGTCGGATTCGACTGGCTTTCGAGCAAGGGAACCTTTACCTAATAGCCACTCAGTGACCTCTACTCAGTGAGGAAAGCGGCCTAGCAGGAAGGCATGCATTTGCATCCATTTGCATTTGCGTCTGTATCCTGCTTTTCCTCTTCCCCACTGGGACTCAAAGGGGTTCATGGAACACTGTTGTTCCCATCTTCCTTCTCTCACAACAACAACCCCATAAGGTGGGCTAGTCCGAGTGTCGGTGAGAGGCCCAAGGTCGTCTGGTGAGCCAGTCTGGTGTAGTGGTGAGAACCGTGGACTCTAATCTGGGAGAACCGGGTTTGATTCCCCTCTCCTCCACATGCAGCTGCTGGTGTGACCTTGGGTCAGTCACAAGTTCTCTCAGAGCCGTTCTCGAGAGAGAGCTCTCTCAGCCCCACCTACCCCACAGGGTGTCTGCTGTGGGGAGGGGAAGGGAAAGGAGATTGTAAGCTGTGCTCTGAGACTCCTTCGGGTAACGAAGGGCGGGGTTTAAATCCATCCTCCTCTTCCTCCTCCTCTTCTTCTTCTGTAGGACTGGGGATTCGAACCTGGGTCACCAGGGTCCTCAGTCCGCCGCTCTATTCACTGTATGCTCCGCTGAATGAACAGTGCCGGACCCTTTCTGTCTGTTTTCTTCAGCGAGTCTGTGGTCAGGAATAAACGGTCGCATCCGGAGCATCACACATCGCCCCTTCGGGGCAGGCATGCAGGACCCAGGGTGGAAAGTTCGCCAGGCCTTTCCGCAGTGCCAAGAAAAGTTTGCCTCATCCTCCCTGGCTCTAACCACGCTGTCCCTCGCCGGCCTCCCCCCCTGTCAGTCCTGTTGTTCTTTCCTATCATTCTTCGAGCCGCCCGCCGTGGAGAAGGAGACCTCTGGGGAACTCTGGCGGGTGGCGTCAGGCGGAAAGTGGTCAGCGCATAGGAGCATTACAGGCCAGGCAGGAGACGTGGGAGGCAGGCGGTGCGCCTTCCCCACACGAAGGCCTGCCGGAGGGACGGTCCAGGTGGGTTTCGGCTCCAGTTGTCGGAAAGCGTAACGCTCAAGCCGGCCTGTGAGACGACGGAACCCGGGAGGGTGCCGGAAACGGCAACGTTTTCGACAGCGGGGTGTGGGGAAATGTTCAGAAACGAGGCGGAGAGTTCCCCTGCGGTTAAGGGCTTTGCTTCGGCGGTGGTCAAGCGGCCGTGGCGGCCGGACTGCTGATCACGAAGATGTCGCGTTGGTCTGAAAGGACCGGAAGGTCTTCTCCGAACTTCTGACTGCAAATTTTTCTTCTGGTTTAAAAGCGGAGACGCGTCTCGCTGTTATGCCCTGAAAGGTTTATTTCGAGCGTGATGTCAGATTGAGAAGAGTCCCCTCCCCATGATTCCCTTTCAGTCATGGCTGAGCAGAAGAAAGCGAGACCAGAACAGGAAATCATGCAGAGAGGCATTGTTCATCCTCCCTCCCTCTCTCTCTCTTTTGTGTCATGCTAGTAGGGTTTAGATTTCTTTTTTCCCTGTACCCAGTTTGGGAATAATCAGAGAACAAAAAGTCAGTCAAATTCAATCTCTGATTAGCTCAGCCCGAGTAAGAATTTTGAAGTATGCAGACTTTTTTTTTTTTTTAAGAAAATTTATTAACAGAATATAATAACATGTTCCATATTTAACAACCAATTCTTAACATATCCTTTTCTAAAAAATTTTATCCCCCCACCCCGGCTTCCAGCGATGTTCCACCCCCATTAACATTTCTATCAATATTTTCTTACATTCAATTCATATTCAATAATCAAATCTTAACTTTCAATATTTTCCTTTTCTATTTTTCACTATTAGGTAACTTTTCTATTACAATCCCCTTTCTTACAACACTTCTATTCTTAATAATTATCAAAACAGAGCAATCTATTTTTCACATCCCAATTAAGTTCTAAATAATCTGTTAAGTCTTTCCAATCTGCTAAAAATTCTTCATCCTCTTTTCCGTGAAGTTTTCTTGTCAACTTATGCAGACTTTTGAGCTTCACAGAACTCTTTTTCGTGGCACAGTGACAACAATTTGGGAAACACAGGGTGTAGTTATTACGAGTTTGGCTAGAAAAGGCAGCCAGGATAAAAATGAACCGTAGCAAAATCACATTTACGTGCTTCGGCGGAACTTAAAGACCTGTTTGCCTTTAAATGCCTGGACACTGCTGAAAGGGGCGTGAGATTTGTGTGATGGAACTACCAATATTTACAAGTGCTCCTTTTTCAAATCAGCGGTCAAGCAGGCAGCAAGATGTCAGGGAGAATCTGATCTCTGGTCGTCGATCAGGTGCAGAAGAGGCTGGGCCTTTCGCACTGGTACCTAACCCCTGCACAACTAGCCCACTCAGACTTCACAATATCTCCGGCCTGCTGGAAACAATGTGGGGAACAGGAGGACTTCTCTACCATGGCTGGTGGTCCTGTAAGCTAAAGTAAAGGTAAAGGTTCCCTTGCTCGAAAGCCAGTTGAATCCGACTCTAGGGTTGCGGTGCTCAAAGCCGAACAGCCAGCGCAGTCCGAAGACGTTTCCGTGGTCATGTGGCTGGCATGACTAAACACCAAGGCGCACGGAACACTGTTACCTTCCCACTGAAGTGGTACCTATTTATCTACTTGCAATTTCATGCTTTTGAACTGCTAGCTTAGCAGGAGCTGGAACTAGAGACGGGAGCTCACTCCATCATGCGGCCACTCGGGTCTTGAACTGCTGAACTACTGACCTTCCACAGCCTGCAGTTCAGCGTCTTAACCACTTGAGCCACCGCAGCTAGTGCTAGGTAAATTTTGGACTCAGATTCAAAACCAAACCCTTATAACCACTGGTCGTTTGATTCCCTGGAATTAATTCTTCTAATGAGTCATACTCATATCTTTTTAGTTGTATCAAACAGAGACTGTTAGACTGGGAGAAACTTAAATTATGTCCAACTAATCCTTATACGTGCTCTCCAGCCACACTGGGTCTCGATATCTTACCCGCCCGGGGAAATGCCGACTGCCACTTTGGGGTCAGGAAGCAATTTTTCTCCAGGCCAGTTTGGCCAAGGATCCTGGAGGGTTTTTCGCCATCTTCTGGGCGTGGAACAGTGGTCTCTGCAGGTTTGGAGGGGGAGGTATTTGTGAATTTTCTGCCTTGTGCAGGGGCTGGGCTAGATGGCCCCTGGAGGTCCCTTCCAGCTCTATGGTTCTATGATTTTCTGTGATAAGATGCTCCATTATTTATTGGACCTAACGACTCCGAACCACTGTAGGGCGTTTATGCTGGCCAGATTAAATGCATTCCCCTCTAAAGTCTTACAGGGGAGATATCATCGAGTACCCCCGAGTGAAAGACTCTGAGCCTGCGGAGCAAATACCCCCGACTCAATTCGGCATCTATTGCTCCACTGTTCTTGGTATGACAGTCTCTGTAAGGAACTATTTCAAAAGCTCTCTTTATCCCTTGACTATTTGATCAATCCTTCTTTCTGTCGGCATTTATTGGGTGACAGTAAGCGGGAGACGACTGAGGCTGTAGCCAGCTTTTCGGCAGATATTCTCAAATCCAAACCTGACCAAGTATGACTTTATGTGTAGTTATTTACATATGGTAAATCCTCTTTCCATTCTTTTTTTAAAAAGTAGTTTTTTATTTTCAAAAACATACAAAACGAACAAACGTACAAACGTAAAACGGGTACCTTGTTACATATCATTTTTCCTCTCTCCATTAAACTACCTCATACATAATTTAAAACTATGTCAACTTTCCACCTTATGCATATAATATTTTGCAAATATAGTAAAGGTAAAGGTTCCCTTGCTCGAAAGCCAGTCGAATCCGACTCTAGGGTTGCGGTGCTCATCTCCGTTTCCAAGCCGAAGAGCCAGCGCTGTCCGAAGACGTTTCCGTGGTCATGTGGCCGGCATGACTAAACACCAAGGCGCATGGAACGCTGTTACCTTCCCACCGAAGGGGTACCTATTTATCTACTTGCAATTTCTTGCTTTCGAACTGCTAGGTTGGCAGGAGCTGGAACTAGAGACGGGAGCTCACTCCATCTTGCGGCACCTGGGTCTTGAGCTGCTGAACTACTGACCTTCCACAGCCTGCAGTTCAGCGTCTTAACCACTTGAGCCACCGCAGCTCCTTTTGCAAATATATAAGTATATAATTCTTATTTTCTATTAACGTAACCTTTGTCAAAGCATATTGATATATTCTTCCATTAGCTATATATAGTTATATGGTTCTTATTTTCTTCTGGCTTGGATTATCTAAACGTCTCCCTCTCTCCATATAATATTTTGCAAATGTATAAATATATACTTCTTTCCATTCTGTATATACTTGATTATGTATGTGATGCCATTAAAGGTTGGAATTGAATTGAATTGTTCTCAGTCTGTGGGAAAATTACGAAATCTCCAAACCAAAACAAGAACTAATTATGATACTGTTAAGCGCTGCTAAATGCCTTATTGCATTACACTGGAGATCTACGTCAATTCCAAGAATGTAAGAATGGCGCTTGACGTTATGGGACTTATTTATCCTGGATAAGATTATACACCACTTGGATAAATTTAGAGGTACCTCAGGCCAATCCAGTCCTCCTAGAGAAGGCAACCTCTAATGCTCAAGTGTGTCGGTCCGCTCTCTCAGATGATTGCTATGTTCGAAGTAAACACCATCTCCCTCTTCTCTGCTCACACTACATGGATTGTATCTATTCCTTAGTCTAACACACTTTTCCACCGCTGGTGTGACTCTGTGTTGTTTGACAAACTTTGCAGCCCCTGCATCTGTATTTCTAGTTTACTGTGTTTAGTTGTTCACACTCAGTTTTACTGATGGTTTGTAGCCTTACACAGTTTGCACACAGTTTGTAGCCTTACACAGTTTGCACACAGTTTGGTGTAGTGATTAAGTGCACGGACTCTAATCTGGGAGAACCAGGTTTGATTCCCCACTCCTCCACTTGCAGCTGCTGGATGACCTTGGGCAAGCCATAGTTCTGTCAGAGCTGTCCTTGAAAAAGAGCGGTTTCTGTCAGAGCTCTTTCAGCTGCCTACCTCGCAGGGTGTCTGTGGTGGGGAGGGGAAGGGAAAGGAGTTTGTAAGCCGCTCTGAGACTCTGAGTGAAGGGCGGGGTATAAATCCAATCTCCTCCTCCTCTTCCTCCTCCTCTTCTTCTTCTTATTAGTTGCTGTAGATTTTCCGGGTTGTGTGGCCGTGGTCTTGGCATTGTAGGACCTGACGTTTCGCCAGTAGCTGTGACTGGCATCCTCAGAGGTATCACACAGAAAGATGGAGGACTCGCTGTGTCCAGGTGAGCAGAAAAATGGTAGGCAAGTAATTTATTTCTACCCTGGAAGGTGGGGTGGGGCTGCGTCATTATCTTGTGGAGTTCTCCAGGCTATGAACATGCTAAAGGAGGCGCTTTCCTGAGGAGGTTCTTTTGTCTATGGATTGTTTCCTGAGGAGGTTCTTTTGGGTGTGGAATGGCTATCATCTAATCTTATCTGTAGTGCTATTGCCAGCTGTAGAGCCTTTTGTGTTTTTCAGGACAGGAAACCAGGCCCTATTTATTTTTAAACTCTCTTCTTTCCTGTTGAAATTGTGTTTATGTTTATGAATTATTGTTGTTGTTGTTGTTGTTGTTGTTATTATTATTATTCTGTTTAATATTTCAGTTCTGTATACTTTGGTGATTGTCCTCGGTTCTATTGAAAAGCTGTAATCGATAATTAAATAAAATATCTATATTTTAAAAAAGGAGGCCGGGCCATCTTCCTGCTTTAGTCTCCTTCGTTCCCCATCAGTGATCAAATCTGATTCCTCCACCGCTCGGGGCAGCGCATTCTGAACTCCTGGCCTCCCAAGCCCACATCGGATCAAATCACTCTCCAGTCCGGGGTCAGCCATGCCCGTGGCTTGGAGGCTTGTTCTTCCCCGTCGCTCGGGTCTTGAGCGGAGAAGCTCACGTCTTGCTAGCCGAGAGGAGAACCGGAGATGCGTCTCCCTCTGACACTGGCTGTCCTCGGATGGCCTTTGCCTCTCCAGTGGCAGGCCAAAGTTTTCCTTCCCTGAGCTGTCACAGTGACAAAAGGAGGCCTTGGGTTAAGGCTGACTGCGGTTGCCAATCTCCAGGTGGGGCCTGGAGACCTCTCAGGATTACAACTGATATCCAGTAGAAAAGAGGAGGCATACAGGTACAGCTGGTTTGGTGTAGTGGGTAGGAGTGCAGATTCTGATCCAGGAGAATGGAGTTTGATTCCCTAATCCTCCACGTGCAGCTGCTGGTGTGACCTTGGGGCAGTCATAAGCAGTGTCCCCTCTAAGCTGAGTTAGTGTGAGCGAGCTCACAGTTTTTTAGCCTCTGGCTCACAGATTTTTGTCTTAGCTCAGGAAGAATGGCTCCAGAGTATACTAATTTATGCAGCAGCCAAATCGCTCGCTCGCAACTTTAATGCCGGTAGCTCACAAAGTAGAATTTTTGCTCACAAGACTCCAAAGCTTAGATGTGAGCATTGGTCAGAGCTGTTCTCTCAAGGGCAGTTCTCCAGAGAGCTCTCTCGGCCCCACTTACCTCACAGGGTGTCTGTTGTGAAGAGGGGAAGGGAAAGGAGTTTGTAAGCCGCTCTGGTGCCAGCTTGGTGTAGTGGTGAAGTGCGCGGGCTCTAATCTGGGAGAATCGGGTTTGATTCCCCACTCCTCCACTAGCAGCTGCTGGATGACCTTGGGCGAGCCATTGTTCTGGCATGGCTGTTCTTGAAAAAGAGCCGTTTCTGTCCGAGCTCTCTCAGCCCGCCTACCTCACGGGGTGTCTGTTGTGGGGAGGGGAAGGGAAAGGAGTTTGTAAGCCACCCTAAGACTCCTTCAGGTAATGAAGATTGGGGTATGAATCTAATTTCCTCCTCCTTCTCTGCTTCTTCTTTATGAGTATATGTATTTTTTGTGTGTGTGTGAGCTTGTGTGCCTGGAAGTCATGGTGACTTCTGGCGACCCCTAGTGGGGCTTGGATGTTTCAGAGAGGTGGCCTGATATTGCCTGCCTCTGCATCCTGGCCAGGTCCCTAGCTACCGTGGGGCTTTTCGGGGCTCCGCCCCCTTTCTTAAAGGCACAGCCCCACAAGAATTTCTCCTGTAAATGCTTTTTTCAGTCATTTTAAAGCATGTTTTTAAAGGTGTGTGCTCCTTTAAGCAGAGTTAAGCAGACTATTTCCCACACTGAGCAAGGAGGTTGGAGTAGGTGACCTCTAGGATCCCATCTAACTCTGTGGCAAGAAACTGGTCTCCTTTAAGAGAGTTTTTCTCTGCCTAAGGGTTAGCTTTCTTGACTATAGAAGTCCTCACCCCCAACTGCTGGCTTGTTCTCAGAATGGTTGCTTAGACTGGCAGAAGTGCAGCAGCTGAGAACTGTCCTCTAAAGTGGTTGACAGCTTGCAGTTCAGAGATCTATCCTGACAACAGCTTTCTACTGGATAAATGGCTTTTCTTTCTGCACGGAGAACTTCCGCCCCACCAGAAAGGAATCTGCCCCACGAGCCGCAAAATCCTGGCCATAGGCCTGGCCCTGATATTCCTTGGAGGTCTCCCTTCCAAGTACTTGCCAGGGCTACCCAGGTCAGGGCCTACGTGGCTATTCATCTTGAACCAATCTCCAGACGGGAGAGATCAGTTCCCCTGGAGAAAACCACAGCTTTGGAGGGTGGTCTCTATGGCATTATATCCCACTGAGGTGCCCGCCTTCCTCAAACCCTGTACTCTCCAGGCTCAACCCCAATCCTCCAGGAATTCTGCAACCCAAAGTTGGCAACCCTAGGCTGGATGTCCAGGAGGGCGGGGGGAGGAAGGCTTTGGTCTCTCCAGTGGCCAACCAAGAGGCAAAGAAAGGTGTCATGAAGGGGCATCCAACCAGGATCATAGAATCCTAGAACCGTAGAACGTTAGAGTTGGAAGGGACCTTGCAGGTCATCTAGTCCAACCCCCTGCACTCTGCAGGAGCGTAACCAAAAGATAGCCCTACATACCTACAACATACCCGAAAGATGGTCGTCCAGCCTCCATTTGAAAACGTCCAGCGAAGGAGCATCCACCACCTCCCGAGGCAGACTGTTCCACAACATGGTGGACTGGTTGTTTTGGATTAGTATCTGGAAGACCTGGGTTCGAATCTCCCCTGCCACGGATGCTAACTGGGTGATCTTGGCTAAACACCCACTCTCAACCGAACTTACCTCAAGGATAAAATGAAGGAGAGGAACACAGTATAAGCCGCTTTGGGTCCCCCTGGGCGAGACAAGTGAGGTACAAATGAATTAAATAAATACACTAAAAATAAATACAGCAAAGAAATAGATGTCCGCTCTTATTGTAATTAGAATAAATATTAGTGATGAGTTTAATTAATAAATAAATCATATATGCAGCAAACAAACAGCCGTCCAATCTTATTGTATAATTAGAATAAATATTAGTGATGAGTTTAATTAATAAATAAATCATATATGCAGCAAACAAACAGCTGCCCACTCTTATTGTATAATTAGAATAAATATTAGTAAAGGTAAAAGTTCCCTTGCTCGAAAGCCAGTCAAATCCGACTCTAGGGTTGCGGTGCTCATCTCCATTTCAAAGCCGAAGAGCCAGCGCTGTCCGAAGACGTTTCCGTGGTCATGTGGCCGGCATGACTAAACGCTAAGGCGCACGGAATGCTGTGACCTTCCCACCAAAGTGGTACCTATTTATCTACTTGCAATTTCTTGCTTTCGAACTGCTAGGTTGGCAGGAGCTGGAACTAGAGATGGGAGCTCACTCCGTCATGCGGCACTCTCAGGTCTTGAACTGCTGAACTACTGACCTTCCACAACCCGCAGTTCAGCGTCTTAACGACTTGAGCCACCGCAGCTCCTTAAATATTAGTAAGGAATGTAGTTAATAAATAAATTATATATGCAGAAAATAAATAGCTGTCCACTCTTATTGTATAATTAGAATATTAGTAATAGATTTAGGTAATCAATTAAAAATAAATACAGCAAAGAAACAGGTGCCCCCTCTTACTATAATGAGAATATTAGTAATGTGTTTAATTAATACATAAATCATATATACGGCAAACAAACAGCTGCCCACTCTGATTGTAATTAGAATAAACATTAGTAATGAATTTAATTCATAAATAAATTATATATACAGCCAATAAATAGCTGTCCACTCTTATTGTAGTATAATTAGAATATTAGTAATAGATTTAGATAATTCATTTAAAATAAATACAGCAAAGAAACAGGTGCCCCCTCTTATTATAATTAGAATATTAGTAATGTGTTTAATTAATAAAGAAATCATATATACAGCCAAACAAACAGCTGCCCACTCTTATTGTAATTAGAATAAATATCAATAATGGATTTAATTCATAAATAAATTATATATACAGCCAATAAATAGCTGCCCACTCTTATTGTATAATCAGGATAAATATTAGTAACAGCTTCAAATAATTCATTAAAAATAAACACAGCAAACAAATCGTCGCTGACTCTGATTATTAATTAAATAAGCCTCAGTAATGGGAAATAAAAAGCCCTATGATTAGTGCTGTTCACACTGATGAGAATTAATCAGTTATTATTATTTAACAATAACAGCTGCAATGAAGGGCCCCAAAAGGGGGCGAGGCCTAGTCCTGGTTGCCAAGGAGGCCGCCCCCCGGTTGCTAAGGACTCCTTCCCGCCCCGCCCCTCCGCTCCCAAACCCCGGCGGCCATTTTCCGGCCGCCTCCCTTCCCTCCTCTTCCCGCCCATTCCTCTCCGGGGCGGGCTCGCCGGCTAGGCCACGCCTCCTGGGGCGGGGCGAGGGTGGCCGGGAGGAGGAGGGGGCGTGGCGAGGGGGAAAGCGGCGGCGGCGGCGGGGAGCGGCCGGCCCGCCTCGAGCGCGAGCCAATGGGAAGCGCCGGGGGCGGGGCCTCGGCCCGGGGCTCAGGTAACAGGTTGCGCCCTGGAGCGGAGGAGGACAGAAGGTGCGAGGAGCGGCCGCGGAGAGGTGAGTCGGCTGGGCGCCCCTCTTTTTTTTTCTCCTTACGCGAAGTAGTCCCTCCACTCCAGGTAAACCCCCCCCTCAGCTTCGCCTCCAGGTGGGGCGGGGTATGGGTGCGGGGTGGCCCTGGTGGGCAGTGCCCGCTGTTCATATCCCCCCCCAATGGAGGGGACCCTTTGTGTGGCCTGTGCCCTGACAGCCCCCCAAGTGGGGGGCTGGATACCCCCCCATGAGAGGAAAACTCCAACCCCCTGTGGTTTATTGTGCACCCCCATGGGGGGACTTTTGTGCATGGCCCTGGGGGTGGAGTGGCACCCGGGCTCCACTTGGCACCATTGCATACACACACAAACCCAAGCTCCTAGGCATCTCTCTTCCTTATTTGCAACAGCTGGGAACTGGGCGCCCTTCCAAGGGTGGGTCGCTGCCCGCAGCCGGGATGCTGAACCCACCTGGAGCCCCTGTGCTGTGGGGAGGGGCTTCTTTGGGGGTCCCCCGTCCCCTGCTTCCGTATGCATCCCCCCCGGGGCTGCTGCTGTTCCCCACTGCACATCTGCGGCATCCGTTTCCTGCAATCCTGCCTCCTGCCACCACCCCGGGGGAGTTATTTGCCCTCACTTTCTGGTCGTTGACCCTGACTGCTGGCCTAGAAGGGCTCCCTCCCTCCAGCTTGGTGCCTGGCCTCACCTCTAGGGCTGGTACGGCCCTCTCTGGGGTGCCCTCCCTTGACCACTGCTTTCCCCACCTGTGATTTCAGCCTCGGGTTCCTGGTATTGTGCCTATGAGATGTCGGAGTCCCCTTGGGTAGGACTTTGCCCCCTAACCCTGGGGGCAGAGAGGGCCGTTGCCCCCTGTGTCCCCCCTCCAGAGAACTCTGACACTTCTTCCCCTAGAACCGCAGGGACCCTGTTTCCCTAGTCACTTCTTCCCCCATAACCGCAGCGACCCTGTTTCCCTAGTCACTTCTTCCCCCATAACCGCAGGGACCCTGTTTCCCTAGTCACTTCTTCCCCCATAACCGCAGGGACCCTGTTTCCCTAGTCACTTCTTCCCCCATAACCGCAGGGACCCTGTTTCCCTAGTCACTGCTTCCCCCATAACCGCAGGGACCCTGTTTCCCTAGTCACTGCTTCCCCTATAACCGCAGGGACCCTGTTTCCCTAGTCACCTCTTCCCCCATAACCGCAGGGACCCTGTTTCCCTAGTCACTTCTTCCCCCATAACCGCAGGGACCCTGTTTCCCTAGTCACTTCTTCCCCCATAACCGCAGGGACCCTGTTTCCCTAGTCACTTCCCCCATAACCGCAGGGACCCTGTTTCCCTAGTCACTGCTTCCCCTAGAACCGCAGGGACCCTGTTTCCCTAGTCACTGCTTCCCCTAGAACCGCAGGGACCCTGTTTCCCTAGTCACTGCTTCCCCTAGAACCGCAGGGACCCTGTTTCCCTAGTCACTGCTTCCCCTAGAACCGCAGGGACCCTGTTTCCCTAGTCACTGCCGCCCAAAGTTTCCCCTCCTGTTGTATGACATACTTTCTCCGGCTGCCCCACCTGGATGTAAACTTTGGGGTCGCTCTGGTGCCTTAGCCTGCCCTGTTTGCCGTCTGCCCCACCCCTGTCTGCGTGGATCGAGCAGCTGCCGACTTTGTTCTCCCCAGGTGCCTTCTGTTCCGTCTGGGTGGGGAGAGATCCCGGTTGCCTGTCGGCTCCGGAACGCAGACCGGTTTTGTCAAGTGTGATGCCGGTGGCTGGAACTGGAAATATTTTTCCCGAAGACCTAGGAATCGGGGTTGGAGGGACTCCTTCGGACTCATTGCGTTGCTGGGTGGTCGCTTTTGTTGGGACTCGGGTCTTGTTCGGTGGATAGATTTCTGCAGTGTGGTTTCGGCAACCGCAGGCAAACCCGCAAGGGCTGAGGAAGGGGTTTTGTTGGCGCTCTCTCGGCGAGGGGTGATTGTTTCTGGGACCGCAACGCTTGTGTGTCAATGGCTGCCCTTTTGCAAAGAAGGAACTTTGGCCTCTGAGGTTTGACTGGGCGGGCCCGAAACACAGCCTGTGCCGGGTTCGGGAAGAGCTTTGGTAGAGAGGACCTGTCGCCAGCCTCCAGGTGGGACCTGGAGATTTGGGATCACACCTGATTGCAGAGATCAGTTTCCCCTGGAGAAAGTGGCTGCTTTGGAGGGTGGACTCTCCGTGGCATTGTATCCCACCGAGGCCCTACTTTTCCCTAAACTCCGCCCTCCCCAAGCCGTGCCCCAAATCTCCAGGAATTTCCCAACCTGGAGTTGGCAACCCTTGCTAAAGCAACCTTGTGTGCCCCCAAAGCTCCTGGCACAGACAAACTGCGCTCCTTCTCCGTTGCTTACTCCTTTGCAAATGTTTGAGTGACGCAGGCCTTGTTTCTTTAAAGGGAACGCTGAAATCGGGACTCGGTCTGTGCCGGTAACGGCGCGAGCGACGCCTCTTGTGGTTCGGTCGCGCGGGATTGCTTGGCCAGTTCTGGAGAGGAGGTGGCGTGAGATAGGCAGACGGCCAGCAACCAGGGCTTCAGCAGCGTCTCTGTCGGGCAAGGTGGAAAGGAAATGACTCTGGGCAAGGTGGAAAGGAAATGACTCCGGGGTGTGCCACGGGGCATAAGCAAATGGGTTGCAGAGACGGGAACTGCGAGGTGGCGACCTGTTGCGCCAGGCCCGGAGTCCACCTCCTCCAGCATCCGGTTTGCTCTGGCGAGCAGCCAGAGGCCTCTAACAAGTGTCCTAGAAAGTGAGAAACATATGGTACGCTGCCCCTGTCTTTGGAGGCTCAGGGTGCCTGAGAGAGCCGGTTTGGTATAGTGGTGAGGAGCGCAGACTCTAATCTGGGAGAACCGGGTTTGTTTCCCCACTCCTCCACATGAAGCCGGCTGGGTGACCTTGAGTCAGTCACAAGTTATTTCGGAGCTGTTCGGAGTTTTCGAAAGAGAAGAAGAGATTGGATTTATACCCCGCGCTTAACTGCCCAAAGGAGTCTCAGAGCAGCCTACGTTCCCTTCCCCTCCCCACAAGAGAGGCCCTGTGAGCTGTGTTCCCTCCAAGCTGAGTTAGTGCGAGCTAGCTCAGTTTTTTAGCCTCCGGCTCACACATTTTTGTCTTCGCTCAGGAAAGATGGCTCCAGAGCAAACTAATTTATGCAGTGGCCTGCTCACAACTTTAAGGCCAGTAGCTCACAAAGTGGAATTTTTTTTGCTCACAACACTCCACAGCTTAGAAGGGAGCATTGCCTGTGAGGTAGACGGAGATGAGAGAGCTCTCTCGAGAACTGCCCTTGAGAGAACAGCTCTGAAAGAACTGGTGACTGACCCAAGGTCACACCAGCAGCTGCGTGTGGAGGAGGGGGAAATCAAACCCGGTTCTCCCAGATTAGAGTCTGTGCTCTCTCAGCCCCACCTACTTCACAGGGTGTCTGTTGTGGGGAGAGGAAGGGAAGGAGATTGTAAACCGCTCCGAGACTCCTTTGGGTAGTGAAGAGCGGGGTATAAATATAAGTTCTCTCTCTCTCTTCTCTATTGTGTTTGCTCCATGCATCCGGCAACTCTGAGGGCTTCCCGTATGGTCCAGTTGAATCCTGCCAGGCTGTTCCGCTAACAGCGGGTTGGGTCTATGGCATCCACCCCGTTATCCCACATTCTGCAGTTCGTGGGTTTCATCGCTGTCTCCCACAGAAGTAGCTTTGCTTGCTTGGTGCTTTCACGCGCTCCGAATTCGGCACTTCCCGTCCACTTTAGTGATCGTTTGCGAGTGCGTTTTCCCGGTTCGCACGCTAAAAACCCAGTGGCAAAGTGCGTTGGAAGCGCATAATTCAGTGTGCGTGAGAACCTCAGGGACCCTCCCTTGCCTTGGGACGGAGACCCCTAAGGGGGGGGTCTCTGCCAAACCCTCCATTGTGTGTGTGTCGTCCCCCCACCGGACTGGGAGGCTGTTCTGACTTGGGAGTGAGTCAGCGGGCAGCGCCTGTGTGGCCGGCCGTTCCGCCTTGACTCACTTCAGAAAAATGCTTTAAAAAGTCAGAGCTGGCCAGTTTTATTTATGCGCCTTGCTGTTAGCTCGGACGGGCGGGATTAAGCCGCGTTTTTTGATAACGGGGCCAGATAAACGGCACGCACCTCCTCCTGGCACACAATGCCGTCCTTGTGTTTCCAAGTCATATGATTGTGTGTGTGTTTGTCTCCCCCCCCCCCTCCCCGGGCCCAATTCTGCTAATCTTTTCAGGTGTAGTGCATTAAAAACACTACTTCACCCTTCTACACGTGTTTACAAGATTTACGAGAGCCAGTTTGGTGTGGTGGGTAGGAGCGCGGACTCTAATCTGGGAGAACGGGGTTCGATTCCCCACTTCTCCATGTGCAGCTGCTGGGGTGACCTTGAGTCAGTCACAAGTTCTCTGAGAGTTGTTCTCTCGAGCAGTCCTCGAAAGAGCTCTCTCAGCCCCACCTACCTCACAGGGTGTCTGTTGTGGGGAGGGGAAGGGAAAGGAGTTTGTAAGCCGCTCTGAGACTCCTTTGGGTAGTGAAGGGCAGGGTATAAATCCAATCTCCTCCTGAGAGCCAATTTGGTGTAGTGGTTAAGTGTGCGGACTCTAATCTGGGAGAACTAGGTTTGATTTCCCCACTCCTCCACATGCAGCTGCTGGAGTGACCTTGAGTCAGTCACAAGTTCTCTCAGAGCTGTTCTCTCAAGGGCAGTCCTCGAAAGTGCTCCCTCAGCCCCACCTACCTCACAGGGTGTCTCTTGTGGGGAGGGGGAGGGAAGGAGATTGTAAGTCGCTCCGAGACTCCTTTGGGTAGTGAAGGGTGGGGTATAAATCCAATCTCCTCCTCTTCCTGAGAGCCAATTTGGTGTAGTGGTTAAATGCACGGACTCTAATATGGGAGAACTAGGTTTGATTTCCCCACTCCTCTGCTTGCAGTTGCTGGGGTGACCTTGGGTCAGTCACAAGTTCTCTGAGAGCTGTTCTCTCAGGGGCAGTCCTCGAAAGAACTCTCTCAGCCCCTCACAGGGTGTCTGTTGTGGGGAGAGGAAGGGAAGGGAGTTTGTAAGCCGCTCTGAGACTCCTTCAGGTAGCAAAGGGTGGGGTATAAATCCAATCTTCTCCTGGGAGCCAATTTGGTGTAGTGGTTAAGTGTGCGGACTCTAATCTGGGAGAACTGGGTTTGATTCCCCACTCCTCCGCATGTAGCTGCTGGGGCGACCTTGGGTCAGTCACAAGTTCTCTGAGAGTTGTTCTCTCGAGCAGTCCTTGAAAGAGCCCTCTCAGCCCCACCTACCTCACAGGGTGTCTGTTGTGGGGAAGGGAAGGGAGTTTGTAAGCCGCTCTGAGACTCCTTCGGGTAGCGAAGGGCGGGGTACAAATCCAATCTCCTCCTGAGAGCCAATTTGGCGTAGTGGTTAAGTGTGCGGACTCTAATCTGGGAGAACTAGGTTTGATTTCCCCACTCCTCTGCATGCAGCTGCTGGGGTGACCTTGAGTCAGTCACAAGTTCTCTGAGAGCTGTTCTCTCAGGGGCAGTCCTCGAAAGAACTCTCTCAGCCCCTCACAGGGTGTCTGTCATGGGGAGAGGAAGGGAAGGGAGATTGTAAGCCGCTCTGAGACTCCTTCGGGTAGTGAAGGGCGGGGTATAAATCCAATCTCCTCTTCTTCTCCTCTTCCTGTTGGCAGAGCATCGGCTTTGGAAATTGCAGATTCCAGCAGGTACTATACCCCCTTCCCCGCTCTGTCCCATTCACAGCTTTGTTTTCAGGTGGTTTCCTCTTACACCTGGAGGAGGGTTTTTTTTGTGCCCCGTGGTCAGCTGATTGAAACCAGAGGAAAGGCTGAAACTTCAGAGTTTGGTTTCGCTTTCTTCGGTTCCCATGCGCGGAGAACAATATTCCTGTGTCTCGGCCGTCCCCAGAGTGGAGGAAACGAGGTTGGCACCCAAGCGGGAGGGTCGGTTACTTAACTGGATACGGCTCTGAAGAAGTGGGCTGTTGTGTCTTACCCACTTTGGGTAGACCAGCAAGGGGCAAGTGAGATGTAGCGAAACCGCTGACCCCTTTTGTTCATTCTTTCAGTGAAAGGGCCCGATGACCCAGAGCGCTCCGGTTAGATGAGGGCTGCTTTGTTAAGGAAACTAAATGCGGCCGCTGTTTGTTCTTGCGATGCGAAGAATAGTTCCAAAAGGGACCTTGAGTCTCTGAGTCTTAAAAGCATAACCACTGAGTGCCAACGAATCTTCTAAGAGCATAAGAGAAGCCATGTTGGGTCAGGCCAATGGCCCCTCCAGTCCAACACGCTGTGTCACACTGTGGCCAAAACCCAGAGGCCATCAGGAGGTCCACCAGTAGACCCAGAACTGCAGAAGCCCTCCCGCTGTGGCCCCCCCAGCACCAAGAAGACAGAACATCACTGCCCCCGACAGTAAGAACGTTAGAGAAGCCATGTTGGGTCATGCCAATGGTCCCTCCAGTCCAATATGCTGTGTCACACAGTGACCAAAACCCAGAGGCCATCAGGAGGTCTACCAGTAGGCCCAGAACTGTAGAAGCCCTCCTGCTGTGGCCCCCCCAAGCACCAAGAAGACAGAGCATCACTGCCCCAGACATAAGAACGTAAGAGAAGCCATGTTGGATCAGGCCAGTGGCCCATCCAGTCCAACTCTCTACGTCACACAGTGGCCAAAACCCAGGGGCCATCAGGAGGTCCACCAGCGGGCCCAGAACTGCAGAAGCCCTCCCGCTGTGCCCCCCCCAAGCACCAAGAGGACAGAGCATCACTGCCCCAGACATAAGAACGTAAGAGAAGCCATGTTGGGTCATGCCAATGGTCCCTCCAGTCCAACATGCTGTCTCACACCGTGGCCAAAACCCAGGGCTCATCAGGTTGTCCACCATTGGGGCCAGAATTCCATAAGCCCTCCCATTGTTGTCCCACCCAGAACCAAGAAGACAGAGCATCCCTGCCCCAGACATAAGAAGCCATGTTGGATCAGGCCAATGGCCCATCCATTCCAACACTCTGTGTCCCACACAGTGGCCAAAACCCAGGGGCCATCAGGAGGTCCACCAGCGGGGCCAGAAGTCCAGAAGCCCTCCCACTCTTGCCCCCCAAGCACCAAGAAGACAGAGCATCACTGCCCCAGACATAAGAACATAAGAGAAGCCATGTTGGATCAGGCCAATGGCCCATCCGGGGGCCATCAGGAGGTCTACCAGCGGGGCTAGACTCTTACCATTATGGATCGTAAAGTATTGTAATTCTATGAGGTATGTTTTATACCGTGATCTGCCTTGGCGGTCCTTGTAAGGGAGGGTTGCCAACCCCCAGGTGGGTCCTGGAGATCTCCCAGAATTCCAACTGATCTCCAGATGGCAGAGATCAGTTCCCCTGGAGGGAATGGATGCTTGGGGAAGTGGACTTTGTGGCCTTATACCCTGCTGAGCTCCGTCCCCTAAACCTCCCCTCTCTAAGGGTCCACCCCCCAAATTCCCAGGACTTGCTCGACCTGAAGCTAGCAACCTTGTTAGGGCAGAGAGGTGGGATACAAATTTAGTAAATAAAGGGATACTGTCCTGTCTGCCTGCTGCGGCACAGAAAAGTGGGGTGGAGTTTCTTTCTGTCCAAGACAGGTCAAGCCAAAGCCCCTGCCAGGTGCCCGGACCTGGCCGTAGGGTCGGAGAGGAGAGATTGGATTTATACGCCCGCCCTTCACTACCCGAAGGAGTCTCAGAGCAGCTTACAAACTCCTTTCCCTTCCCCTCCCCACAACAGACACCCTGGGAGGGAGGTGAGGCTGAGAGAGCTCTCTCGAGGACTGCTCCTGAGAGAACAGCTCTGAGAGAACGTCTGACTAACCCAAGGTTACGCCAGAAGCTGCAATCAAGGCTGGTTCTCCAGATTAAGAACATAAGAGAAGCCAGTGTTGGATCAGGCCAATGGCCCATCCAGTCCAACACTCTGTGTCACACAGTGGCCAGAAATACCAGGGGCCATCAGGAGGTCCAGCAGTGGGGCCAGGACACTAGAAGCCCTCCCACTGTTGCCTCCCCACCAAGCACCAAGAAGACAGAGCATCTCTTGCCCCAGAGTCCCTACCTATACTTCTGCTCCATATCTATATATCTAATTCCCAAGTGGCCCCCTGTGTGCGGATATCTAAATCTGCACATCGGGGGCACCTGGGGGGCAGGGAGATTTTCCTGCGCATGTGGGGCAGTCCCCACGTGTGCAGAAAAATCTAAAAAGTTGAAAAAAGTATACAGGGATATTTAAATCCCAAAAAAAGTAAAAGAGCCCTCCCACTGCTGCTGGGAAGGGGGAAACTTGGTGGCTGGCCTCGCCGCCGCCGCCACCCCCGCTGCTGCTGGGGAGGGGGAATCTTGGTGAGCCGGCCGGCCTCACCGCTGCCGCTGCTGGGGGGAGGGAGGGGGAAGCTTGGCGGCTGGAATACTCCCCCCCCACACGAGTATCGTGGGTCCTGCCTCTTGTGTTTATCTAATTCCCTCTTGAAGCTGTCCATGCTTGTAGCCGCCACCCCCTCCTGTGGCAGGGAGTTCCACGTGTTAATCACTCTTTGGGTGAAGAAGGCCTTTTATCCGTTCTAACCCGACTGCTCAGCAATTTCAGGGAGTGCCCACGAGCTCTCGTATTGTGAGAAAGGGAGAAAAGTAATTCTTTCTCTACCTGCTCGATCCCACGCATAATCCACTACTCTTAACCACTACACCAAACAGGTTCTTGGGGACATGGCCTGTCTTAGCTGTCACGAGGTCTAGAAACTTGACTTTTTGAAAGGGGAAGCCAAACTTTTCCCAGGACGTTACAGCCAATGAGATTTCTGTGTTTCATTGAATACTCCCCCCCCCCCCCATATATACATACAGTGGTTTCTGCAGCCGTTGTAGCGGCATCGGCCCGGTTTGCTGCTTTCTCCCTCATCGTGGGGGAAACGCTCTCTGCGCCTTCTTGCGGTGCTTGGATCTGTTTTTTCCCCTCCTAGGCACCTGGCACAAAATCGTCCCAGGTGCCTCCTCCGGAAAGGCGAGGCGAGGCCTTTAAATCTGAACCCGCCGCTCTTTCGTGCCTCCGCGCAGTTCCCGGCTGTCGCAGGGGAGGATATTCTAGTTGGAATTTCCACTCCGGAAGATAACCTGCGCCCTCCGCGTTTTGAGAGGAGGCCAACTTGTGAGAATGGCTGTGGTGTTCGGCTGCGGCCTGAATTGGGGGGGGGTTTCCAACGGATTGCCTGGCTGCTGGAAGAGGCTCTTTTTCAAAGTGGATTTGGAAACAGGTGGAGGGAGGTTTAAAATGATGGCTGTGTCCGAAGAATATAGATAGCGTTTTCATAGAAACGTAGAGCCGGGAGGAAACCCGAGGGTCATCTAGTCTAACCCCAAGGTTAATGGGGAGAACATAAGAGAAGCCAATGCTGGATCAGGCCAATGGCCCATCTAGTCCAACACTCTGTCACACAGTGGGCAAAAATACCAGGGGCCATCAGGAGGTCCAGCAGTGGGGCCAGGACACCAGAAGCCCTCCCACTGCTGTCCCCCACCCCCAGCACCAAGAATAGAGTGCATCACCTGCCCCAGACTGAGAGTTCCCATCTATACCCTGTGGCTAATAGCCACTGATGGACTTCTGCTCCATATGTATATCCAATTCCCTCTTGGAACTGTCCATGCTTGTAGCTGCCACCACCTCCTGTGGCAGTGAATTCCACGTGTTGATCACTCTTTGGGTGAAGAAGGAGGGGCTGTGGCTCAGGGGCAGAGCATCTGCTTGGCACGCAGAAGGTCCCAAGTTCAATCCCCAGCGCAGGAACAGGGCTTCCTCTGGAGATGGTGGGCTCTCCTTTTCTGGAGGTTTTCAAACCGAGGCTAGGCGGCCATCTGACAGCAATGCTGATTCTGTGCACTTAGGCAGATCGTGAGAAGGGAGGGCAGGAAGGGTTGCCTCAATGCTTAGTTCTCGTGGCCCTTTCTTACACGCCCAGGGAAATGCTGATGGCCACTTTGGGGTCAGGAAGCGGTTTTTCTCCAGGCCAGTTTGGCTGCAGACCCTGGAGGTTCTTTTGCCATCTTCTAGCAACCTAGCAGTTCGAAAGCAAAAAATTGCAAGTAGATAAATAGGTACCACTTTGGTGGGAAGGTAACAGCGTTCCGTGCGCCTTGGTGTTTAGCCGTGCCGGCCACATGACCATGGAAATGTCTTCAGACAGCGCTGGCTCTTCGGCTTTGAAATGGAGATGAGCACCACAACCCTAGAGTTGGATTCGACTGGCTTTCGAGCAAGGGAACCTTTACCTTTACCTTTAGGCATGGAGCAGGGGTCACTGCGGGTGTGGAGCGGGAGGTATTTGTGAATTCCCTGCGCCGTGCAGGGGGTTGGACTAGATGACCCCGGAGGTCCCTTCCAACTCTATGATTCTATAGCTGCCACTGAGGGGAAGGGGCCTTATTTAGTTGGCAAAGACTGGCCGAACAAGTCAATTTTCTCGGGGCGGAAACAACTATGTGGGAGTCCATAAATTGGGAAGCATGTTAGGGATATAATTTATTGCATAGTCTAATAGGCTAGTACTCTTTGTTGGACAGTTAGAGCGGTTTCCTCAGTGGAACGGGCTTCCTCGGGAGGTGGTGTGCAATGCTCCCGCTAAGCTGTGGAGTCTTACTTTGTGAGCTAGTGGCATTAAAGTTGCGAGCGAGCGATTGGGCTACTGCATTATTAGTTTGCTCTGGAGCCCTCCTTCCTGAGCTAAGACGAAAATGTGTGAGCTGGAGGCTAACAAACTGTGAGCTAGCTCACACTAACTCAGCTTAGGGGGAACACCAGTGGTGGGCTATTCTTCTCTGGAGGTTTTCAAGCAGAGGCTAGACGGCCATCTGACAGCAACGCCGATTCTGTGAACTTGGGCAGGTCACGAGAGGGAGGGCAGGAAGGGTCGCCTCAGGGCTTAGTTCTTGTGGCCCGTCTTCACACGCCCGGGGAAATGCCGATCGCCACTCAGGGGTCAGGAAGCCAGTTTTTCTGCAGGCCAATTTGGCCGGGGATCCTGGAGGGTTTTTTGTCGTCTTCTGGACATGGAGTGTCACTGGGGGTGTGGGGGGAGGTGTTAGTGAATTTCCTGCCTTGTGCAGGGGGCTGGACTAGATGACCCCGGAGGTCCCTCCAAACTCTATGATTCTGTGATCTCCAGTTAAGAAGACCCGGCAGGAGGCGAAGTGAAAGACCCTTCTCAGCCTGAGACCCTGGAGAGAGGCTGCCAGTCAAAGCAGACAATACTCACCAAAGCTCTGATTCGGTAGCCTCAGGCAGTGCTCCCCCTAAGCTGTGAGCAAAAACTCTACTCTGTAAGCTCCTGGCATTAAAGTTATGAGCCGGCGATTTGGCTCCTGCATAAATTAGTTTGCTCTGGAGCCCTCCTTCCTGGGCTAAGACAAAAATGTGTGAGCTGGAGGCTAACAAACTGTGAGCTAGCTCACACTAACTCAGCTTAGGGGGAACGCTGGCCTCAGGTGTGTTCAACCAGCCCTGGCTCGGAGGGGAGGTGAACCGAGTCCGAGAGCCATTGTGGTTAAGACAGTCAGACTAGTATCCGGAAGACCCGGGTTCGAATCTCCACTTGTGCCACAGAAGCCCGCTGGGTGAGCTTGGGCCAGTCACAAACTCTCATCCTCACCTACCTTGCAGGGTTGTTGTGAGGATAAAATGGAGAAGAGGGAGAATGATGTAAGCCGCTTTTGGTCCCCGCTGGGGAGAAAGGAGGGGGTATAAATGAATAAATGAATTGATTATTTTTTTTTAAAGGATGGGCAAAATCAATGTTCGCTCTAAGCTGTGGGATCTTGTGAGCAAAGATTCTACTTTGTGAGCTGCCGGCATTAACGTTGTCAACGAGCAATTTGGCTACTGCCTAAGTTAGTTTGCTCTGGAGCCGTCCTTCCTGAGCTAAGACAAAAATGTGCGAGCCGGAGGCTAAAAAACTGTCAGCTAGCTCACACTAACTCGGCTGAGAGGGAACACTGGCCTCAGATATGTTCAACCAGCCCTGGCTCTGTGGTGAAGTGAATCAAGTCCAGCCCCCTCTCACAATGCAGGAAATTCACCGCCACCTCCCCCCCACGCTCCCCGGGGTTGTAAAATGCTCCTTCCGACAGCCTTGTGAGGTAGGATGGTATTCTTATTCTGAAACTGTAGGCGGGGGCTGAGGCTTAGAGGGAGCGGGCTGCCTGGCAGAGGATCCGTTTGGACTTGGCGTTCCTCGGTTCGGTCTCAACTGCTGGATCTCTTTGTTTTTTCTTGCTCCCTCACTGTTTATGTGACACAGATGCCGTCGTTTTATTACCTGGGGAGGGAGGGGGTAATACTAAACTTTGAGCCTCGTCGGTAACAGAATCCAGTCCCGGCGAAGGGCGGTGTTGGTTGTCATACTTTCAGGGCGGCGCCTGCCCCACTTTTTGACCTCTCCTCCTTCCGAACGCTGGGCGGAGAGACGGGGTGGAACCAAGGATGTCTCTGGGTGTTCTCATAAGAACATAAGAACATAAGAGAAGCCAATGTTGAATCAGGCCAATGGCCCATCTAGTCCAACACTCTGTCACACAGCGGCCAAAATATACCAGGTGCCATCAGGAGGTCCAGCAGTGGGGCCAGGGCACCAGAAGCCCTCCCACTGCTGCCCCCTCCAGCACCAAGAATAGAGTGCATCACCTGCCCCAGACTGAGAGTTCTCATTCTATACCCTGTGGCTAATAGCCAACATCAGGCTCCTTCCTCATGGGCCTGTGTTTATTTCTGTGGCGAAATCACAAACGTGCCCTTTTTCGAAGTCGGTTTAACTGAGGTGTCGAGAGACTTGTGTTCTGAGGTATCGAAAGCCAGTTTGGTGTAGTAGTTAGGAGCACAGACTCTGATCTGGGAGAACCGGATTTGATTCCCCACTTCTCCTCCACAAGCAGCCGCTGGTGTGACCTTGAGTCAGTCACAAGTTCTCTCAGAGCTCACTCAGGCCCACCTACCTTCACAGGGTGTCGGTTGTGGGGAGGGGAAAGGAAAGGAGATTGTAAGCCGCTCTGAGACTCCTTTTGGGTAGTGAAGGGCAGGGTATAAATCCAATCTCCTCTTCTTCTCTTCGTCCTGTGGGTTGCCTCCTCTGGAGCTGTTCAGCTAATGACTGCACCTGCACATAAGAACATAAGAGAAGCCAATGTTGGATCAGGCCAGTGGCCCATCCAGTCCAACACTCTGTCACACAGCGGCCAAAACTACCAGGGGCCGTCAGGAGGTCCAGCAGTGAGGCCAGGACACTAGAAGCCCTCCCACTGTTGACCTCCCCCAAGCACCAAGAAGACAGAGCATCCCTTGCCCCAGACCGAGAGTTCCTCTCTATACCTTGTGGCTAATAGCCACCTCTGCTCCAGATGTTTACCCAATTCCCTCTTGAAGCCGTCCATGCTTGTAGCTGCCACCACCTCCTGTGGCAGTGAGTTCCACATGTTAATCACTCTTTGGGTGAGGAAGCACTTCCTTTTATCCGTTCTGAGCCGACTGCTCGGCAATTTCACGGAGCGCCCACGAGTTCTTGTCTTGTGAGATTTGCACCCCAACGTGCTGCCCGTCTCTTCTGTTGGGAAGGCTTCTTGCGCCGGAAGAAAGCATTGATAGCGGAGTGGGTCTGTGCCAGCTGCCGGCAGCCCATTTGCTTGCAGTTCCTCTTTTCTTTTTTTGGTATTTTTTGGGTCGTCTTTTCATGTTAATTTGTGTGTGTGTGCGCGCATCAATTTATGTGCACGTGGAAGTCATGGCGATGTCTGGCGACTGACCCCTACTGGGGGCCTGGAGGAGATTCAGGGAGGTGGCTGGATAAAGCCTGCCCCCGCCTCCCAGCTGCTGGTATTCCTTGGAGGTCTCCCATCCAAGTAGTAACCGGGGCCGACCCTGCTTAGCTTCTGAGATTCGACAAGATTGGGCTGGCCTGGGCTATCCAGGTTGGGGGCTGTTTTCTGGTACCTGCTATGCCAGTTTGGTGTAGAGCCAGTTTGGTGTAGTGGTGAAGTGCGCGGACTCTAATCTGGGAGAACCGGGTTTGATTCCCCCACTCCTCCACTTGCACCTGCTGATGTGACCTTGGGTCAGTCACAAGCTCTGGCACGGCTGTTCCTGAAAGTGTTGTTTGTGTCAGAGCTCTCTCAGCCCCACTAGGCTTCCCAAGAACTTACCGCGTGCCGGCGGGGGATGGATACGTCCTGGCAGGACCATCCCCAGGGGAAGGAGAGGCGCGGAGCACCATGCCGTCGCCAGGAAGGGACGGTAGGCGATGCTCTGGCAATGGGGCTGGAAACTCGATGGTACCATCGAGTCTTCAGCCCCATTGCCAGAGCGTCACCTGGTATCACTTCCTGGCGACGGCATGGTGCGTTACCAGGAAGACTGGTCCGGCCGGGAAGCATTTGTCCCCCGCCCTCGGACGGTACTTGGGAACCCTAAGCCCCACCTACCTCACAGGGTGTCTGTTGTGGGGAGGGGAAGGGAAAGGAGATTGTAAGCCGCTCTGAGACTCCAAGTGAAGGGCAGGGTATAAATCCAATCTCCCCCTCCCCATCCCCGTCGTCGTCCCCCGTCGTCGTCCCCCGTCGTCGTCCCCCGTCGTCGTCCCCCGTCGTCGTCCCCCGTCGTCGTCCCCCGTCGTCGTCCCCCGTCGTCGTCCCCCGTCGTCGTCCCCCGTCGTCGTCGTCCCCGTCGTCGTCCCCGTCGTCTTCTTCCTCTTCTTCCTCTTCTTCCTCTTCTTCCTCTTCTTCCTCTTCTTCTTGCCTTTGGGACAGCCCCCTTTCAGACACTGTTAACGTTGCACATGTATACTTTGGCTTCCTCCTGTTTTAAGTCCGGTTTCTGGGATGCTGAATGCGCGCTCACCCAGATGCGAAGGGCTGCAGAACCTGTTTGACCTTCTGAGTGCCTCCAAATCCACCGAGAGACGAAATGTCCCGTCCAGAAAAACAAACAAATCAAGGAGTCGGCCACAGCCAAGTTTCCCCCAACACCCTGCTTCAGAATCCCGCGCGGGAGAGACGCCGGCGGAGGAGCCGGGAAGGGAGCCGCGCAGGTGTGACCCGCAGGTTTCGGAAATTCACGCGCATCCCTATTTTGAGCTCTGGAGCACTGCAGGGTTTAGCCCGGGCTTGCTGCGGTGGCACCGGCATTTGAACACAGGTCTCCGAAGCTACCAAGTAGGTCTGTGGAGCGATGCTCTCTCTAAGCCGTGGAGTCTTGTGAGCAGAAATTCTACCGGCATTACAGTTGGGAGCGAGTGTTTTGGCTCTGCATAAATTAGTTTGCTCCGGAGCCCTCCTTCCTGAGCGGAGACAAAAATGTGTGAGCCGGAGGCTAAAAAACTGGGAGCTGGCTCACACTAACTCAGCTTAGAGGGAACCCTGCTGGGGAGCTCTAGGAGAGGGGCGGAGAAAAGCGTGCGTGCCTTTCGATTTTTAAAAATAAAAGTCCTGAGCTAAATGATGTCAAGTGCGTCGATCGAGCATGCTTCAACAGAATGAGTCTGGGTGTTCTGTTCTCTCTGCATCTCTGTCCCCCTCCTCTTTGCTCCCCAGTAGGTGTTGTTGAGAGCCCGTTTGATGTAATGGTTAGGAGCGCAGACTCTAATCTTGGAGAACCGGGTTTGATCCCCCACTCCTCCACATGCAGCTGCTGGTGTGACCTTGGGCCAGTCACAAGTTCTCTCAGAGCTGTTCTCTCAGGAGCAGTCCTTGAAAGAGCTCTCTCAGCCCCACCTACCTCACCAGCTGTCTGTTGTGGGGAAGGGAAGGGAAAGGAGATTGTAAGCCGCTCTGAGACTCCTTTAGGTTGTGAAGGGCGGGGTATAAACCCAATCTCTTCTCTTCTTTTAAGAGCACGGACTCTAATCTGGGAGAACCGGGTTTGATTCCCCACTCCTCCACCTGCAGCCAGCTGGGTGATCATGGGCCAGTCACAAGTTCTCTCAGAGGTGTTCTCTCAGGAGCAGTCTTCGAAAGAGCTCTCTCGGCCCCACCTACCTCACAGGGTGTCTGTTGTGGGGAGAGGAAGTGAAAGGAGATTGTAAGCTGCCCTGAGACTCCTTCGGGTTGGGAAGGGTGGGATATAAACCCAATCTCTTCTCTTCTCTTCTTTTCAAGAGCACGGATTCTAATCTGCGAGAACCGGGTTTGACTCCCCACTCCTCCACATGCAGCTGCTGGTGTGACCTTGGGCCAGTCACAAGTTCTCTCAGAGCTGTTCTCTCAGGAGCAGTCCTCGGAAGAGCTCTCTCAGCCCCTCCTGCTTCACAGGGTGTCTGTTATGGGGAGGGGAAGGGAAAGGAGATTGTAAGCTGCCCTGAGACTCCTTCGGGTTGGGAAGGGTGGGATATAAACCCAATCTCTTCTCTTCTCTTCTTTTTAAGAGCACGGACTCTAATCTGGGAGAACCGCGTTTGATTCCCCCACTCCTCCACATGCAGCTGCTGGTGTGACCTTGGGCCAGTCACAAGTTCTCTCAGAGCTGTTCTCGCAAAAGCAGTCCTCGGAAGAGCTCTCTCAGCCCCTCCTACTTCACGGGGTGTCTGTTATGGGGAGAGGAAGGGAAAGGAGATTGTAAGCTGCCCTGAGACTCCTTCGGGTTGGGAAGGGCGGGATATAAACCCAATCTCTTCTCTTCTCTTCTTTTTAAGAGCACGGACTCTAATCTGGGAGAACCGGGTTTGATTCCCCCCTCTTCCACATGCATCTGCTGGTGTGACCTTGGGCCAGTCACAAGTTCTCTCAGGAGCAGTTCTCTCAGAGCTCTCTCGGCCCCACCTAGAAGAAGAAGAAGAGATCGGATTTATACCCTGCCCTTCATTTGGAGTCTCAGAGTGGCTTACAAACTCCTTTCCCTTTCCCTTCCCCTCCCCAGACACCCTGTGAGGTAGGTGGGGCTGAGAGAGCTCTGACAGAAATGGCTCTTTTTCAAGCACAGCTGTGCCAGAGCTTGTGACTGACCCAAGGTCAAGCCAGCAGGTGCAAGTGGAGGAGTGGGGAATCAAACCCGGTTCTCCCAGATTAGAGTCCGCGCTCTTAACCACTACACCAAACTGGCTTACCTCACGGGGTGTCTGTTGTGGGGAGGGGAAGGGAAAGGAGATTGTGAGCCGCTCCGAGACTCCTTTGGGTAGTGACAGGCAGGGTATAAACCCCATCTCTCCTCCTCTTCTTCTTCTTCTCTTGTCTAGAGCGTGGAAGGAGTTCCTTCCAGCGCAGTTTCTCTCACCCGCCGCTTCCCTCGTCTCTGATCCCTCCGCAACCTGTTCGTCCGGTTTTTGCGGAGGTTGCGTTTCTCTGGGCCGGGGGGCCGGGAGCACTGCGTGCGGGGTTATGAAAGACACCGGAACGTCTTGTGCCGAAATCTTGAACGAGTTGTGACCCCGAAGCAGGGGGAGTTTTGCAAAGTTGTGACTCTCCCGTGCTTTGTCCGGGGGGGGGGGGGCGTTTTTTGGCAGCCCTCCCGCCCCCAACTCGGCTCAAGGACCCTGAGAATGCCTGGCGTCTTTTTGAAGAGCTGGAGGAGTGTTACAAGGGAGCCGCCGACCTCTGGGTTTGGGAGAAAGCCAGGCAAAGCAGTGAGTCCTAGCATCCTCCTTAAGGAATGGGGGAAATATTCTAGATGATGATCTTGATAGGCTGGAGCAGTGGGCTGAGGCAAATAAAATGAATTTCAATAGAGATAAGTGCAAAGTCCTACACTTAGGTACAAAAAAAGCAAAGACACAGATATAGAATGGGAGGGACTTGGCTTGACAGCAGCACATGTAAAAGGAATCTGGGTGTTCTGGTTGATCAAAAGCTCAACGTGAGCCAGCAGTGTGATGTGGCTGCGAAGAAAGCTAATGCAATCTTAGGATGCCTTAACAGAAGCATTGCGTCCAGATCACGGGAGGTGGTAGTTCCGCTCTGTTCTGCGATGGTCAGGCCTCACCTGGAGTCCAGTGTCCAGTTCTGGGCACCACACTTTAGGAAGGATGTTGACAAGCTGGAGCGTGTCCAGAAGAGGGCAACCAGGATGGTGAGAGGGTTGGAATCCAAGTCTTACGAGGGAAGGCTGAAAGAGTTGGGTCTGTTTAGCCTGGGAAAGAGAAGGCTTAGAGGGGACAGGATGGCAGTCTTCAAGTATCTGAAGGGCTGTCGTGTAGAAGACGGAGCAGATCTATTCTCTCTTGCTCCGGATTGCAAGACTAGATCTAATGGGTGGAAATGACAAGGGAGTCGATACTGGCTAAATATCAGGAGAAACTTCTTCACCGTAAGAGTGGTTGAGCAGTGGAACAGACTGCCCAAGCTGTTTCTTTTCAAGCGGAGGCTGGACGACCAACTTTCGGGTATGTCATAGGGCTATTCTCTCGCCGCAACCCAGACGGACCAGGCTGGCCCCAGCTTGTCGAATGTTGGAAGCTAATCAGGGTTGGCCCCACCTAGTATAGGGATGGCCAAACTGTGGCTTGGGAGCCACATGTGGCTCTTTCACACATACTGTGTGGCTCCCGGCTGGGCAGCTGGGGAAGTGAAGGGGAGGCAAACCTTTTCTTCCTCCCTCCCATCTATTTGCTTTCCTTCCTTCCTTCCTTCCATCCATCCATCCATCCATCCATCCATCCATCCATCCATCCATCCTTCCATCCATCCATCCATCCTTCCATGCATCAGTTTATCCGTCTATCCATCCATTCTTCTATCCATCCATCCACCTACCTAACTACCTTTCTCTTTTTCTCTCCCTTTTAGACAAATAAATATCATTAGCAAACAAATAAATATCACTGGACAAATAAATATCATTATCAATATCTGTTTTGACCCCTTTGGTTTTTATTTTTGGCAGTCATGGTTAATGTTAATAAAAGGCAAACTGGCATATTTTTAAAATAAAAACCTGTGGGTAATATTTGTTCACGTCTTGCGGCTCTCAAACATCTGACACTTATTCTATGTGGCTCTTATGCTGAGAATGTTTGACCATCCTTCCTTCCTTCCTTCCTTCCTTTCTCTCTCTCTCTCTCTCTCTCTCTTTCCTTCTTTTCTTCTTTCTCTCTCTTTCCACCTTTCCTTCTTTCTTTCTTTCTCTCTCTCTCTCTTTCCACCTTTCCTTCTTTCTTTCTTTCTCTCTCTCTTTCCACCTTTCCTTCTTTCCTTCTCTCTCTCTCTCTCTTTCCACCTTTCCTTCTTTCTTTCTCTCTCTCCACCTTTCTTTCTTTCTCTCTCTCCACCTTTCTCTCTCTCCACCTTTCTCTCCACCTTTCTCTCCACCTTTCTCTCCACCTTTCTCTCCACCTTTCTCTCCACCTTTCTCTCTTTCTTTCTTTCTTTCTTTCTTTCTTTCTTTCTTTCTTTCTTTCTTTCTTTCTTTCTTTCTTTCTTTCTTTCTTTCTTTCTTTCTTTCTTTCTTTCTTTCTTTCCTTCCACGTTTGTCTTTTTCTCTCCCTCTTAGACAAATAAGTATCATTAAGGGAGTCCAGGGTTGCTATGAAGAGGCAGGCGATGGCCAATTGCCTCTGTCCGTCTTTTGCTTTGACCTGAATGGCCCTGGAAGTCGTGGCGACCTCTGGCAACTCCTACTGCGGCACGGAGGGCATTCAGAGAAGTGGCTCGATCGCCTGCCGCTGGCCTCCCGGCCCTGGTATTCTCTGGAGGTCTCCCATTCAAATACTTGTCAGGGCCGGCCCTGCTTAGCTTCCGGGCTCTGACGAGATCAGGCTTGCCTGTGCTATCCAGGTCAGGTCAACCTGGACGGCCCAATCTTGTCAACTCTCGGAAGCTAAGCAGGGTCGGCCCTGTCTACTACTACTTGGACGGGGGAAGCCCAGGGTTGCTACGCAGAGGCAGGTGATGGCAGCGACCACCTCTGAATGCCTCTTGCCTTGAAAACCCTATAGAAGACCTCCATAAGAGCTGTAGCTCAACAGCGTTTCCCAAAAGTGAACGGTTTGGCAAGAAAATATTTGGCGGCTAGGGGCTTTCCTTGGATCAGGGTCCAAAGATAGTCCACTTGAGCAGCCAGACTTCCAACAGATTTACGATTCTTTTCTGAAGGCGGCAAGCAGTTTGGCACCCCTTGGGTGAAAGTCGGATTGGCGACAAGCCAATGCTCCCTCTAAGCCGTGGAGCCTTGTGAGCGGAAATTCTACTTTGCGAGCTGCCTGCCTTACAGCTGTGAGCGAGCAATGTGGCTTTTGTTGTTCTGGTTTTTGTTGTTGTTCAGTCACCTGCTGCATGAATTAGTTTGCTCCGGAGCCGTCCTTCCTGAGCGAAGACAAAGATCTGTGAGCCGGAGGCTAAAAAACCGTGAGCTGGCTCACACTAACTCAGCTTAGAGGGAACGCTGGCGACAGGTGCTTTCGTTGACAGAGGGAGGCTGTTTCGGAAGACACCGCTGAAGCACCTGAGCCGTGGCCTCCTTTCCTGCACTTGCGTACGTGCGAGCAGCAATGGGCGCGATCCGACAGAGCAGGAAGCCGTTCCCGAATTGTGTTCCCAGAGCTTGGCTTATGATTAACCGCCTATCGGGGCTTCGTGTTTCTCTCTCTCTTTTCCCCCTTTCCCTTTTCTGCCCGTGGATTGAGAAACCTGAAACGGAGAAACGCTCGAACGTTTCCACTGCTGTCAAACAAACTTCTGTTTTTTTCCGGTCCGGACCACGATGGGGAAAACAGAGAGGCAGGCAGAATTTGGAGGTCGCGCCCAGTCCAGTCCGGTTTGCTGGCTGATTTTAGACGTCATGTCGAATCCTAGCCGTTTCTGAACCGTGGTTTTTTGCATGGCGTCTGAAATGGAGATGTCTGGGGGCAGGGTTGCCAACCTCCAGGCAATTTCCCAGAATCACCAGTCATCCTCCGAGGACAAGAGATCAGTTCCCCTGGAGAAAATGGTGTCTTTGGAGGGTGGACTCTACGGCATTATACCCTGCAGAAATCCTTCCAGGAATTTCCCGACATGGAGCTGGCTACCCTCTATGGGGGTTGGGGTATAGGCAAAAGGCCCAAGAAGGGTTTCCCAAGTGCATAGAAATAGCCAGGGATAAGAACATTAAGAGAAGCCATGTTGGATCAGGCCAGGGGTGCCGGGGCTGGGAGCGCAGACTCTAATCTGGGAGACCCGCCTTTGATTCCCCACTCCTCCACATGCAGCTGCTGGAGTGACCTTGGGTCAGTCACAAGGTCTCTCAGAGCTGTTCTCTCAGGAGCAGTCCTTGAAAGAGCTGTTTCAGCCCCGCCTACCTCACAGGGTGTCTGTTGTGGGGAGGGGGAAGGGAAAGGAGATTGGAAGCCGCTCTAAGACTCCTTCGGGTAGTGAACGGCGGGGTAGAAATCCAATCCCTTTTTCTTCATGTTGGAACAGGCCAATGGTCCTCCAGTCCAACACTCTGTCACACTGTGGCCAAAACCGAGATGCCATCAGGAAGTCCACCGGCAGGCCCTCCCAGAAGCCCTCCCACTGTTCCCCCCAGCACCAAGAAGACAGAGCATCACTGCCCCAGACATAAGAATGTAAGAGAAGCCATGAGGGATCAGGCCAAGGGCCCATCCAGTCCAACACTCTGTGTCACACAGTGGCCAAAAAGACCAGGTGCCATCAGGAGGTCCACCAGTGGGGCCAGAACTCCAGAAGCCCTCCCATTCTTGCCCCCCAAGCACCAAGAAGACAGAGCTTCCCTGCCCCAGACATAAGAACGTAGGAGAAACCATGTCGAATCAGGCCAATGGCCCATCCAGTCCAACACTCTGTGTCACACAGTGGCCAAAACCCAGGGGCCATCAGGAGGTCCACCAGTGGGGCCAAAACTCCAGAAGCCCTCCCACTGTTGCCCCCCAAGCACCAAGAAGACAGAGCATCACTGCCCCAGACATAAGAGAAGCCATGTTGGATCAAACCAACGGCCCATCAAGTCCATCACTCTGTCACACTGTGGCCAAAACCCAGGGGGCATCAGGAGGTCCAGCAGTGGGGCCAGAACTCCAGAAGCCCTCCCACTCTTGCCCTCCAAGCACCAAGAAGACAGAGCATCCCTGCCCCAGACGTAGAGTTCTGTCTGTACTTTGTGCCTACTAGCCACTCACGGACCTCTGCTCCCTATGTTTAATAAGAACCAAAAAATCTGGCCCCTCAGGTTGAAAGACCGGTCCTGCCGCCGCTTCAATATCTGCTTGCGTCTCCACCTCCGAGCCCGATTGAAATGTAAGAGGCGCAAGAGGAAACCAAGAATCCCATTTCCTTCCGTATTATTAGATTGGAAACTTAATCGGCGGGCGGCGAAAACAAGCGAAGCCACGTCACGCCTTTTTATTGGGACCGACCAAAATAACACCATCGTTTCTGTGCTCTCCAGATCTCTTTATCAGACAAGGGGGAAGGCGAAGGAAAGAAAAATGTGCAGGCCTCAGGCCCCGTCCTCCGGGATCTAAGCACGCCAGCCCAAATTTGCATAGATAAAATGGTGCCCAGCGGATCAGGTTGCCTCTTCCGCCTTCTGGGAAGGAGAAACGAAAATGGAAACCGTCCGGTTGAAAAAAATACAGAAACCAGGACTCGGTCAAAGGCCTCCCTGAGACCAAATGGAGCTCACAGTTTCCCTTAAAAGGCAGCGTTTAGCCGGCACAGTTGATAATGAGGGAGGGCGGGAAGGAGCGAATTCTTGGGACCTCTTCCCAAGCATCTCGCCCCAGTGTTCCCTCTAAGCTGAGTTGGTGTGAGCCGGCTCACAGTTTCTTAGCCTCCGGCTCGCACATTTTTGTCTTCGCTCAGGAAGGAGGGCTCCAGAGCAAACTAGTTTAGGCAGTAGCCAAATCGCTGGATTCTATTACCGACGAGCTCAACGTTTAGTCTCACCCCCCCCCTCCCTCCCCAGGTAATAAAACGACGGCGTCTTACAGGTGTCGCATAAACAGTGAGGGAGCAAGGAAAAAGAAAGAGATCCGGCAGTTGAGACCGAACCGAGGAACCTGGGACCTTCTGCATGTCAAGCAGAGGATCTGTCACTTAGCCACGGCCTACTTTCCATGACTCTCCAGGGTCTCAGGCGGAGGTCTTTCACATAACCTCCTGCCTGGTCCTTTAAACTGGAGATGCCGGGGATTGAACCTGGGACCTTCTGCATGCCAAGCAGAGGCTCTACCACTGAGCCACGGCCCCTCATCCAAAGATGAAGCTGCTTTACACTGAATCAGATCCTTGTCTATCAAGACCGTCTAGTGAGACTGAAAGAGGCCCTCCAGGGTCTTGGACTGAGGTCTTTCCCATCACCTACTGCCTGTTTCTTTTAACTGGGGATGCCGGGGCTCGAACCTGGGACCTTCTGCATACCGAGCAGATGCTCTACCACTGAGCCACGGCCCCTCTTTACAGCTCTCCAGGGTCTCAGGCGGAGGCCTTTCCCATCACCTCCTGCCTGGTCCTTTTTAACTGGAGATGCCGGGGATTGAACTTGGGACCTTCTGCATGCCAAGCAGAGGCTCTACCACTGAGCCACAGCCCCTCTTTACAGCTCTCCAGGGTCTCAGGCCGAGGTCTTTCCCATCACCTCCTGCCTGGTCCTTTTTAACTGGAAATGCCAGGGACTGAACCTGGGACCTTCTGCATGCCAAGCAGAGGCTCTGCCATTGATCCATGGCCTCTTTACATGGCTCTTCAGGGTCTCAGGCAGAGGTCTTTCCCATCACCTACTGCCTGGTCCTTTAAACTGGAGATGTTTCTGGGGATTGAACCTGGGACCTTCTGCATGCCAAGCAGAGGCTCTGCCACTGAGCCACGGCCCCTCTTTACAGCTCTCCAGGGGCTCAGATGGAGGTCTTTCCCATCACCTCCTTTCCCATCACCTCCTTTTAGAGCCAGTTTGGTGTAGTGGTTAGGAGCGCGGACTCTAATCTGGGAGAACCGGGTTTGATTCCCCACTCCTCCACTTGCACCTGCTGATGTGACCTTGGGCCAGTCACAAGCTCTGGCACAGCTGTTCTCTCAAGGACAGTTTCTGTCAGAAGTTCTCTCAGCCCCGCCTACCTCACAGGGTGTCTGTTGTGGGGAGGGGAAGGGAAAGGAGTTTGTCAGCCGCTCTGAGACGCCTTTGGGCAGTGAAGGGCGGGGTATAAATCCAATCTCCTCTCCTCCTCCTCCTCCTCCTGCCTGGTCCTTTTTAACTCGCCCTTTAAACTGGAGATGCTTCTGGGGATTGAACCTGGGACCTTTAGCATGCCAAACAGAAGGTGTGCCACTGTATCTACCTACTTTGGCTGGCAGAGAGAGGTCTTTCTCGGCACCTGAGATCATTGAACTAGAAATCGCCAGGGATGGACCCGGGGCGGGGGAAGCTCCGTCTGCGTGTCAAACAGGCTCTGCCACTGAGCCTTTGGATCCGGACCTCTGGTGCTTCTTCCCGGGAAGGTTTGGACGCACTCTTCTTCGTCTGTCCCGAGGAAAGACCGTCCCCATAATCGTTATTTACCTGGCGTCTCTGACTCTTGCGCAAGAGATAAAAGGTCGCTCGGGTTCTCTCGAAATTCCATTCCACCTGCTGCGCCTGCAGGGACGGATCGGTGACGTAAGCCCAGGCGTGTCGGTTTCAGGTTTCTCCACCGCGGCGTGACACCGCACTCAAATCTCGTCGAGACGGTTTTCTTGCCTTCTTCATGAGTTTCCTCGGTTGCCGCTCGGGTACACCCCACTCCCTGACGTGTCGAAAGCGATCCCTTCCCACAATCCACAATGCCTTCCAGAGAGCCAATGTGGCAAAGTGTTTAGGAGTGTGGTCTCTAATCTGGGAGAACCAGGTTTGATTCCCCACTCCTTCACATGCAGCTGCTGGTGTGACCTTGGGTCAGTCACAAGTTCTCTCGGAGCTGTTCTCTCGAAGGCAGTTCTCTGGAGAGCTCTCTCAGCCCCCACCTACCTTACAGGGTGTCTGTTGTGGGGAGGGGAAAGGGAAGGAGATTGTAAGCTGCTCTGAGACTCCTTCAGGTAGCAAAGGGTGGGGTATAAATCTAATCTCTTCCTCTTCTGCCTCCTCCTAAGAACATAAGAGAAGGCAATGTTGGATCAGGCCAACAGCCCATCCAGTCTAACACTGTGTGTCACACAGTGGCCAAAAATACCAGGTGCCATCAGGAGGTCCAGCAGTGGGGCCAGGACACTAGAAGCCCTCCCACTGTTGACCCCCGCCCCGCCAAGCACCAAGAAGACAGAGCATCACTTGCCACAAACTGAGATTTCCTCTCTATACCTTGTGGCTAATGGCCACCGATGGACTTCTGCTCCGTATGCTTATCTAATTCTCTCTTGAAACTGTCCATGCTTGTAGCTGCCACCACTTCCTGTGGCAGTGAGTTCCATGTGTTAATCACTCTTTGGGTGGAGAAGGACTTCCTTTTATCTGTTCTAACCCGACCGCTCAGCAATTTTATGGAGTGCCCACGAGTTCTTGTGAGCAAGGGAGAAAAGGACTTCTTTCTCTGCCTGCTCTATCCCATGCATAATCTTATAAACCTCGATCATGTCACCCCTCTGCCGTCGTTTCTCCAAGCTAAAGAGCCCCAAGAATTTTAACCTTTCTTCATAGGGAAGGTGTTCCAACCCTTTGATCATTCTAGTTGCCCTTCTCTGCACTTTTTCCAATGCTATAATATCCTTTCTGGGGTGTGGCGACCAGAACTGTACACACTACTCCGAATGAGGTCACACCATCAATTTATTCAGGGGCATGATGATAAGGGGCTGCAGTGGCTCAAGTGGTTAAGACGCTGAACTGCAGGCTGTGGAAGGTCAGTAGTTCAGCAGTTCGAGACCCGAGAGTGCCACATGACGGGGTGAGCTCCTGTCTCTAGTTCCAGCTCCTGCCAACCTAGCAGTTCGAAAGCAAGAAATTGCAAGTAGATAAATAGGTACCACTTCGGTGGGAAGGTAACAGCGTTCCGTGCACCTTGGTGTTTAGTCATGCCGGCCACATGACCACGGAAACGTCTTCGGACAGCGCTGGCTCTTCGGCTTTGAGACGGAGATGAGCACCGCAACCCTAGAGTCGGATTCGACTGGCTTTCGAGCAAGGGAACCTTTACCTTTACCTTATGATGATACTGGCTGATTTGTTTTCAATTCCCTTCCTAATAATCCCCAGCATAATGTTGATGTGTCAAAAAGCAATCCCTCCACACAATCTAGGATGCTTTCCTTGTCCCCTTCCTGAAAAGGGCCGTGGCACTGCTTCGGTCGAGTTCAGCCAGACTGTCTTGGAATGTGGAGGTTCCATTTCTGGATATCGGATGCATGGGATGAGGCCAACACGCTCCGCTCGTGAGCTTCCCAGCAGCTGTCTGCAACTTGAAATGGAGCAGGTATGCTGGATGGACGCTGGGCCTGATTCCGCGAGGCCCCGCGATTGCAAGTTTTTCAGCTGTGCTCTGTGCCCTCAAAGAGGAGTCACTTCCTTCCATCTTAAGCACCTCTTCTGTTGTCGGCCACGTTTCCTGCCGGAGGCAAAAGATGGCTCTCGGGCTACGATGACTTAGCCCTTCTCTGCAATCCGTCGGCATCTCTGCCGATAATTTGCCCTGTATAAATATTGAGTAGCAGCCCAGCTGTTACAGGAAGGAAGAGCCCCACTAACCGGTTCCGTCTCCCCGGTGGCACGAAAATCAGCAGACGCCCGGCTCCTCTTTGCCTCCAGCTCAGTTCTGTCTGGATAAGTTATATCTCGTTACCCTAATGATCTAGAGAGGATTGGAATAACAAGCTTGTGGATTAGCAGGTCGGGGCGGGAATCCTTGATCTGTCTCTTCATCCCCGGGAGGAGGACGGTTTCCTAGGCTCGGAGCCCTGGGGACTTCTGATGACGCTCCTGGCTCTGTGGTTATTTAGGTACCTTCAGTACAGATATGCCGGTTGGCCTTCCCCGTGTGATTTCAAGCATAGCTTTTCATCCATGAGGACTAGTGACTTTATTCTGGGAAGATCTCGGAAGCAGAGGTCCATCGGTGCCTATTAGCCACAAGGTATAGATAGGGACTCTGGGGCAAGTGGTGCTCTGTCTTCTTGGTGCTAGAGGGGTCAACAGTGGGAGGGCTTCTGGTGTCCTGGCCCCACTGTTGGACTTCCTGGTGGCACCGGGTATTTTTGGCTGCTGTGTGACATAAAGTGTTGGACTGGATGGGCCACTGGCCTGATCCAACATGGGCTTCTCTTACGTTCTTATGTCTGGGGCAAGTGATGCTCTGTCTTCTTGGTCCTTGGGGGGGGGAGGCAACAGTGGGAGGGCTTCTAGTGTCCTGGCCCCACTGGTGGACCTCCTGATGGTACCTGGTATTTTTGGCTGCTGTGTGACATAGAGTGTTGGACTGGATGGGCTGTTGGCCTGATCCAACATGGGCTTCTCTTACGTTCTTATGTCTGGGGCAAGTGATACTCTGTATTCTTGGTGCTTGGGGGGGCAGCAGTGGGAGGGCTTCTAGTGTCCTGGCCCCACTGGTGGACCTCCTGATGGTACCTGGTATTTTTGGCTGCTGTGTGACATAGAGTGTTGGACTGGATGGGCTGTTGGCCTGATCCAACATGGGCTTCTCTTACGTTCTTATGTCTGGGGCAAGTGATACTCTGTATTCTTGGTGCTTGGGGGGGCAACAGTGGAAGGGCTTCTAGTGTCCTGGCCCCACTGCTGGACCTCCTGATGGCCCCTGGTATTTTTGGCCCCTGTGTGACACAGAGTGAACATAAGAACATAAGAGAAGCCAATGTTGAATCAGGCCAATGGCCCATCTAGTCCAACACTTTGTCACACAGCGGCCAAAAATACCAGGTGCCATCAGGAGGTCCAGCAGTGGGGCCAGGACACTAGAAGCCCTCCCACTGCTGCCCCTCCAGCACCAAGAATAGAGTGCATCACCTGCCCCAGACTGAGAATTCCCATCTATACCCTGTGGCTAATAGCCACTGATGGACTTCTGCTCCAGATGGTTATCTAATTCCCTCTTGAAACTGTCCATACTTGTAGCTGCCTCCACCTCCTGTGGCAGTGAATCCCATATGTTAATCACTCTTTGGGTGAAGAAGTATTTCCTTTTATGTGTTCTAACCCGACTGCTCAGCAATTTCATGGAGTGCCCACGAGTTCTTGTATTGTGAGAAAGGGAGAAAAGTACTTCTTTCTCAACCTGCTCAATCCCATTCATAATCTTATAAACCTCGATCGTGTCACCCCTCAGCCGTCGTTCCTCCAAGCTGAAGAGCCCCAAGCATTTTAACCTTTCTTCATAGGGAAGGTGTTCCAACCCTTTTATTATTCTAGTTGCCCTTCTCTGCACTTTTTCCGATGCTATAATATCCTTTTTGAGATGTGGTGACCAGAACTGTACACAGTATTCCAAATGAGGTCGCACCAATGATTTATACAGGGGCATGATGATACTGGCTGATTTGTTTTCAATTCCCTTCCTAATAATCCCCAGCATAGCGTTGGCCTTCTTTATTGCAGCTACACACTGTCTAGACATTTTCATTGAGTTATCCACTACGACTCCAAGATCTCTCTCTTGGTCCATCTCTGCCAGATCAGACCCCATCAACGTGTATTTATATTTAGGATTTTTGGCTCCAATGTGCATCACTTTGCACTTGGCCACATTTGTGTTGGACTGGATGGGCCATTGGCCTGATCCAGCATTGGCTTCTCTTATGTTCTTATGTAAGCTAAGCAGGGTCGGCCCTGGCTAGTATTTGGATGGGAGACCACCAAGGAAGTCCAGGGTTGTGACATGGAGGCCGGGGAGCTTTTTTCTTGGGGGGGGGACGCACTGGAACGGAGTTCCGGAACCTCTTCAACAAAATTCTTTTTAAAACATTTCAAAGTTCATGAGTTTTCAAGTATGCATTGAAAATCTCATTTCCCTCTTGAGAGTTCTGGCATCTCTTCCCCCCCCCCACCACCAAAAAAATAGCCCTGGGAGGCAGGCTACAGCAGACCACCTCTGAATGTCTCTTGCTTCGAAACCCCCCCTAAGAGGTCGCCGTGGAGGGCCGGTGTGGTGTGGTGGTTAAGAATGCCAGATTAGATGCTTTCGAATTATGGTGCTGGAGAAGACTCTTGAGAGTCCCTTGGACTGCAAGGAAATCAAATCAGTCAATCCTAAAAGAAATCAACCCTGACTGTTCCCTGGAAGGCCAGAGACTGAAGCTGAAGCTCAAATACTTTGGCCACCAAACGGGAAGGGAGCCCTCACTGGAGAAGAAGACCCTGATGCCGGGAAAGACTGAAGGTCAAAGAAGAAGGGGATGAGATGGTCAGACACTGTCATCGAAGCAACGAACATGAAGTTAAGCAAACTTCGGAGCACGATGGAAGACAGGCGGGCCTGGCGTGATGTGGCCACGGGGTTGTGAAGAGTCGGACTCAACTGTGCGACTGAACAACAACAACGGAAATGAACCCTGACTGTTCCCTGGAAGGCCAGATATTGAAGTTGAAGCTCAGCTACTTTGAAGAAGAGGAGATTGGATTTACACCCCGCCCTTCACTCAGCGTCTCAGAGCGGCTGACAAACTCCTTTCCCTTCCCCTCCCCACGACAGACACCCTGTGAGGGAGGTGGGGCTGAGAGAGCTCTGACAGAAACTGCTCTTTTTCAAGAACACCTCTGACAGAACTATGGCTTGCCCAAGGTCACATCAGCAGGTGCAAGTGGAGGAGTGGGGGGAATCAAACCCGGTTCTCCCAGATTAGAGTCAGCGCACTTAACTATTACACCAAACTGGCTCTCAAAATGGGAAAACCCTGATGCTGGGAAAGGTTGAAGGCCAAAGAAGAAGGCGACGGCAAAGGATGAGATGGTTAGACAGTTTCACTGAGGCAACGAACATGAAGTTGAGTAAACTCTGGAGCACAACAGAAGACAGGAGGGCCTGGCGTGATGTGGTCCATGGGGTCACAAAGAGTCAGACTTGACTGTGCGACTGAACAACAACAAAGGATATCCCAAGGCAAGCCCAGTGTCATCAGATCTCAGAAGCTAAGCAGGGCTGACTCTGGCAAGTACTTGGATGGGAGACCTCCAAGGAATACCAGCAGTCGGGAGGCGGGGACAGGCTTTACTCAGCCACCTCTCTGAATCTCCTCCAGGTCCCTAGTAGGGGTCAGTCACCACAGGTCGCCATAACGTCCAGGTGCACACACACACACACATATTTAAAAAATACAACAAACAAACAAACAAAAATGCCGGGAGACCCAGTTTCAAATCCCTGCTTGTGCCATGGAAGCTCGCTGGGCGATCTTGGGCCAGTCCAACTCTCTTCAGCTTTATCTACTTCGCAGGGCCGTTGTGAGGATAAAATGGAGAAGAGAAGGGTGTAAACCTCTGTGGGTCCCCACTGGGGAAAAAGATGGGCTATAGATGAAGGAAGAAGAGGAGACTGGATTTATACCCTGCCCTTCACTCGGCGTCTCAGAGCGGCTTACCATCTCCTTTCCCTTCCCCTCCCCATGACAGACACCCTGTGAGATAGGCGGGGCTGAGAGAGCTCTTTCCAGAACTGCCCTTGAGAGAACAGCTCCGAGAGAACTTGTGACTGACCCAGGGTCATCCAGCAGCTGAAGTGGAGGAATGGGGAGTCAAACCCAGTTCTCCTAGATTAGAGTCCACACACTTAACCACTACACCAAATGAAGGGAGCCAGTTTGGTGTAGTGCTTAAGGAGCATGGTCTCTAATGTGGGAGAACCGGGTTTGATTCCCACACTCCTCCACGTGCAGCTGCTGGTGTGACCTTGAGTCAGTCACAAGTTGTCTCAGAGGCGTTCTGTCAAAAGACACTTCTCAGGAGGGCTCTCTCAGCCCCACCGACCTCACAGGGTGTCTGTTGTGGGGAGGGGAAGGAGATTGTAAGCCACTCTGAGACTCCTTCGGGTAGTGAAGGGCAGGGCATGAATCCAGTACCTTCTTCTGTTCTTCTACGTAAAATAAAAACACCATCTCTTGCTGTTGTTCAGTCGCACAGTCGAGTCCAACTCTTCGTGACCCCGTGGACCACACCACGCCATGCCCTCCTGTCCTCCGTCATGCTCCGGAGTTCGCTCAATTTCATGTTCGTTGCATTGCTGACACTGTCTGACCATCTCATCCTTTGCTGTCCTGTTCTTCTTCGACCTTCAGTCTTTCCCAGCATCAGGGTCTTCTCCAGTAAACATCTCTAATACCTCCTTGCTGCCGTAATATACACACTATGCAAAATATACAAAATGTTCTTAATACATTCAGCTTCGTATACAGTCCTTATCAAACCCAGCGCTTCTCTCTTCGCAACTCCCCGAGGGAACGTCTTGTTCCGGCGCTTGATAAAAATGTGACCAGTATTGAACAAAAAGTCCTTGTGTGTTTATCATTTTGGATTCTTTTTTGGGCTTCAGGGTCACTGTCTTGTCCACTAACATGACATTCTGCTTCTTATGCCGCCAGAATCTTTGTTTCTGTCAGTCATTGCTGTTTTCGCATGGGGACTAATTCTAGCTTTCTAGCCACTGTAGTCAGGCGTCTCAGAAGATGCTGCTGCCCTTTTGATATCCTGTCAATAACCTGTTCTTGGCTCTCCAGAGGAACTGGTTGAGGCCACTGTGAGATACAGGAGGCTGGATTAGATGGACCCTCCCTGGTCTGGTCCAGCAGGGCTCTTCTGAGGTTCTTCTCAGGTGAAGGCCTCGGCCTCTCTGCCCTGTTGTTGGCCCTCCAGAGGAACTGGTTGGCCACACTGTGTGACAGGGATGCTGGACTAGATGGACCCTCACTGGTCCTGAGAAGGAATTGGTAAGGGCCACTGTGTGAGACAGGAGGCTAGACTGGATGGACCCTCACTGGTCTGACCCAGCAGGGCTCTTCTGATGTTCCTTCTCAGGTGAAGGCCTCAGCCTCTCTGCCCTGTTGTTGGCCCTCCAGAGGAACTGGTTGGACCCTATGTGAGATGGGATGCTGGACTAGATGGACCCTCACTGGTCTGATCCATCAGGACTCCTCTGATGTTCCTCTCAGGAGAAGTCCTCGGCCTCTCTGCCCTGTTGTTGGCCCTCCAGAGGAACTGGTTGGCCCCTGTGTGAGACAGGAGGCTGGACTGGATGGACCCTCACTGGTCTGATTCAGCAGGGCTCTTCTGGTGTTCTTATGAAGGTCTCCGTCTCTCTGCCCTGTTTGCTGGCCCTCCAGGGGAACTATTTGGCCCCTGTGTGCGATGGGATGCTGGACTAGATGGACCCTCACTGGTCTGATCCAGCAGGACTCTGCTGATGTTCCTCTCAGGGGAAGACCTCGGCCTCTCTGCCCTGTTTGTTGGCCCTCCAGGGGAACTGGTTGGCCAATGTGTGAGAGGGGATGTTGGACTAGATGGACCCTCACTGGTCTGATCCAGCAGGGATCTTCTGAGGTTCTCCTCAGGGGAAGGCCTCGGCCTCTCTGCCCTGTTGTTGGCCCTCCAGAGGAACTGGTTGGCCCCTGTGTGAGACAGGAGGCTGGACTAGATGGACCCTCACTGGTCTGATTCAGCAGGGCTCTTCTGGTGTTCTTATGAAGGTCTCCGTCTCTCTGCCCTGTTTGCTGGCCCTCCAGGGGAACTATTTGGCCCCTGTGTGCGATGGGATGCTGGACTAGATGGACCCTCACTGGTCTGATCCAGCAGGACTCTGCTGATGTTCCTCTCAGGGGAAGACCTCGGCCTCTCTGCCCTGTTTGTTGGCCCTCCAGAGGAACTGGTTGGCCAATGTGTGAGAGGGGATGTTGGACTAGATGGACCCTCACTGGTCTGATCCAGCAGGGATCTTCTGAGGTTCTCCTCAGGGGAAGGCCTCGGCCTCTCTGCCCTGTTGTTGGCCCTCCAGAGGAACTGGTTGGCCACTGTGTGAGACGGGATGCTGGACTAGATGGACCCTCCCTGGTCTGACCCAGCAGGGCTCTTCTGATGTCCTTCTCAGGGGAAGGCCTCGGCCTCCATGTCCTGTTGTTGGCCCTCCAGAGGAACTGTTTGGCACTGTGTGAGACAGGAGGCTGGACTGGATGGACCACTGGCCTGATCCAGCAGGGGGTTTTCTTACATTCTTATGACACTCTTTACCACTAGGCCACACTGGCTTTATGACAATAAACCAAGATGATAATTGTGCACATTTGTGTTGGAGGAATAAGAGGACGGGAAAACGGGAAAGCAGAGCGTGCTGCTCGTATTTCATGCCAGCCTGAGATCGTTGCCTCTGCCTTGGCCCAGTCGCAGGACACCAGCCCCCCCTTGCAGGCACGTGATCTGCCTCTTTTCCGGGCCGGTTCTCAACTGGCACCTGCCCAGAGATGATTGGACGGGCGCTGCAGAATTGCGGGCGGCTGCTTGCCTTGCTAAACTGTGTTCCGAACAGGGGAAATAATGACCGCCTTGGCCACGTTTCCAGAAAGCGGCCAATTGTCTGGCCCCTTTTTCTAATTTCTGTTGAAACCTCCCACGTGGTTGCATTTAAAAAAAAAACACCAAACACTCGCTGTAATAGATTTATTTTAAATTTGATTTGTAGGGGTGGGTGTGCGGGATGAACAGGAAAGGTTCTGGGTTAGCGAGTAATCGACGCCATCCGTGCGCCGTTTTGTTCCGCATCAGTGTACGTGGAGCTGGTGCGGCAGAGCGGCGAAGAGGCTGAGCTGAGAACTGCAAAGCTCCGGGTTTGAATCCTGACGCTTGTCGTGCATTCGGTTAGGTGGCCTTGCCCAAGCTGTTAGTTCTCTGCCCCGCCCCCATGTTGTGCAGTACATAAGAACGTAAGAGAAGCCATGCTGGATCAGGCCAGTGGCCCATCCAGTCCAGCACTCTGCGTCACACAGTGGCCAAAACCCAGGGGCCATCAAGAGGTCCACCGGCGGGGCCAGAACTCCAGAAGCCCTCCGACTCTTACCCCCCAAGCAATGTTCCCTCTACGTGGCGGAGTCTTGTGAGCCAAAATTCTTCTTTGTGAGCTACTGGCGTTAAAGTTGTGAGCCGATGATTTGGCTACTGCATAAGTAATTTGTTCTGCAGTCATCCTTTCTGAACTAAGACGAAAATGTGTGAGCCGGAGGCTGAAAAACTGCGAGCTAGCTCACACTAACTCAGCTTAGAGGGACACACTGCCCCCAAGCACCAAGAATACAGAGCATCACTTGCCCCAGACCGAGAGTTCCTATCTATACCTCGTGGCTAATAGCCAGCGATGGACCTCTGTTCCGTATCTTGATCCAGTCCCCTGTTGAAGCTGCCTATGCCTGTAACTGCCATCACTTCCTGCGGCAGTGAATTCCACATGTGAATGACTCTTTGGTCGAAGAAGGACTTCCTCTGGTCTGTTCCAAACCTCCCGCTCCTCAGTTTCATTGAGTGCCCACAAGTTCTTGTATTGTGAGAAAGGGAGAAGAGGACTTCTTTTATCCCATGCATAATTTCGTAAACCTCTCTCGTGTCGTCGGTCAGCCGTCATTTCTCCAAGCTAAAGAGCCCTCACCTCTTTAACTTTTCTTTGTAGGGAAAGGTGTTCCACCCCTTTAATCATTTTAGTTGCCCCTTTTCTGCACTTTCCCCAGTGCTAGAATGAACGCTCCGTCTAAGCCGTGGAGTCTCGTGGGCAAAAATCCTACTTTAGCGAGCTACCGGCACTAAAGTTGTGAGCGAGCGATTCGGCTGCGGCATAAATTAGTTTGCTCTGGAGCCCTCCTCTCTCAGCGAAGACAAAAAAATGTGCGCGCCAGAGGCTAAAAGACTGTGAACTGGCTCACACTAACTCAGCTTAGAGGGAACACTAGCTAGACTCTTTTCTTTTGAGGTCCGGTTTCTGATTCCTGCTCTTTCGTTTTTGTTCTGAGAAATCCGCGTGCGGCTCGAACACTTTCCCTCCCTTCAGGGTGAGCCAGCTCTTTGTTTCTCAGAGCCGTGCGCGCCGGGAGAGACGTGGTTGGCAACGCCGAGCGTCACAAGAGATGCCGTCTCGCCTGGCAGCTTCGATAGCTTCCCGAAGCATTATCTGGGATTCCGGGGGCCATAAATAGTTTCGGGAAAGGCCCGGAATCGCACAACCTCTCTCCTCCTCCTCCCCCTGCCCCCGAAATTGGAAGACGCAACACTCCCTCTCCGGCGGATTTGCGAGAGTATCAGTCCCACATCCCTGGAAAAGGGTGGCCTTCACTCGCGGCTGCCAGCGATGCCCTCCCCTTTGCCAAAGGGCTCAGCATCCAGAGGTACGCGACGTTCCTTTTCGGTCTCTTTCTGGGAGCTGGAAACCCATTGAACTATGCTTGGGGGGGGGGACAGAAGGGGAGGAGGCACGGCAGCATTTCTGCTGCTGGCCGTTAGCTCAAGGGCATCTTGCCCGGACCGGCCAGTTCCCTGCCTGAGCGAAATCGGCCCCGTTCCGTCAAGCCCGCTGCAGGGAGAGGAACCGGGTGCCAATCCCGGGCCCTTCCTCTGTCGCCAGGGAACCAATGTCACCGCGCATCTCTACCGGCTGCTTTCTCACCAGGGCCATGTGCTGGGCCAGGCTCCCCGCACCTCTTGCCTCCGGGGACCGGTCACCCACCCTTGCATCATGCCCGAGCTCCGGACGTCACAGCCAGCGAGCCTCTCTCTCTCGGGCCGGGAGCGTGGACGAGCGGGACTGTGACCGGTGGTAGCCTAGGACGCTTTTGGCCGGCTTGTCAAAGAGTGATTGTTTGGGTCCTGTCAATTTCCTTTCTCTCCCCCCCGTCCCCCTTTTTGCCAGATGCCTTTTCCGCCTCTGCTTCTAGTCGGGGATCCCGCGCACCCGCCTGCCGCATGGTACCCCTCTGCAGTCGCAGTGAGTATGCAGCATTTTGTTGTTGGAGGGGGGGGAGAGACCGGGGCGGGCCGCCGATCAGCCCCTCCAACTCCGAAGGGTGCTCTTTGTTCAGCGTGACAGTCCATGCACCGCCCCCCCCCGCCACTTCTCCTCTTGCAAAGGCTCTCGCTCTGCCTCTTATCCCGCTGATGCGGCATGCTTTTAATCGAAGCTGGTTTCCCCGTCCCTGGTCATGCGCGCACCCCCGTCACCGTCCCGCTAATTAATTCCCAAAGTGAAAAAAAAAGGAGCCGGTTTCGAGCGAAGAGCGGAATCGCCGGCGTTTGTGCCTTTTGTCGTGGAAACCGTCCTTTCCTTCTGCGCGGCTTACCCGTGCCCTAGAAATCTGACTTTGTTCACCGGCATAGTTCGTTTTCTCCCCCCCCCCCCCCATTTTTAAAAAAATTGGTAATTGCAGCTCCGTAGAGCCTACCAGAAGATTGCTTTTGTGGAGTGGATGGCAGTGTCAGTGTCTATGACGGTGAACGTTTTGGGGGGGAAGTGGACAGAGATTGATTATATTTTGCGCCTTTCTCCCGTGCGCTGGAACTCAGAGGCGTCTGGCGAAATTAGTCGGACCCGCCGGTTGCAAGACGAGTTCCGGTTCTTGCAGCATGGGGCTGACTCCTGGAACTCGCTTCCACAGTTTTTATTTTTTTTAATTTATTTTTCAAATGAAAGGGGCCGTGATGGTGACTCGGGTAGACGGCTTTGCGTAAGGGATCCGACGAGTTGTTTATTTGCTTTGCGTGTACGTCCATTTTCTCCCCCCTTTGGAGACCGAAAGTGGCTTATGTCACCCTGCTCTCCTCCGTTTGACCCTTACAACAGCCCTGCAAGGCAGTAACCTAAGAGCATGTGACTGGCCCAAGGTCACCCATCAGCTTCCATGACAGAGGGGGATTCGAACCTGGGTCTCCCGTATCCTGCTCTGACCACTATATCGCGCTGGGTTTTTTTGTAGTTAAAGAGGAAGGAAGGAAGGAAGGAAGGAAAGAAGGAAAGAAGGAAAGAAGGAAAGAAGGAGAGACTGGATTTATACCCTGCCCTTCACTCAGAGTCTCAAAGTGGCTTGTAATCTTCTTCCCTTCCTTTCCCCACCACAGACTCCCTGTGAGGTAGGTGGGGCTGAGAGAGCTCTGAGAGAACTGTGACTCACCCAAGGTCACCCAGCTGGCTGCAGGCGAGGGAATGGGGAATCCAACCAAGTTCTCCCAGATTAGAATCCATGCTTCTAACCGCTACATCAGACGGGCTCTCAAAAGCGGTCTACCAATGGCTGTTAGCCTTAGCAGTGAAGTAGAAACCCCATGTTCCGAAGCAGTCTGTCTCAGAATATCAGCAGTTGCCTCCGTGACCTTCTCGTGATCCCCCGGGAAGCATCTCTTGAGAGGAAAGGATACTGGACCCGGAGGAACCCTTCAGTCTGATCCAGCAATGCTTTTGTTGGTACCACTGACCTTTGAGGACTAACGTTAGAACCTCCATGTTCAGAGGCAGAATTCCAGTAGCCGGGCGGGGACTTCAGCAGGTGGCCTGCTTGCGAACTTACCTCTGGCCTCTTAGAAACCGGGTACTGGGTTAGATGAATTTAATGTGAGTCAGCAGCGCAATGCTAGCGTCCTGGGTTCAAATCCTGTCTCGCACAGGAATGCTTTCAGTGGTTTAAAATGAGCTAAGGCTCAGCTGTTCATCTGCAGCAGAATGATAACGGCCGAACCGGCCTACCGTACAGGGTTGTTGGGGGGGGATTTCAGAGTCGCGCTGTGGACGTTCCAAAGCCCGTACGAAGGCCGCACATGGCGCTATGTGACCGGCGTGGGTCACCAAACCTGTTTGGCGCGGGAAGCTCTGTCAGAACAGCCTCTCCCTGGCAAGCGTTCGACTCTGTTTATTGATCGTTTTTTTTTAACTTTGAGCTTTCTGCCGAGAGACTGAAACTGGGCAGGTTCCCCTGGGGACGTCCCTTCCATTGTTCAAGGATCAGTGGGAAAAGTAGTCGTTGTGATTGGTTGCCATTCTGGAAGAGGCTTTCCCAAAACTCCTGCGTTGCTTAATTCGGAGGGTAAACCTGAGGTTTAAAGAACCTCGGAAACATTTCGATTGGAACCCAGTAGCACCTTAGAGACCGGGTGGCCCACCGTGTTGTTCTAAAGCAGTAGAACAAATCTAGAGTCCAGCGGCACCTTTAAGACCAACAAAGGTTTATTCAAGGTATGGCTTCCGTGTGCAAGGCATGCTTTTTCAAATACATTGAAACAGTGTGCAAGGTTCAGACTTACAGACAGGGAAATGAATGTGGAGATTCTCGGTTCGCTTCCCACAATTACAGAAGACACCTTTAGACATTTATCTGCTATTCGAGCATGTTTATCGCTTTACAGCTGTCGACCTTACAACCTTAGCGTGTCATTTTTGACTTTGCATATCTCAAACAACCATCGTGTTGCATGTTAATTTCCCTGTCTATACGTCTGAACTTTACACACCATTCCAATGTATTTGAAAAAAGCGTGCGTGCATAGGAAAGCACATACCTTATATAAACCTTCACTGGTCTTAAAGGTGCCCCTGGACTCTAAATTTGTTCCGCCTTAGAGACCAGCAAGATTTTTTGCGGTACAAGCTTTCGACTCTCGAAAACTTACATCCCCCAAAATCCTGCTGGTCTCTTAGCTGCTATCGGACTTGAATCTGCAGACCAATACGGTTACCCTCTGAAACTAGCTTGAAAACATTCAGGACCCATCCCAGGGAAAGCAAGGATTGTAATGTCTGGCAGGGTAAGATTTCACAGCCATAAAGAGTGCTGTGTGTGTGTTAGACAGAGACAAGGAGAGGCGGCTTATCGCCAGCTGAGCCAGGCAGCAAAAGTTTGTGCAACTTACTTGGTTAACAACTTGTGTCTGTCACATGTGCGCTAGTGGGTGTGCGCATTATTCAGATGCTTTCCAGGGAGCCCTGTGCAATTGATGTGCTGCAGCACACGTTCCTGTGACTTTGGAGCAGGCTTGTAGAAGAAGCAGAAGAAAAGATTGGATTTATACCCCGCCCTTCACTACCCAAAGGTGTCTCAGAGCGGCTTGCAAACTCCTTTCCCTTCCCCTCCCCACAACAGACACCCAGTGAGGGAAGTGGGGCTGAGAGAGCTCTGACAGAAACTGTTCTTTTTCAAGGACAGCTCTTATCAGAACCACGGCTTGCCCAAGGTCATCCAGCCAGGTGCAAGTGGAGGAGTGGGGGAATCAAACCCGGTTCTCCCAGGTTAGAGTCCGCGCACTTAACCACTACACCAAACTGGCTCTAATTAGTAGCCCCTCGCCTGTGGCGAGCAGGAATTGTTCCCAGGCGAACAGCGAAGAAAATTTCTTGTGCTAAGAGTACATTTCCCTGTTACGTTCAGACATGTCGGCTACCACTGCAATCTTGTGGACTTCACTGTGAGATTGTTTTGGAAGCAAGCCAGTTCAGTGTAGTGGTGAAGAGCGGTGGACTCTAATCTGGAGAACCAGGTTTGTTTCCCCTCTTCTCCACATGAAGCCAGCTAGGTGGTCTTGGGTCAGTTACAGTTCTCTCAGAGCTGTTCTCTCAAGAGCAGTCCTCGAAGGAGCTCTCTCAGCCCCACCTACCTCACAGAGGGTGTCTGTTGTGGGGAGGGGAAGGGAAAGCAGATTGTAAGCCGCTCTGAGACTCCGTATAGTGAAAAGTGGCATATAAAAATCAACTTCTACTCCTCCTCCTCTGTAGTGTACACCAAAAGTAGAACATTTTCAGAATTTTGGAGTGTGGATTACCTGGTGAAACAACATTTGTTTTTTATCACAAACAGCAGGGAGGCCAGAGAGCCAGTTTGGTGTAGTGGTTAAGTGCATGGACTCTAATCTGGGAGAACTGGATTTGATTCCCCTCTCCTCCACATGCAGCTGCTGGTGTGACCTTGGGTCACTTACAAGTTATCTCAGAGCTGTTCTCTCAAGGGCAGTTCTCAAGAGAGCTCTCTCAGCCCCACCTACCTCACAGGGTGTCTGTTGTGGGGAGGGGAAGGGAAAGGAGTTTGTAAGCAGCTCTGAGACTCCTTTGGGTAGTGAAGGATGAGATGTACATCCGATCTCCTCCTCCTCCTTTTTTATAGATGAACCGGCCATTGGCTCCTTATAGCTTCTTGTTTGTTTAGTTGGAATGGATTGTCTTTGCTAATAATAATTAAAAAACCTGGCTTCACATTCTCGGAGTAGCCTGGTTAGCAGGTAGCTGTTTCTGACCGCTGTTTGTGCTAAAAAGGGGACGTTGTTTCACCGGGTAATCCACGCTGCAAGATTCCGCCGATGTTCCATCGCTCCGTCTTCCCTGCCCCTTCCGCAAAGTACGCAAAACTGAACTTTTCTGCGCAGGCCGTAGGCTCGCACTGTACAAAATGTTTCGCAAAATCAATGAAATTTCGGTAACGCTTAAAGTGTCGTGAATACCGGTGCTACGACTCGTTTTCTTTCTGGTGGTCCCAGACTCCTAATTACCTAATGCACCGGTTATTGAAATGTCCCATTTTCCCGATTGCACTGACTCACTCTGTATAATCCGCCTTGAGAAAGGCAGGCTGTAAATAACATTAACAAATCATCCAAACGTGCCAGGAAGATGCGCAGGAAGCTGGTTCGTATCCTCTAGGAGAGCGGCTGGGATCGGGTGCACGTCTCATCCAAGTGCACACCCTGTGGCAGAGTTAGGTTTGCAAGCATTCGGCCAGCATACTCTTCCTTCCTCGGGTGTCGGGATGAACGAGTCCCGGATCTTCCCCGTCGTTAAACCCCCACTACCCAGGGGTGAAGCATTCGAAGGTTCTGGGTGTCCCTATGTGTCGAAGGGGTTAAAATTCGGCTTTGTCGCTGCTACTGCTGGGTAGAAATAAGCCCCGTATTAATGCAGCATTCCAGAAGTGGTTTTTTTAAAAAAAAATAATCTTTTAAAGCGGAATTAAGGTAGACCAGACTCCAGCTTGGTTCTGTCGCAAAATCCGGCAGGTTTTGTTCCCTTTCTGTATTTGTCAAGCCGTTCTGCCTTGCCCGGTGGGATAGGGGAGCTGTTACTATAGCATCGTATGTTTTTTTTGGGGGGGGGTGTACCGTGTTTGGCAATCTCTTCTCTGCCTACCCCAAAACAGAACTTTTAGAGGCTCAGTCGAACTGGGCGGGCACGAATTTCGCAATAATCTTGAGAGCAAGGGATCTCCTGCGGCTTGGAGTTCGTTTGACCTTTTCTGTGAATGGGCTTAGTGGTCCTTAATGCGCCCCCTCTCCCGAGTCTCTTGGTTTCAACCTTTTGCTCCTAGAAACCATAAATACAGACATACCTTACAAGGTTTGGAGGAGGAGGAGGGAAGAGGTGGTGGTGGTGGTGATAAGAACATAAGAACGTAAGAGAAGCCAATGTTGGATCAGCCAACGGCCCATCCAGTCCAACACTTTGTGTCACACAGTGGCCAAAAATACCAGGGGCCATCAGGAGGTTCAGCAGTGGGGCCAGGACACTAGAAGCCCTCCCACTGCTGCCCCCCACCCCAAGCACCAAGAAGACAGAGCATCCCTTGCTCCAGACCAAGAGTCCCTATCTATACCTTGTGGCTAATAGCCACAGATAGACCTCTGCTCCGTATGTTTATCTAATTCCCTCTTGAAACTGTCCATGCTTGTAGCCGCCACCACCTCCTGTGACAGTGAATTCCATATGTTAATCACTTTTTGGGCGAAGGACTTCCTTTTATCCGTTTCTGACCCGACCACTCAGCAATTTCATGGAGTGCCCACGAGTTCTTGTATTGTGAGAAAGGGAGAAAAGGACTTCTTTCTCTACCTGCTCTGTCCCCTGCATAATCTTATAAACCTCGATCGTGTCACCCCTCAGCCGTCATTTCTCCAGGCTAAAGAGCCCCAAGCGCTTTAACCTTTCTTCCTAGGGGAAGTGTTCCAACCCTTTTATCATTCTTGTTGCCCTTTCCTGATGATGACGATTGGATTTATACCCCGCCCTTCACTTGGGGTCTCAGAGCAGCTTACAGACTCCTTTTCCCTTCCCCTCCCCACAACAGACACCCTGTGAGGTCGGTGGGGCTGAGAGAGCTCTGACAGAAACTGCTCTTTTTTCAAGAACAGCTCTGACAGAACTATGGCTTGCCCAAGGTCATCCAGCAGCTGCGAGTGGAGGAGTGGGGAATCAAACCCGGTTCTCCCAGATTAGAGTCCACGCACTTAACCACTACACCAAGAATGGTTGAGCTTTATTTATTTACCTCCTTGCCCCCCCCCAATGGGAACCTAAAGCGGCTTCCATGTTGTTCTCCTTTCCTTCGTTTTATCCTCACAACAAACCCTGTGAGGTCATTTGGCCTGGGACCGTTCGGTGATCTGAATGGGAAATGGAACTCGGTTCTCTGTCGTCAAGATTATTACGTCTTGTTACTGTAACAGACTGTGCACCGGCGGCAAAGACCGTGCAACGGCCTAGGGGTAACGTGTACGTAGCGAGGAATATCGGAGTGTCTTGCCGACGTGCCCGCCTCAGAAAACGAAAGAGAGAAAATGCTGTTAAGTTACCTCCACGCCTGAGGGGAGACGAGTCTCAGTTCACTTCCCACAATTAGAAAAGATGCCTTTACACGTTTATCCCCTATTTCGGCATATTTATCTATCGCTCTGCTGTCCTTTCCCCCTTAATTAAATCTAAACCACTGTTGACCTTGTAACCTTAGTTTGTTGTTTAGTTTCGTCCTGGGGTATAAATCCGATAAATGAATGAATGAATGAATGACTCTCTTAAAACACCGTCATGTTAGACGTTCATTTGCTGTTCAGCCTCTGTCTGTAAGGAGCTGCGGTGGCTCAAGTGGTTAAGACACTGAACTGCAGGCTGTGGAAGGTCAGTAGTTCAGCAGTTCAAGACCCGGGTGCCGCAAGACAGAGTGAGCTCCTGTCTCTAGTTCCAGCTCCTGCCAACCTAGCAGTTCGAAAGCAAGAAATTGCAAGTAGATAAATAGGTACCACTTCGGTGGGAAGGTAACAGCGTTCCGTGTGCCTTGGTGTTTAGTCATGCCGGCCACATGACCACGGAAGCGTCTTTGGACAACGCTGGCTCTTCGGCTTTGAAACGGAGATGAGCACCGCAACCCTAGAGTCGGATTCGACTGGCTTTCGAGCAAGGGAACCTTTACCTTTACCTTTACTCTGTCTGTAAATTTGAACTCTGTCTGCCGGTCCAACGTATTTGCAAAAGGGTGCCTGCCAATGTTCCCTCTAAGCTGCGGAGTCTTGTGAGCAAAAATCCTACTTTGTGAGCTACTAACGTTAAAGTTGTGAGCCAGTGATTTGGCTACCGCATAAATTAGTTTGCTCTGGGGCCACCCTTCCTGAGCAAAGGCAAAAATGTGTGAGCCAGAGGCTAGAAAACTGTGAGCTGGCTCACACTCACTCAGCTTAGAGGGAACACTGGTGCCTGCACACGGAAGCCCATACCTCGAATATGCCGGTCTTAAATGTGCCGCCGGACTCTAGAATTTGTTCTGCGTAGCTGTATTAGTCCAACTTCATCGCTCTTTAGTTGAAAACCTCGGTGCCGTGTGTCTCTTCCCTGCGCTTGGTTTTGCCCCTTTTCCACGGCTTTTTGAACCACCCTGTTCCTTTCCTTTTCCATATCCTTTAGAAGAAGAAGAAGAAGAAGAGATTGGATTTATACCCCGCCCTTCACTGCCCAAAGGCGTCTCAGAGCGGCTGACAAACTCCTTTCCCTTCCCCTCCCCACAACAGACACCCTGTGAGGTAGGTGGGGCTGAGAGAACTTCTGACAGAAACTGTCCTTGAGAGAACAGCTGTGCCAGAGCTTGTGACTGGCCCAAGGTCACATCAGCAGGTGCAAGTGGAGGAGTGGGGAATCAAACCCGGTTCTCCCAGATAAGAGTCCGTGCACTTAACCACTACACTACACCAAACATATATATCCTTTAAATTAAATACATTTTTTTTGGCTTTGCTCAATACAATTTACTTCTCTGGGGTATTTTTCTTAATTTCTTTCCCCAAGTGCTAGGACATTACATAGGTTGTTTATAAGTTATTCTTCAGCGTTTCTACCCAGAGTTGCTTTGTTACTGGTCTAGTACTGCTCTAGAAGGATACTTTCTCAGCAGGCCAGTCTAGATGTCCTCAGAAAGCCTGTGAGTGGTGGCAGCCGGTTACCAGGGTGCTTTCCAGGGAACCCTTGGTCCGAGAGGAAACCCGCGGTCCAGCAAGGAAAAGACACCTTTCCCATTCCTCCCGTATCACCGACCCTAGCCCCCTTATAGTGTAGGTTAGGAGCGTGGCGTAGTGGCTAGGAGTGTGGACTCTAATCTGGGAGAACGGGGTTTGATTCCCCACTCCTCCACATGGCAGCTGCTGGTGGGACCTTGAGTCAGTCACAAGTTCTCTCGGAGCCGTTCTGGAAAGAGCAGTTCTCGAATGAGCTCTCTCAGCCCCCGCCTACCTCACAGGCAATGCTCCCTCTAAGCTGGGGAGTCTTGTGAGCAAAAAATTCTACTCTGTGAGCTACTGGTATTAAAAGTTGCGAGCGAGCAATTCGGCTGCTGCGTGAATTAGTTTGCTCTGGAATCATCCTTCCTGAGCTAGGACAAAAATCTGTGAGCTGGAGGCTAAAAAACTGTGAGTTAGCTCACACTCACTCAGCTTAGAGGGAACACTGCTCACAGGGGTTCTGTTGTGGGGAGAGGAAGGGAAAAGAGATTGTAAGGTGATCTGGGACTCCTTCGGGTAGTGAAGGGCAGGGTTTAAATCCAGTCTCCTCTTCTGTGGTATACTGTTCCTGAACATAGATGCTCAGCTCTGACCCCATGACTAATTTGCAGTTGTACCTGTCCCTCGTTTTGTCTTTAGTACCCCAGGCCTTTGAGCATGAAGTTTTGCTAGCCTATCACACGTGCCAGTCTGTGCCCCTTTGTCCACTCCACTAAGATGGGCCGGCCGGCCATCTCTCCCGTGGCCGGCTGGCCATCTGCTCCATGTGGCTCCCTGAATCAGGCCCATCTCTAAAATATTGCAAATTCTTCATCTGCTGCCTGGAGACCGGAGCTCCACCCATTAGGCAAGCTTGTCCCTGTCCCTTTTGCTCCGGGCAGGCTCTCGCATTCAGAGTGCGGTGGTGTTATCCCAAGCATGTGACGTCTCTCTCTCTCTCCCCCCTTTTGCAGGGCCCGTTCAGAACTCCGTCCCGCGGGGAATGGACCACCAGATGAACGGCGTCATGGCCGAGAAGCACAGCCCCATGGACTACGGGGTTCAGATCCGGTTCATCGACGACCTGAAGGAGCCCAGCAAGTCCCAGAAGATCCGCCCCAAGACTGCCAAACCGGGTTCTTACGGCGTTGCGGTGCGGGTCCAGGGCATCGACGGGCAGCCGTTCGTGGTCCTCAACAGCGGGGAGAAAGGCGGGGACTCTTTCGGGGTGCAGATCAAAGGAGAGAGCAAATATGGGGGCCCGGCCCGGAACCAACAGCCCGAGGAGCTCTTCCCGGGTTCCCCCGGGACGGCGTCGTCATCCAAGGATGCCTCAGGATCCATCAGCTCGGACTCAGATCTCCCGGAGAACCCGTACGCGGCAAAACTGTCTCGCTACGGCTCCCAGTACAGCACGTCCGACGAGGAGCAGGGCCCGAGGCGCTGTGCCCGGGTGCCAAAATCGGACAGCTTGGAGACGGCCTCCTCTTGTCAGAGCAACGGGTCCTCTCTTCCCCGGGGTGGCGGCGGCTGCAGGACGTTGCCCCACAAAAAGTCCTTCGGGGATCAGCTGCGGAGGACTCAGTCTCACGGCTCCTTGCTGAGCCCCGATTCAGAGGAGCCCCGCGTGCCCAGCCCGCCCAGAGCTCAGCCCGCCCGCGCTTCCCAGCCGCCCCCCACGGGGAGAACCACGAGGAGCACCAGCATGATGAACCTCACCGGGAGACGAGCGCCCAGCCCTAGAGACGAAGTCGGCAGCGTCTCCGGTTTGCGGCCCGTCAGCAAGCAGCCGTTGCTGGAGGTGGCGGAACTGTCTCTCCCCCCGCCAGCAAACGAGGGTGGTGGCAGCGGTGGCGACATCGATACCAAGCCGCTGTCTTCGGTGGACTCCCTGATCAACAAGTTTGACGGGAAGGCCCAGCAGAGAGGCAGGGCCTCCCGGAGGAGCCGGGTCTTGCCGGAGGACCGGAAGCGCTCGCAGAGCCTGGACGGAAGGGTGCCGTACCACGACACGGCAGACGGCCGGGAGTTAGACGTCGACGGGCGCCAGGCGAGCTTCGGAGGCGGGCCCACGGCTCCGGTGGCCAAGCCGCTCGGCTCGGCCAACCCGGCAGGAAACCGAAGCCGCGGCTCAGCTGCCGGGCCGCAGCCGAAAGAGAACGGGGTGGACAAGTCCAGACTGACCCGGGAGTGGGTCAATAAGAGCCTGGAGGAGCCGGCGATGGAGAAGCCGCTGAGCAAAGTACAGTCAGACCTGCAGGTAATTCTCCTCTGGCGAGAGCCTGTCTTGTTAATGCTAATCTTTTCTGTCCTACATCCCGTCGTCCTGCCAGCCCAGAGTTTCTCACGTGGGGACGAGGAAGCCCGTGGGCAGTGATGGTTTTGCCTGCCTCGTTAGTGGTGATGAGCCTGTTTACAGTTGACTCTGCGCATCGCGATTGGGGTTGTGGAGACGACGGACTAGGGCGATGCCGGACTATGGAAGCCTATGGAATTGCTTTCATCGGGAGCTCACTCCCTCCCTGCCTTTTAAGCAATAAATGCAAAATAACCCTTTTATTAGATTGTTCACCCTATATCATTTTTAAACATAATTTTCATTTAAAAAGAAAAAAAAAGTTACAATACAGTGTCCAATCCGATCTTCTGCTTCAGTTTGAAACCAGTCGCCCTTAACAAAAAAATTACAATCCTTACAATATTGTGCATGTGTAAAGTGCCGTTAAGTCACAGCCGACTTATGGTGATCCCAGCAAGGGGCTTTCCAGGCAAGGGAGAAGCAGAGGTGGTTGGCCATAGCCTTCCTCCGCAGAGTCTTCCTTGGTGGCCTCCCATCCAAGTACCGACCCTGCTTAGCTTAGACTTATGGTGACTCCAGCATGGGGTTTTCAAGGCAAGGGAGAAGCAGAGGTGGTTGGCCATGGCCTTCCTCTGCAGAGCCTTCCTTGGTGGTCTCCCTTCCAAGTACCGACCCTGCTGCGCTTAGACTTATGGTGACCCCAGCAAGAGGCTTTCCAGGCAAGTAAGAAGCAGAAGTGGTTGGCCATGGCCTTCCTCTGCAGAGCCTTCCTTGGTGGTCTCCCTCCCAACTACCGACCCTGCTTCACTTCCAACTTATGGTGACTCCAGAAAGGAGTTTTCAAGGCAAGCGGTTAAGCAGCGGTGGTTGGCCATGGCCTTCCTCCGCAGAGCCTTCCTTGATGGTCTCTCTTCCAAGTACTTCTCTACTTAGCTTAGACTTATTGGAGAAGCAGAGGTGGTTGGTCATTGTGTTCCTCTGCAGAGCCTTCCTTGGTGGTCTCCCTTCCAAGTACCGACCCTGCTAAGCTTAGCTTAGACTTATGGTGATCCCAGCAAGGGGCTTTCAAGGCAAGGGAGAAGCAGAAGGGGTTGGCCATGACCTTTCTCTGCAGAACCTTCCTTGGTGGTCTCCCTTCCAAGTACCGACCCTGTTTAGCTTAGACTTATGGTGACTCCAGCATGGGGCTTTCCAGGCAAGTGAGAAGCAGAGGTGGTTGGCCATGGTCTTCCTCTGCAGAGCCTTCCTTGGTGGTCTCCCTTCTCAGTACCGACCCTGCTCAGCTTCTGAAATCTGTCAAAACCGAGCTATACCAGGCCGCCTTCTCTCTCCATGTGATATTACAAATTCACAATTTGAAGCTCATTTATTCGAGGAAGAAGGGTAGGTTTTCATACCCTGCTTTTCTTTATCTTAAAAAGTCTCAAAGCGGCTTACAGTCGCCTTTCCCTTCCCCTCCCCGCAACAGACACCCTGTGAGGTAGGTGGGGCTGAGAGAGCTCTGAGAGAACTGTGACTGGCCCGAGGTCACCCGGCAGGCCTCACGTGGAGGAGGGGTGGGGAATCAAACCGGCATCTCCAGATTAGAGGCCGCCGCTCTTAATCGCAAAACCTCGCTGGCTCTCATGCCAATTACTGTGACAATTACCAAATTAACACTCAGCCTTGACTCTTTACCACATTTCCGTTCTCCTATTTAATCTCAAAGTGAGGCACAAGTGTGCGAGTCTAATGTAATATTTAATCCCTTCCCCCAGATTTCGGAAAAGGACTTCCAGCTGTCAGAGAGACACGCTATTTTTAATACGACCGTCTCTTAGCTGAACAAGTGCTGACAATTTCGATAGCTCTGCAGAGCCCCAGGCATTTTGGACCCCAAATTCGATTGTGAGATAATTTGCTAGTTTTCCAGTCTGGTTGCTCGTTACAGTTCTGCAGTTGAAACCATGTCTGGGATGACCCTTACACAGACGGTTTTGGAATATATGATTAACTAGTAATGCTACCGTGGATCTAAAGGGATTGTAATACCTGTAATGCGATAAGATTTCTGCAACAGTAGAAAAGAGCAAGAGTCCCCAGAAGACTAGAAGAAGAAATTGGATTTATACCCTGCCCTTCACTACCCAAAGGAGTCTCAGAGCGGCTTACGAACTCCTTTCCCTTCCCCTCCCAACAACAGACACCCTGTGAAGTAGGTGGGGCTGAGAGAGCTCTCTCGAGGACTGCTCTTGAGAGAACAGCTCTGAAAGCCAGTTTGGTGTAGCGGTTAAGTGTGTGAACTCTAATCTGGGAGGAACCGGGTTTGATTCCCCACTCCTCCACTTGCACCTGCTGGATGACCTTAGGCAAGCCATAGTGTGCTCTCTAAGCTGAATTAGTGTGAGCTAGCTCACAGTTTTTTAGCCTCCGGCTCACACATTTTTCTCTCAGCTCACGAAGGAGGGCTCCAGAGCAAACTAGTTTATGAAGTGGCCAAATTACTCGCTCACAACTTTAATGCCGGTAGCTCACAAAGTAGAATTTTGGCTCACAAGACTCCACAGCTTAAGAGGGAGCATTGATTCTGGCACAGCTGTTCTTGAAAAAAGAGCAGTTTCTGTCAGCGCTATCTCATCCCCACCTACCTCACAGGGTGTTTGTTGTGGGGAGGGGAAGGGAAAGGAGTTTGTAAGCCGCTCTGAGACTCCTTTGGGTAGTGAAGGGCGGGGTATAAATCCAATCTCCTCTTCTGCTGCTTCTTCTGAAAGAACTTATGACTGACCCAAGATCACACTAGCAGCTGCATGTGGAGGAGTGGGGAATCAAACCCAGTTCTCCCAGAGCAGAGTCCACGCTTCTAACCACTACCAAAACTGGACTCTTGCTGATGCTCTGTCTTCTTGGTGCTTGGGGGGCAAGAGTGGGAGGGCTTCTGGAGTTCTGGCCCCACTGGTGGACCTCCTGAGGGCCCCTGGGTTTTGGCCACTGTGTGACACAGAGTGTTGGACTGGATGGGCCACTGGCCTGATCCAACATGGCTTCTCTTACGTTCTTATGTCTGAGGCAGTGATGCTCTGTATTCTTGGTGCTTGGGAGGCAAGAGTGGGAGGGCTTCTGGAGTTCTGGCCCCACTGGTGGAGGGCCCCTGCGTTTTGGCCACTGTGTGACACAGAGTGTTGGACTGGATGGGCCATTGGCCTGATCCAACATGGCTTCTCTTCTGTCCTTAAGAGCTGATATACATTAGTGGTTATTAGCCACAGGGTAAAGATGGAACACTCTGTCTGGGGGAGTGATGCTCTGTCTTCTTGGTCCTTGGGGGGCAACAGTGGGAGGGCTTCTGGGGTTCTGGCCCCACTGCTGGACCTCCTGATGGCCCCTGGATTTTGGCCACTGTGTGACACAGAGTGTTGGACTGGATGGGCCCTTGGCCTGATCCAACATGGCTTCTCTTATGTTCTTATGTCTGAGGCAGTGATGCTCTGTCTTCTTGGTGCTTGGGGGGGCCACAGTGGGAGGGTTTCTGGAGTTCTGGCCCCACTGGTGGACCTCCTGAGGGCCCCTGGGTTTGGGCCACTGTGTGACACAGAGTGTCGGACTGGATGGGCCATTGGCCTGATCCAACATGGCTTCTCTTAACGTTCTTATGAAACGTCAGCCTCCCCCGGCCACGGCTCACACTCTGGTCTGTCTTGCAGCTGAAGTCTACCCCAGACCTTCTGAAGGACCAACGGGAGCTCTCTCAGCCGGGGAGCAGCGAGCACACGAAGTCGCTGATCTACGGGATCTTGAAGGATGGGTGAGTGTTGGGGCAGGGGCAGGAAATAGGACGACGCGGCCTTTGGAACTTTGGGTTTTATCTAAGGTTCACCGGTGCTGACTTTTAGGAATGCTTGCAGCCATGGCGAGGGTGCTATAATGTCTGGTTTTTTATGCAGAAAGTGATAGGTTCAGTCCCCGGTTTCTTGGGTAGCCGGGGTAGGGAAGATTATGACCTTAGGGAACTACTGCCAATCAGTACGGGGCTAGCTGAGACGTGGACACACGAAGCTGCTTTATACTGAACCAGACCTTCAGTCCAGCTAAGTCAGTATTGTCTACTCAGTCTGGCAGCAGCTTTCCAGGATCTCAGGCGGAGGTCTTTCACATCACTCGCTGCCTGGTCCTTTTTGAACTGGAGATGCCGGGGACCGAACCTGGGGCCTTCCGCATGCCAAGCAGAGGCTCTACCACTGAGCCACAGCCCCTCCCCACCCTTGGTCCATCAAAGTCAGTATTGTCTACTCAGACTGGCAGCTTTCATGTCACCTGCTGCCTGGTTGGCCACTGTGTGAGATGGGATGCTGGACTAGAGGGACCCTCACTGGTCTGATCCAGCAGGGCTCTTCTAAGGTTCTTCTCAGGGGAAGGCCTCGGCCTCTCTGCCCTGTTGTTGCCCCTCCAGAGGAACTGGGTGGCTATTGTGTGAGACAGGAGGCTGAACTAGATGGACCCTCACTGGTCTGATCCAGCAGGGCTCTTCTGATGTTCTTTTCAGGGGAAGGCCTTGGCCTCTCTTCCCTGTTGTTGACCCTCCAGAGGAACTGGTTGGCCACTATGTGAGACAGGATGCTGGACTAGATGGACCCTCCCTGGTCTGATCCAGCAGGGCTCTTCTGAGGTTCTTCTCAGGGGAAGGCCTCGGTTTCTCTGCCCTGTTGTTGGCCCTCCAGAGGAACTGGTTGGCCACTATGTGAGACAGGATGCTGGCCTAGATGGACCCTTCCTGGTCTGATCCAATAGGGCTCTTCTGATGTTCTTCTCAGGTGAAGGCCTCGGCCTTTCTGCCCTGTTGCTGGACCTCCAGAGAAACTGGTTGGCCACTGAGTGAGACGGGATGCTGGACTAGATGGACCCTTCCTGGTCTGATCCAGCAGGGCTCTTCCAATGTTCTCCTCAGGGGAAGGCCTCGGCCTCTCTACCCTGCTGTTGACACTCAAGAGGAACTGGTTGGCCACTGTGTGAGACAGGAGGCTGACCACTGGTCTGATGGACCACTGGTCTGATCCAATAGGGCTCTTCTGGTGTCCTCCCAGTGAGCCCTGGGATTTGCAGGAAATTCTTGGTTGGGGACCTCAGATGGCGGCTAGGCTGTACTGGGGTCTCCCTGGCCTTTTCTTGCCTTTCTCACCCTGAAGGGTAGGACAGAGATTCCCCATTGGCCTGTCACAACCTCTGCCCAGTTCCACCAACTGCAAATGTGGTTATGGAACTTATTCGAGCTGAAAGATGAAAAACTGAGAAGTGTAAGGCTTATGTAAGAGGAAGTTTTGCTTTGTGTTATTGCTTCCAGAAGGTTGTCAGTTGCCACAAAGTGTGTGTGTGTGGGGGGGGGGATATATCCCATCAGTATTCCCTGAGGCAGTTGTAGTGGTTAAGAGTTTTGGACGAAGATCTGGGAGACCCGGATTCGAATTCCCACTCGTGCCGTGAAAGCCCGCTGGGTGACGTTGGGCCAGTTAGGCTCTCAGCCCAACTTACCTCAGAGGGTTGTTGTGAGGAGAAAGTGGAGGAGAAAGGAGAACTATGTAAGTCGCTTTGAGTCCCCTAGGAGAGAAAGGCAGTTAGGAGCATGGATTCTAATCTGGGAGAACCGGGTTTGATTCCCTGTTCCTCCACATGCAGCCAGCTGGGTGACCTCGGGTCAGGCACAAGTTCCCTCAGAGCTGTTGTCTCAGGAGCAATCCTCGAGAGAGCTCTCTCAGCCCCACTTACCTCACAGGCAATGTTCCCTCTAAGCTGTGGAGTCTTGTCAGCAAAAATTGTACTTTGTGAGCTACTGGCATTAAAGTTGTGAGCAAGTGATTTGGTTAGTGCATAAATTAGTTTGCTCTGGGGCCACCCTTCCTGAGCTGAGACAAAAGTGTGTGAGCCGGAGGCTAAAAAACTGTGAGCTATCTCACACTAACTTAGCTTAGAGGGAACACTGCTCACAGGGTGTCTGTTGTGGGGAGGGGAGGGGAAAGGATATTGTAAACCGCTCTGAGACTCCGAGTAAAGGGCGGGGTACAAATCCAGCCTCTCCTTCTTCTCTTCGAATGAATACATAAAAAAATAAAAGTAATTCTGCTTCATAGCAAGCAATGTTCCCTCTAAGCCGTGGAGTCTTGTGAGCAAAAGTTGTACTTTGTGAGCCGCTGGCATTAAAGCTGTGAGTGAGCGATTGGGCTGCTGCATAAATTAGTTTGCTCTGGAGCCCTCCTTCCTGAGCTGAGAGAAAAGTGTGTGAGCCGGAGGCTAAAAAACTGTGAGCTAGCTCACACTAACTCAGCTTAGAGGGAACACTGATAGCAAGTGTAGTAAGCAAAAATATCTTTTAACCTGGGTTTTAGTATTTATCATATATGCGGCATCACCCGTGCCTATGTCATGTTCATAAGTGCAAGTTCCCTGCCCCAGGGAGCTTACAGTCAAAGATTTAAGCCGACAAAGACAGGGGAGGGAGATGAAAGGAGGGGAAAACGAGGTACGGAGCTGTGTTGAAGCCGGTTATGTGAGCCTAGGTTTAGTTTCAGTCAGAGAGGGGACTAAGAGGTCATGTCAAGGGCTGCACGGGGACATCGTGGAAGCATTCTGGGGGTGTTTACTGGAAAGGGTGAGATGGTGGAGCCATCTGGTTCATGGGGGGGCAGATGGTCACTCTTCTGATGACCTCATCTGCTTTTTGTTTTGCAGGAGTACAGAAAGCGAAAGCTCTGTGAAGAGGAAAACTAACCTCGTCTTTGAGAAAATCCAAGCCCTGGCTGTAAGTCTGTGGGGTGGGGCACTTCTCTTGCTTGTGTTGTTGTTGTTGTTGTTGTTGTTATTGTTATTGTTATTGTTGTTATTATTATCCCACCCTCCCCGCCAAGGTGGGCACAGGGCGGCTTTCAACATTCATAAGGTATAAACACAGTTAAAAAACATCATCAGCATATAAATAACAGGGATCCCCAACACGGTGCCCATGGGCACCGTAGCTAGCATTGCCACCCCACCCCCCAATTGGGGTCCCCCTGCTTTCAGGGGCCCCAATCTGCCGATGGCCAGCTGACCGGTGGGGGGAGCCCTGCCCCCAAAGAGCCCAGTCGTGCCCGTCACGATGATACCACCCAGCACGCGGGGCCCAGTCTAGCATTTGGCTAAAAACTCATTGGTGGCCATAGAGCTTTGGGTCCAATGCTAGAGCATCCCCTGCAAGGTGTGTTTGGCACGATGACATTGTTCCGGGTGATGTCATTGTGTCGCATGGGCCAGAAGCTTCAGGGACCCAGGCTGGATCCCCACCACCCCCGGCAGCTGCCAGGGTAAGACCTGGCAACCCTTGCCATAGCGACTGTTGACCCCTTTCTTGGAGCCCACCAAGTGTTTATAGAAAGTGGGTGTGGCCAGGTGGCTGCTGTCTTGGCAAGGCTTCCGGTTGGCTGCAGGAAAAGTGATTGGCAGTGTAAGTTTGGTGTAGTGGTTTGGTGTGGTGGTTAGGAGCAGCGGACTCTAATCCGGGAGAACCGGGTTTGATTCCCCACTCCTCCTCTGCATGCAGCTGCCGGTGTGACCTTGGGTCAGTCACAAGTTATCTCAGAGCTGTTCTCTCAAGGGCAGTTCTCGAGAGAGCTCTCTCAGCCCCACCCACCTCACGGGGTGTCTGTTGTGGGGAGGGGAAGGTGGCTATTTTGCGGTTGACTCCACCTCCCGTGGCAGCCATTTTGTTGTCGCGCCCACCAGCCTTGCGTTAGCATTCCAACGGTGCCCACAGTCTTAAAAAAAGGTTGGGGACCCCTGGTCGAAAGCAGATAATTGGGACCTTTACGAGACTTAGGAGCTGCGGTGGCTCAAATGGTTAAGATACTGAACTGCAGGCTGTGGAAGGTCGGTAGTTCAGCAGTTCAAGACCTGAGAGTGCCGCATGACGGAGTGAGCTCCCGTCTCTAGTTCCAGCTCCTGCCAACCTAGCCGTTCGAAAGCAAGAAATTGCAAGTAGATAAATAGGTACCACTTCGGTGGGAAGGTAACAGCATTCCATGCGCCTTGGTGTTTAGTCATGCCGGCCACATGACCACGGAAACGTCTTCGGACAGCGCCGGCTCTTCGGCTTTGAAACGGAGATGAGCACCGCAACCCTAGAGTCGGATTCGAGTGGCTTTCGAGCAAGGGAACCTTTACCTTTTACCTTACGAGACTTATGGGAGCTTTGCGTGGCTGAATTGGCTTCCATCCTGCCGAACTGGCTTCCGGGTTTCTCTTATGCATGGAGAGGGGGTCAGAACTGAGCCTCCGATTTTCCGCTAGAGGCAGCGGCTCTCTTCTTCAGACGTACAGAGGGAATAATCTTTTGCAGAGGTTTTTCTGTGGTCTCGGGGACATAAATCTCCATCACGGTTTGTCCAGCACACGAAGAAGTGAAGTCTGACTCACAAAAACAGCTGTCCGAGCAAACGTTATTAGTCTTGAAGGTGCCTCCGGACTTCTCTTTTATTTAAGACGTAGAGCGGGTGCGGGAAAAAGAGCTTTTGAGTACGTTTGTGTGGTTAATTGTGTAGTTTCCTGGGTATGCAGGGACCGAGTCAGTTTGGCGCAGTGGTTAGGAGCGCAGACTGTAATCTGGGAGAACTGGGTTTGATGCCCTACTCCTCCACATGCAGCTGCTGGTGTGACCTTGGGTCAGTGACAAGTTCTCTCAGAGCTGTTCTCTCAAGAGTAGTCCTTGAAAGAGCTCTCTCTCAGCCCCGCCTGGTGGGGTTGTCCATTAATTAGTAGATTGGGGGGCCGTGTTAAAAAAGATCATTGTTTCCCTGTCACCGCTGCTTTGTTAGGATTTAATGCAGATAATCTGACAAAAGTTTGGCATTTGGTCCGGCAGCTCCTCGTTCCAGCTAGAACGCTGGTGGCGAAGCAGTGGAAATGATTACCTCTGCCAGGTTTGGATTACTGGAACTGGAGGGTTTGGAATACAGCGTTAAGGGACAAAAATAGCTACGTGCGCGCAAGATGAAAAAGATAGTTGCTTAGCACAAAAGATCTTCAAGGAGCCATGGACACCCTTCGTTAATTTTGGGAACTTGACCTTCTCCACGGAACCCATGAGATCTGAAATACCAGCCCGGATCTGAAATAGTAGCATTGAGTAAGTGTAGATTATGAGGAGGAGACTGGATTTATACCCCGCCCTTCACTACCCGAAGGAGTCTCAGAGCGGCTCACAATCTCCTTTCCCTTCCTCTCGCCACAGCGGACACCCTGTGAGGCCGGTGGGGCTGAGAGAGCTCTCCTGAGAACTGCCCTTGAGAGAACAGCTCCGAGAGAACTTGTGACTGACCCAAGGTCACCCCAGCAGCTGCATATGGAGGAGTGGAGAATCAAACTCTTTTTCTCCCAGATTCGAGTCCGCGCTCTTAACCACTACACCAAACTGGCTCAATAGGAGTCGGGAAGAAGAATGTTAGATGCTAGAGCTTCGTTTTCAAACTGGTGGACACAGGAGGGTTTTTCTCCCCTCTTCCCCCCAGTAATATTTATTTATTTTATTTCTGTCCTGCCTTCCCCCTCCCCATGGGGGCCCAAAGCAGTTTATATACTTCTCTTTTCCTCCATTTTATCCTCACAACAACCGTGTGAGGTAATCCAACACTTTAAATGAAGAAGAAGAAGAAGAGATTGGATTTATACCCCACCCTTCACTGCTCAAAGGCGTCTCAGAGCGGTTTACAAACTCCTTTCCCTTCCCCTCCCCACAACAGGCACCCTGTGAGGTAGGTGGCGCTGAGAGAAATTCTGACAGCTGAGGGGTGACATGATCGAGGTTTATAAGATTATGGATGGGATTGAGCAAGTTGAGAAAGAAGTCCTTTTCTCCCTTTCTCACAATACAAGAACTCGTGGGCACTCCATGAAATTGCTGAGCAGTCGGGTTAGGACACATAAAAGGAAATACTTCTTCACCCAAAGAGTGATTAACATATGGAATTCACTGCCACAGGAGGTGGTGGCAGCTACAAGCATGGGCAGTTCCAAGAGGGAATTAGATAAACATATGGAGCAGAAGTCCATCAGTGGCTATTAGCCACAGGGTATAGATGGGAACTCTCAGTCTGGGGCAGGTGATGCTCTCTATTCTTGATGCTGGAGGGGGCAGCAGTGGGAGGGCTTCTGATGCCCTGGCCCCACTGCTGGACCTCCTGATAGCATGTGGTATATTTTGGCCGCTGTGTGACAGAGTGTTGGACTAGATGGGCCATTGGCCTGATTCAACATTGGCTTCTCTTATGTTCTTATGAGCTAAGAGGAAAATGTGTGAGCCAGAGGCTAAAAAACTGTGAGCCAGCTCACACTAACTCAGCTTAGGGGGAACACTGACTCTTAAGTATGTTTTTACTGTTGTCGTTCAGCACCCGGAGCCCTGAGTATTCAGGGACTGAGCGATTCATAAATCCAAATTATAAGTAATAAATCCCCCCTGCCCCCGGTGTTTCTTTTGAGAGCCTTTTCTTTGAAACGGGACTTGCCGGCCGCAGAGGAGACGGGATTTCTGGAAGCCCTGGACTGCTCCTCTCTGACATCCCCATTCCCCAATCTGATGTGTTGTTTTTTTTCCCCCCTTCTCTTGCTTTCTCTGGGGAAGGCCGTCCCGTCGGTGGATTCGAGATCTTCCCCGTCCCAGCCCAGCGAGCTGCAGCAGAAGTTCGAGGAGCTGCAACACAAACTGGACGAGGAGACCAAGGTGAGGGTAGAGCCGCTACCTGGCAGATCCCAAGGGAAGGGAACAAGGTCCAGGGACTTCCTTTGGCCAGTTAGTTCTTTCGGTTCCTCGCGTAGATGGACCTGGCTATGTATTCCTCTACAGGGTCCTTGGTGCCTGCCATCTTTACCCTGCCAAAAGCAAAATCAGCAGCTGCCCATGCACGTGGCCTTCTCCGTTGTGGCCCCTGCCTTGTGGAACGGCCCACCTGAGGAGGTCAGGAAGCATCCCGGTCTCCCGAGAGCCAGTGTGATGTTCTGCCACCGAGCTGTGGCAGAACAGGTTTTCTTGAGCCACTTCGGCATCGTGGTTAGGAGCACGGACTCCAATCCGGGAGAAGAAGAAGAAGAGGAGGAGATTGGATTTATACCCCGCCCTTCACTACCCAAAGGTGTCCCAGAGTGGCTGACAAATTCCTTTCCCTTTCCCTCCCCACAACAGACACCCTGTGAGGTAGGTGGGGCTGAGAGAGCTCTGACAGAAACTGCTCTTTTTTCAAGAACAGCTCTTATCAGAACTACATCTTGCCCAAGGTCATCCAGCAGGTGCAAGTGGAGGAGTGGGGAATCAAGCCCGGTTCTCCCAGATTAGAGTCTGCGCACTTAACCACTACACCAAACTGGGTTTGATGCCCCCACGCCTCCACATGCAGCTGCTGGGGTGACTTTGGGTCAATCACAGGTTTTCTCAGAGCTGTTCTCTCACGAGCAATCCTCGAAAGACCTCTCTGAGACCCACCTACCTCACAGGGTGTCTGTTGTGGGGAGGGGAAGGAGATTGTAAACTTCTCTGAGATTCCTTCAGGTAGTGAAGGGCAGGGTATAAATCCAATCTCTTCTTTCAGCAAACTTTGTAAAACTGAATGATTCAAGAGGGCTTTTCTACGCAGGCAACTGTACTAGACGATTCACAAAGTTACTTGCACAAATTATTAGGGCGTATGGTGTATACCACTGTGCATGGTTTGCTATAAGTTGTATTCTATTATGTGATTTTGCATCATTTTATGTGTCACGTTAATAGTTACGCTTTGCTTCAGTTCTGTTTTTTTAGACTGCCGGCTGGTTCAACAACCCAAACCCTATTGCATTGTTTACTGAGTGTCACATCTTTTTGATTGCATGGACTCACTCTGTTTTTGTTGTTCAGTCGCACAGTCAAGTCCAACTCTTCGCGACTCACTCTGTAATCCACCTCAAATCCCGTGGAGAAAGGCAGACTGTTGTTGTTGTTGTTAGCCATTCAGTAGTGTTTGACTCTTGGCAATTCTATGGGCCAGCTCTCTCCACGTTTTCTGATCTTGCACTGTTTCTTTGAGTCGTTCCAGGCTCAGGCTGGTGTCGACTTGTGTGTGTCGGCTGGTGTCAACTTGTGTGTGTTCCTTTAAATGTTTGGTTTGAGTGCAGTGCTGGAAGGAGAGTGATAGAGGGAGACAAGTGTGCTGTGATTGGTTGATGACTGAGAGCGTGGGAGGAGATGTTCTGTGAGGAATCTGTGTGTGTGTTTTATGACAGAGTTCAGAGAGTGTGTGTATGTTTTTGGAGAGTGAAGTATGAAAAGCTTTAAAGAGAGTCTGTGGAACTCTTAAAAGTATTGTGAAAGAGTCTATAAGGAAAAGAAACAAACTGTATCTAAACTGTGTGATTAGATCAATGTTTTATCTTGTGTGGAAAAGTCAAAGAGTCTAGCCGGTTTGGCTACATATATGAGAAAGAGAGAGAATCCTCTCAGAGTGGAATTTTGGTGTCTGAGACTGGTGTGACACCAAGCTTGCTAGTTATAGTTTACAAGTTCCTTTTTCCAGAAATCTATTTTGTTCTTATTCCAATAAATCCATTTTTGTTTAAATATATCCCAGAATTCAGTACAGTATTTCCTCAGGGCCACATAGTCCTCTGAAGTGCCCAGACCCTGGGTTACACTACCCAAGGAGAGAGATTTGGAATTTTAAATTCCTGGTGGCAGCAGAAACTACCAAGTTTATATATACAAAGTGTGAATTAAAGGTAAAACCGTTTCCCCAAAAGCAAGCACGTCACAGAGCATGATTTAAAGTAAAAACAGTTCCCCCCAATAGCAAAGAGTGCTAATATATATAAATAAATATGTGTGTGTGTGGCCTTTTTTGTAAAAAAAAAAAAAAGCCCAGCAGGAACTCATTAGCATAATAGCCACACCCAACATCAGAAACTCATTAGCATATTCGGCCATGTTGCCAGAAGTGTGGTCATCCAGCCACACTCACCTTTTGCTTCTTATTCTGTTTACCTTGTTTGTTGTCAAAATCCCAGGACTTTTTTTGTAGCAGGAACTCCTTTGCATGTTAGGCCACACGCCCCCTCATGTAGCCAATCCTAATGAGTTTCTGCTGTTGGGTGTGGCCTGTTATGCTGATGAGTTCCTGCTGGGCGTGGCCAACTCAGGAGCCAGCCGGAACTCCATTCCTGCGCGTTCCTGCCCAAAAATATAAAACGACTATAAATAATGTAAATAAATAGTATCTGGCCTTGGTAGCCCTCTGCCCCATCATGTTTCAGCTCCAGAACTTGGGTGATACTCGCCAATCGATGCCTTCTGGCGTAGCGTATGCCGAGATTTCTCATTTTCCCCGCTTTGTGTTTGAAAAAAAATTACCCGCGCAGCTCCGTCAGAGGTTGGAACTGTCGCAAGACAGCCGACGGAACGGCGCCCCCCGCAACCTGGAGATCCGCCTGGAGGAGTCGGAGGAGGAGTGCCGGCGGCTTCGGGAGGCCTTCGAGAAGAAGAGTCAGGAGTTGCAGAGCAGCTTGAAGGAGTAAGTCCGCTTCCCCCCCACCCTCTGGATCTCCGTAACCCGGAGGGGGGACCGTGGGGGGAGAGAGAGTAGATAACGAAACAGCCCTGGTGGTGGTGCTGGGCGGACCGACGGTACCTTTGCTGCCCGTGAGTGCCTGTGTGCGAATTGCCGTCAACTCTCCCCCAGCTTATGGCGACCCTATGAATGAAATTCCTCCAAGTCGCCCTCTTGTTCAACAGCCTTGTTCAGGTCTTGCAGACTGAGGGGTCTCGTGGGCTCCCTCGATGGGGTCGATCCGTCTCATGTCGTACCTTTCTCGTTTCCTGCTGCCTTCCATCTTTTCCTTTCATTATTGTCTTCTCCAGCAAATCTTGTCTTCTCATAACGTGACCAAGGTACAGTAGCCCCAAATAGATGCAGTAATCTCTCTCTCAGGTTCTTTCTCCCCACCCAGCTGGCTTAGTTCTCTGTACCGTTCTGGTCACTGTCTCTCCAAAAGGACATCGCAGAGCTGGGGAAAAGTACGGAGGAGGGCCACCAAGATGATGAGGGGTTTGGAGCCCCTTCCCTAGGAGGAACGGCTTGAAGAGTCGGGGACTTTTCAGTTTAGAAAAGAGATGACGAAGGGGGGGATATGATAAGAGGTTTATAAAATTATGTGTGGGGTGGAGAGAGTTAGCAAAGGGAATTTTTTTCTCCCTCTCCCCAAATAGTAGAACTCGAGGGCATCCCATGAAGCTGATGGGCAGTAGGTTCAGGAGAGAGAAAAGGAAATACCACTTTACACAGAGAGTGGTTAAAATGTGGGATTTGCTGCCAGAGGATGCAGTGATGGCCGCCAGAATAAACAGCTTTAAAAGGGGTCTGGATAGAGTCATAGAGGATAAGTCTTTCAGTGGCTACTAGCCATGATGGTTGAGGGGAACCTCCACGTTCAGAGGCACTAATCCTCTGAATCCCAGAGCCAAGAGGCAACTTGAGGTGATGCTCTGTCTCCTTGGTGCTTGGGGGGGGGCAACAGTGGTAGGGATTCTGGAGTCCTGGCCCCACTGATGGACCTCCTGATGGCCCCTGGGTTGCGGCCGCTGTGTGACAGGGAGTGTTGGACCGGATGGGCCATTGGCCTGACCCAACATGGCTTCTCTTCTGTTCTTATGCCTTGCACAGGCGGGTCAGGTCCAATGCTTTTGCACAGCGCTCAGCTGCTGTGAAAACCTAGAACATTTCTCTCACAGGCCTTGATATTGTTTTATTGTAGGGTCCTCTTTGCATAGATACTAAGGGCCACTTTGTTTTTTGGAGAACACAGTATTTATTAGCTGCTGTAGATTCTCCGGGTTGTCTGGCCGTGGTCTTGGCATTGTAGGACCTGACGTTTCGCCAGCAGCTGTGACTGGCATCCTCAGAGGTATAACACAGAAAGATGGAGTACTCTCTGTGCCAAGGTGAGCAGAAAAATGGTAGGCAGGTAATTTATATCTACCCTGGAAGGTGGGGCAGGGCTGAGTCATTATCTTGTAGGAGTTCTCCAGGCTATGAACTGTATTTATTCTTTTTCAATTTTAATCTGCACACATATATATATATATATATATATATATATATAGTATTTACTGAATTGTCTTTATAAAGCGATATAAAGTTACAAACCACCCTGAGCTCCATTGGGGGGGAAGGCAGTATATAAATCAAATAAATAATAATAATGATGAAAATGCATTGGCACAGAGCTGTGTGTTCGAGTCCCGAGCCCGCTCTCATTCAGAAGATGAGGGTTCTCGCTTTTCAAAAATCCCGCAGGCTGAAGGAGGCGAAAGCGCTCAAAGACCAGACGGAGGCGAAGGTGGCCGACTTGGAAGAGCAGCTGACGGAGATGCAGGAGGAGCTGGACCGCTTCCGGGAGCCCTCGGGGGACACCCCTAGCCGGGAATCCTTGCTGCAGGTAGGGCGGTCGCCCTCAACTCTTGCGGGGGCTTCGGAGCGAGACGGATAGTCCTTTGCAACGGAGATTCTCTGTGCTGGTGAGATTTGGGGTTTGCTTCAGATTTGAAGACGTGAGCGAAAGTTCGTGCCCTGCCGCGAATTTTGTTAGCCTTTCAGGTGCCGCCGAACCTTAAAGTGGTGTAATCTCCCCCGTAGGCTGCCGTTAGCAGGACGGATTCGTAGGATTCGAACGGATTCGACAGTGTCATCCCACAGTTCCCTAGTTCTTGCCCACTCTCGGCGCCTCCCCGGCAACAGCTCACCACAACATTTGTCGTTTCGGTTAAGGGTGCCGGAAAGAGCTCACCGCCGCTGTGCTTCCTTCCCCCCCCCGTCTCCCCAGGAGCTGCTGGAGACCCGGGAGGAGCTGGAGGCGGTGCTGAGCGCCAGGCAGAAGCAGGAGGAGCAGCTGCACCAACGGGAGCGGGAGCTGACGGCCCTGAAGGGGGTCCTGAAGGAGGAGGTGGCCAGCCACGACAAGGAGCTGGACCGGCTCCGGCAGCAGTACCAGCAAGACGTCGAGCAGCTGCGGCGCAACATGGAGGGCGTGTCGCAGGTGGGGGGGGCGCGTCCGGGTCCAGCAGGCAAAAAACAATGACTTTGTTCTCAGCCTGGGGGGGATCAGCCCTCAGTCTGAGCTATCCCGCTTTCAGGCAACAGGAGGGAGTTCACGTAGTCAAACTGCTCTCTATCCATTTCCCTGCAAATACAGACCTAGGATGTCAGGGAGGGGGGCCCATGCAGTCAAATCACCCTCTATCTCATTGATGGGATCTGAACTGACAGAGACGGACCAAGAGAGAGATCTTGAAGTCGTAGTACATAACGCAATGAAAATGTCTAGACAGTGTGTAGCTGCAATAAAGAAGGCCAACGCTATGCTGGGGATTATTAGGAAGGGAATTGGAAACAGATCAGCCAGTATCATCATGCCCCTGTATAAATCATTGGTGCGACCTCATTTGGAATACTGTGTACAGTTCTGGCCACCACATCTCAAAAAGGATATTATAGCATTGGAAAAAGTGCAGAGAAGGGCAACTAGAATGATAAAAGGGTTGGAACACCTTCCCTATGAAGAAAGGTTAAAATGCTTGGGGCTCTTTAGCTTGGAGAAATGACGGCTGAGGGGTGACACGATCGAGGTTTATAAGATTATGCATGGGATAGAGTAGATCAAGAAAGAGGTACTTTTCTCCCTTTCCCACAATACAAGAACTCGTGGGCACTCCATGAAATTGCTGAGCAGTCGGGTTAGAACGGAGAAAAGGAAGTCCTTCTTCACCCAAAGAGTGATTAACACATGGAATTCACTGCCACGGGAGGTGGTGGCAGCTACAAGCATCGACAGTTTCAAGGGGGAATTAGATAAACATATGGAGCAGAAGTCCATCAGTGGCTATTAGCAACAAGGTATAGATGGGAACTCTCAGTCTGAGGCAGGTGATGCTCTCTATTCTTGGTGCTGGAGGGGGCAGCAGTGGGAGGGCTTGTAGTGTCCTGGCCCCACTGCTGGACCTCCTGATGGCACCTTGTATTTTTGGCCGCTGTGTGACAGAGTGTTGGACTAGATGGGCCATTGGCCTGATTCAACATTGGGTTCTCTTATGTTCTTATGTTCTCATTCCCTGCAAACAGAAAACTAGTGTGTCAGGGTCAGAGAGGGGGGCTCATGCAGTCAAACCACCCTCTGTCTCATTCCCCTCCAAAGAAAAAGCTAGTATGGAAATGGGGGTCATGCAGTCAAACCACTCTCTGTCTCGTTCCCTGCAAACAGAAAGCCAGGATGTCAGGGTCAAAGAGGGGGTCTCATGCAGTCAAACCACCCTCTGTCTCATTCCCCTGCAAAGAGAAAGTTAGTATGGGAATGGGGGTCATGCAGACAAACCACTCTCTGTCTCGTTCCCTGCAAACAGAAAGCCAGGATGTCAGGGAGGGAGGGTTCATGCAGTTGAACCACCCTCTGTCTCGTTCCCTGCAAACAGAAAGCTAGAATGTCAGAAATGGGGGGGCTCATACAGTCACACACCCCTCTGTCTCATTCAATGCAAACAGAAAGCTAGGATGTCAGGGAGGGGGCTCATGCAGTCGAACTGCCCTCTGTCTCATTCCCAGCAAATGGAAAGCTAGGATGTCAGAGAGGGGGTTCATGCAGTCGAACTGCCCTCTGTCTCATTCCCTGCAAACAGAAACCAGGATGTCAGGGTCAGAGAGGGGGGGCTCATGCAGTCAAACCACCCTCTGTCTCATTCCCCTGTAAAGAGAAAGTTAGTACAGAAATGGGGGCCATGCAGTCAAACCACTCTCTGTCTCATTCCCCTGCAAAGAGAAAGCTAGGATGTCAGAGATGGGAGGGCTCATGCAGTCACACCGCCCTCTGTCTCATTCCATGCAAACAGAAAGCTAGGATGTCAGAGATGGGGGGGGCTCACGCAGTCCAACTGCCCTCTGTCTCATTCCCAGCAAATGGAAAGCTAGGATGTCAGGGAGGGGGTTCATGCAGTCGAACTGCCCTCTGTCTCATTCCCTGCAAACAGAAACCAGGATGTCAGGGTCAGAGAGGGGGGCTCATGCAGTCAAACCACCCTCTGTCTCATTCCCCTGTAAAGAGAAAGTTAGTACAGAAATGGGGGCCATGCAGTCAAACCACTCTCTGTCTCATTCCCTGCAGACAGAAAGCTAGGATGTCAGAGATGGGGGGGCTCACGCAGTCGAACTGCCCTCTGTTTCATTCCATGCAAACAGAAAGCTAGGATGTCAGGGAGAGGGGCTCATGCATTCGAACTGCCCTCTGTCTCATTCCCTGCAAACAGAAAACTAGGATGTCAGGGTCAGAGAGGGAGGGGGGTTCATGCAGTCAAACTGCCCTCTGTTTCATTCCCTGCAGACAGAAAGCTAGGATGTCAGGGAGGGGGCTCATGCAGTCGAACTGCCCTCTGTCTCGTTCCCTGCAAACAGAAAGTTAGGATGCCAGGGACAGAGAGGGGGGCTCATGCAGTCAAACTGTCCTCTGTTTCATTCCCTGCAGACAGAAAGCTAGGATGTCAGGGAGGGGAGCTCATGCAGTTGAACCACCCTCTGTCTCATTCCCTGCAAATGGAAAGCTAGGATGTCAGAGATGGGGGGCTTATGCAGTCAAACCACCCTCTGTCGAGTTCTCCCACACACCAGATTTATGGGTCGCGTTTTTGTTCTTGTCCAGGATCAGGCCAGCCTGGAGGCCGAGAGGCAGAAGATCAACTCGGTGGTCAGAAACCTCCAGAGGGAGCTGGAGGAGAGTAGCGAGGAGACGGCCCACTGGAAGGAGATGTTTCAGCGGAACAAGGAAGACCTGCGGAACACCAAGCAGGAGTAAGGCCCCTCCCTCCTCGACCCCCTCCCCCTTTCCCCCAGCTGGGATCGGGTACACACAACTCTCTCTGTACGCCAAGATTCAGAAAGAAATCAGAAATATATTCGGCTTCAGAGGAGAGGGCAGAGCCTGGAGGGGCACTGATAGGACGACCAGCTGGCCAATAGGAATCACGTTCAGTCTCGTCCTCTCCCCCCCCCCATCCAGAATTGGGGTGGTTCTTAATTTTGCCGTGTAGATCTCTCACCTGTTGTAGTTAGTACCCCAAAAGGAACTTTGATTCTTGAAAGCTCCTACTCTCATAAGGGAGGAGCCGTGGCTCAGTGGTAGAGCATCTGCTTGGCGTGCAGAAGGTCCCAGGTTCGATCCCCGCCATCTCCAGTTAAAAAGGACCAGGCAGGAGGTGATGGGAAAGACCTCCGCCTGAGACCCTGGAGGAGCTGTAAAGAGGGGCTGTGGCTCAGCGGCAGAGCCTCTGCCTGGCATACAGAAGGTCCCAGGTTCAATCCCCGGCATCTCCAGTTAAAAAGGACCAGGCAGCAGGTGATGGGAAAGACCTCCGCCTGAGACCCTGGAGAGCTGTAAAGAGGGGCCGTGGCTCAGTGGTAGAGCATCTGCTTGGCATGCAGAAGGTCCCAGGCTCAATCCCCGGCATCTCCAGTTTAAAAGAACCAGGCAGTAGATGATGGGAGGGACCTCTGCCTGAGACCCTGGAGAGCCGCTGCCAGTCTGAGTAGACAATACTGCCCTTGATGGACCCAGGGTGGTGAGGGGCCATGGGTCAGTGGTAGAGCATCTCCTTGGCATGCAGAAGGTCCCAGGTTCAATCCCCGGCATCTCCAACAACAGGGCAGAGAGGCGGAGGCCTTCCCCTCATAAGAACCTCAGAAGAGCCCTGCTGGATCAGACCAGTGAGGGTCCATCTAATCCAGCCTCCTGTCTCACACAGTGGCCAACCAGTTCCCCTGGACAGCCAACAAGAGGGCATAGAGGCCAAGGCCTTCCCTTGAGAAGAACATCGGAAGAGCCCTGCTGGGTCAGATCAGGGAGGGTCCATCTAGTCCAGCATCCCGTCTCACACAGTGGCCTCAACCAGTTCCTCTGGACGGCCAACAACAGGGCAGAGAGGCCGAGGCCTTCCCCTGAGAGGAACATCAGAAGAGCCCTGCTGGGTCAGACCAGAGGTCCATCTAGTCCAGCATCCCATCTCACAATGGACAACCAGTTCTTATGGAGGTCCAAGAACAGGGCATAGAGAGGCCGAGGTCTTCTCCTGATGTTGTCTCCTGGCTCTGAGATTCAGAGGATTAGTGCCTCTCAATGTGGAGGTTCCCTGCAGCCACCATGGCTAGTAGCCGCTGACAGACTTCTCCTCCTTGAATCTATCCAATCCCCTGTTAAAACTGTTTATTCCTGAGGCCAAATCATTCATTACCACCCCAGCTCGAGCTTATGGACCTGTGAGGACCTTTTATATAACAAGAAGAAGAAGAGAAGAGATTGGATTTATACCCCGCCCTTCACTTGGAGTCTCAGAGTGGCTTACAAACTCCTCTCCCTTCCCCTCCCCACAACAGACACCCTGTGAGGTAGGTGGGGCTGAGAGAGCTCTGACAGAAACTGCTCTTTCAGGAACAGCTGTGCCAGAGCTTGTGACTGACCCAAGGTCACACCACCAGGTGCAAGTGGAGGAGTGGGGGAATCAAACCCGGTTCTCCCAGATTAGAGTCCGTGCTCTTAACCACTACACCAAACCCTTGAGAGAACAGCTCTGAGAGAACTTGTGACTGACCCAAGGTCACACCAGCAGGTGTAAGTGGAGGAGTGGGGGAATCAAACCCGGTTCTCCCAGATAAGAGTCCGCGCACTTAACCACTACACCAAACTGGCTCTCCCAGTTTGGGGTTATCCTCTTCCGGGCTCTCTGTTTCCATTGTTTTGGCACCATGTAGTTAGCGTTCGTTTTTTTGGTGGGGGGGCACCTGTTCTCTTCCCCAGGTTGATGCAGGTGAAGGCAGAGCGTGAGGAGTTTGAGGAGGAGCTGAAGGAGGTGCGCGAGCGCTTCTCGGCGATGCGTCAGGAGGCGGATCAGGCCCGGAATGGTGCTGCTGGGGACGCCAGTGAGGCCGACTCCCTCCGGAAGGTGTGTTGGGTTAGGGAAGCGATACTGTGGCAAGGGGACGTGTGTACGGGGGGAATAAGGATCGCCGTCTCTTCGGTTCTGGAAATTCAGGGACCTGGGTAGTTCCAGGAGGTGGAGCCTGTCATATTGCAGATGGTCAGGGGCGGGGCTAACAGCAAAAGGAGTTTTCGATTGGTTGACGGCGGCAGGGCCCAGAAGACAAGAGCGCCTCCGCTTCAAGGGGTCCGAGATGGTTATCGAGGAGTTAACTCGCGTGGCTGCTGCAATTTTTGCACTGACCTCAGCCTTGGGAGTCAAGCTCCAAGCACTTGGAAGTGCATTGGTGAATTTCGAGAGCATGCAATAATTTCGGTTGGATCCTGTAGTTGAGAGCCGCGGGATCCAACCCGTTGCTGCTGGCGGCTTGAATCCCCCAAATAGGGGGTTTGCTCTGAGTCAACTGGGGAACTGGCCCCAGATTTCTATCACCATGCAATAATTATACATATTGGGCTGGATCCTGTAGGCGAGAACCACAGGATCCAACCCATTACTGCTAGTGGCTTGAATCCCCCTAAAGTAGCGGCTTTACTCTGTGTAAAAACTGTCGAGATGGCCCAGATTTGTATCACCGTGCAATAATTAAAAACATATTGGGCTGGATCCTGTAGGCGTGAACCACAGGATCCAACCCATTACTGCTAGTGGCTTGAATCCCCCTAAAGTAGCGGCTTTACTCTGTGTAAAAACTGTCGAGATGGCCCAGATTTGTATCACCGTGCAATAATTAAAAACATATTGGGCTGGATCCTGTAGATGAGAACCACAGGATCCAACCCATTACTGCTAGTGGCTTGAATCCCCCTAAAGTAACGGCTTTACTCTGTGTAAAAACTGTCGAGATGGCCCAGATTTGTATTGCCGTGCAATCATTAAGTGTATTGGGCTGGATTCCATAGTTGAGAACCGCAGGATCCAACCCGTTGCGGCTGATGGATTGAACCCCCTCCCCAAAATAGGGGATTTATGCTGAGTAAGCTGGCGACCTGGCCCAGATTTCTATCAACTACAGAATTCTTGCTGATCGCCCAAAGGTTTCCCCCCCACCCCAAACCCGACTCTGTGTGCATGTGTGTTTGTGGGGGGGACCTTTTTGTGCTGTGTCCGGTCAGTTGGCCGCCCTAGGAGAGTCTGGGGGAGTAAGAGACGCAGCTCCTTGTTGAGTCTCGCGGCTTATGTCTTCTTCCGGGCCTCCACCTGTGGCTCGTCCCTTTGTGGCGTAACGTCCATGTCGCTGCCCGAGAATAACATCCCCATCTGTAACGACGATAAAGAGTTTCATTGTCTTCCTAGGAACCCTTTGGTTTCCCCCCTCCTTGATGGCTGCCCCATTCAGGACGTTCCATTCGTGTCTCCGGCAGACGTCACTGATCCTGTCTCTCTCTCTCCGCTTCCCCTTCTCGCTCTTCGCCAGGAACTCCGGGAGGTCCGCGAACAGCTGCGGGAGCTGCTCTTGGAGAAACAGGCCGAGGAGGAACTGCTCCGCCAACGGGAGAGGGAGCTGGCTGCCCTGAAGGGGGCGCTGCAGGAGGAGGTGGCCAGCCATGACCAGGAGGTGGAGGAACTGAAGCGGCAGTTCCGGGAGAACGTGCAGAAGCTCCAGAAGGACTACGAGGAAGCCTCCAAGGTAAGGAATTTGGGGGACGGTCTCCAAAGCCACTCGGCACCCTGGGATGCAGACGGCTCTGTTGTGAACCTGACAGGGGGACCAGCGTCCACACGTCCCCGTAAACCTTGAGCTTCTTGGCGGAGTGGTGGAGGGATCATTCCCTCTGGCTCCACTGGTGGGCCTCCTGATGGCCCCTGGGTTCTGGCCCCTGTGTGACCCAGAGTGTTGGACTGGAGGGGCCCTTGGCCTGATCCAACATGGCTTCTCTCATGTTCTTACGTCTGGGTCAGTGAAGCTCTGACTTCATGGTGCTTGGGGGGCCACAGTGGGAGGGCTTCTGGAGTTCTGGCCCCGCTGGTGGACCTCCCGATGGCCCCTGGGTTCTGGCCACTGTGGGACACAGAGTGTTGGCCTGGATGGCCTGATCCAACATGGCTTCCCTCATGTTCTTACATCTGGGGCAGTGAAGCTCGGTCTTCTTGGCGCTTGGGGGGGCAAGAGTGGGAGGGTTTCTGGAGTTCTGGCTCCACTGGTGGGCCTCCTGGTGACCCCTTGGTTTTGGCCCCTGTGTGACACAGAGTGTTGGACTGGCTGGGCCATTGGCCTGATCCAACATGGCTTCTCTCATGTTCTTACGTATGGGGCAGTGAAGCTCTGACTTCATGGTGCTTGGGGGACTACAGTGGGAGGGCTTCTGGAGTTCTGGCCCTGCTGGTGGTCCTCCTGATGGCCCCCAGATTTTGGCCACCTTGTGACTCAGAGTGTTGGACTGGATGGGCCATTGGCCTGATCCAACATGGCTTCTCTCATGTTCTTATGTCTGGGGCAGTGATGCTCTGTCTTCTTGGCACTCGGGGGGCAAGAGTGGGCGGGTTTCTGGAGTTCTGGCCCCACTGGTGGACCTCCTGATGGCACCAGGGTTTTGGCCCCTGTGTGACACAGAGTGTTGGACTGGCTGGGCCACTGGCCTGATCCATCATGGCTTCTCTTATGTTCTTATGTCTGGGGCAGGGATGCTCTGTCTTCTTGGTGCTGGGGGGCAAGACTGGGAGGGGATTCTGGAGTTCTGGCCCCACCGGTGGGCCTCCTGATGGCCCCTGGGTTTTGGCCACTGTGTGACACAGAGTGTTGGCCTGGAGGGGCCACTGGCCTGATCCATCATGGCTTCTCTTATGTTCTTACGTCTGGGACAGTGAAGCTCTGTCTTCTTGGTGATCGGGGGGCAAGAGTGGGAGGGTTTCTGGAGTTCTGGCCCCCTTGGTGGACCTCCTGATGGCCCCTGGGTTTTGGCCACCGTGTGACACAGAGTGTTGGCCTGGAGGGGCCACTGGCCTGATCCATCATGGCTTCTCTTATGTTCTTACGTCTGGGACAGTGAAGCTCTGTCTTCTTGGTGATCGGGGGGCAAGAGTGGGAGGGTTTCTGGAGTTCTGGCCCCCTTGGTGGACCTCCTGATGGCCCCTGGGTTTTGGCCACTGTGTGACACAGAGTGTTGGCCTGGAGGGGCCACTGGCCTGATCCATCATGGCTTCTCTTATGTTCTTACGTCTGGGACAGTGAAGCTCTGTCTTCTTGGTGATCGGGGGGCAAGAGTGGGAGGGTTTCTGGAGTTCTGGCCCCCTTGGTGGACCTCCTGATGGCCCCTGGGTTTTGGCCACTGTGTGACACAGAGTGTTGGCCTGGAGGGGCCACTGGCCTGATCCATCATGGCTTCTCTTATGTTCTTACGTCTGGGACAGTGAAGCTCTGTCTTCTTGGTGATCGGGGGGCAAGAGTGGGAGGGTTTCTGGAGTTCTGGCCCCCTTGGTGGACCTCCTGATGGCCCCTGGGTTTTGGCCACTGTGTGATACAGAGTGTTGGCCTGGAGGGGCCACTGGCCTGATCCATCATGGCTTCTCTTAGGTTCTTACGTCTGGGGCACGGGATGCTCTGTCTTCTTGGTGCTGGGGGGCAAGACTGGGAGGGGCTTCTGGAGTTCTGGCCCCCTTGGTGGACCTCCTGATGGCCCCTGGGTTTTGGCCACTGTGTGACACAGAGTGTTGGCCTGGAGGGGCCACTGGCCTGATCCATCATGGCTTCTCTTAGGTTCTTACGTCTGGGGCACGGGATGCTCTGTCTTCTTGGTGCTGGGGGGCAAGACTGGGAGGGGCTTCTGGAGTTCTGGCCCCCTTGGTGGACCTCCTGATGGCCCCTGGGTTTTGGCCACTGTGTGACACAGAGTGTTGGCCTGGAGGGGCCACTGGCCTGATCCATCATGGCTTCTCTTATGTTCTTACGTCTGGGGCACGGGATGCTCTGTCTTCTTGGTGCTGGGGGGCAAGACTGGGAGGGGCTTCTGGAGTTCTGGCCCCCTTGGTGGACCTCCTGATGGCCCCTGGGTTTTGGCCACCGTGTGACACAGAGTGTTGGACTGGAGGGGCCGTTGGCCTGATCCATCATGGCTTCTCGTATGTTCTTACGTCTGGGGCAAGGGATGCTCTGTCTTCTTGGTGCTGGGGGGGCAAGACTGGGAGGGGCTTCTGGAGTTCTGGCCCCGCCGGTGGAGCTCCTGATGGCTCTTCCTCTGGCAGGTGAAGGCTGCCTTGGAAGGCGAGAAGGAGACGACAGAGCAGACGAAGAAGGCCGTGGAGTCCACCCTGCGGGAGACGCAGGAGGAGAACGACGACCTCCGCCGGAAGATCCTCGGCCTGGAGACGCAGCTGAAGGAGTACTGGCACTTTGCGGACAACTGGCAGAGCACCGAAGCCAGGCTGAAGGAGAAGGTGGCCAAGCTGGAGGTATGGCCAGTCGGCGCCTGGAGTCGCAGGGACCAGGGGCGAATTTAGCGCGGTGGTTAGGAGCGCGGACTCTAATCTGGGAGAACCGGGTTTGATTCCCCACTCCTCCACTTGCAGCTGCTGGATGGCCTTGGGCAGGCCATAGTTCTGGCACAGCTGTCCTTGAAAAAGAGCAGTTTCTGTCAGAGCTCTCTCAGCCCCCACCGACCTCCCAGGGTGTCTGTTGAGGGGAGGGGAAGGGAAAGGAGTTTGTAAGCCGCTCTGAGACTCCTTCAGGTTGTGAAGGGCAGGGTATAAATCCAACCTCCTCCTCCTCCTCCTCCTCCTCCTCCTCCTCCTCCTCCTCCTCCTCCTCCTCCTCCTCCTCCTCCTCCTCCTCCTCCTCCTCCTCCTCCTCCTCCTCCTCCTTCTTCTTCTTCTTCTTCTTCCTCCTCCTCCTCCTCCTCCTCCTCCTCCTCCTCCTCCTCCTCCTCCTCCTCCTCCTCCTCCTCCTCCTTCTTCTTCTTCTTCTTCTTCTTCTTCTTCTTCTTCTTCTTCTTCTTCTTCTTCTTCTTCTTCTTCTTCTTCTTCTTCTTCTTCTTCTTCTTCTTCTTCTTCCTCCTCCTCCTCCTCCTCCTCCTCCTCCAGAAAACCAGTTTGGTGTAGTGGTTAGGTGCGCGGATTCTAATCTGGGAGAACCGGGTTTGATTCCCCACTCCTCCACTTGCAGCTGCTGGATGGCCTTGGGCAGGCCATAGTTCTGGCACAGCTGTCCTTGAAAAAGAGCAGTTTCTGTCAGAGCTCTCTCAGCCCCCACCGACCTCCCAGGGTGTCTGTTGAGGGGAGGGGAAGGGAAAGGAGTTTGTAAGCCGCTCTGAGACTCCTTCAGGTTGTGAAGGGCAGGGTATAAATCCAACCTCCTCCTCCTCCTCCTCCTCCTCCTCCTCCTCCTCCTCCTCCTCCTCCTCCTCCTCCTCCTCCTCCTCCTCCTCCTCCTCCTCCTTCTTCTTCTTCTTCTTCTTCTTCTTCTTCTTCTTCTTCTTCTTCTTCTTCTTCTTCTTCTTCTTCTTCTTCTTCTTCTTCTTCTTCCTCCTCCTCCTCCTCCTCCTCCTCCTCCTCCTCCTCCTCCTCCTCCTCCTCCTCCTCCTCCTCCTCCTCCTCCTCCTCCTCCTCCTCCTCCTCCTCCTCCTCTTCTTCTTCTTCTTCTTCTTCTTCTTCTTCTTCTTCTTCTTCTTCTTCTTCTTCTTCTTCCTCCTCCTCCTCCTCCTCCTCCTCCTCCTCCTCCTCCTCCTCCTCCTCCAGAAAACCAGTTTGGTGTAGTGGTTAGGTGCGCGGATTCTAATCTGGGAGAACCGGGTTTGATTCCCCACTCCTCCACTTGCAGCTGCTGGATGGCCTTGGGCAGGCCATAGTTCTGGCACAGCTGTCCTTGAAAAAGAGCAGTTTCTGTCAGAGCTCTCTCAGCCCCCACCGACCTCCCAGGGTGTCTGTTGAGGGGAGGGGAAGGGAAAGGAGTTTGTAAGCCGCTCTGAGACTCCTTCAGGTTGTGAAGGGCAGGGTATAAATCCAACCTCCTCCTCCTCCTCCTCCTCCTCCTCCTCCTCCTCCTCCTCCTCCTCCTCCTCCTCCTCCTTCTTCTTCTTCTTCTTCTTCCTCCTCCTCCTCCTCCTCCTCCTCCTCCTCCTCCTCCTCCTCCTCCTCCTCCTCCTCCTCCTCCTCCTCCTCCTCCTCCTCCTCCTCCTCCTCCTCCTCCTCCTCCTCCTCTTCTTCTTCTTCTTCTTCTTCTTCTTCTTCTTCTTCTTCTTCTTCTTCTTCTTCTTCTTCTTCTTCTTCCTCCTCCTCCTCCTCCTCCTCCTCCTCCTCCTCCTCCTCCTCCAGAAAACCAGTTTGGTGTAGTGGTTAGGTGCGCGGATTCTAATCTGGGAGAACCGGGTTTGATTCCCCACTCCTCCACTTGCAGCTGCTGGATGACCTTGGGCAAGCCATAGTTCTGTCAGAGCGGTTCTCTCAAGGACAGTTCTCTCAGAGCTCTCTCAGCCCCACCTACCTCACAGGGTGTCTGTTGTGGGGAGGGGAGGGGAGGGGAAAGGAGTTTGTCCGCCGCTCTGAGACTCCGAGTGAAGGGCGGGGTATAAAACCAATCTCTTTTTCTTCTTCTTCTAGAACTAAATTCCTGACCATTTATATTGGCTGTGGTCACACAAAGTAAACAATCCACTTCTAATCCACTTCCAGTGCATTTTCCAACTGGATTTTTACTGTGTGAACTGAGAAAATCCAGTTGGAAAGTGGATTGAAAAGTGGATTGTTTGCTGTGTGTGACCACAGCCGTCATGTTTCAGAATTGTCTCTACATTGTATGTATAATTGTATGTTTTATAATGAAATAATTGCACACAATAGATAAGTACTACTACACACAATTTCAGTGACCTCAGGTTTGGTTTATTTAGTGTTTCGTTACCCTGTATTTGTAGTCTTTTGGCATTCTCCGGACGCTGTAATCCTTCTTGTGCTAATTTGCCCACCTGGAGGCTGGCAGCCCTAGAACAGTGTTCCCTCTAAGCTGAGTCAGTGTGAGCTAGCTCATGGTTTTTTTAGCCTCTGGCTCACACATTTTTGCCTTAGCACAGGAAGGAGGGCTCCAGAGCAGTGTTCCCTCTAAGCTGAGTCAGTGTGAGCCTGGCTCACGGTTTTTTAGCCTCCGGCTCACGCATTTTTGTCTCAGCTCAGGAAGGAGGGCTCCAGAGCAGTGTTCCCTCTAAGCTGAGTGAGTGTGAGCTAGCTCGCAGTTTTTTAGCCTCCAGCTCACACATTTTTGTCTCAGCTCAGGAAGGAGGGCTCCAGAGCAGTGTTCCCTCTAAGCTGAGTGAGTGTGAGTCTAGCTCACGGGTTTTTAGCCTCCGGCTCACACATTTTTTGCCTTAGCTCAGGAAGGAGGGCTCCGGAGCAAACTAACGTATGCCGTAGCCAAATCACCTGCTCACAACTTTTAATGCCAGCAGTTCAGAAAGTAGAATTTTTGCTCACAGGACTCCATGGCTTAGAGGGAGCCTTGATCACAACGTGCCCCCCCTCCCCCCAAAGTGAGCGCATCCTTCCTTGCTTTGCCCTCCTCAGTTGGGGGTGAGCCGCCTGCCTCAAGTCCCTTCCGCTTCCCCTTCCCAGGCCGAGCGCCGGCAGATGGAGGAGTCGCTGGGGGACGCCACGGACCAAGAGCAGGAGCTGATGCTGTCCAAGAGGTCCCTGGAGAGCCGGCTGGAGGAGGCCCAGAGGAGCCTGGCCCGCCTCTCACGGGAGCACGAGGACCTGACCGCCTCTTACCACGAGGAGGCCAAGCAGAAGGAGCAGCTGAAGAGGGCCAAGGGCGAGCTGGAGGAGGAGAAGCGGCTGCTGGACAAGAGCATCGGGAAGCTGACCAGAGAGGTGAGCCCGGAGGAGGGGGGGGACTGGCGGCCTGGGACCCTACAATCACAGAGTGGGGAGGGGTCCTAGAGGCCATCTACTCCAACCCCCTGCTCAACGCAGGACCAGCCTAGAGCAACCCTGACCAGGGTTGGTCCAGCCGCTGCTTCAAGACTGCCAGGGAGGGGGAGCTCACTACCTCCCCAGGCAGCTGATTCCAGAATCATAGAATCACAGAGTTGGGAGGGACCCTAGAGGCCATCTAGTCCAACCCCCTGCTCAACACAGGACCAGCCTAGAGCATCCCTGACAAGGGTTTGTCCAGCCGCTGCATGAAGACTTCCAGGGAGGGGAGCTCACCACCTCCCCAGGCAGCTGATTCCAGAATCGTAGAATCACAGAGTTGGGAGGGACCCTAGAGGCCATCTACTCCAACCCCCTACTCAACGCAGGACCAGCCTAGAGCATCCCTGACCAGTGTTGGTCCAGCCGCTGCTTGAAGACTGCCAGGGAGGGGAGCTCACCACCTTCCCAGGCAGCTGATTCATAACAACATAAGAGAAGCCAACGTTGGATCAGGCCAATGGCCCATCCAGTCCAACAATCTGTGTCACACAGCGGCCAAAAATACCAGGTGCCCTCAGGAGGTCCAGCAGTGGGGCCAGGACACCAGAAGCCCTCCCACTGCTGCCCCCTCCAGCACCAAGAACAGAGTGCATCACCTGCCCCAGACTGAGAGTTCCCATCTATACCCTGTGGCTAATAGCCACGGATGGACCTCTGCTCCATATGTTCATCTAATTCCCTCTTGAAACTGTCCATGCTTGTAGCTGCCACCACCTCCTGTGGCAGGGAGTTCCACGTGTTAATCACTCTTTCTGAACCATTTAATTACGTCGTGATGGATCTTCTTCATACGGCTGCCCTACGGACCTTGCATATTCCAATGGAAAGCAGGCTACAAATGAAAGAAGTAAATGTTACCCATCTCTTTCGCCTTCCTTGGTGCGCCATGATTCCCTGCCTTGTAAGAACCCCAAACTGCAGAAGGGCAGCTGGTGTGGTGTGGGGAATAAAGTGTTAGGCTAGGAAGTGGGAGATACGGGTTCGAATTCCGGCTCCGCCCCGATAGCTCGCCGGAGACTTTGGGCCAGTCGCACATGCTTGGCCTCACATACCTGGCAGTGAACCAACAGGCGTGTCCCCTGCCTGGAGTGCTCAGGAACCAAAGATCACAAAGAACGTGCCTATTCTGATCTGCCCCAGGGCCCCCCCGTCACTGACGAACTGTCATTGGGGAAGATCTTTTCTGTATCCGGGATGAAAGGGAGGGACATAAGAGAAGCCATTGATGAATCAGGCCAGTGGCCCCTCCAGTCCAACACTCTGTGTCACACTGTGGCCAAAACCCAGGGGCCATCAGGAGGTCCACCAGCGGGGCCAGAACTCCAGAAGCCCCTCCCACTCTTGCCCCCCCCCAAGCACCAAGAATACAGAGCATCACTGACCCAGACAGAAGAACCTAAGAGAAGCCATGTAGGATCAGAGCAATGGCCCATCTAATCCAACACTCTGAGTCACACAGTGGCCAAAACCCAGGGGCCATCAGGAGGTCCACCAGTGGGGCTAGAACTCCAGAAGCCCTACCACTGTGCCCCCCCCAAGCACCAGAAATACAGAGCTTCACTGTCTCAGACATAAGAGAAGCCATGTTGGATCAGGCCAATGGCCCATCCAGTCCAACACTCTGAGTCACACAGTGGCCAAAAATACCAGGTGCCATCAGGAGGTCCACCAACGGGGCCAGAACTCCAGAGGCCCTCCCACTGTGCCCCCCCCCAAGCACCAGAAATACAGAGCACCACTGCCTCAGACATAAGAACATAAGAGAAGCCCATGTTGCATCAGGCCAATGGCCCATCCAGTCCAACACTCCCTGTCACACAGTAGGCAAAAACCAGGGGCCATCAGGAGGTCCACCAGCGGGTCCAGAACTCCAGAAGCCCTCCCACTCTTGCCCCCCCCAAGCACCAAGAAGACAGAGCATCACTTGCCCCAGTCAGAGTGTTCCATCTATACCTTGTGGCTCATAGCCACTGATGGACCTCTGCGCCATATGTTTATCCAATCCCCTCTTGAGGCTGTCCATGCTTGTAGCTGCCACCACTTCCTATAGCAGTGAATTCCACATGTTAATTACTCTTTGGGGTGAAGAAGGACTTCCTTTTGTCTGTTCTAAGCCTCCTGGCTCAATTCCATGCTCCCGTGTCTTTGCGCCGGCTTAATCCCGAGTTCTCCTCTTCTCCCCGCAGCTGGATCAGATGACGGAAGAGTCCCACAGGGCCCTGTCTGGCCTGCAGTCGCAGCTGGAGGAGTACAAGGAGAAGTCCCGCAAGGAGATAACGGACTCCCAGAAGCAGGCCAAGGACCGGAATGCCGAAGTGGAGAAGATGCAGTACAACGTGGGGAGGCTGCAGGACGAGGTAGGGGTCCCCGGGGACTGAGTGGCTGGTGCGGGTTCAGGCATGAGAACATAAGAACATAAGAGAAGCCAATGTTGAATCAGGCCAATGGCTCATCCAGTCCAACACTCTGTGTTGACTCTTGAGAGCCAGTTTGGAGTCGTGGTTAAGGGCAGCAGACTCTAATCTGGGAGAACCGGGTTTGATTCCCCCACTCCTCTGCTTGCACCTGCTGGTGTGACCTTGGGTCAGTCACAAGTTCTCTCAGAGCTGTTCTCTCAAGGACAGTTTCTGTCAGAAGTTCTCTCAGTCCTGCCTACCTCACAGGGTGTCTGTTGTGGGGAGGGGGAAGGGAAAGGAGTTTGTAAGCCGCTCTGAGACGCCTTTGGGCAGTGAAGGGCGGGGTATAAGTCCAATCTCTTCTTCTTCCTCTTCTTCTTCTTCTTCTTCTTCTTCTTCTTCTTCTTCTTCTTCTGTCACACAGTGGCCAAAAATACCAGGTGCCACCAGAAGGTCCAGCAGTGGGGCCAGAACACCAGAAGCCCTCCCACTGCTGCCCCCTCCAGCACCAAGAATAGAGTGCATCACCTGCCCCAGACTGAGAGTTCCCATCTATACCCTGTGGCTAATAGCACCACTGATGGACCTCTGCTCCATATGCTTATCTAATTCCCTCTTGAAACTGTCCATGCTTGCAGCTGCCACCACCTCCTGCGGCAGTGAATTCCATCTGTTAATCACTCTTTGGGTGAAGAAGGACTTCCTTTTATCTGTTCTAACATGAAGATGTGAGGCAGGGCTGGGTTTTAGTTTTAAGAACATCAGAAGAGCCCTGCCAACCAGTTCCTCTGGAGGGCCAACAACAGGGCAGAGAGGCCGAGGCCTTCCCCTGAGAAGAACATCAGAGGAGTCCTGCTGGGTCAGACCAGGGAGGGTCCATCTAGTCCAGCATCCTGCCTCACTGAGTGGCAGGATGTAAAAGTTCCCTCAGAAGGGGCCAGATAGTTGACATCCACTGCCTCAACTGAAAGCCTGGCAGAAGAGCTCCGTCTTCCAGGACCTGCAGATACCTCAGGGCCCTGATCTCTGGCGGGAGCACATTCGTTGAGGCCAAACGGATGTCTTTCAGGCCGGAGATCACCAATAAATGCTGGTCTGGGTTGGAACACCTTCCCTATGAAGAAAGGTTAAAACGCTTGGGGCTCTTTAGCTTGGAGAAACGACGGCTGAGGGGTGACACGATCGAGGTTTATAAGATTATGAATGGGATTGAGCAGGTTGAGAAAGAAGAACTTTTCTCCCTTTCTCACAAGACAAGAACTCGTGGGCACTCCATGAAATTGCTGAGCGGTCGGGTTAGAACAGATAAAAGGAAGTCCTTCTTCACCCAAAGAGTGATTAACACATGGAATTCACTGCCACAGGAGGTGGTGGCAGCTACAGGCATGGACAGTTTCAGGAGGGAATTAGATAAACATATGGAGCAGAAGTCCATCAGTGGCTATTAGCCACAGGGTATAGATGGAAATTCTCAGTCTGGGGCAGGTGATGCACTCTATTCTTGGTGCTGGAGGGGCAGCAGTGGGAGGGGCTTCTAGTGTCCTGGCCCCACTGCTGGACCTCCTGATGGCCCCTGGTATTTTTGGCCATTGTGTGACACATAGTGTTGGACTAGATGGGCCGTTGGCCTGATTCAACATTGGCTTCTCTTATGTTCTTATGTTCACAAGGCTTGACGGGGCACATATGGGGAAGTAGAAGAAGAAGAGACAAAGAGATTGGATTTATACCCTGCCCTTCACTACCCGAAGGAGTCTCAGAGCGGTTTACAATCTCCTTTCCTTTCCCTTCTCCCTCCCCACAACAGACACCCTGTGAGGTAGGCAGGGCTGAGAGAGCTCTTTCCAGAACTGCTCTTTCAAGGACAGCCCTTGTCAGAACGATGGCTTGCCCAAGGTCATCCAGCAGCTGCGAGTGAAGGAGCGGGGAATCAAACCTGATTCTCCCGGATCAGAGTCCACGCACTTAACCGCTACACCACACCGGCTCCCAAACTGGGGAGAGGTGGTCATAAGAACATAAGAGAAGCCAATGTTGAATCAGGCCAATGGCTCATCCAGTCCAACACTCTGTCACACAGCGGCCAAAATATACCAGGTGCCCTCAGGAGGTCCAGCAGTGGGGCCAGGACACCAGAAGCCCTCCCACTGCTGCCCCCTCCAGCACCAAGAACAGAGTGCATCACCTGCCCCAGACTGAGAGTTCCCATCTATACCCTGTGGCTAATAGCCACTGATGGTCCAGTAAGTACGTCGGTCCCTGGCTGTTCAAGGCCTTAAAGGTTTAATACCGACACCTTGAAACGGGCCTGGAATTCTACCGGCCGCCAGTGCAGTCCGCGGAGCACAGGCCGAACGTTTGCACAGGGTGCCCTTTGGAAACGAAACGCCCCAAAGCAAGAAACTTCCCTTTTAAACATGGAATCTCTGCAGTTTTCAGATTTTTGGAGTCCTTCCCCAGGTTCTCTGGACGCAGGCAGGAGCCAAGAATAATAGTAGCAGAGCTCGCCTGTCGTCCTTGGGTGGGAGTCAGGGGGAGGCTTTTGAGGCCCTCTTTCAGCATTCCTCCGTTTTGCTGTCTAGGAAAAGATTAGTTGCTGAGTAGGGCTTCTGAGCCCTTGGCCGAGGGGTAGGACAATTGATTCCTTGACCCGCCAAATGTCGGTCTTTTGTCAAGCAAAGGGCACGGCGGCCTTGAGAGAATTGCAGGCTTGTTCCGCCGGGCTGGGGGGAAGTGGGGTAAGGTGAAAGTTTACAGGGGCCGATGGAGAGCCCGGAGACCTCCCTGCTGAAGGGGGCAGTCCGAATAGCAGAATCCAGATACATTCCTGAGCAATGAGGTTATTTCTCTGCAGAGTGGAAATCCCGTCAAGGTCAGCGGCGGTTTCCCAAGGATTCCTTTCTTACACAACCAGGGAAATGCTGATGGCCACTTCGAGGGGTCAGGATGTAGCTGTGGTTCTCCAGACTAGATATGCAGCGTTGTAGAATCACAGATTTGGAAGGGGCCATAGAGACCATCTAGTCCAACCCACTGCTCAATGCAGGATCAGCCTAGACAGAGCATCCCTGGCAAGCATTCGGTGTCATGGTTAGGAGCCCGGACTCCTCCTCCTCCTCCTCCTCCTCTTCTTCTTCTTCTTCTTCTTCTTTTTCTTCCAGAGAACCGGTTTGGTATAGTGGTTAAGTGCGCGGACTCTAATCTGGGAGAACCGGGTTTGGTTCTGATATTAGAACCGGGTTTGATTCCCCCACTCCTCCGCATGCAGCTGCTGGTGTGACCTTGGGTCAGTCCCAAGTTCTCTCGGAGTTGTTCTCTCAAGAGCAGTTCTTGAAAGTGCTCTCTCAGCCCCGCCGACCTCACAGGCAGTGTTCCCTCTCCGCTGAGGTTAGTGTGGGCCAGCTCACAGTTTTTTAGCCTCCAGCTCACCCACTTTTGTCTCAGCCCGGGAAAGAGGGCTCCAGAGCAAACCAATTTATGCAGCAGCCAAACCGCTCACTTCCCACTTTAATGCCAGTAGCTCACAAAGTAGAATTTCTGCTCACAAGACCTCCACAGCTTAGAGGGAGCAAGATGCAATTTTTCCTCCAGGCCAGTTTGGCCGGGGATCTTGGAGGTTTTCTGTCATCTTCTGGGCATGGAACAGGGGTCACTGCGGGTGTGGGGGGGTGGAGGCATTTGGGAATTTCCTGCATTGTACAGGGGGTCGGACTAGAAGAAGAAGAAGAGAAGAGATTGGATTTGTACCTCGCCCTTCGCTACCCAAAGGTGTCTCAGAGCGGCTTACAATCTCCTTTCCCTTCCCTTCCCCACAACAGACACCCTGGGAGGTAAGCGGGGTGAGAGAGCTCTGAGAGAAACTGCCCTTTTTCAAGGACAGCTCTTATCAGAACTACGGCTTGCCCAAGGTCATCCAGCAGCTGCAAGTGGAGGAGTGGGGAATCAAACCCAGTTCTCCCAGATTAGAGTCCGTGCACTTAACCACACCGCACCAAATTGGCGAGGCTGTCAAGGTATTGGTGAGGCTGATACCATCAATCGTATTTTGCTTGCGTGTGGGTTCTATCAAAATATACAAGCGACGTTTATCCAACCCATACGGGAGAGGCTTTCAGGCCCTTCGGATTCTGATATTAGTATTTTGCTGACGATAGATGCCAATCCACAGGTGAGATCAGCATGTGCCAGATTTTTTGGCAGCAGCCTACCGAATTAGGAAAGATCTCTTTAAAAATCATAACTTAAAAGACTCTTAGGCAAATGCAGGGTATTATCCCGAAAATGATTTTGAATTATTTTGAGACGGATGGATGTACGCAGGGGTCTTTTCGTAGAAGAACAGCTGCAGGAGCTCATTAGCATATGGTATGCTAATGAGCTATTAGGCTATTAGCATATGCCACGCCCCCTGACACCACTGGAAGTGATGTCAGAAGGGGAAGCAAAAGGGGGGAGGCATCTTCAAAAGCCTCCCCTTCCGCAGCTGGTCTGGGTGGGGGAGCTAAGAGAGAAGGGGTTTAAAGTTTAAACTCCTTCTCATGAGAGTTGGGCCACAGAAGGAGGAAAGAGGGAAGGAAAGGGAGAGAGTAGAGAGAAGGAAAGAAGGAAGGAAAGAGGGAAAGAAGGAGAGGGAAGAAGGAGGGAAACAGGGAAAGGAGGAAAAAGAGAAGAGAAGAAGGTGGGAAAGAAAGAAAGAAAGAAAGAAAGAAAGAAAGAAAGAAAGAAAGAAAGAAAGAAAGAAAGAAAGAAAGAAAGAAAGAAAGAAAGAAAGAAAGAAAGAAAGAAAGAAAGAAAGAAAGAAAGAAAGAAAGAAAGAAAGAAGAGAAGAATGAGGGAAAGAGGAAAAAGAAAGAAGGAAAGGAGGGAATGAAAGAAATTCAGTGGCAATTCAGCCCCATTATATCCTATGGGCCATTGAAGTCAATGGTGAAAACATAGGGTATATTCTGGGGGCTGGAGGGGAGGGTTTGAGGGAGAGGCTCCAAACTCACAGGATAGCTGATGGAGCCTCTCCCCAAGATACCCACCACGTTTCAAGAACATTAGACCAGGGGTCCAATTCTATGGGCCCCCAAACAGGTTGCCCCTATCCCCTCCATTGTTCTCTATGGTGGGAAAAATACTTACTTTTTTCCCACCATAGAGAACAATGGAGGGAATAGGGGCAACCTGTTTAGGGCCCATAGAATTGGACCCCTGATCCAATGTTCTTGAAGCTTGGTGGGTATCTTGGGGAGAGGCTCCATCAGCTACCCTGTGAGTTTGGAGCCTCTCCCTCAAACCCACTCCCTCCAGCCCCCAGAATATACCCTATGTTTTCACCATTGACTTCAATGGCCCATAGAGTATAATGGAGCTGAAATTGACATTCGGCTGCCTGAAAGACTCTGGGGGACGCTGGCTGGGGGCGGGGCTTGGCTCCTGAGCTCCCGGAGCTGTGCTCCGGTGCGCTCCCCCCCAAAAGACCCCTGGATGTACGCTTGGTCGGACTCTTTGTGCTGGTTACGAACCCGTAATAAAGATTTCCGAAACCAACCCTACGGATTACACAAGGTTCTTGCTCAAAACTGCGGTGATGGAGAAAAGAAGCGTGGGAGCTCCCAGTACCGCTTCCGCGTGAAGTTCAGATACGGCGCAGGATGTGGGATTTGGGACAGTCGGGGGAACCCGGGTTCGGAGCTCCGCTCGCCGAGCCCCGCGAGGGCCTGTACTGCTTCCACAGCTTTCTCTGCTTTCCCTCCGCCAAGGTCTCGCGACTCAAGCAAGCCTTGCAGGACAGCCAGGCCGAGCGGGAGAACGCCGTGTTGGACAAGGAGCTGCTGGCTCAGCGCCTCCACAACCTGGAACAGGAGATGGACTCCAAGCGGCGGTCCCAGGACGATCGATCCCGGCACATCAAAGCCCTGGAGGTTCGTATTTCTCCACTCTTCTGTTCTCTGAATTAAGGTCCCGGGTCACCTTCTCAGGCCTGTATTACAGAGATCCCTCTTTCTGACGCAAGGGCAGAGGGCTCTCGGTAGGGGATACTAAGAACAGAAGAGAAGCCAATGTTGGATCAGGCCAATGGCCCCTCCAGTCCAACACTCTGTGTCACACAGTGGCCAAAAATACCAGCTGCCATTGGGAGGTCCACCAGTGGGGCCAGAACTCCAGAAGCCCTCTCATTGTTGCCCCCCCAAGCACCAAGAAGACAGAGCATCCCTTGCCCCAGACATAAGTACATAAGAGAAGCCAATGTTGGATCAGGCCAATGGCCCTAGGAGGAAAGGCTTGAAGAGTCTGGGACTTTTCAGTTTAGAAAAGAGACGACTAAGGAGGGCGGGGGGATATGATAAGAGGTTTATAAAAATTATGCATGGGGTGGAGAGAGTTGGCAAAGGGGACTTCCTCTCCCAAAGGACTAGAACGCGAAGACAGCCAATGAAGCTGATGGGCAGTAGGTGCAGGACGGAGAAAAGGAAATACCACTTTACACAGGGAGCGATTCAAATGTGGAATCCGCTGCCAGAGGGTGGTATGGATGGCCACAGGAATATACCGCTTTCAAAGGGGATTAGATAGGTACATGGTGGGGATAAGTCTCTCAGTGGCTACCAGCCATGGTGGCTGAGGGGAACCTCCACATTCAGGGGCACTAAGCCTCTGAATCCCAGAAGCAGGAGGCCACATCAAGGGAGGGTCTTGGCCCCTCTGCCTTTTTGCTGGCCCTCCAGAGGAACTGGTTGAGGCCACCGTGTGAGACGAGATGCCAGGCTAGATGGACTAATGGTTCTGATTCAGCAGGGCTCTTCTGGAGTTCTTATCGCTGCCCCCTCTTCCAACGAGGAGGAAGAAGGAGAAGTTCTCCAAGCCCGTGCCCCAGCCTTCCCCTTAGATTTTTTTACTGGTCTCCCCTTCCGTGGTTCTCGCAACGACTCAGAGCAAGCCACGCAGTCTAGAAGACGCACTGCCAGAAGGAATTCTTTGGGGAGGAAGAATTCGTACCCGAGACCGTGCAGGGCGGAGGAGTCGTCTTACCTCGTCCGTTTTGCGTCTCGAGAGCATCTAAAGTTCCCGAGCCTTGCCTTTCGACCTGATTTCAGCACCTCTCTATGCAGCCTGTGGCCAGTGGGGCGTGAAAGCGAAATCTCTTTTCGGCAGCAGGGGGCAGCACTGCTTTTCGAGAGCCCTCTGCTTTCTGCACGCACTTGACTGTGAAGTGTTGGGAAAAGCAGGTTGCTTTGCATGTGTTTCCATTGGCAAAGAAATCCTCAACGTCACTTGCTGCCCCTTTGCATGATTCCAAAGCACGTATTTTCCTACATGTAAAAAAAATAATTTCTCTCGTTTCCATAGAATATAAAGCCAGTATCATAATGCTCAGCCAGGACCAGTGTTCCCTCTAAGCTGAGTTACTTTGAGCTAAAGTAAAGGTAAAGGTTCCCTTGCTCGAAAGCCAGTCGAATCTGACTCTAGGGTCACGGGGCTCATCTCCGTTTCAAAGCCAAAGAGCCAGCGCTGTCCGAAGACGTTTCCGTGGTCACGTGGCCGGCATGACTAAACACCGAGACGCACGGAACGCTGTTACCTTCCCACCAAAGCGGTACCTATTTATCCACTTGAAATTTCTTGCTTTCGAACTGCTAGGTTGGCAGGAGCTGGAACTAAAGACGGGAGCTCACTCCATCCTGCGGTGCACTCGGGTCTCGAACTGCTGAACTACTGACCTTCCGCAGCCTGCAGTTCAGCGTCTTAACCACTTGAGCCACCGAAGCTCCTACTTTGAGCTAGCTCACAGGTTTTTAGCCTCTGGCTCACACATTTTTGTCTTAGCTCAGGAAGGAGGGCTCCAGAGCAAACTAATTTATGCGGCAGCCAAATCGCCGGCTCACAACTTTAACGCCAGCAGCTCACAGAGTAGAATTTTTGCTCACAAGACTCCACAGCTTAGAGGGAGCATTTATAAATCGATGGCACCGCCTCATTTGGAATACTGTGTACGGTTCTGGCCACCGCACCTCAGAAAAGATATTTTAGCATCGGGAAAGGTGCAGGAAAGGGCAACGAAAATGATAAAAGGGTTGGAACACCCTCCCTGTGAAGAAAGGTTAAAGCGCTTGGGGCTCTTCAGCTTGGAGAAACGACGGCTGAGGGGTGACGTGATCGAGGTTTATAAGACGATGCATGGGATGGAGCAGGCAGAGAAAGAAGGACTTTTCTCCCTTTCTCACACTGCAAGAACTCGCGGGCACTCCATGAAATTGCTGAGCAGTCGGGTTAGAACGGATAAAAGGGAGTCCTTCTTAACCGAAAGAGTGATTAACACATGGAATTCACTGCCGCAGGAGGTGGTGGCAGCTACAAGCTTAGACAGCTTCAAGAGGGGATTGGATAAACATCTGGAGCAGAGGTCCATCTGTGGCTATGAGCCACAAGGTATAGATAGGAACTCTCAGTCTGGGGCAAGCGATGCTCTGTCTTCTTGGTGCTGGGGGGGGCAACAGTGGGAGGGCTTCTAGTGTCCTGGCCTCACTGCTGGACCTCCTGATGGCCCCTGGTATTTTTGGCCACTGTGTGACCCAGAGTGTTGGACTGGATGGGCCATTGGCCTGATCCAACATTGGCTTCTCTAATGTTCTTAAGAGGGGATTGGATGGACACATGGAACAGAGGTCCATCAGTGGCTATTAGCCACAAGGTATAGATAGGGATGGAGCTGCGGTGGCTCAAGTGGTTAAGATGCTGAACTGCAGGCTATGGAAGGTCAGTAGTTCAGCAGTTCGAGACCCGAGAGTGCCGCATGACGGAGTGAGCTCCCGTCTCTCGTTCCAGCTCCTGCCAACCTAGCAGGTCGAAAGCAAGAAATTGCAAGTAGATAAATAGGTACCACTTCAGTGGGAAGGGAACAGCGTTCCGTGCGCCTCAGTGTTTAGTCATACCGGCCACATGACCACGGAAACGTCTTCGGACAGCGCTGGCTCTTCGGCTTTGAAACGGAGATGAGCACCGCAACCCTACAGTTGGATTCGACTGGCTTTCGAGCAAGGGAGACCTTTACCTTTACCTTTATAGATAGAGAGACTCAGTCTGGGGCAAGTGATGCTCTGTCTTCTTGGTGCTGGGGGGGGCAAGAGTGGGAGGGGCTTCTGGTGTTCTGGCCCCGCTGGTGCACCTCCTGATGGAAGGCGGTATTGTTGGCCACTGTGTGACACAGAGTGTTGGACTGGATGGGCCCCTGGCCTGATCCAACATGGCTCCTGTTACGTTCTTACGTTCTGAAACCCATCAGGCAATGCACAAAGCAGAAATTGTCAGCAAACCCTGCCTTTAACACTTTTCAGATCCAGTTTTGCTTACGAACTTGGTGTTGTTGTTTATTTTAAATGCCGTTTACAGGACAAATCGAAACGGCTCGAAGTGGAACTGGACGAGGAAAGGAATACGGTCGAGCTGTTAACGGAGAGGATCAACCGTACCAGAGACCAGGTAAGAAAGCCGGCGTCCTACGCCGCCTCCCCTGCGTGCAGAACTTCAGCGGGTGAAATGAAAGGGCAGCTCTGCAAATTCGCATCCCAAGCGGTCTGTTTTTGGCTTTCCCATCTGTCTTCCGCAGACCAGGCCTCACAGGGAAATCCACAAGCAAGGCATGATGGGTATATCCGCTGGGAGGGGGGGAAGAGAGGCTAGGAAGCCATCAGAAGAGACTCAGTGGGTGGAGCTAAGGGTAGGGCTGCCAATCCCCAGTTGGGGATGCAATCCAAAGAGAGAGATCCACAGGACGGAAGTTGAAAGGAAGCAAACAACCGTGGTACATTGTGCCAAACAAAGTTCTTCATATTAATTCATACTAGTCATTCATTCATTTGGCAAGCACACTAGTCATATAGAATCCTAGAATCACAGAACGTTAGAGTTGGAAGGGACCTTGCAGGTCATCTAGTCCAACCCCCCGCACTCTGCAGGAGCGTAGCCGAAAGATAGCCCATACAACATACCTGGACGATGGTTGTCCAGCCTCCGCTTAAAAATGTCCAGCGAAGGAGCGTCCACCTCCCGAGGCAGTCTGTTCCACTGCTCAACCACATCTTACAGTCAGGAAGTTTCTCCTGCTATTTAGCCGGTTTGGTGTAGTGGTTAAGTGCGCAGACTCTAAACTGGGAGAACCGGGTTTGATTCCCCCACTCCTCCACTTGCACTTGCTGATGTGAATTTGGGTCAGTCATAAATTCTGGCACAGCTGTCCTTGAAAAAGAGCAGTTTCTGTCAGAGCTCTCTCAGCCCCACCTACCTCACAGGGTGTCTGTTGTGGGGAGGGGAAGGGAAAGGAGTTTGGAAGCCGCTCTGAGACTCCTTTGGGTAGTGAAGGGCGGGGTATGAATCCAATCTCTTCTCCTTCTTCCCTTGTAATTTCCACCCATACACCCATTAGTGTAATGGATTTGATGAATGTGACCATGAGGTATGACTAGAGTGTTTGCCAAATGAATTAATATCATATAGGTATTTCAACACTACCCACTTTGATAAAGTTATACAGGAAACGAGATGTAATGTGCATGGTTTGTTGGTGTCGATGACGTTTGAGTTGCTTCCAGTAAACTGAATATTGGAAAAAGAATTTACAAGTCTTGAAGAACTTGTTTTTGGCACAATATATCACGGTTGTTTGCTTCCTTTCAACATCAATCCCCAGATGGGGGCAGGGGATCCCCTGCTCTGGAGCCCCCCCCCCCACTTCGGGGCTGTCAGAAAGTAGGGGGGAGTGGTTGCTGGGTGCTCCGTTATACCCTATGGAGACCGGTCCCCATAGGGTATAATGGAGAATCGATCTGTGGGTATCTGGGGCTTGGGGGAGGGGCCTGTTTTTGAGGCAGAGGCTCCAAATTTTCCGCATAGCTGGTGGTGCCTCTCCTGGGGAAAAAAACCCAAGTTTCAAAAAGATTGGACCTGGGGGTCCAAATCTGTGCGCCCCCAAAGAAGGTGCCCCCGCCTTCCATGATTTCCAATGGAGGGAAAGCATTTAAAAAGAATGCGGTCCCTTTCAGTGGGATGGCCACAGCTCTCTTTGGGGTTCTAAAGTGATGTCACATCCTGGTTCCACCGGTAAAGTCCCCAGATATTTCCTGAGTTGGAACTGGCAACCCTAGCTAAGGGTCTGTCTAGTTCAGTATCCTGTTTCCACCTGTGACCGAGCAGATGTTTTCAAGGCCTCCGTGCCGCAGGACCGCAAGGCCTCCTCTGCTAGCGTGAAGAGGTAGACTGCCCCTGAACGTGGAGGTTCTCCATTTAGCAGTTATGAGTGACAGCTGCTGGGAGGCCCATCTAGGCAGGCAGGGCGTGCCTTACAAAGTTCCCTCGAGCCCTGTGGCCAATCAGACGGCTCTAGGCGGCCCACAGCCAAGCCACAGAGCCCACGGCCTCAGCCCATCGGGTCAGATTTTAGTTCTGTGTCTCTTATTCCGCTTACCAGGCATGACGTGAACTCTTGGTCCACATCTTATTTGCAGTTGGGGGGGAAACCCCAACCCAAATGCTCGAATGGCACAGAAGTTTGGTCAGTCTGGTGTAGTGGTTAAGTGTGCAGACTCTAACCTGGGAGAACTGGATTTGATTCCCCACTCCTCCATGTGTAGCCAGCTGGGAGACCTTGGGTTAGTCACAAGTTCTCGCAGAGCTGTTCTCTCAAGGGCAGTCCTCAGGAGAGCTCTCTCAGCCCCGCCTACCTCACAGGGTGTCTGTTGTGGGGGAGGAAGGGAAAGGAGATGGTAGGCTGCTCTGAGATTCCTTTGGGTAGTGAAGGGCAGGGTATAAATCCAATCTCCTCCTTGTTCTTGTTATCGTCCTCCTCCTCTTAAGCTCTTATGTCACCCGCAGCACTTCTTGGGAGCCAGTTTGGTACAGTGGTTAAGAGCACAGACTCTAATCTGGGAGAACCGGGTGTGATTCCCCACTCCTTCACATGCAGCTGCTGGTGTGACCTTGGGTCAGTCACAAGTTCTCTCAGAGCTGTTCTCTCAAAGGCAGTCCTCGAGAGAGCTCTCTCAGCCCTGCCTACCTCACAGGGTGTCTGTTGTGGGGAGGGGAAGGGAAAGGAGATTGTAAGCCCCTCTGAGACTCCCTTGGGTAGTGAAGGGCGGGGTATAAATCCAATCTCCTCTCTTCTTCTTCTTCCCTTGGCCAAGATGATGCAGGCAGCCCTTCCGAGTCTGCGGAAACGATTGGCAGACGATCTGGGGGCCGAGGGAGGGGAGCTCTGCAAGGGAATTTATAGGGCTGGCTTTTCCTTGCTGCGAAACACGGAAATAAGCCTGTCTAAATCCTCACTACACAATGAGGTCACCTTCCCGGCGGCAGGCCTGCTGTTATTTTAAATACTGAGTGTTCTAAAAAGCACTTTGCATCCCTTATCTTTGTGTAACCCCTAGCAACAGCCTGGTAAAGTCGGTTGTATTATTGCAGAGGGTGGGACTCAGGCGGCTGGGGAAGAGTGACTTTCTTTGCCTAGGGCCCTCCGGGGCTGGGATCCCCAACGTGGCGCCCTCCGACACCTTTCCCAGGGCCCGCCAAGTGTTTTTAGCAAGCGGGAGGAGCCGGGCGTGGTTTCTGCCCAGCGGGGCTTGCGATCGGCCATTGGAAACCTGATCGGCCGTGCAGATTTTTAAAAAGGAACACTGCTTTGACAGCGGTTGCCACCACAATACGAAGATCTTCCCCGCGGAAGGTGTATGCAAGGAAATACTTTTAAACTATACATGAATTTTAGAAGATAGACCCAGGCGGTCAGCCGCATTGGTCCGAAGCAGTAGAACAAATTTAGAGTCCTTTCGTGGCACCTTTAAGACCAGCAAAGTTTTATTCAAGCTTTCGTGTGCATGCAGTTTGGTGTAGTGGTGAAGTGCGCGGACTCTAATCTGGGAGAACCGGGTTTGGTTCCCCACTCCTCCACTTGCACCCGCTGGATGACCTTGGGCAAGCCATAGTTCTGGCAGAGCTGTCCTTGAAAAAGAGCCATTTCTGTCAGAACTCTCCCAGCCCCACCTACCTCACAGGGTGTCTATTGTGGGGCGGGGAAGAGAAAGGAGTTTGTAAGCCACTCTGAGACTCCTTTGGGTAGTGAAGGGCGGGGTATAAATCCAATCTCCTCTTCCTCTTCTTCTTCTTTTCTTCATGCACACTTTTCCAAATACATGTTCATTTGCTGTTCAGCCTCTGTCTATAAGTTCGAACGCTACCTTCCATTCCAACGAATTTGAGAAAGTCTGCGTGCACACGAAAGCTCATAACCTTTTTTTAAAAAAAAAACAACTTATTTTTTTATTTTAACAATAGTAGCAATAAACAATGCAATATCATCAACAGCAGTGGAGAATTAAACAATCGAAAAGTACCTTTAACAATATATAAGATATATAAGAAATACCGAAAAAACAATCCATAAAATCAATAAAATACGAAATGTACATTTTTTTGGGTAAAGAACAGTTTTTGTTAGAAGAGTTCGAAACATGTTGAAAAAAAAGGAAACAGTTTTTCCAAAAAAATGGCTCATAACGTTGAATGAAACTTTGTTGGTCATAAAGGTCCCACTGGTCTCTGAATTTATTCATTTTAAAAGGCATGCTGTTCACCATAGGCCTCTCTACTGAGCCGTCGCCCTTCTGTTCTATTTTGTGCTACTTTCGGGACAGACTTCGGACAGGAAGCCTCGCGTTAAGCCCACCCCTTCCTCTCTCTTTCTCCAGATTGACCAATTGCGTGCCGAGCTGTTACAGGAGCGTTCCGTCCGGCAGGACCTGGAGTGCGACAAGATCTCTCTGGAGAGGCAGGTGAGGCTGTGAATGCTATTATTCTTCCCCTTAAAGGCCCGCCCACCCATAGGTCGGTTGGAAGAACTCCGGGGTCCCATATCTGGGTCTCCCTTCATGTTCCATAAGCGGGCAGTGAAAACGGGGCTCAGTGGTGGAGCGTCTGCTTGGCATGCAGAAGGTCCCAAGTTCAATCCTCGGCGCCTCCAGTTAAAAAGAACCAGCCAGTAGGTGATGTGAAAGACCTCCACCTGAGACCCTGGAGAGCGGCTGCCAGTCTGAGTTGACAATACTAACCTTGATGGACCAAGAGTCTGGTTCCGTGTAAGGCATAAAAACATCAGAAGAGCCCTGCTGGATAAGACCAGTGAGGGTCCATCCAGTCCAGCATCCTGTCTCACACTGTGGCCAATCAGTTCCTCTGGAGGGCCAACAACAGGGGAGAGAGGCCGAGGCCTTCCCTTGATAAGAACCTAAGAAGAGCCCCTGCTGGATCAGACCAGTGAGGGTCCATCCAGTCCAGCCTCCTGTCTCACACAGTGGCCAGCCAGTTTCTCTGGAGGGCCAACAACAGGGCAGAGAGGCCGATGCCTTCCCCTGAGAAGAACATCAGAAGAGCCCTGCTGGGTCAGACCAGGGAGGGTCCATCTAGTCCAGCATCCCGTCTCACTTGGTGGCCAACCAGTTCCTCTGGAGGGCCAACGACAGGGCTTGGAGGCCGAGGCCTTCCCCTGAGAAGAACATCAGGGGGTCTCTGCTGGATCAGACCAGTGAGGGTCCATCTAGTCCAGAATCCCGTCTCACTTGGTGGCCAACCAGTTCCTCTGGAGGGCCAACAACAGGGCTTGGAGGCCGAGGCCTTCCCCTGAGAAGAACATCAGGGGGTCTCTGCTGGATCAGACCAGTGAGGTTCCATCTAGTCCAGCGTCCTGTCTCACACAGTGACCAACCAGTTCCTCTGGAGGGCCAACAACAGGGCAGGGAGGCCGAGGCCTTCCCCTGAGAAGAGCGTCAGAAGAGCCCTGCTGGGTCAGATCAGTGAGGGTCCATCTAGTCCAGCATCCTGCCTCACACAGTGGCCAACAACAGGGCTTGGAGGCTGAGGCCTTCCCCTGAGAAGAACGTCAGAAGAGCCCTGCTAGGTCAGACCAATGAGGGTCCATCTAGTCCAGCATCCCGTCTCACACAGGGGCCAACCAGTTCCTCTGGAGGACCAACAACAGGGCTTGGAGGCCAAGACCTTCCCCTGAGAAGAACATCAGGGGGTCCCTGCTGGATCAGACCAGTGAGGGTCCATCTAGTCCAGCATCCCATCTCACACAGGGGCCAACCAGTTCCTCTGGAGGGCCAACAAACAGGACAGAGAGGCCGAGGCCTTCCCCTGAGAAGAACATCAGAAGAGCCCTACTGGGTCAGACCAGTGAGGGTCCATATAGTCCAGCCTCCTGTCTCACACAGCGGCCAACCCATTCCTCTGGAGGGCCAACAACAAGGCAGAGAGGCCGAGGCCTTCCCCTGATGTTGCCTCCTGGCTCTGGGATCCAGAGTTTTCATGTGTGTTCATGTGAGAGGTGCATCGGAGATCGGCAGGCTCGCTCATGACTTTTAAGCGGTTGTCCCTCAGTGGAAAATGCTTGCCAGGCTGATCCAGTCCGGAAACTGGGAAACGGGCCTCCTTCGGCCTCCTCCAGAGCCCACGGACTGAGTCAGCAGTCGCGCCCTTCCTCTCTTTTCCGTATGTGGCTTGCTGCTTCCCTGTGACATGTAAAACCGAGGGTGTTTTCTCAGGGCGACGGGGCTGTGCTGATGGATTTATGGAGCCACCACCCGATTGTGCGCTCGTGGCGGCGTTAAGCTCCGCCTCGGCACCGGATCAGCAGGGATGGAGTTGGATTGTCATCCAGGAAATCGTCCCTCCTGGGCCCCGGCTCCAGTGCTCCCAGCCCGAGGGGGAACCGTCCGCCCTTAGCTGTTTAGGCTTCTGAAACCCTGAGATCTTTCTGGATCTCAGTTCTCAGGTGCTTCAGCCCAGCCCAGCCAGTGCCTGGAACTCAGCAGCTGAATTTTATCCAACGGGGAAGGTGTTTGCCACCACCTTGGGAGAGGAAGGGGTTGAGGAACCCTGTGGGTGTTTGCGGCCGGCCCATTGCTTCAGGAGAGCCAGTTTGGTGTAGTGGTTAAGTGCGCGGACTCTAATCTGGGAGAGCCGGCTTTGATTCCCCACTCCTCCACTTGCAGCTGCTGGATGACCTTGGGCAAGCCGTAGTTCTCTCGAGGGCAGTCCTCTAAAGAGCTCTCTCAGCCCTGCCTGCCTCACAGAGTGTCTGTTGTGGGGAGAGGAAGGGAAAAGAGTTTGTAAGCCGCTCTGAGACTCCGAGTGAAGGGCTGGGTGTAAATCCAATCTCCTCCTCCTCCTCCTCTTCTTCTCCTTCTTCTTCAAAATAGGGCCAACCTGGGTCCTCTTTTGAGTTCTTCCTTTGGCCACCTGAGAGCCAGTCTGGTGTAGTGGTTAGGAGCACGGACTCCAATCTGGGAGAAACGGGTTTGATTCCCCACTCCTCTACATGCAGCTGCTGGTGTGACCTTGGGTCAGTCTCAAGTTCTCTCAGAGCTGTTCTCTCATGGGCAGTTCTCAAAAGAGCTCTCTCAGCCCCGCCGACCTCACAGGGTGGGGAGGGGAAGGGAAAGGAGATTGTAAGCCACTCTGAGACTCCGAGTGAAGGGCGGGATATAAATCCCGTCTCCTCTTCTTCTTTCTTGCTCGTGGAGAAGCTGCACAGAGCCCAGCTTTCTGTGACTGACTATAACCCGTTTTTGCAGAGTGTTAGTGAACGTTCCGTGCCATTCAGCGTAAATCTCTCCAGTCTCTGGAAAAGCCCTGCTTTGCATCTCAGGTTCAGAAAGTTTGGTGGATCTGTTGCATGGGTTAAGGCTTGTTTTTCGGGACAGCCACGTTGGATCAGGCCATTGGCTCATCCAGCCCAACACTCTATGTTGCACAGCGGCCAAAACCCGGGGGCCATCAGGAGGTCCACCAGCGGGGCCAGAACTCCAGAAGCCCCCACACACACTCTGGCCCCTCAAGCAACAGGGAGACAGAGCATCACTGCCCCAAATAGACTGTTCCAGCTATAAGGTAAAGGTTTCCCTTGCTCAAAAGCCAGTCAAATCCGACTCTAGGGTGCAGTGCTCATCTCCGTCTCCAAGCCGAAGAACCAGCGCTGTCCAGAGACTTTTTCCCGTGGTCATGTGGCTGGCATGACTAGACGCCAAGGCGCACGGAACGCTGTTCCCTTCCCACCAAAGCGGTACCTATTTATCTATTTGCAATTTCTTGCTTTCGAACTGCTAGGTTGGCAGGAGCTGGGACCAGAGACGGGAGCTCACTCCGTCACGCGGCACTCGGGTCTCGGAACTGCCGAACTACCAACGTTCCGGTCCGCAGTTCAGCGTCATAACCACTTGAGCCACTACGGCCTCTCATGGGCCTCTCCATATGTTCATCCAATCCCTCTTGACGCTTTCTGTGCTTGTAGCTGCCACCACCTTCTGTGGCAGTGAATTCCAGATAATTTCTCTTGGTGAAAAAGTGCTTCCTTTTATACGTTCGATGTAGAGGCAGGCAATGGCAAACCGCCTCTGTTCATCTTTTGCCTCGAAAGCACTTACAAGGTCACCATAAGTCAGCTTACCAATCGATGGAATTTTCCACCACTGAAGTAGTTCTGTTCCGGCAGGTTTTTTGAGCTCGGTGAAATCGATGCCAGCTTTCTCTCTCATTCCACGGGGCAACGCATCTGCTTCATTCCTCCCTCCGAAGAGTCCTTAACATTTTTTCTTTGTTAAGATTTATGATGCACTTTAATGAGGAGGCTGCCTTGGGAACCTGGGCCTAGTATCCACGCTCTAATAAATCAATCATGCAGCCTTTCAGCTGATAGCTAGGCAGAGTCGACTAAGCCGCAAGGAACGGCCCTCGTTGAGCCGGGGAGGCGGAGAGAGTCGCAGACACGTTCTGCGTCTGCCTCGGGAGCCAGCTGACCTCGCCGTGGAACAGGCTGGGAATTTAAATAAGGCCCAGCCCCGAGTTCGAGATTTAAAAACAGAACCCCGGCTAGGAAAGTATCCCTCGACGACTTACGCTCCCCCAGGAAAATAAAAATTTATTCAGGGCGTGTAAGACGGGTGTGTTTGACAAACTAAGACGGGTGTGGATTAGGAAGGAGACAGGGATGAGATTATCTCGTCGACTGCTGACGGAGGTGGCTCAGGGGCTGAGGAGCAAGGAAGAGTCCTAAATGTTTCTGCCCGATCCTGGCTCACGGCCAGGATTTCAGAAGACAGCTAATGGAGAGGGGCGGTACGGTAGGAACACGGCGGTTACACCTTGCACTCTGCTTGCCTGGTTCTGCCCCGGTTGGTTCCCGAGACGCGTAGATCTTTAACCTTGTGAGACTCAGAACCAACGCTCCCTCTGAGCTATGGAGTCTCGTGAGCGAAAATTCTACTTTGCGAGCCACCGGCATTAAAGCTGTGAGCGAGCGATTTGGGTACCGTGTACATTAGCTTGCCCTGGAGCCCTCCTTCCTGAGCCAAGACGAAAATGCGTGAGCCGGAGGCTAAAGAACTGTGAGGTAGCTCACACTAGCTCAGCTTAGAGGTAACACTGCTCAAAATCCAGCCTGCAATGGGGGGGGGGGAGATCAGGTGATTTGTTTATTTGTTTATCTGATTTATACTCTGCCCTCCACCTGCTTACATAAAAGATTGAAACACATCAATGACAATTACAAACAGTCATAAGACCTTCTAAAACAATCCAGTACCACAAAGAGCCAGTAAACATCAGGTCTAATATTAATGACGTTGCGTAGCGATGGCATAGGAGAAAGGCAGCGTGGTGGAGTGGTTAGAGTGCCAGCCTAAGCTTTAAAATCATAAAATCCCAGAGTTGGAAGGGGCCATAGAGATAAGTGCAAAGTCCTTCACTTACATACAAAAATCAAAGGCACAGATATAGAATGGGAGGGATTTGGCTTGACAGCAGCACATGTGAAAGTGATCTGGGTGTTCTGGTCGATCACAAGCTCAACATGAGCCTGCAGTGTGATGTGGCTGCGAAGAAAGTGAATGCAATCTTAGGATGCATTAACAGAAGCATTGTGTCCAGATCATGGGAGGTGGTAGTTCCGCTCTATTCTGCGATGGTCAGGCCTCATCTGGAGTCCTGTGTCCAGTTTTAGGCACCACATTTTAGCAAGGATATTGACAAGCTGGAGCATGTCCAGAAGAGGGCGACCAGGATGGTGAGAGGGCTGGAATCCAAGTCTTACGAGGAAAGGCTGACAGAGTTGGGTCTGCTTAGCCTGGGAAAGAGAAGGCTTAGAGGGGACAGGATTGCAGTCTTCAGATATCCGAAGGGCTGTCCTGTAGAAGCTGGAGCAGATCTATTCTCTCTTGCTCCGGACTGCAAGACTAGATCTAATGGGTGGAAATTACAAGGGAGTCGTTACCGGCTAGATATCAGGAGAAACTTCCTAACTGTCAGAGTGGTTGAGACTGCCTCGGGAGGTGGTGGACGCTCCTTCACTGGACGTTTCCAAGCAGAGGCTGGACGACCATCTTTCGGGTATGTTGCAGGTATGTAGGGCTATCTTTCGGCTTCGCTCCTGCAGAGTGCAGGGGGTTGGACTAGATGACCTGCAAGGTCCCTTCCAACTCTAACGTTCTATGATTCATCCAGTCCAACCCCCTGCTCAGTGCAGGACCAGTCTAGAGCGTCCCTGACCAGGGTTTGCCCAGCCGCCGCTGGAAGACGGCCAGTCAGGGGGAACTCACCACCTCCCAGGGCCCCTTCCAACTCTGTGACTCGGTGGAAGCAACCGCAGCGACACTTTGAAGACGAACTACAGTTATTTCAGTACGAGCTTTTGGCAGTCACGGCCGACTTCCTCACTATGACTGAGAATGCCTGGGAAAACGGGACTTGCAGCGGATTATGTGTCCTCCGAGCAAAATAGGTTTTTATTATTTCGTGCACTGTTATCCCTCCTCCACGGAGCTCGGGCCGGTGCACCCGATTCTTCTCTCCACCTGTATTATGTTTTCAGCAAGAAAACGGCTGGCCCCAGGTGACCCAGTAAATCTCTTGCCGAGTGGGGATTCGAACCTGCGACTCGACCGGTCCTAATTCAACACTCTTAGCCACTCCCCCACACTGAGATCCTGCACCCAGTGAGCCTGTAGAGGGTGAAGCCGGATTCTGCGCCCGGCAGAAAAATTAAGTGTGCTTTCCAGTATCGTCACATCGTTGCCGTTAACCTGTGAACATAAGGGAAGCCAATGTTGAATTAGGCCAATGGCCCATCCAGTCCAACACTCTGTCACACAGCGGCCAAAAGGTGCCATCAGGAGGTCCAGCAGTGGGGCCAGGACACCAGAAGCCCTCCCACTGTTGACCCCCCCCAAGCACCAAGAACACAGAGCCTCACTTGCCCCAGACCGAGAGTCCCTATCTATACCTTGTGGCTAATAGCCACTGAAGGACTTCTGCTCCATATGCTTATCTAATTCCCTCTTGAAACTGTCCATGCTTGTAGCTGCCACCACCTCCTGCGGCAGTGAATTCCATAGGTTAATCACTCTTTGGGTGAAGAAGTACTCCCTTTTATCTGTTCTAACCCGACTGCTCAGCAATTTCATTGCTGCCCACGAGTTCTTGTCTTGTGAGAAAGGGAGAAAAGTACTTCTTTCTCAACCTGCTTAATCCCATGCATAATCTTATAAACCTCGATCGTGTCACCCCTCACCCGTCGTTTATCCAATCTGAAGAGCCCCAAGCGTTTTAACCTTTCTTCATAGGGAAGGTGTTCCAACCCTTTTATCATTCTAGTGGCCCTTCTCTGCACTTTTCCCAGTGCTATAATATCCTTTTTGAGGTGTGGCGACCAGAACTGTACACAGTATTCCAAATGAGGTTGCACCAATGTGTCTTTCTTTGATTTTGTTTTAACATTTTGTACCATTCTTGGTCTGCCAGTCAGAGCTGTGCAGAATCAGGGAAACCCTCCCAGCTTTCAGGGGGCCCCCAAATTTCATCCATCCATCCCTGTGTCTTCGTTGAAGGGGTCTGGAGCCAGTCTGACGTAGTGGTTAAGTGCACAGACTCTAATCTGGGAGAACCAGGTTTGATTCCCCACTCCTCCACAAGCAGCTGCTGGGGTGACCTTGGGTCAGTCACAAGTTCTCTCAGAGCTGTTCTCTCACGACCAGTCCTCGAAATAGCTCTCAGACCCACCTACCTCACAGGGTGTCTGTTGTGGGGAGGTAGATCCAGAGAAATTAGGCATGTTGCTGCAAAATAGTGACAAGCCCATCAACAGCTTTAAGACTAACAAACTCTTGGTGCTTGGGAGGGGTGGGCAGCAGTGGGGGGCTTCTAGTGTCCTGGCCCCACTGCTGGACCTCCTGATGGCACCTGGTATATTTTGGCCACCGTGTGACACAGAGTGTTGGACTGGATGGGCCATTGGCCTGATCCAACATTGGCTTCCCTTATGTTCTCTTATGTTCTTAAGTGATGCTCTGTATTCTTGGTGCTGGGGGGTCAACAGTGGGACGGCTTCTAGTGTCCTGGCCCCACTGCTGGACCTCCTGATGGCGCCTGGTATTTTTGGCCACTGTGTGAGACAGAGTGTTGGACTGGAGGGGCCACTGGCCTGATCCAACATTGGCTTCTCTTAGGTTCTTATGTTAACTTTATTGTAGCATAAGCTTTTGAGAAACACAGCTATCTTCGTCAAATGAAAGGGAAAGCCGCACTGAGACTCCTTTGGGTAGTGAAGGGCGGGGTCTAAATCCATTCTTCGTCTTCTTTGCCTTCTTCGTCTTCTCAGGGAGACCAGACCCAGAAATGCCTCTCTTCCAGGCTCCGTGTCAAAGTCGGCTTAGGAAGCCAAGTAGATTCTCGCCCACCCGAGTTGCAAGGATGAAATTTATTTTTATTTGAACAAAGTTTTGAGTCCTGGGCCACCTTTAAGACCAACAAAATTGTATTCAAGGTATAAGCTTTTGTGTACTTACACGCTTCTTAAGAACATAAAAGAAGCCAATGTTGGATCAGGCCAACGGCCCATCCAGTCCAACACTCTGCCACACAGTGGACAAAAATACCGGGGGCCATCAGGAGGTCCAGCAGTGGGGCCAGAACACTAGAAGCCCTCCCACTGTTGACCCCGACCCAAGTGCCAAGAATACAGAGCATCTCTTGCCCCAGAGTCTCTAACTATACCTTGTGGCTAACAGCCACTGATGAAGAAGAAAAAGAAGAGATTGGATTTATACTCCGCCCTTCACTGCCCAAAGGCGTCTCAGAGCAGCTCACAAACTCCTTTCCCTTCCCTTCTCCACAACAGACGCCCTGTGAGGCAGATGGGGCTGAGAGAGCTCTGACAGAAATGGCTCTTTTTCAAGAACTCCTCTGACAGAACTATGGCATTAATACCAGTAGCTCACAAAGTAGAATTTTTGCTCATAAGACTCCACAACTTAGAGGAAACATTGGTTGGGACTAAAGTTACCAAACTCCAGGTGCGGCCCGGAGACCTCCTGGAAATAAAACTCATATCCAGACAACAGAGGTGGGTCCCTTGGAGAAAATTTCTGCTTCGTAGGCTGGGCTGTATGGCATTTTGCTTCGCAGGCTACAACCCCAGAACCTCCCGGAATTTCCCAACCGGGAGTTGGCAAACTTAGCTGGGGTGCCTGTGTGCTCCGAGGCCCAGAAATTATCCGTTTCCCCGGCCACTTTCGGACAGGGTCGCTTTGTTTTGAGTTCTGGACGGTTCTGAGAAGTCTTCCAGTCGGCTGCTTCTGTTCCCCGGGAAGCCGTTTCTTGTCCCAGCTTGCAGGAAGAAAGACTTTGGGGTATGCAAATGCGCCGCTTCAGAAGCCAGAGCCCCGGAGTGAATTCTAAGAACTGAGATCCCTGAGCTACATTTGATCTCCCTGCGGGATCAAAGACTGGCATTGATCCTGAACAGCTGGAAGACCAGGAGTCCTGAAATGTGTAGTGGTTAGGAGCGGGGACTCTAATCTGGGAGAACCGGGTTTGATTCCCCACTCCTCCTCCCCATGCAGCTGCTGGTGTGACCTTGGGTCAGTCACAAGTCCTCTCAGAGCTGTTCTCTCAGGAGCAGTTCTTGAAAGAGCTCTCTCAGCCCCCACCTGCCTCACAGGCAGCATTCCCTCTAAGCTGAGTCAGTGTGAGCTAGCTCACAGTTTTTTAGCCTCCGGCTCACACCTTTTTGTCTCAGCTCAGGAAGGAGGACTCCACCTTCTCTAACTGGCACTGGCTCTCCCCATCAGAGATGGGTCTTTTTCCCGAGAGCCAGTTTGGTGTAGCGGTTAGGAGCGGGGACTCTAATCTGGGAGAACAGGGTTTGATTCCCCACTCCTCCACATGCAGCTGCTGGTGTGACCCTGGGTCAGTCACAAGTCCTCTCAGAGCTGTTCTCTCAGGAGCAGTTCTTGAAAGAGCTCTCTCAGCCCCCACCTGCCCCACAGGCAGCGTTCCCTCTAAGCTGAGTCAGTGTGAGCTAGCTCACAGTTTTTTTAGCTTCCGGCTCAAACCTTTTAGTCTCAGTCTCAGGGAGGACGGCTCCAGAGCAAACTAATTTATGCAGTCGCCAAATCGCCTGCTCACAGCTTTAAGGCCAGTAGCTCACAAAGTTGGTTTTTTGCTCACATGACTCTACAGCTTGGAGGGAACACTGCTCACAGGGTGTCTGTCGTGGGGAGGGGAAGGGAAAGGAGATTGTAAGCTGCTCTGAGACTCCTTTGGGTAGTGAAGGGCGGGATATAAATTTCGCATTATTTTCCGCACTTTATTCAAATTGTGTGCCTAACTCGTACACAAGATGGAGCTGTCCGTAGCACTGAATTTATTTCCCCAGTTGGCGTACTGTTGTTTGCTTGTGCTTGGAAGTGTAAAATGGCTCTCCATAGTAGATATGCAGTGTTGCAGAATCACAGATTTGGAAGGGGTCCATAGAGGCCATCTAGTCCAACCCACTACTCAATGCAAGATCAGCCTAGACAGAGCATCCCTGGCAAGCATTCGGTGTCGTGGTTAGGAGCCCGGACTCTAATCTGGGAGAACCGGGTTTGATTCCCCCACTCCTCCACATGCAGCCGCTGGTGTGACCTTGGGTCAGTCACAAGTTCTCTCAGAGCTGTTCTCCCCAGAGCAGTTCCTGAAAGCGCTCCCTCAGCTTGAAAGAGCTACCTCACAGGCAGTGCTCCCTCTAAGCTGAGTTAGTGTGGGCCAGCTCACAGTTTTTTAGCCTCCGGCTCACACATTTTTGTCTTCGCTCAGGAAGCAGGGCTCCAGAGCCAACTAATTCATGCAGTCGCCAAATCGCTGGCTCACAACTTTAATGCCAGCAGCTCACAAAATTGAGTTTCTGCTGGATGACCTTGGGCAAGCCACAGTTCTGGCACAGCTGCCCTTGAAAAAGAGCAGTTTCTGTCAGAGCTCTCTCAGCCCCACCGACCTCCCAGGGTGTCTGTTGTGGGGAGGAGGGGAAGGGAAAGGAGTTTGTAAGCCGCTCTGAGACTCCTTCAGGTAGTGAAGGGAGGGCCATAAATCCAATCTCCTCCTCCTCTTCCTCCTCCTCCTCTTCTTCTTCTTCTTCAACTACCAGGGAGGGGGAACTCACCACCTCCCTTGGCAGCCCATTCCACTGCTCAAGAATTCTTACTGTAAAAAAGTGTTTCCTAATATCCAGCCGGTCCCTTCCCGCCCTTAATTTAAGCCCATTCTTGTCAGTCCTCTCCTCTGCTGCCCACAAGAACGGCTCCCTGCCCTCCTCTAAGTGACACAGCCCTTCCAAGACTTCAAGAGAGCCATCGTGTCCCCCCTCGGCCTCCTCTTCTCCAGACTGAACCTTCCCAAGAAGTCCCTCGGCCTTTCCTCGTAGGGCTTCTTGGTCTCCAGGCCCCCTCCCCGATCATCCTCGTGGCACTCCTCTGCCCCTGAGCCACGGCCCCTCTTTACAGCTCTCCAGGGTCTCAGGCGGAGGTCTTTCCAGTCACCTCCTGCCTGGTCCTTTTTAACTGGAGACACCAGAGATTGAACCTGGGACCTTCCGCATGCCGAGCAGATGCTCTTCCACTGAGCCACGGCCCCTCATTACAGCTCTCCAGGGTCTCAGGCGGATGTCTTTCCCATCGCCTCCTGCCTGGTCCTTTTTAAGTGGAGATGCCGGGGATTGAACCTGGGACCTTCTGTATGCTGAGCAGATGCTCTGCCACTGAGCCATGGCCCCTCTTTACAGCTCTCCAGGGTCTCAGGCAGAGGTCTTTCCCATCACCTCCTGCCTGGTCCTTTTTAACTGGAGATGCCGGGGATTGAACCTGGGACCTTCTGTATGCCAAGCAGAGGCTCTGCCACTGAGCCACAGCCCCTCTTTATGGCTCTCCAGGGTCTCAAACAGAGGTCTTTCCCATCACCTCCTGCCTGGTCCTTTTTAACTGGAGATGCCGGGGACTGAACCTGGGACCTTCTGCATGCCAAGCAGAGGCTCTTCCACTGAGCCACAGCCCCTCTTTATGGCTCTCCAGGGTCTCAGGTGGAGGTCTTTCCCGTCACCTCCTGCCTGGTCCTTTTTAACTGGAGATGCCGGGGATTGAACCTGGGACCTTCTGTATGCCAAGCAGAGGCTCTCCCACTGAGCCACAGCCCCTCTTTATGGCTCTCCAGGGTCTCAGGTGGAGGTCTTTCCCGTCACCTCCTGCCTGGTCCTTTTTAACTGGAGATGCCGGGGATTGAACCTGGGACCTTCTGTATGCCGAGCAGATGCTCTGCCACTGAGCCATGGCCCCTCTTTACAGCTCTCCAGGGTCTCAGGCGGAGGTCTTTCCCGTCACCACCTGCCTGGTCCTTTTTAACTGGAGATGCCGGGGATTGAACCTGGGACCTTCTGTATGCCAAGCAGAGGCTCTTCCACTGACCAGTGCATTGCACAGTGAGACCAATGACATCTTGTGATTCGGATGTTTAGCCTCTCTTGCCTTCTCCTTGGCAAGCACCCACACTAGAAACTGGCTTCCTTCTCTTTCCCCTCTCCAAGGGGATCTTGCGGAAACTTGGCAATCGTTGTCCCAGGCGGGAAAACTTCTCATTCCCCGACTTTACAAAGTTTGTTTTCCTGTCCGCGCAGCGGCTCAGCCGGAGCATGTTTGAACACAGAGAGGGAGTCGTCTCGGCCTCTTCTGGGACTCCGCGCACCACTTTCAATACTGGTTTTGTGGTTTTTTTGCCTGGGCGCCCTTCAGAGCCAGGAGAAAATAATTAACTGTTATGTAACTCCGGTGAATAATGCTTCCACCTGGCTTGGTGGTGTTACATAACGGCGTGACGTATGCTTTCCTCTTTGTTTGTAACCACCCCGGAGCCTGCGGTGGAAGGCTTTGAAGAGCTGAAAGGGACCAAAAACACCGTTCCAAACCCCACCCCACCCCGACATCCAAGGCCTGCTCTTGCAATCTAGACCTCTGCACCTAACGCTTTCACAGGCGCTGGATAATGCTCTTTCTTTCTTTTTAAAGCTTTTTTTTTAATTAAGTTTCCAAAAAGTAACAACCGTTATAACTTATAACCAACATCAAATAATAAAAAAGAACCGCAAGTGTAAACGACGATTAACACCAATAGTTTTTTTTTAAGCGCCCCTAAAAGAGGCATTTTTATTGTTTTTCAGACAACAACATAACACAACATAACACAATACAATCGCACAAAACACAATACAATACACAATACAAAACCTTAACACTACACACCACACAAAAAATACAACATTCAACACTCACGGGGGGTTACACTTCCCAAAGCAAGTCATCCGATTATATTCCCTCCCCCTTTACCGACCAATAGTAAAAGGGAAGATCTCTAGGTATTGCCGCGGAAAGTTCTAAAAGCAACATATAACGATAACAGCATAAATTCAGGACATAGAAAAAGGAGTCTCCCAAGTTGGATTTAAGGGAATGGTAAAGGTTTCCCTTGCTCAAAAGCCAGTCAATTCCGACTCTAGGGGGCGGTGCTCATCTCCGTTTCCAAGCCGAAGAGCCAGCGCTGTCCAAAGACGTTTCTGTGGTCATGTGGCCGGCATGACTAGAAGCCGAGGCGCACGGAACGCTGTTCCCTTCCCACCGAAGTGGTACCTATTTATCTACTTGCAGTTTCTTGCTTTCAAACTGCTAGGTTGGCAGGAGCTGGGGCCAGAGACGGGAGCTCACTCCGTCTTGCGGCACTCGGGTCTCGAACTGCCGAACTACCGCGGTTGGATTTAGAACAGTGTAAATTCTTAAGGGTGGGTAAGTATTTCATAACAGTGTTGTGGAATTTGTGAGCGCACTGGCGAATCAGGTAGGAATGATGCTTCTAGAAAAGGAAGCCACTTATGCATTATATTAATTTGGTTTCCCAGATTTACTATACATGCCAGCACTATCTGCGATCTTGTTCGTCACGTATAGTCCCCAGACTTTAGCATACCATAGGAAGAAGAAGAGATTGGATTTATACCCCGCCCTTCACTACCCAAAGGTGTCTCAGAGCGGCTGACAATCTCCTTTCCCTTCCCCTCCCCACAACAGACACCCTGTGAGGTAGGCAGGGCTGAGAGAGCTCTGACAGAAACTGCTCTTTTTCAAGAACAACTCTTACCAGAACTACGCTTGCCCAAGGTCATCCAGCAGCTGCAAGTGGAGGAGTGGGGAATCAAACCCGGTTCTCCCAGGCTAGAGTCCGTGCACTTAACCAGCACACTAAGCTGGCCAAGGTTTAATCGAAGTGGGCTAGGATCTATTCATTAAGTGGCTATGACCGTTTTTGCAGCTGCTAATAAAGTCGAAGTAGTATCCTTGTGAATTTGAGGGGCTGCTATATCCTGCCAGAGATCTAAAAGGATTAATGCTGGTTGGCACAGTACAGACTAGTTTGTGATGTCTTTAATGTGGTTCAGGACCAGCCCCCAGAAATCCCTTCACCTCCTTGCATTTCCACCAGCAATGTATATAATTTCCTTCCTGCTCAGAGGATTTCCAACATAAAGGAGAGTTACTGTTAGAGATATGATGCATTCAGTCCACTTTTCAGTGCATTTTGCAGCTGGATGTTACTGTGTGAAACAGCAAGAATCCACTTGCTAAAATGTATTGAAAGAGGACGGAGAATGCATCACTCCACGTGTGTGAAAACAGTATTAGAGAGCATCAGCTTATGGAAGAAAAGAAAAGGGGGGGACTCTGGATGACTCGAGCCAGTGAGCCAGTCCGCACGCAGCAGGAGGAGGTGGAAGTCCAAGCTAAACAAAATGGCCTTTTGCAGAGTTTCAGAGCAGGCAAACCAAATACTCAGTTCTCGTGTTCTCTCTCTCCCCCCCCCATAAAAGCAAGTTCCTTGCTCTTGTGAAGAGCACGGAATTATCTACGGCAGCTAATTAAGAAACCAAGTAATAACTTTTTAGACCAAGGTGTAAATTACAATTGTTCCCTAAGGATAACAGTATTAATTCCGGCTGCATTGGAAGTAGGTGACCGGTAATAGAAAGGGAATGTTGTAATAGGCAGGGGACTCTTAATTGGCCTTTCACTTCTGAGAATACCAGCCTGATAGTAGAAGAGGAGGAGGAGGAGGAGATTGGATTTATACCCCGCCCTTCACTACCGAAAGGAGTCTCAGAGCGGCTTACAAACTCCTTTCCCTTCCCCTCCCCACAACAGACACCCTGTGAGGGAGGCGGGGCTGAGAGAGCTCTGACAGAAACTGCTCTTTTCCAAGGACAGCTCTTGTCAGAACTATGGCTTGCCCAAGGTCATCCAGCAGGTGCAAGTGGAGGAGTGGGGAATCAAACCCGGCTCTCCCAGATTAGAAGAAAAAGAAGAGAAGAGATTGGATTTATACCCCGCCCTTCACTACCCACAGGAGTCTCAGGGCGGCTTACAATCTCCTTTCCCTTCCCCCTCCCCACAACAGACACCCTGTGAGGTAGGCGGGGCTGAGAGAGCTCTGACAGAAACGGCTCTTTTTCAAGGACAGCTGTGCCAGAACTGTGGCTTGCCCAGGGTCATCCAGCAGCTGCAAGTGGAGGAGTGGGGAATCAAACCCGGTTCTCCCAGATTAGAGTCCACGCACTTAACCGCTACACCAAACTGGTATTCATACCTCAGCTGGGATTTCCCAGGAAAGCGGGGATTCTCAGGTTCCCCACCGCTCACCATCGCCTCATGCTCTGAAACCGTCTTCTTTCCAGAACAAAGACCTCAAGAGCCGCCTGGCCAACTCCGAAGGGCTGCAGAAGCCCAGCGCCAACGTCTCGCAGCTGGAGTCCCGCATCCAGGATCTGCAGGAGAAGCTACAGGCCGAAGAAAGGTAAGCGGCGGGGCCTCCTCGCAAGGAAAGATCTAGCAGTTCAGGCCGGTCCACTTCAGACTAGGCTGGCTCTGCAGTGCAGGGTCCACAGGCGCAGGATATGACCCTGAAGCAGTCCACCGGACTCGGGGGCGCTCTGGCTCACAGAGCCCCACAGGCCTTTGCGGAGCCAGGGTCCGTCTCCCGAGGCCCCACGATTGCCTTTGGAGAAGGGCTGCTGTGAGAACATGAGAGAAGCCATGTTGGATCAGGCCAATGGCCTATCCAGTCCAACACTCTGTATCACACAGTGGCCAAAACCCAGGTGCCCTCAGGAGGTCCACCAGTGGGGCCAGGACACTAGAAGCCCTCCCACTGTTGATCCTCCCCCAAGCACCAAGAAGACAGAGCATCCCTTGCCCCAGACAGAAGAACCTAAGAGAAGCCAATGCTGGATCAGGCCAAGGGCCCATCCAATCCAACACTCCGTGTCACACTGTGGCCAAGAATACCAGGTGCCATCAGGAGGCCCACCAGTGGGGCCAGGACATTAGAAGCCCTCCCACTGCTGCCCCCAAGCACCAAGGGTAGAGAGGATCACTGACCCAGACAGAGTGTTCCATCTATACCTTGTGGCTAATAGCCACTGATGGACCTCTGCTCTTAAGAACGTAAGAGAAGCCAATGTTGGATCAGGCCAGTGGCCCATCCAGTCCAACACTCTGTGTCACACAGTGGCCAAAACCCAGGGGCCATTGGGAGGTCCACCAGTGGGGCCAGAACACTAGAAGCCCTCCCACTGTTGATCCTCCCCCAAGCACCAAGAAGACAGAGCATCGCTTCCCCAGACATAAGAACGTAAGAGAAGCCATGTTGGGTCAGGCCAATGGCCCATCCAGCCCAACACTCTGTGTCGCACAGTGGCCAAAACCCGGGGGCCATCAGGAGGTCCACCAGCGGGGCCAGGACTCCAGAAGTCCCTCCCACTGCTGCTTTTTCCCCGTGGCTCCGTTCAGACACAGCGGTGACCCACGATCACTCCCTGCAGAAACGAAGGCTGGGTGCCCTTGAGATTGTATCCCTCCCCCAGCTCTTCTTGCACGTAGTCGTTTTGCCCCCAATCGCGGTCCGATGGCTCGGTTTACCGTCCTGAGGTTGGACTGCATGGAGATATTCCAGCAATGGCCGCGCCTTCCTTTGGTGTTGAGAGCCATCTGGGCGGAAACAGGACGCAACGAGCGGAACCGGTTCCGAGCCCAAGCTTCTAAACCCGACCCCGGGGCTGGTCCCCAGTCAGTTGTCCTGCCCTTTGGGTTCTTCTCCCCCTCTCCCTTCCCAATCTTGATAAAGAAGAGGAAGAAGAGATTGGATTTATACCCTGCCCTTCACTACCCTTCACTGAGACTCCAAGTGAAGGGCGGGGTATAAATCCAATCTCCTCCTCCTCCTTGTCCTCCTCCTTGTCCTCCTCCTTGTCCTCCTCCTTGTCCTCCTCCTCGTCCTCCTCGTCCTCGTCCTCCTCCTCCTTCTCCTCCTCCTCCTCCTTCTTCTTCTTCTTCTCCTTCCCCCCAAAGGAGTCTTGGAGCGGCTTACAAACTCCTTTCCCTTCCCCTCCCCACAACAGACACCCTGGGAGGTAGGCGGGGCTGAGAGAGCTCTCCCGAGGACTGCCCTTGAGAGAACAGCTCTGAGAGAACTTGTGACTGACCCAAAGTCACACCAGCAGGCTGCATGTAGAGGAGAGGGGAAATCAAACCCGGTGCTCCCAGACGAGAGTCCCCGCCCCTAACCACGACACCATACTGGCTCCCGGATCCCCCTCTCGTCCGTTGCGGAGTTTAGTGACGGAGGGGAACCCCTCACACGGAACTAGGTTCATCCGATTGATCGAGGCGAGACCAGACCGGCTGAACCTGTGACATCCCCCCCTACCCCGCTTGGCAGAGAGAAGAGCATCCTGGTGTCGTCCAACCGCAAGCTGGAGCGGAAGGTGAAGGAGCTGACCATCCAGATCGACGACGAGCGGCAGCACATCAACGACCAGAAAGACCAGGTGGGCGCGGCGGGGCGGGATGGGGGACAAGTGAGCCTGGACAGAGGGGGACGGCACCCGAAGCTCCCGGTGGGATCTGCTCTTGGGCTGTCGTTGGTTGGCATGAAAGTGATGCATCTGGAAATGGTGCGGATGCCCCTCGCTCAGAGGCGGAGTCAGTGCCTTGAGAATAGAAGGCAGGGGCCGTGGCTCAGTGGCAGAGCCTCTGCTTGGCATGCAGAAGGTCCCAGGTTCAATCCCCGGCATCTCCAGTGAACGGGGCCAGGTAGGAAGTGATGGGAAAGACCTCAGCCTGAGACCCTGGAGAGCTGTAAGGAGGGGCTGTGGCTCAGTGGAAGAGCCCCTGCTTGGCATGCGGAAGGTCCCAGGTTCAATCCCCGGCATCTCCAGTGAACAGGGCCAGGTAGGAAGTGATGGGAAAGACCTCAGCCTGAGACCCTGGAGAGCTGTAAGGAGGGGCTGTGGCTCAGTGGCAGAGCCTCTGCTTGGCATGCAGAAGGTCCCAGGTTCAGTCCCCGGCATCTCCAGTTAAAAAGGACCAGGAAGGAGAAGATGGGAAAGACCTCCGCCTGAGACCCTGGAGAGCTGCAAAGAGGGGCCGTGGCTCAGTGGCAGAGCCTCTGCTTGGCATGCAGAAGGTCCCAGGTTCAATCCCCGGCATCTCCAGTGAACAGGGCCAGGTAGGAAGCGATGGGAAAGACCTCAGCCTGAGACCCTGGAGAGCTGTAAGGAGGGGCTGTGGCTCAGTGGAAGAGCCTCAGCTTGGCATGCGGAAGGTGCCAGGTTCAGTCCCCAGCATCTCCAGTTATAAAGGACCAGGCAGGAGATGGTGGGAAAGACCTCCGCCTGAGACCCTGGAGAGCTGTCAAGAGGGGCTGTGGCTCAGTGGTAGAGCCTCTGCTTGGCATGCAGAAGGTCCCAGGTTCAGTCCCCGGCATCTCCAGTTAAAAAGGACCAGGCAGTAGGTGATGGGAAAGACCTCCGCCTGAGACCCTGGAGAGCTGTAAGGAGGGGCCGTGGCTCAGTGGAAGAGCCCCTGCTTGGCATGCAGAAGGTCCCAGGTTCAATCCCCAGCATCTCCAGTTATAAAGGACCAGGCAGGAGGTGACGGGAAAGACCTCTGCCTGAGACCTGGAGAGCTGAAAAGAGGGGCTGTGGCTCAGTGGCAGAGCTTCTGCTTGGCATGCAGAAGGTCCCAGGTTCAGTCCCCGGCATCTCCAGTTATAAAGGACGAGGCAGGAGGTGATGGGAAAGGCCTCCGCCTGAGACCCTGGAGAGCTGAAAAGAGGGGCTGTGGCTCAGTGGCAGAGCCCCTGCTTGGCATGCAGAAAGTCCCAGGTTCAGTCCCCGGCATCTCCAGTTAAAAGGACCAGGCAGGAGGTGACGGGAGAGACCTCTGCCTGAGACCTGGAGAGCTGTCAAGAGGGGCTGTGGCTCAGTGGCAGAGCTTCTGCTTGGCATGCAGAAGGTCCCAGGTTCAGTCCCCGGCATCTCCAGTTATAAAGGACGAGGCAGGAGGTGATGGGAAAGGCCTCCGCCTGAGACCCTGGAGAGCTGAAAAGAGGGGCTGTGGCTCAGTGGAAGAGCCCCTGCTTGGCATGCAGAAAGTCCCAGATTTAGTCCCCGGCATCTCCAGTTAAAAGGACCAGGCAGGAGGTGACGGGAGAGACCTCTGCCTGAGACCTGGAGAGCTGAAAAGAGTGGCTGTGGCTCAGTGGCAGAGCTTCTGCTTGGCATGCAGAAGGTCCCAGGTTCAGTCCCCGGCATCTCCAGTTAAAAGGACCAGGCAGGAGGTGACGGGAGAGACCTCTGCCTGAGACCTGGAGAGCTGTCAAGAGGGGCTGTGGCTCAGTGGCAGAGCTTCTGCTTGGCATGCAGAAGGTCCCAGGTTCAGTCCCCGGCATCTCCAGTTATAAAGGACGAGGCAGGAGGTGACGGGAGAGACCTCTGCCTGAGACCTGGAGAGCTGAAAAGAGGGGCTGTGGCTCAGTGGCAGAGCTTCTGCTTGGCATGCAGAAGGTCCCAGGTTCAGTCCCCGGCATCTCCAGTTATAAAGGACGAGGCAGGAGATGATGGGAAAGGCCTCCGCCTGAGACCCTGGAGAGCTGAAAAGAGGGGCTGTGGCTCAGTGGAAGAGCCCCTGCTTGGCATGCAGAAAGTCCCAGATTTAGTCCCCGGCATCTCCAGTTAAAAGGACCAGGCAGGAGGTGATGGGAAAGACCTCTGCCTGAGACCTGGAGAGCTGTAAAGAGGGGCTGTGGCTCAGTGGCAGAGCCTCTGCTTGGCATGCAGAAGGTCCCAGGCTCAATCCCCGGCATCTCCAGTTAAAAAGGACTAGGCAGGAGGTGATGGGGAAGACCTCCGCCTGAGACCCTGGAGAGCTGTCAAGAGGGGCCGTGGCTCAGTGGCAGAGCCTCTGCTTGGCATGCAGAAGGTCCCAGGTTCAGTCCCCGGCATCTCCAGTTAAAAGGACCAGGCAGGAGGTGATGGGAAAGACCTCTGCCTGAGACCTGGAGAGCTGTAAAGAGGGGCTGTGGCTCAGTGGCAGAGCCTCTGCTTGGCATGCAGAAGGTCCCAGGTTCAATCCCCGCCATCTCCAGTTAAAAGGACCAGGCAGGAGGTGATGGGAAAGACCTCTGCCTGAGACCTGGAGAGCTGTCAAGAGGGGCCATGGCTCAGTGGCAGAGCCTCTGCTTGGCAGGCAGGAGGTCCCAGGTTCAGTCCCCGGCAGCATCTCCAGTTAAAAGGACCAGGCAGGAGGTGATGGGAAAGACCTCTGCCTGAGACCTGGAGAGCTGTCAAGAGGGGCCGTGGCTCAGTGGCAGAGCCTCTGCTTGGCATGCAGAAGGTCCCAGGTTCAATCCCCGGCATCTCCAGTTAAAAGGACCAGGCAGGAGGTGATGGGAAAGACCTCTGCCTGAGACCCTGGAGAGCTGTAAAGAGGGGCTGTGGCTCAGTGGCAGAGCCTCTGCTTGGCATGCAGAAGGTCCCAGGCTCAATCCCCGGCATCTCCAGTTAAAAAGGACTAGGCAGGAGGTGATGGGGAAGACCTCCGCCTGAGACCCTGGAGAGCTGTCAAGAGGGGCCGTGGCTCAGTGGCAGAGCCTCTGCTTGGCATGCAGAAGGTCCCAGGTTCAGTCCCCGGCATCTCCAGTTAAAAAGGACTAGGCAGGAGGTGATGGGAAAGACCTCCGCCTGAGACCCTGGAGAGCTGTCAAGAGGGGCCGTGGCTCAGTGGCAGAGCCTCTGCTTGGCATGCAGAAGGTCCCAGGTTCAGTCCCCGGCATCTCCAGTTAAAAAGGACCAGGCAGTAGGTGATGGGAAAGACCTCCGCCTGAGACCCTGGAGAGCTGTAAGGAGGGGCCGTGGCTCAGTGGAAGAGCCCCTGGTTGGCATGCAGAAGGTCCCAGGTTCAATCCCCAGCATCTCCAGTTATAAAGGACCAGGCAGGAGGTGACGGGAAAGACCTCTGCCTGAGACCTGGAGAGCTGAAAAGAGGGGCTGTGGCTCAGTGGCAGAGCTTCTGCTTGGCATGCAGAAGGTCCCAGGTTCAGTCCCCGGCATCTCCAGTTATAAAGGACGAGGCAGGAGGTGATGGGAAAGGCCTCCGCCTGAGACCCTGGAGAGCTGAAAAGAGGGGCTGTGGCTCAGTGGCAGAGCCCCTGCTTGGCATGCAGAAAGTCCCAGGTTCAGTCCCCGGCATCTCCAGTTAAAAGGACCAGGCAGGAGGTGACGGGAGAGACCTCTGCCTGAGACCTGGAGAGCTGTCAAGAGGGGCTGTGGCTCAGTGGCAGAGCTTCTGCTTGGCATGCAGAAAGTCCCAGGTTCAGTCCCCGGCATCTCCAGTTATAAAGGACGAGGCAGGAGGTGATGGGAAAGGCCTCCGCCTGAGACCCTGGAGAGCTGAAAAGAGGGGCTGTGGCTCAGTGGAAGAGCCCCTGCTTGGCATGCAGAAAGTCCCAGATTTAGTCCCCGGCATCTCCAGTTAAAAGGACCAGGCAGGAGGTGACGGGAGAGACCTCTGCCTGAGACCTGGAGAGCTGAAAAGAGTGGCTGTGGCTCAGTGGCAGAGCTTCTGCTTGGCATGCAGAAGGTCCCAGGTTCAGTCCCCGGCATCTCCAGTTAAAAGGACCAGGCAGGAGGTGACGGGAGAGACCTCTGCCTGAGACCTGGAGAGCTGTCAAGAGGGGCTGTGGCTCAGTGGCAGAGCTTCTTCTTGGCATGCAGAAGGTCCCAGGTTCAGTCCCCGGCATCTCCAGTTATAAAGGACGAGGCAGGAGGTGACGGGAGAGACCTCTGCCTGAGACCTGGAGAGCTGAAAAGAGGGGCTGTGGCTCAGTGGCAGAGCTTCTGCTTGGCATGCAGAAGGTCCCAGGTTCAGTCCCCGGCATCTCCAGTTATAAAGGACGAGGCAGGAGGTGATGGGAAAGGCCTCCGCCTGAGACCCTGGAGAGCTGAAAAGAGGGGCTGTGGCTCAGTGGAAGAGCCCCTGCTTGGCATGCAGAAAGTCCCAGATTTAGTCCCCGGCATCTCCAGTTAAAAGGACCAGGCAGGAGGTGATGGGAAAGACCTCTGCCTGAGACCTGGAGAGCTGTAAAGAGGGGCTGTGGCTCAGTGGCAGAGCCTCTGCTTGGCATGCAGAAGGTCCCAGGCTCAATCCCCGGCATCTCCAGTTAAAAAGGACCAGGCAGGAGGTGATGGAAAGGCCTCCGCCTGAGACCCTGGAGAGCTGAAAAGACGGGTCGTGGCTCAGCGGCAGAGCCTCTGCTTCGCATGCAGAAGGTACCACATTTGATTCCCGGTGTCTCCAGTTAAAAAGGACCAGGTGGGGTAGGTTGGGATACAAATTGCAATTAATAAATAAATAAGGTGATGTGAAAGGGCTCCTGCCTGAGACCCTTGGAGAGCCACTGCCGGTCAGAGTGGACAGTACTGAGTCTGATGGACCGAGGCTCTGATTCTGTATAAGGCAGCTTCACATCTTAAAAACAATGTATTCAGACCGTGACTCCGACCCCGCGTCATGTCTTCGAGGAGAGAGGCCTGGGGTTAGTGGTTGAGTGACCTTTGCTGCATGCCAGAAGCCCAGGGGTCAATTGTCAGCATCCCCGGTGAGACAAGGGTTAGGAAAGGACCTTCCTCTGTCTTGAGGAAGGAGAGCCAGTAGTCCGAGGAAGACCGTTCTGAGACGAGTATACCAAGATTAGGCTGGGCGGTGGAGCACATGTGAAGACAGACGTGAAGCTGCCCTTATACGGAGTCAGATCCTTGGTCCATCGAGGGTCAGTATTGCCTACTCGGACGGGCAGCTGCTCTCCAGGGTCTCAGGTGTGAGGCCCTTCATGTCACGTCATCACTTGAACTGGAGATGTCGGGGATTGAACCCGGGACCTAGAATCATAGAGTCGGAAGGGGCCATGCAGACCGTGTAGTCCAACCCCCGGCCCGATGCAGGACCAGCCTAAAGCACCTCTGGCAAATATCCGTCCAGCCTCTTCTTGGGAGCTGTCGGTGAAGGGGAGCTCACCACCCCCACTAGGTGGCTGATTCCACCTCTGAACCACTCTGACCCTGGAAAGGTGTTTCCTAATATCCAGCCGATACCGTTCTGTGTGTAATTTGAACCCGTTGCTTCGGGTCCTCTCCTCTGCCGCCAACTGGAACAGCTCCTTGCCCTCCTCCTCCAAATGACGGCCTTTCAAATATTCAAAAAGAGCAATCCTGGCCCCTATCAATCTCCTCTCCTCCAAACTCAACATTCCCAGGGCCCTCAGCCTTCCCTCGTAGGGCTCAGTCTCCAGACCCCGGATCATCCTCGTCACTCTCTTCTGCACCCCTCTCGATTTCGCCCACATCCTTTTTGAAGTGAGGCCTCCAGAACTGCACACAGGACTCCAGGTGTGGCCTGACCAAGGGGCTATGACCTCCTGCGATTTAGATGCTACGGCCCTTTTAATGCAACCCAAGACTGAGTTTGCCTTTTTTGCCGCCGCATCACACTGGCGGCTCCTATTCAGTTTACAGTCCACTCTGCTGCACGCCAAGCAGAGGCTCTACCAGCAAGCCACGGCCCCTCCCCTAATTTGCATGCAGAAAGACCCGGGTTCTACTCCAGAGAACGGACTGGCTCAGCAGTCACTGCAAAGGCCTTTCTGTGCTAGAGACCCTGAAAAGCTTCCGTTGGCCAGAGGAGACGTTTTGACTCTGCAGAAGACCACTTCATCTGCAGTGACCACATTCCTATTCCCTCTGAGCCGGGATCCGAACCCTCGCCCTCTCTGAGGCCCGACTCACCTTTCCCGCCCCCACCCCAACAGCCCCGTAGCATCAAATGCAGCGCTGACAAAATCCTTCCCTCCCCCTGGCATGCACAGCTGAGCTTGCGGGTGAAGGCACTGAAGAGGCAGGTGGACAGTGCCGAAGAGGAGATCGAACGGCTGGAAGCCGCCCGGAAGAAGGCCCAGAGGGAGGTGGAGGAGCAGCACGAGATGAACGAGCAACTGCAGAGCCGGATCAAGGCCCTGGAAAAAGACCTCTGGTAGGAAGCGGCGGCGGAGGGGGGGAGCGTTGTCACCTCGCGGCACTTTTCTTCTCGTGCGTCCCCAGGAAGCACACGCAGCCCTTGGCGGGGTCTTTGCAGAGCAGGGTAGGCGAGAAAAAAGAAATGGCTCCGTGCCCCAAGGAGCCTACAGTTCAACCAAAGAGAGGAGGGCAGCAGGAGGGGAAGATGAATGAGGGCGGCCATGGCAGTGTCCTGTGTCTGGAGGAATGAAGAAGGGAAGGCAGGCTCATGGACAGAATCATCCGGAAATGGCTTTAAGGGGTAGCCGTGTTGGTCCGCAGCAGATGAACTGGGTTCGAGTCCAGTCGCACCTCAGAGAGCAAGAAGGTTTTTGGGGGACGAGCTTCCGAGAGTCGAAGATCCGACGAGAGTCGAAGATTTGACTTTCAAAAGCTCACCCCCTGGAAATCCTATCGGTCTCTAAGGTGCGGGTAAAGGTGAAGGTTTTCCTTGTTCGAAAGCCAGTCGAATCCGACTCTAGGGGGCGCGGTGCTCATCTGCGTTTCCGAGCCGAAGAGCCAGCACTGTCCGAAGACGTTTTCCGTGGTCATGTGGCGCACGGAACGCTGTTACCTTCCCACCGAAGTGGTACCTATTTATCCACTTGCAATTCCTTGCTTTCGAACTGCTAGGCTGGCAGGAGCTGGGGCCAGAGACGGGAGCTCACTCCGTCACGCGGCACTCGGGTCTCAAACTGTCGAGCTACCAACCTCCCAGTCTGCAGTTCAGCATCTTAACCCCTTGAACCACGGCAGCCCCTCCTCTAAGGTGCTACTAGACTCAAATCTGGCTGTCCTAGGAGTCCCTGACGGGGTGCCGGTGGGTGTCGTGGCAACTACCATCACCTTCCCGGATGCTTGCCAAGTATTTTTTTATAAAGTGGGTGGGGCCAGGTGGGCCTCTTGCAGGGCTTCTGATTGGCCATCGGAGATTTGGTGGGCTGTGCAGATGAGAAGAACATTGTTTTGGCGGCAACTGTCCTCAGAGTGTTGATTTTTTTCTGTCTCGTGCTCGTTTTCCCCACTCCCCCCCCCCTTTTTTCCCCTGCACTTGAGTATCCTCTGTGTATGGCCGGCTACGCCTCCTGCGGCGGCCATTTTGTGGCTGGCTCCGCCTCCTGCGGCAGCCATTTTGCAGTTGCACCTATCACCCTGTATCACAGTCCCAGAGGTGCCCACAGGCTTGAAAAGGTTGGGGACCTCTGTGCTAGATCCATCTAAGCTGAGTGAGTGTGAGCGAGCTCACAGTTTTTTTAGCCTCCGGCTCACACATTTTTGTCTTAGCTCAGGAAAGATGTCTCTGGAGCAGACTAATCTGTGCAGTAGCCAAATCACTCGCTCACAACTTTAACACCAGTAGCTCACAAAGTAGAATTTTTGCTCACAAGACTCCACAGCTTACAGGGAGCATTGACCAATGCCCCTTTCCGTATCGAGTGCAAACAGTTCTTTCCTTTCTGTCCCTCGGATCCAGGCGGAAGGCGGCCCGCTCCACGGCAGAGTCCTCCCTGAAGGATGACCACTTGAGCTCAGACGAGGAGTTCGACAGCGCATATGGCCCGTCCTCCATCGCGTCCCTCCTGACTGAGGGGAACCTCCAGACCAGTTCCTGCTAGCGGCGTTGGGCCGGGAGGACCAGGCGGGGGGAGATCGGCCTCAGCCCTCCTCGTCGAAGCCTCCGAGTGGATCTGGGGACACCCGTTCAGAAAACCGTCCCCTCGCGAAGAGATGAACATTGCGTCTGCCGTTATCAGGCTCAGGAGAAGAAGATGGAGGACACCCCTTGGGCCCTTTTCCGTGATAAAATGGACCTCTTATCGATGTGAAGGAAAGATTTATATTTTTTTGCCGGGAGAGAGGTGGCGTGTAAAATAGCGGGGGGGAATTGATTATATCTACCCTATATCGTTTCTTGATCTGGTACTCAGGGCATTGGTGAATGAATGATCTAAAGCAAAAACAAAATCGGTTCTCTTTTCTTAACCAAATTTTAATCTTTCTGTGTATATAGGGGCCTAAACATCTATGTATGTAAGTAAAATGCATGAATATTGAAATCAATGTGCAATAAGGAGGGGCGTAATTTTGGGGGAGATTGTATACAAGGCTGTGTCTCAAGGGGGGCACCGTAGCCTTCCTTGGCGGACACACCTACAGGTGTGTTGAGCTATTGGTAGACGGGTTCCGAGGTGGCCTTAACCATTGTCTTGTCCTATTCTTGGCTGGAGGGTCTTCAGTGCAAGGCGTACGGTGCCTGAGTGGGAAAAGCCCGAACATTGCTTTGTGATTGGGTAACCTTCTTGGTGGATTGGCTCGTAGTCCTCCCACGACTCTCAAAGCCAATTCCTTCTTCTCTCGTACATCTTTCTCCTATGTATTCTCGTCCGCTACCTGGATCCCACTGCGCACTCCAAAGAATGCTTCTTCTGTTTGTCCAGAACTGGCTTTGGAATGGATGTCCCTGAATCGAGGGAAAGAGGCCTGCCCCATCCACTACTTCTGAAATTTCTTCAAGACTTCAACAAGGCAGACCAGATACTGATAGGATCTCCATCTAACTCAGGCTTAGGCGGGTGGTCACGGAAGTTGTGGATAAGACCTGGCTTTCGCTCCGTGGTGTCTGTTTAATCTAAGCAGTCCGGCACCAATTGATAGTCAAGGACCTGTTTGGCATCTGTCGATAGACAGCGGTCGAAGCCGTTCTGCAGGGAGAGGATCCCAGCGTTGTCGGAAGGTCTTGGTCGGTCTGAGAGTCTCTCGCGCTCTTCAGGTTGTGTTGGCAACGAGGTTGTCAGTATTCCCACAGAATGCAAAGGAGGAAATGTTTTACAGTCGTCAGTGGGAACTGAGAAGCCTGCAGCATGATGAGCACAGCATGGTACAAACTCTCTATTCTTTGCCGCTGGATCTTGTTGACCTCGAGCATTCTGACTCCAGCAGTCTCTGGCTTTTCCATATGCTGACAGTACCACCAGACCTCCTGTTTTTAGTATCAGCCTACAACACTCTCCATCTGTTTCATGAGGCAATTGCAGACTAAGGTTATCGCAAGCAATTTGGGGGTTAGTCTGAAGGCGTTATCCTTAATTGGCGCTGATTGGGCTGTGACCAAATGTGGCCCAAATCCTGATGACTGAGTCACTTCCCACCTTACCATCCAAAAATGTGATCCACGAGGACGTAACGCACGTTGCTAAGAACTCCCTCACAATCTGAGAAGAAGGAATACCAGGAGGGTTGATCCCACAGACCTCTTCTACTAAAAGAAAGGTTCTTACCTCAGGGGAGGTGCCACCATTAGCGGAACAGATCTGCGGGACCTAGTCTAGATACTCGGTCAGAGAGGAAGCCATTTCACAAAGCTCTTCCTATGCAGGTTCTATGTGAGCAAGTTGGGGGAAGTGTCTGCGAAGCGGATGCACGGTGTCTCGCCTCGTCTCGTCTGAACATCCGGCCGAGATTCCTGAACCGACCCATCAAACGCTCTCTCGTACGACTATCAGTGGGTTACAAAAGTCGCTGCTTAAGCCATGCTCCAGTCTCAGTGTATTTTCAGCGGGGACACGGGTAAGGTCACGCGAGCCTCAGTCTGCGCACTTGGGCAGCTTCTCGTCGACCTCACGTTCAATCCCACTTTGCAGAGAAGGCCAGGCCAGGAGCACTCTTTTCTTCAGCACTGAATCTTCATAAGGGCTCTTTTTTCCTCTGGTTTCCGTAACGGTGCCCAGTTCGGGTGTCCCCACACAAACCTTTCCAGGCCTTGCACTGTGTGCCTTATCGCTCATCCGTCCCTCGAGGGGAGCTATTTTGACATCCTTTTTCCGCTCTGGATTCAGATTGTGGGGGTCACGCCCGAAGACACACCGCTAGTGATGACGGCATTTATCTACACCATGTGTTGTCTCAAGCTGAGGGAAAGGGGGCACCCTGCTGGCTTCCACCTTGCTCTAAACCTGAAAGGCGGCCTTCCTGAATCTGTCCCACAAGACTGATAAATGGGAATTCTTAAAGATGGGAAGCCCTCTACAGTCTGGACAGTCGCCCAGCAGAGGGAAGTTGGGCTGACGGCCGAGGTCATTTGGTTCTCGTCAGAGACAGTCATCAGACAGAATGGCGTGTGCACTTGTGGGAGGAGCATTCGCCACAGAAAACATCTCAAGTGGAACTCCCTTCCTCCCCAGGTGCCCTGTTTCTGAGGCCTTTAGCAGAGGCATCCTGGGTAGCTTGTCGTACAGGATTTGAGGTAGAGCTGCAGACGAGTTTTGGGGAGTGGGCTAGGAGGGAGTACTTGGAGGCCATCTTCTTCCGCGCTTGAAGGGCTATCCCAGCTGTAAATCCAGCCGGAACATTGAGCAGGCTGGAGACCCCGCTTCTGTTGCCAAATTGCATCCAAGCGCATGTTATCTCTGGACCCCGATCTTGCGTCGTCTCGAGCGACGCCATCTCGACGAGCCCCCGTGCTCACCGCAGATTCTTGGAGCTGCTTTCATTTTGCTGTCAGAACTGGAGGAGGCCGACCGAGGATAGCGTGTGTTAGCCTTTCGGAAATGGGGGCCTGTTGCTCAGCACCTCCATGTTCCGGTCAGCATGTGCGGGAACCAGATGTTCAAATCTCAGCTCAGACAGCTCTGCTGGGGTGAGTGTCAAAAGTGGAGCTGCCAGCTCGCTCGTTCATCAAGTCCTTTCTACCATCTCTCTTACCCCCGTTGTAGCTCAGTCACGAGTGGATGGCTGCCCTGTGATTCGGGCTCGCATGCTAGCAACTATAGGACTCCTGCCTCCTGTCAAACTGGGAACGATTTGTTCGAAGAAACAGCAGACCACTGAACTGTCAAGAGCCCCAGTGTAAAACTTCCCGCCTGGTTGCAACAAGCGTCTAGCTCCAGATTCCGTAGAAAACATGGCGGATCTCACTTGCAAAGATTCTTCAAGCCATCTCGCCCCAAATGGTAATTTTGCACATTCTCAGGAGGGTCCTTTTTAATACTAGACCTTTCTTTTTTCTTTTGGCAGAAAAGCAGGATCAGTGTCAGTTTTTTCCTCCACCCTCCCCAAAACTTAGTGTTTGAGCTGTGAGGGTCTCCCCTGGGCCTGCTCACCCGATGAACATAATATATCGGCAAGCTGAATGGAGCCCGTCCGCCATATATTAGGGCTTGGTGGGCACTGAACGGTCCGTCCCCGTTCTTGCAATCTCAGGCATATGCCCAAATCAGGAGATTTGTGCCTCTGATGGACCCACCGTGTGTAGCAGTGGCGAGTCACAGGTTTGCGTGGACCTGGTTTAGCTTTTAGGTTGAGCGTCAGCTGTCGAGTTCATGGCACAGCAGCCTCTTACCCATGGTCAAGACCTGTTTGATTCCTCGAAGCGTTAATGCGGGCCAAAAGTCAGCGCACACCCCAGGAACACCAGTTTGTAAGCCCTCCAGGTTCACGAAGAGCTTGGATTCTTTTTGGATTTTTTTGGCCGAGCTTTTGGCGGATATGTAAAACTCTCTTTTTGGAGTTCAGCACTGGCGACAACGGTCACCATTCGTGCCTCTCGAGGGCTGACTGCTGTAGACGGACCTGGCCCAACATGACACCTAACCTTCTGAAGGGCTCCAAAACACATTTTGGCCACCACGGACAGGTTGTTATCAGACCAGCCAAACCTGCAGTGGCTGCAAACCCACCGTGTCTTAGACCCTCTGTGCATAGAGGGTGGCCGCAATTTAAAAAATACCGCACAGGGAGTTCCGAGCACACGAACTCCCTCCGAAGCTCATTCAGAGACAATTTTAGCAGGGGGTAAACTTTGGCGACGGTAGGCTGGCACCTATCAGGGGCAAGATGGACAGGCGTCCATCAGAGCTCACCGACTTAAACGGGTTATCTTGAAAGAATGCAAAGAGCAAAAGAATGCAAAAATATGCCTACCCCGCCGCCCACCACCTGCTCAGTTTGCCAGGGGGGCAAAACCGTGGCTGACTTTCTACACTGAGACCTCTGATACTGTAGTTCTTACAGTCATGCAATAATTTAGATGTATATTGTGGGGGGGGCAGGAAATATGATCAAAATGGAATGTTGAACCTTGATTGTGCACACACCCTATCGTTCTGGGTTTGGACCATTTGAAATGGCTGCTAATGTGATTTTGTTTTTATTATTTGTACCTCTTTTTGATTTCTTTCCAGATTTTCTCCCCCTTTATTAAAAGAACAAACTTGTATATTGATTTTTAAAATAAAGAAGACCTATATTAATTTGGGGCTTCTGAGTTTATTCTCTCTCCCTTCCCTTGGAATTGGCGTGTGGGGAAAGTTCTCAAAGAAGAAGAAGAGCAGGTTGCAGGGCTATTTCTGGGCAGGAACGCACAGGAACGGAGTTCCGGCTGGCTCCCGAGTTGGCCACGCCCAGCAGGAACCCATTAGCATAACAGGCCACACCCAACAGCAGAAACTCATCAGGATTGGCTACATTTGGGGTATGTGGCCTAACATGCAAAGGAGTTCCTGCTCCAAAAAAAAGCCCTGGGTTTTGTCAACAAACAAGGTAAACAGAATAAGAAGCAAAAGGTGGGCGTGGCTGGATGACCCCACTTCTGGTAACACGGGGGTGTGGCCTAATACGCTAATGATTTTCTGCTGTTGGGTGTGGCCTATTATGCTAATGAGTTCCTGCTGGGCTTTTTCTACAAAAAAAAGCCCTGGGAGGTTGGATTTATACCCCACTCTTCTCAGAGTGGCTTACAATCTCCTCCCCTTCCTCTCCCCACGACAGACACCCTGTGAGGAAGGAGGGGGGCTAAGAGAGCTCTCTTGAGGACGACTCCTGAGAGAACTGTGGCTTGCCCAAGGTCACCCAGCAGCCGCACGTGGAGGAGTGGGGAATCAAACCCAGTCTGTGCTCTTAACCACTACGCCAAACTGGCTCTCTGTGCTCCACTCTGAACTCAAGGAAGGAAGGCTGGTGCAGTGGGCAGGATCTGGGGGACCCAGTTTCGAATCCCTCCTCTGCCGTGGAGGTTTGCTTGGGTGACTTTGAGCCAGGCACACGCTCTCAGCCTAACCTACCTTGCAGGGTTGCTGTGAGGATAAAATGGAGAAAAACAGAATGTTGTCAGTCCCCTTTGGGTCCACTTAGAGAAGCAAAGTGCCATATAAACAGAGCAAATAAACAGCGATGGATTCTGTGGAACTGGCCTTTGGCGAGTGTTCCTCCGGGCCCCTGAGGGGCTATGAATTAGTAACCTCCCAAACGTCCTCTTGTTAGCAGCCTTGCTCAGGTCTCGCAGACTGAGGGCGTTTGTAGCTTCCTTGAAGGAGCCAGTCCATCACATGTTGGGCCTTCAACTTTTCCAGAAACCTTCAACTTTTCCTAGCATAGAATCATAGAATGTTAGAGTTGGAAGGGACCTTGCAGGTCATCTAGTCTGACCCACTGCCCTCTGCAAGAGCATAGCTGAAAGAGAGCCCTACATACCTACAACACACCCAAAAGATGGTCATCCACCCTCCGCTTGGAAACGTCCAGGGAAGGACGTCCTTCCCTGTCTTTTATCCCATGACTATTGAGCTTACTTAGGAGCCTTTGATGAGGAACTGTATCAAAAGCTTTCCGGAAGTCAAGGTAAACAACATCTATTGGGACCCCCTTGTCCACATGTTTGTTCACCCCCTCAAAAAACACTAGCAGGTTAGTGAGACAAGATCTTCCCTTAGAGAACCCATGCTGAGTCTGCCTCAATAGTTTTTGTTCATCAATGCGCCTACTAATTCTTTCCGTAATAACAGACTTAATACCAGACTGGTATCCATTTCCAAACTAAACTGCTGCCTCTGCCTGGCAGCCGTTTCGTTATAGCCACGGACCACTTACGAGTTGTCTCAGAGCTGTTCTCTCAGGAGCAGTCCTTGAGAGAGCTCTCTCAGCCCCCACCCACCTCACAGGGTGTCCATTCTAGGGAGGGGAAGGGGAAGGAGATTGTGAGCCGCTCTGAGACTCCTTTGGGTAGTGACGGGCGGGGTATAAATCCAATCTCCTCCTCTTCCTCCTCATGCTGGAAGCAGTATATGAATCTCTTCTTCATTTTCTTCTTCTTCTCATGCTGGGAGCAGTATACAAATCTCTTCTTCTTCTTCTCCTTCTTCTCCTTCTCCTTCTCCTCCTCCTCCTCCTTCTCCTTCTCCTCCTCCTCCTCCTCCTCCTCCTCCTCCTCCTTCTCCTCCTCCTTCTCCTCCTTCTCCTTCTCCTTCTCCTCCTCCTCCTCCTCCTCCTCCTTCTCCTTCTTCTCCTCCTCCTCCTTCTCCTCCTCCTCCTTCTTCTCCTTCTCCTCCTCCTCCTCCTCCTCCTTCTCCTCCTCCTTCTCCTCCTTCTCCTTCTCCTTCTCCTCCTCCTCCTCCTCCTCCTCCTTCTCCTTCTTCTCCTCCTCCTCCTTCTCCTCCTTCTCCTCCTCCTCCTTCTCCTCCTCCTCCTCCTCCTTCTCCTTCTCCTTCTCCTTCTCCTTCTCCTCCTCCTCCTCCTCCTCCTCCTCCTCCTCCTTCTCCTTCTTCTCCTCCTCCTCCTCCTCCTCCTTCTCCTCCTTCTCCTCCTCCTTCTCCTTCTCCCGCCAACCAGCACCATGAATCCCCACCATCTCCCTTTGTCGCAAGAACAGCCAACGTTTACGCAAACCCGGCATTGTGATCATTCCTCTCTCTGTGGGGAAGCAGGCTGGGAGTGTTCGGTTACCTAATCGGAGAGCAGGTTGTAGGCCGGAGGAGCGAGACTGCGCTAGTAACACTCCTCCGGATCGGCCGCCACCCCTTGTGGCCTACATTTTAACGCCGCTGGAAGGGTGTCGCCGCCTTCCAAGGAAACTTCCCTCACCCACCTGCGTTTCCGACGCGTATCCCGGAAACTTGGAGCTCATGAGGAAAGGCACTCCGGTGTCCTGACAATGCCGTCTCGTGGGCCGCTCGCAAAAGGCCGGTGGGCCGCAGCTCCCTCCAGCTTGGTAGAGTTGCCGGCATTGGGTTGGGAAATCCCTGGACATTTGGGAGGGGGTGAAGCTAGGGTTGCCACCCTCCAGGAGGCACCTGGACATTCCCCACTATTACAGATGATCTCCAGCCAACAAAGATCAGTTCCCCTGGGGGAAACGCTTGGGGCTTTTTAGCTTGGAGAAACGACGGCTGAGGGGTGACACGATCGAGGTTTATAAGATTATGAATGGGATAGAGCAGGTTGAGAAAGAAGTTCTTTTCTCCCTTTCTCACAATATAAGAACTTGTGGACACTCCATGAAATTGCTGAGCAGTCGGGTTAGAACAGATAAAAGGAAGTCCTTCCTCACCCAAAGAGTGATTAACACGTGGAATTCACTGCCACAGGAGGTGGTGGCAGCTACAAGCACAAACAGTTTCAAGAGGAAACTGGATAAACATATGGAGCAGAAGTCCATCAGTGGCTATTAGCCACAGGGTATAGATGGGAACTCTCAGTCTGGGGCAGGTGATGCCCTCTATTCTTGGTGCTGGAGGGGGCAGCAGTGGGAGGGCTTCTAGTGTCCTGGCCCCACTGCTGGACCTCCTGATGGCCCCTGGTATTTTTGGCCACTGTGTGACAGTGTTGGACTGGATGAGCCATTGGCCTGATCCAACATTGGCTTCTCTTATGTTCTTATGTTCTTAAATGGGTGCTTTGGAAGGTAGACTTGGAGGAGGAGGAGGAGGAGACTTGGAATTATATCTTGCCCTTAACTCAGAGGTCGAATCTGCATTTGCATTTTTAAAATCAGTTTCGCGCTGCTGTGAGGCCGTCAAGCATCAGAGAAAGACAGGCGTCACAGCAGCGCGAAACGGATTTAAAAATGCAAACGCGGCCCGAAACTTGATTTTTAAAAAATCACAATCCCCCTTCCCTTCCCTTCCCTTCCCCTCCCCACGACAGACACCCTGTGAGGGAGGTGGGGCTGAGAGAGCTCTTTCGAGGACTGCTCCTGAGAGAACAGCTCTGAGAGAACTTGTGACTGACCCGAGGTCACCCAGATTGCTGCACGTGGAGGAGGAGTGGGGAATCAAAAGGCACCAAACCACGACACCTTGCCAAAGTCCCCCCTCTCCAAACCATACCCTCTCCAAGCCCCACCCCCAAAATCTCTAGATGTGTTTCCCAACCCAGAGCTGACAACCTTCAACGGAGGCTGAGAAGGGCAGGGTTTGGGGACGGGCCTCGGCGAGGTCTAGTGCCACAGAGACAGCCCTCGTCTTCTCTAGGGTAACGGTATCCCGGAGATCACTTAAAAGGCACTGCAGCGTGCTCCTGTGGGGCCAATCACACGCTCTCAGCCTAACCTCTACCTCACAGGGTTGTTGTGAGGGTAGAATGGAGAAGAACAACGTGAGCCTGGCCCCACTGGTGGACCTCCTGGTGGCGCCTGCTATTTTTGGCCACCGTGTGACACAGAGCGTTGGACTGGAGGGGCCGTTGGCCTGATCCAACATTGGCTTCCCTCTTACGTTCTTATGAGCCCCTCTGGGCGGGAGAAAATTGGGACATCAAAGGAGGAGGAAGAGATTGGATTGATACCCCGCCCTTCACTACCTGAAGGAGTCTCAGACCAGAGAAGGAGAAGAGGAAGAGATTGAATTTATACCCCGCCCTTCACTTGGAGTCTCAGAGCGGCTTACAATCTCCTTTCCCTTCCCCTCCCCACAACAGACACCCTGTGAGGTAGGCGGGGCGGAGAGAGCTCTTTCCTGAACTGCCCTTGAGAGAACAGCTCTGAGAGAACTATGGCTTGCCCAAGGTCATCCAGCAGCTGCCAGTGGAGGAGTGGGGAATCAAACCCGGTTCTCCCCGATTAGAGTCCGCGCACTTAACCGCTGCACCAAACCGGCTTACAATCTCCTTTCCCTCCCCGCAACAGACACCCTGCAAGGTAGGCGGGGCTGAGAGAGCCCCTTTGAGAACTGCTCCTTCAAAAACGGCTCTGAGAGAACTTGTGAGCGGCCCATGGTCACACCAGCGGCTGCATGCGGCGAAGCAAACAAATAGAACTGAATTGCCTGAATTCTCCTGGCGGCGCCCGTTATGCCTCAGCATGCAGTCCTTCAGATTGGCGGTGGGGGGCGGAGAAAGAATATTAACTTCTCTTCTTTTTGCTCCAGAGGAGTTACTCAGGGATCCGGTTGCGACATGCGTTAATCGCTGGGCCTGGCTCCAGAGGCTGATAAGACCTGCTCGGCAGAGGGGGAAACGATGACACAACCCTGACCTTGGCATTCTTGGGTGGCAGTTTGGCGGCTGGTTCTCCCTTGCCGGTTTCACAGCCGTCAGCTGCAAGGATGCCGGCGTCTTCGCCACGCCCGCCACGCCCACCTGGCAGGTGACTTTGCAGGCCTCCTCTGCTTTGAACAGTCCCACTGGGCGACTGACAATTCAGCAAGAGCTGTCCCTGGGAAGGGGAAAGACCTTGCCTGCCTGCTGAGCTGGGGTTGCCAGCTCCGGGTTGGGAAATTCCTGGAGGTTTGGGCGGTGATGCCGCGGTAGGGTGGGATTTGGGGAAGGGAGAGGCCCCAGCAGGACAGAATGCAATAGAGACCGCCCACCGAAGCAGCCATTTTCTCCAGGGGGACTGATCTGTCTAGTCTGGAGACCGATTGGAATTCTGGGAGATCTCCAGGGCACACCTGGAGGTTGGCAGCTGCGGTCCCAGTTTCAACACACACACACACACCCATGTGGCAGATGAACACACATCTGGAGAGCCAGTTTGGTGTAGTGGTTAAGTACGCGGACTCTAATCGGGGAGAACCGGGTTTGATTCCCCATTCGTCTGCATGCAGCTGCTGGTGTGACCTTGGGTCAGTCACAAGTTCTCTCAGAGCTGTTCTCTCAAGGGCAGTTCTGGAAAGAGCTCTCTCAGCCCCACCTGCTTCACAGGGTGTCTGTTGTGGAGAGGGGAAGGGAAAGGAGTTTGTATGCCACTCTGAGACGCCTTCGGGTAGTGAAGGGCAGGCGTATAAATCCAATCTCCTCTTCTTCTACTTGGATGGGAGACCACTAATGAAGCCCAAGGTTCCTCCACAGAGACAGGCGAGGGGAAACCACCTCTGTTTGCCTTTTGCCTTGAAAACCCTACGCAGGAGTGTCAAACGTAAGGCCCAGAGGCCGGAAGCGGAGCATTCGGGGCTCTTACTCAACCCGTGAGCAACTGATATGTATGGAGATATAAGGAACTCCCCATTTTATGATATCCAGTTTGGTGTAGTGCTTTAAGTATGCAGACTCTAATCCAGGAGAACCGGGTTTTGATTCCCCACTCCTCCACCTGCACCTGCTGGATGACCTTGGGCAAAGCATAGCTCTGTCAGAGCTGTCCTTGAAAAAGAGAAGTTTCTGTCAGAGCTCTCTCAGCCCCACCGACCTCACAGGGTGTCCGTTGTGGAGAGGGGAAGGGAAAGGAGATTGTAAGCCGTTCTTTGACTCCGAGTGACAGGCAGGGTATAAATCCAATCTCCTCCTCCTCTTCTTCCTCCTTTTCCTCTTCCTCTTCCTCTTCTACTTCTTCCTCTTAAGAACATAAGAGAAGCCAATGCTGGATCAGGCCATTGGCCCGTCCAGTCCAACACTCTGTCACACAGCAGCCAAAAATACAAGGTCCAGCAGTGGGGCCAGGACACTAGAAGCCCTTCCACTGTTGACCCCCCCAAGCACCAAGAATACAGAGCATCCCTTGCCCCAAGTTCCTATCTATACCTTTTGGCTAATAGCCACTGATGGACTTCTGCTCCATACGCTTATCTAATTCCCTCTTGAAGTCGTCCATGCTTGTAGCTGCCACCACCTCCTGTGGCAGTGAATTCCAGGTGTGAATCACTCTTTGGGTGAACAAGGACTTCCTTTTAGCTAATGTCACTTCCATCTTTAAAAAGGGATCCAGAGGAGATCTGGGAAATTACAGGCCAGTCAGTCTGACATCAATATCGGGTAAGTTGGTGGAAACTGTTATTAAGGAAAGAATTAGTAGGCACATTGATGAACAAAAACTCTTGAGGCAGACTCAGCATGGGTTCTGTAAGGGAAGATCTTGTCTCACTAACCTGCTAGTGTTTTTTGAGGGAGTGAACAAACATGTGGACAAGGGGGACCCAATAGATGTTGTTTACCTTGACTTCCAGAAAGCTTTTGATACGGTTCCTCATCAAAGGCTCCTAAGTAAGCTCAATAGTCATGAGATAAAAGGACAAATCCTCTTGTGGATCAAAAACTGGCTTATAAATAGGAAACAGAGAGTATAAATGGGCAATTTTCTCAGTGGAGGGTGGTAAGCAGTGGGGTACCGCAGGGATCAGAACTCGGTCTGGTGCTTTTTAACTTGTTTATTAACGATTTGGAATTGGGAGTAAGCAGTGAAGTGGCTAAATTTGCAGATGACACGAAGTTGTTCAGGGTGGTGGAAACCAGGGAGGATTGTGAGGCACTCCAAAGGGATCTGTCGAGGACGGGCGAGTGGGCGTCAACGTGGCAAATGGGATTCAATGTGACCGAGTGCAAAGTGATGCACATTGGAGTCAAAAATCCTAACTATAAATACATGTTTATGGGGTCCAAAATGGCAGAGACTGACCAAGAGAGAGATCTGGGAGTATAAATCTTCTGAAGGGCAGAGTATAAATCCTACCTCCATCTCCTCTCCCTCTTCAAAAACTTCCTCCTCTTCCTCTTCCTCTTCCTCTTCTTCCTCTTCTTCTTCTTCTTCTTCTTCTTCTGAAGGGTGGAGTATAAATCCTACCTCCTCTTCCTCTTCAACAAATTCTTCCTCCTCCTCCTCCTCCTCCTCCTCCTCCTCCTCCTCCTCCTCCTCTTCTTCTTCTTCTTCTTCTTCTTCTTCTTCTTCTTCTTCTTCTTCTTCTTCTCCTTCTTCTCCTTCTTCTCCTTCTCCTTCTCCTTCTCCTTCTCCTTCTCCTTCTCCTTCTCCTTCTCCTTCTTCCTTCTTCCTTCTTCCTTCTTCCTTCTTCCTTCTTCCTATCCCTTGGGAACAAACAAGTCTTGCATATGGTAAATACATTTATTGGGGCTTTTGTGGGCCCCCCAGTGAATCAATAGCTTTCACTGCTAGGGATCGATTGCTTCCGTTTGTCTTTTGAGTAAAAAAATGAATATTGTTAATTGGGTCTGCCTGTGTCCTTTATAAATGGTGCTACATTTTAGGGCACCCACAGCCCGGCCCAACAAGGGCCATTTGTGTCAGATCCAGCCCTCGTAACCAATGAGTTTGACACCTCGGCCCTACAGGGTCGACATACGTCGGCTGCAACTCGATGGCGCTTTCTACCACCCAAAACTGCACACACGCTGTCTGCACCTAACCTAGCTGGTAGAGGTAAGGTTGCCAGGTCCGGGTTGGGAAATCTCTAGAGATTTTGGGGGTGGGGTCTGAGTAGAGTGGCGTTTGGTAAGGGGATGGACTTCAATAATGCCATCGAGTCGACCTTTCAAAGTGGCCGTTTGCTCCAGGGGAACCGATCTCTGTTGCCCGGAAATCAGCTGTAATCACTGAAGATCTCCACACACACCCCCAACTGGAGGTTGGCAACCCCAGGTAGATAAGTGAAAATCATGTGGTATGTCGAGTTTGGTGTGATGGTTTGGAGCGTGGACTCTAATCTGGGAGAACCGGGTTTGATTCCCCACTCCTCCACATGCAGCTGCTGGATGACCTTGGGCAAGCCATAGTTCTTCTGGAGCTGTTCCCTCAAGGGCAGTCCTTAAGAGAGCTCTCTCAGCCCCACCTACCTTACAGGGTGTCTGTTGTGGGGAGGGGAAGGGAAAGGAGTTTGTGAGCCACTCTGAGACTCCGAGTGAAGGGCCGGGTATAAATCCAATCTCCTCCTCCTTCTTCTTCTTCTTCTTCTTCTTCTTCTTCTTCTTCTTCTTCTTCTTCTTCTTCTTCTTCTTCTTCTTCTTCTTCTTCTTCTTCTTTCAAGATGCTTCTATTTGTACTGCAAAAGGCGAAGGTGCCCCTTGGTGTCTCTCTGTCTTATACCGACGGATTTCCCCTCTTCTTGCTCGGTGGTTGCGGTTTCCGAGTCGAGCACCCATACCGGCCGCAAATTAGGTATTAAATCTTGCCCTCTCTGTACAAATATATATATATATATATATATATCTCTGCGTGCCATCTCATTTTATAGGTGGAATGCAGGTGCTCTGAGGTTTTTAATCTGTAAGCAATAAAAATTTACAAGCAGATCTGTACTAGTCCTCGAAAGAGGTAGGCGAACCGCTTGCGTTTGGTTTTAATTTGAATGGTCTGAATTTACAGTTAATGGCTTGGTAATTGCAGCCCAACACGGGAGAACTTTCCCTATGAGGAAAGGTTGAGGCGCTTGGGGCTCTTTAGCTTGGAGAAATGACGGCTGAGGGGTGAAGTGATTGAGGTTTATAAGATTATGAATGGGATTGAGCAGGTCGAGGAAGAGGTCGTTTTCTCCCTTTCTCACAAGAAAAGGACTCATGGGCACTCCATGAAATTGCTGAGTGGTCAGGTTAGAACGGATAAAAGGAAGTCCTTCTTCACCCAAAGAGTGATTAACACGTGGAACTCACTGCCACAGGAGGTGGTGGCAGCTACAAGCATGGACGGCTTCAGGAGGGAATTGGATAAGCATATGGAGCAGAGGTCCATCGGTGGCTATTAGCCACAAGCTATAGATAGGGACTCTGGGGCAAGTGATGCTCTATATTCTTGGTGCTTGGGGGGGGGGTCAACAGTGGGAGGGGCTTCTAGTGTCCTGGCCCCACTGCTGGACCTCCTGACGGCACCTGGTATATTTTGGCCGCTGTGTGACAGAGTGTTGGACTGGATGGGCCATTGGCCTGATCCAACATTGGCTTCTCTCTAATGTTCTTATGAAGGTAGAGAGTCTTTGCTAGAAAAGGTGGCCAGGGGGGCGTCTTGTAAATCTCCCTTTTTATCATCATCCTTGGTGGGTCGCATCTGGTGGCTGTGATCCACTAGCAGCGACACCTTCCCCGGGCACAAGACGCCTTATCCCAGGGTTGCCAGACTCCAGGTGGAGCCTGGAGACCTTCCACCATCCCAATTGATCTCCAGGCTGCAGATATCGGTTCCCCTGGAGAAAACGACTACTTTGGAGGGGGGGCTCCGTGGCGTTATACCCTGCTGAGGTCTTTCCGTTCCCCAAACCCTGCCCTCCCCAGCTTCCACGCCCGAAATCTCCAGGTATTTCCCAACCCAAAGCTAGTAATCCTACTTTCTCCTGAGGCAAGAAGTTCTACCACTAGTGGAAGAAGAGTCTCTTGTGTCAAAGGAAGCCCGCTTGTGCCAGGGACATCACTGTGAGACGTCCCCCAGGGGTGACATCATTATGTTGGGGACATTGCGTGGAGGATGCTCTGGTTTGGGGGCAAGCTCTTTGGTTTAAGCCCAATTCTGCCATAGAGTTTGCCCAAAACCAGAGCCTCCCCACAAGACGTCCCCCTACGCGATGACGTCGCTTCTGGGTGACGTTGTCGTGTCAGGGACATGGCGTGACGTCCCCACCCGCCAGCGTTCCCTCTAAGCTGAGCGAGTGTGAGCTAGCTCACCGCTTTTTAGCCTCCAGCTCACACATTTTTGTCTCGGCTCGGGAAGGGAGGGCTCCGGAGCAAACTAATCTATGCAGCAGCCAAATCGCTGGCTCACAACTTTAATGCCCAGTAGCTCACAAAGTAGGATTTTTGCTCACAAGACTCCCCAGCTTAGAGGGAGCATTGCCATCCGCTCCAAAACACCTCCCCAAAAATCCCCCCCAACAGAGCAACAAGGGGAACTGGCAACCCTACCTCTCAGTCAGGGGTCCCCAACACAGTGCCCATGGGCGCCATGATGCAGGATTGGTGGAAGAAGGCTTCCTATGTACATATCTGCCATATAAGGAAGTAACTGGTTTCCCGCTCAAAAGGCTTGGCGTATGAGGAAACTGTGGAGTGCCGCTATGTGGGAACTGATTGACAGATACAATGTTATGTAAGGGCAGCGTTTCCCCTCAGTCTGTGAATTGCTCAGCTGTAGTGCTGCCTTTTCCTCGGATTCAAATGAAATGAGCTCCTGTTGCTAAAAGAAGCCTCGCTTGTTGTGTCTGACTGGGACGGGCACACCAGAACAGAACCCCCTTGTGTTACAACGGCACCCGCCGCCAACACCTTTCCCAGTGCCTGCCCTGCAGGGGCTTTTGCCCAGGTAGGGTTTTGATTGGCCATTGGTTATTCAATTGCCAGCGCCGATTTTGGAAAAGGTACTCTTCTCCCTTTCTCACCATACAAGAACTCGTGGGCACTCCATGAAATTGCTGAGCAGTCGGGTTAGAACAGATAAAAGGAAGTCCTTCTTCACCCAAAGAGTGATTAACACATGGAACTCACTGCCACAGGAGGTGGTGGCAGCTACAAGCATGGACACTTTCAAGAGGGAATTAGATAAACATATGGGGCAGAAGTCCATCAGTGGCTATTAGCCACAGGGTATAGATGGGAACTCTCCGTCTGGGGCAGGTGATGCACTCTATTCTTGGTGCTGGAGGGGGCAGCAGTGGGAGGGCTTCTAGTGTCCTGGCCCCACTGCTGGACCTCCTGATGGCACCTGGTATTTTTGGCCGCTGTGTGACAGAGTGTTGGATTAGATGGGCCATTGGCCTGATTCAACATTAGCTTCTCTTATGTTCTTATGTTCTTATGTTGCTTTGGCGACAGGTGCCGTCACGACACCAGGATGTTCACTGTGTGTCCGAAGGGTAGCTACGGCGGCCATTTTGTGGCTAGCTCCACCTCCTGCGGCAGCCATTTTGTGGATGGCATCACCTCGTGCGGCAGCCATTTTGTGGTTGGCAGCACCTCGCAGGCAGCCATTTTGTGGTTGTCCCTGCCGCATTGTGTGAGAATTTCAGAGGTGACCACAGGCACAAAACAGTTGGGAAACCCCTATTGTAGGCAGTTCACAGTCACAACCGGAGCTTCTACAGACTTCAGGACCCAGACGCACCTAAGTCTTGACTCCTTTTTAAAAGAGAGAGAGAGAGAGAGAGAGAATGAGATTTCTTCATCTCAAACAGTGTCTTCTCGGTGATGGCCCCACCATTACAGAGCCGTGTCTCAGGGACCGCCTACCAGGCCACTTGGTAAATTTCTTTTTCTTTTTAAAGCTTGAGGTACTGGTTAAGGGCAGTGGACTCTAATCTGGAGAACCGGGTTTGATTCCCCACTCCTCCACATGAAACCAGCTGGGTGACCTTGGGCCAGTCCCAGTTCTCTCAGAGCTGTTCTCTCGAGAGCAGTTCTCTGAGTTCTCTCAGCCCCAGCTACCTCACAAGGTGTGGGAGAGGAAGGGAAGGCGATTGTAAGCCGCTCTGAAGACTCCTTCCAGTAATGAAGACTGGGATATAAAACCAACTCTTCTTTTTCTTAAGTGTTTGATGCGTCTTTTTGCTTTCACACACGCTAAATAACGCCGTTCCCATCCACTTCAGGGACCGTTTGCGAGGGGATTTTGCCATTTCAGACAGCACGATCCAGTTGCAAGCAATGGCCCCTCTAAGCTGCGGAGTCTTGTGAGCGAAAATTCTCTTTTGTGAGCCACTGGCGCTAAAGTTGTGAGCAAACGATTTGGCTACTGCATCAATTAGTTTGCTCCGGAGCCAGCTTAGAGGGAACACTGGTTGCAAATCTGCATGGTCTCCAACTTTGGTCATGCTGAGAGCTAAAAAGGCTGGATCTTTTTCAACGCGTCTCCACGCTTGGGGCCGTGAGCCGAAAGCAGGAAGCGACGCAAAGCCCCGGAGTTTTAGATTTTTGTTCCGCGTCCTTTGTTTCTGCAAAGGTCTCTGGGGTGTCGTCTTTCACCCGGCTTTCGAAGGAAGCTGTGTGGATTCTCACAGAGGTCACTGCATTCCACGTTGCTAGGACACGGCCGGCAAGAACTCCCACCTGCAGCCAGGGGAATTACGTGCATTAGAAGCATTGTCCATTGGGAACGGGTGGCCAGGTGGCTGGTGGAACCGGTTCCTGGAAGCTCCGTCCGGTTGCTGGTGTGGCCCGGATCAACCTGATGTGCCACCTAGTTGTAGCGTCACTTGGAGCACCTTGGGAGTTTTTATTTTTTATATATATATTTTTAATTTTTCTATTTTCTCAAAAAAGTGGGATACAAAGGGAAGGCGGTGTAGGGGAAAACATAGATTCATCAAGTTTTATCAGATATTATGAGTTGTTACATGCAACAAGTAAAATCAGATGCATTGTCAAATGTATTACACATTTCGAAGCAAGAGGAATTTTGGGATAGATTCATAGAATCATAGAATGTTAGAGTTGGAAGGGACCTTGCAGCCATCTAGTCCAACCCCCTGCACTCTGCAGGAACACAGCCGAAACCCGTTCTTTAAAAAGAATAAACAAGGATTCGTTCTTTAAAAGAATAAACAAGGGCTTTCCTAAAGTTAGCAATAATCTACTAACAATAAAAGAGATTCCCTATTTAACAGCTGAGAAGAAAAAGAAGAAGAGATTGGGTTTATATCCCACCCTTCACTACCCGAAGGGGTCTCAGAGCAGCTTACAAACTCCTTTCTCTTCCCCTCCCCACAACAGACACCCGGTGAGGTAGGCAGGGCTGAGAGAACTCTTTCAAGGACTGCCCTTGAGAGAACAGCTCTGACAGAACTATGGCTTGCCCAAGGTCATCCAGCAGCTGCAAGTGGAGGCGTGGGGAATCAAACCCGGTTCTCCCAGATTAGACTCCGCGTACTTAACTTAAGGAGCTGCGGTGGCTCAAGTGGTTAAGACACTGAACTGCAGGCTGTGGAAGGTCAGTAGTTCAGCAGTTCGAGACCAGGGTGCCGCATGATGGGGTGAGCTCCTGTCTCTAGTTCCAGCTCCTGCCAACCTAGCAGTTCGAAAGCAAGACATTGCAAGTAGATAAACAGGGACCACTTTGGTGGGAAGGTAACAGCGTTCCGTGCACCTTGGTGTTTAGTCATGCCGGCCACATGACCACGGAAATGTCTTTGGACAGCACTGGCTCTTCGGCTTGGAAATGGAGATGAGCACCGCAACCCTAGAGTCGGATTCGAATGGCTTTCGAGCAAGGGAACCTTTACCTTTACCTTTTACTTAACCACTGCACCAAACTGGCCTGATCTGGCCCCCGGGGCAGATGTCTGACACCGCCGCTCTAGGGCATTATCTCCCACGGAGGGCCACCCCCTCCACAAGCCCCGCCTTCCCCAAGCCCCACCCCGAAATCGCCAGGAATTTCTCTACCGGGAGTTGGCAACCCTGATTTAAAAACCATCTTCACCGGAGGTGGGGGATTGTACACGGGCACCCCCTCCCCGCACCTAGGCTGCTGTCCAACTACCAAGCTGGTTGCCCAGCTATGGTTGCCAACCCCAAGGCGGGACCTGGAGCTCCCTAGAATTACAATTAAACTCCAGGCGACAGAGATCAGTTCCCCTAGAGAAGATGGCAGCTTTGGAAGGGGGACTCTGCAGCGTTGTATCCCGCTGAGGCCCCTCCCCTCCCCAAGCCCCACCCTCCACAGGCTCCACCCCCCTAAATCTCCAGTATTTCCCATCCTGGAGCAGGCAATCCTAAAGCGGAATTGTCTCTCCAGTCAAAGTAGGCTTTCTGCAGGGTTGCCAGCCTCCAGGTGGTGCCTGGGGATCTCTCAGGGTTACAACCGGTCTCTAGGCTACATTTAGAAAATGGCTGCTTTGGAAGGTGGAGCTTTATGGCGTTATAACCCATCAAAGTCCCTCCCCTCCCCAAACCCCGCCCTCCTCAGCCCCCTCCCCACAATCTCCAGATATTTCTCAAGCCGGAGGTGGCACCCCTACCCGTGTTCCCTCTAAGCTGAGTTAGTGTGAGCTAGCTCACAGTTTTTCAGCTTCCGGCTCACACGGTTTTGCCTTAGCGCAGGAAGGAGGGCTCCAGAGCAGTGTTCCCTCTCAGCTGAGTCAGTGTGAGCCTAGCTCACGGTTTTTAGCCTCCGGCTCACACATTTTTTGCCTTAGCACAGGAAGGAGGGCTCCAGAGCAGTGTTCCCTCTGAGCTGAGTCAGTGTGAGCCTAGCTCACGGTTTTTAGCCTCTGGCTCACACATTTTGCCTCAGCACAGGAAGGAGGGCTCCAGAGCAGTGTTCCCTCTAAGCTGAGTCAGTGTGAGCCTAGCACACAGTTTTTTAGCCTCTGGCTCACACATTTTGCCTCAGCACAGGAAGGAGGGCTCCAGAGCAGTGTTCCCTCTGAGCTGAGTCAGTGTGAGCTAGCTCACAGGTTTTTTAGCCTCTGGCTCACACATTTTTTGCCTCAGCACAGGAAGGAGGGGCGCCAGAGCAGTGTTCCCTCTAAGCTGAGTCAGTGTGAGCCTAGCTCACGGCTTTTTAGCCTCCAGCTCACACATTTTTGCCTCAGCACAGGAAGGAGGGCGCCAGAGCAGTGTTCCCTCTAAGCTGAGTCAGTGTGAGCCTAGCTCACGGCTTTTTAGCCTCCAGCTCACACATTTTTGCCTCAGCACAGGAAGGAGGGGCGCCAGAGCAGTGTTCCCTCTAAGCTGAGTCAGTGTGAGCCTAGCACACAGTTTTTAGCCTCTGGCTCACACATTTTTGCCTCAGCACAGGAAGGAGGGCTCCAGAGCAGTGTTCCCTCTAAGCTGAGTCAGTGTGAGCCTAGTCCACAGTTTTTAGCCTCTGGCTCACGCATTTTTGCCTTAGCATAGGAAGGAGGGGCGCCAGAGCAGTGTTCCCTCTAAGCTGAGTCAGTGTGAGCCTAGCTCACATTTTTTTAGCCTCCAGCTCATGCATTTTTGTCTCAGCTCAGGAAGGGACGGCTCCAGAGCGATCTAAATTATGCAGTTGCCAAATCGCTCGCTCACGACTTTAATGCCGGGAGCTCACAAAGCGGAGTTTATGCTCACAAGACTTAGAGGGAGCCGTCCACACCCTTCATACCCACCTCAAGTCACGACACACTTTTTGCAGGGAGAGCAGCAGTAAGATTTTTAGTATACAGGGACACATTCGTGTGGAACGTCCGACTCACAAGCCTCACACTGCTTACAGCGACCCTGAAAGGTCAGACAGTATCCTCGAACGGGGAGATGCGGAAGCGGAAAAAGGGAGTGGCTCACCTACGCCCCGCCCCATCCTCACACCCTTGTTTTTGACACCAGGGCTTTGGCTGGGGAGGAATGTGCGATCAGAGAGTGCCCCTGAGGACGTGCAGAGTGCATTTCCCTGAGCCGACTCTAGCAGCTCTGTCACAGGCAGGGATTCCAACAGGCGAGGCCTTTAATTGGGAGGGCTTGGGAGCAGGATGCCCTCTGGGAGCCGTTGCTGTTCCAGTCTCCGCCACTGACTCACTGACTGCTTTCGGTCATGGTACTTGGCCTCTGGCTTCCATTTCTCTCTCTCTCCTGTCAAACAAACAAAGAAGCTGAGTCATACTTCTTGGATTCCTTCCCAGAGGGCCGCTCTGCGCGTTTGGATGGCGTGTCAGGCGCTGGAGGGGAATGGAGCTTTGTGGGCGACCTTTGTTTCTTCTTCTGCCTCGGGGCCATGACGGAGACGCGGGTCGCTCCTGCCCTCTTTACGGCTACCCCTGCTGGGTGCCTCTTTCCTCCTGGCAAATTGGACTTTGTTCTATGACGGAAGCTCCCTTACCGCCACCTGGGATGTGCCGCTGACGCTCTCCTCAAGGGAACCGGGGAAGTTCCCGGTGTGAGGTTGCCAACTGACCTGGCCCCCGCACGGCTCTTCTGCCCTGCCTCGGCCTGACCTGGGAAGAACCAGCTGACCAGACTTGTCAAACCGTGGCATTAATAAAAACACAACACTTGCTAATATAGTTGAGAAACGTTACGTCAGGTTACGTCGTGTTAATTTTCTTTTCTTTTTCAAAGGAATTTTATTTTTTGTAACAAACAAGCATAGGTACATACAAGTTGGGGGAGTCCATTGACATCTTTGTTATGTCTAATATAGGAGCTGCGGGGGCTCAAGTGGTTAAGACGCCGAACTGCAGGTGGGAAGGTCGGTAGCTTGGCAGTTCGAGACCCAAGTGGCCACATGACGGAGTGAGCTCCCATCTCTGGCCCCAGCTCCTGCCAACCTAGCAGCTCGAAAGCAAGAAAATGCAAGTAGATCAATAGGTACCACTTCTGTGGGAAGGTAACAGCGTTCCATGCTCCTCGGCGTTTAGTCAAGCCGGCCACATGACCACGGAAACGTCTTCAGACAGCGCTGGCTCTTCGGCTTGGAAACGGAGATGGGCACCACACCCCTAGAGTCGGATTCGACTGGCTTTCGAGCAAGGGAGACCTCATACATTGTCTACTTGTATATTATCTATTATTGCCACCATGAGTTTTGTGTAAACATTTGCGTTATAATTAAAGATATAGTTTGTATTTTCTTCTAAGGTGGTTGTATGACCGTATTGTTTGTTTATTGTGGTCTTCCAACCATTTGTAAAAATCTTGACCATGTATTTTCAAAGCTTCCTTCATCTGGTCCTCTCAAAATCAACGTTAGATGTAGTTTCAAGTATTCTGTTTATCATTTCTTCTTTTGGAGGCACTCCATTTCCCCTCCAATATTTAGCTTATAAAATTCTTCCAGTAGTCAATACGTGTAGTAAAGGTAAAGGTCTCCCTTGCTCGAAAGCCTGTCGAATTCGACTCTAGGGATGCGGTGCTCATCTCTGTTTCCGAGCCGAAGAGCCAGCGCTGTCCGAAGACGTTTCTGTGGTCACATGGCCGGCATGACTAGACGCCGAGGCATACGGAACGCTGTTCCCTTCCCACCGAAGCAGTACCTATTTATCTACTTGCAATGTCTTGCTTTTGAACTGCTAGGCTGGCAGGAGCTGGGACCAGAGACGGGAGCTCACTCCGTCATGAGGCACTCGGGTCTCGAACTGCTGAATTACCGACCTTCAAGTTTGCAGTTCAGCATCTTAACCACTGAGCCACCGCAGCCCCTACAAGTTCTGCTGATCGTCTCTCCGTCTCCCTTTCCTGCCTCGCAATGATTCTGTATTTTGGCCTGGCCGGGTGCTTCAAGTCTACCTTTGGATGGTTCACGGGGCGAAAGAGATCCACTCCGCCTGAGCAGAAGCAGCGATTTGGGACACGAAGAGGCCTCCTACTGAGTCAGACCGTCACTCCGTCAAGGTCGGTGTTGCCTACTCAGACCGGCAGCTGCTCTCCACGGTCTCGGGTACAAAATCCTTGGCTGAAATTATAGAGTTTGTCAGGGCTTTTTTTGTAGAAAAAGCCCAGCAGGAACTCATTAGCATATTAGGCCACACCCTTGACTGTACAGCTCGTTAGCATGTTAGGCCACACCCCCGTGTTGCCAGAAGTGGGGTCATCCAGCCACACCCACCTTTTGCTTCTTATTCTGTTTACCTTGTTTGTTGTCAAAACCCAGGGCTTTTTTTGGAGCAGGGACTCCTTTTCATGTTAGACCACACCCCCAAAATGTAGCCAATCCTGATGAGTTTCTGCTGTTGGGTGTGGCCTGTTATGCCAATGAGTTCCTGCTGGGCGTGGTCAACTTGCGAGTCAGCCGGAACGCCGTTCCTGTGCGTTCCTGCCCCAGCTTGTTTCTATCTGTAAATTGATGTTGTTTAACTTTGTATTGTATTTTTAACTGTTTTAACTCTGGATTGTTTTAGGATATTTTAATCTCGTTAGCCGCCTTGAGCCAGCGTGTCCGGCAAGGCGGGATGCAAATACAAGCAATGAATAAATAAAATGAAATTCTGCTTCTTCTTCCAGTTCTGCCGCTGCTGCGTCACTGTAGGCTTGCGGCGTACAGGTACACACCCAAACAGCGTCCTCGAGATTGCGACAGCACAGACATCTTGATGCAAGAATTCAGAGCAAGAGGCGTCCGTGATCAGACAGTGTTAAATAAACAAAACATTGCGAGAGTGCTCATGTTTTAAGCATGCTTTTATTTTAAGTAAAAACCCTCTTTGTGTTTGTGTCCTTTATAACACACACGGCCTGGCCGTGTCTCTTTTATGGCAGATCCGGCCCTCGTAACAAATGAGTTCGACACCCCTGCCATACAGAGTCCACCCTCTAAAGCCTCCATGTCCTCCAGGGGAACTGATCTCCATCGTCTGGAGATGAGTGGTAATTCCTGGGGATCTCCAGGTCCCACCTGGAGGCTGGTGACCCCAACAACAGCAGGTTTTGGGAAAGGGGAGACCTCCGCAGTTTGGTGTCGTGGTTAAGTGCACGGACTCTAATCTGGGAGAACCGGGTTTGATTCCCCCACTCCTCCACTTGCAGCTGCCGGATGACCTTGGGCAAGCCGTAGTTCTCTCAGAGCTGTTCTTGAAAAAGAGCCGTTTCTGTCAGAGCTCTCTCAGCCCCGCCTGCCTCACAGGCAACGTTCCCTCTAAGCTGTGGACTCTTGTGAGCAAAAATTCTGCTTTATGAGCTAGTGGCATTAAAGTTGTGAGCGAGCGATTTGGTTACTGCATCAATTAGTTTGCTCTGGAGACATCCCTTCCTGAGCTAAGACAAAAACGTCTGAGCCGGAGGCTAAAAAACTGTGAGCTAGCTCACACTAACTCAGCTTAGAGGGAACACCGCTCACGGGGTGTCTGTTGTGGGGAAGGGAAGGGGAAGGAGTTTGTAAGCCACTCTGAGACTCCCTTGGGTAGAGAAGGGCGGGGTATAAATCCAATCTCCTCCTCCTCCTCCTCTTCTTCTCCTTCCTCTTCTCCTCCTCCTCCTCCTCTTCTTCTTCCTCTTCCTCTCCTCCTCCTCCTCTTCTTCTTCTTCCTCTTCTTCTTCTTCTCCTCCTCCTCCTCTTCTTCTTCCTCTTCTTCTCCTCCTCTTCTTCCTCTTCTCCTCCTCCTCTTCTTCTTCTTCCTCTTCTTCTTCTCCTCCTCCTCCTCTTCTTCTTCCTCTTCCTCTCCTCCTCCTCCTCCTCTTCTTCTTCTTCCTCTTCTCCTCCTCCTCCTCCTCTTCTTCTTCTTCCTCTTCTCCTCCTCCTCCTCCTCTTCTTCCTCTTCTTCTCCTCCTCCTCTTCTTCTTCTTCCTCTTCTTCTTCTTCTTCTTCTTCCTCTTCTTCTTCTTCCTCTTCTTCTTCCCCTCCTCCTCCTCCTCCTCTTCTTCCTCTTCTCCTCCTCCTCCTCTTCTTCTTCTTCCTCTTCTTCTTCCTCTTCCTCTTCTTCTTCCTCTTCTCCTCCTCCTCCTCCTCTTCTTCCTCTTCTTCTCCTCCTCCTCTTCTTCTTCTTCCTCTTCTTCTTCTTCTTCCTCTTCTTCTTCTCCTCCTCCTCTTCTTCTTCCTCTTCCTCTTCTCCTCCTCCTCTTCTTCTTCCTCTTCTCCTCCTCCTCCTCCTCTTCTCCTCCTCCTCCTCCTCTTCTTCTTCCTCTTCTTCTTCTTCTCCTCCTCCTCCTCCTCTTCCTTCTCCTTCTTCTCCTTCTTCGGGCTATAATGCCGTGTAGTCTACACTCCAAAGCAGCCCTTTCCTCTAGGGACATTGTTGTCTGTCGCCTGGAAAAGAATTTTAATTCCAGCAAGTCTCCAGGCCAATGTTCCCTCTAAGCCGTGGAGTCTAATGAGCAAAAAATCTACTTTGCGAGCTCCTGGCATTAAAGTTGTGAGCAAGCGATTTGGCCACCGCGTAAATTAGTTTGTTCCGGAGCCCTCCTTCCTGAGCGGAGACAAAAATGTGTGAGCCGGAGGCTAAAGAACTGTGAGCTGGCTCACATTAGCTCAGCTTAGAGGGTATTCCACTGAAACCGGGGACAATATTATTGAATCACAGAGAAGACATTCAAACACATCACATAGGGAAGAGGAGGCTAGCGTTATTAGTCTACGCTGCAAAAGCAGCAATTGCCACGAAATGGAAGTGTGCCCAAATACAATTTGTAGCTTCGTGGCACTGCAAACTCTGAAATACATACTCAATGGGGGGGGGAAATCACGCAGTCTATACAACCAATAATCGCAAACACGGCTAAAAAATTGTTTTCAGTACGGCTTCCTATCCTTGAATATTTAAGAATACAAGGAGAGAACCCAGAACTATTCAATAGTTTGCAGATAGGACATGAAAAGATGTAAGGAAAAATCATATTGTATGTACGGTTATTTTTCTATTTTGTCGGTTGCTTAGTTTGTTATAACTAATGTTCCACGAGTTGTTAAAATAATGTTACAACAGTTGATAATTGTTATAAGTATGTTGGAGTATCATTAATAAAAAAGGTTATTTGGTGTAGTGGTAAAGTGTGCAGACTCTAATCTGGGAGAACTGGGTTTGATTCCCCACTCCTCCGCTTGCAGCTGCTGGATGACCTTGGGCAAGCCATAGTTCTGTCAGAGCTGTTCTCCCAAGGACAGTTCTGGAAAGAGCTTTCTCAGCGCCACCTACCTCCCAGGGTGTCTGTTGTGGGGAGGGGAAGGGAAAGGAGTTTGTAAGCCACTCTGAGGGAAGGGCGGGGTATAAATCCAGTCTCTTCTCCTCTTTTCCTCTTCTTCTAAAAAACCCTCATCTTAGAAGAAGAAGAAGAGATTGGATTTATAACCTGCCCTTCACAACCCAGTCTCTTCTCCTCTTTTCCTCTTCTTCTAAAAAACCCCTCATCTTAGAAGAAGAAGAAGAGATTGGATTTATAACCTGCCCTTCACAACCCAGTCTCTTCTCCTCTTTTCCTCTTCTTCTAAAAAACCCTCATCTTAGAAGAAGAAGAAGAGATTGGATTTATAACCTGCCCTTCACTACCCAGTCTCTTCTCCTCTTTTCCTCTTCTTCTAAAACCCCCTCATCTTAGAAGAAGAAGAAGAGATTGGATTTATAACCTGCCCTTCACAACCCAGTCTCTTCTCCTCTTTTCCTCTTCTTCTAAAAAACCCTCATCTTAGAAGAAGAAGAAGAGATTGGATTTATAACCTGCCCTTCACTACCCAAGGGAGTCTCAGAGCGGCTTACAAATTCCTCTCCCTTCCCCTCCCCACGACAGACACCCTGTGAGGTGGGTGGGGCTGAGAGAGCTCTGACAGAAACTGCCCTCGAGAGAACAGCTCCGAGAGAACTTGTGACTGACCCAAGGTCACGCCAGCAGGTGCAAGTGGAGGTGTGGGGAAATCAAACCCTGTTCTCTCAGAGGCTGCCGTTTTCTCCAGAACAGTAAAAAGCCCCAGTAGCACCTTTCAGACTAACAAAACTTTATCGCAGCATAAGCTTTCGGGAAACACAGCTCTCTTTGTCAGGTGCAAAAGAGAGCCGTGTTTCTCGAAAGCTTACAGCCACCATAAAGTTTGTCCGTCTGAAAGGTTCTACTGGGGCTTTTTACTGTTTTGCAGCAAGGGACGAACACGGCGGAACTCCTCTGGGTCTCTTTTCTCCGGAGGAGATGATCTCTTTTGCCTGGAGATACTGGGGGCTCCGGCTGAACCTCGGCAGTCTTATCTGGAAGTCGGCCCTGCTAATTGGTTCTGGGCTGGGTGGGGGATAGGGATGCCAACTCCAGTTTGGGGGAAACCTGGAGATTTGGGGACGGAGCCCAAGGGAAGGAGTGATTGGGGGTGGGGGAGAGACCTCTGTCCGCCTTCCAAAGTGTGCCTTCCAAAGTGGGCGTTCTCTCCAGGTGAGTTGCCCTTGGCCACCTGGAGATCAGTTCTAATTCCAGGCCATCTTTGGGACCCACTGGGAAATTGGCAACCATAGCAGGGAGGCGTGTGCCAGTCCAGAAATGCCCTTTGTTTGCCCAGCTGGCTGGGGCAAAGTTTGCCTTGCCGCACGCTATACAGCGGCTGAGTCCTGAACAAACAGAGAGCGTGAACAACGCATGACAAAAACGTAAAAACAGCCATTAAAACATCGGTCGGTAAGAAGGGGTCATTGACTGAGGAAACGCCAAACGGAAGGGAAAAGACTTCACCCGCTGGCGGAAGACAGAACGGAAGGGGACAGATGATACTCCCAGGGGAGAGAGTTTCAAGGCTTTGGTGCCATGGCCAAGAAGGCTCTGTCCTGGGGTACCCGGTTCAACTTCTCCCGTCATGCAATGGCCGTATCCGGAAAAGGTGCTTTAAGTAGACTTTGCATCTGTTAGTCATGCAGCTGTAGAAAAAGAAGTAGTAGTAGTGGCGGTAGCAGTAGCGGTAGTAGTGGTGGTGTAGTAGTAGTAGTGATGGTGGTAGTACTAGCGATAGTAGTAGTAGTGATGGTGGTAGTACTAGCGATAGTAGTAGTAGTGATGGTGGTAGTGGTCGTAGTAGCGGTAGTGGTAGTAGTGATGGTGGTAGTGGTTGTAGTAGCGGTAGTGGTAGTAGTAGTGGTAGTGGTAGTGATGGTGGTAGTGGTAGTGATGGTGGTAGTAGTAGTGGTAGTGGTAGTAATAGTAGTAGTGATAGTAGTGGTGGTGGTGGTAGTGGTAGTGGCGGTAGTGGTAGTAGTAGTGGTGATGGTGGTAGTAGTAGCGGTAGTAGTGATGATAGTAGTAGTGGTAATAGTAGTGGTGGTGGTAGTAGCAGCAGTACTGGTAGTAGTAGTAGTGATAGTAGTGGTAGTAGTAGTGGAGGAGGAGATTGGAATTATACCCCGCCCTTCGTTACTCAAAGGAGTCTCAGAGCGGCTTACAGTCTCCTTTCCCTTCCCCTTTCCACAACAGACACCCTGTGAGGTAGGCGGGGCCGAGAGAGCTCTCCTGAGAACTGCTCCTGAGAGAACAGCTCTGAGAGAACTTGTGACTGACCCAAAGTCACACCAGCAGCTGCATGTGGAGGAGCGGGGAATCAAACCCGGTTCTCCCAGATTAGAGTCCGCGCTCCTAACCACGACACCAAACCAGCTCTGCTGGAGGGAAATCCGGCAACCCAATCGGACCAACTCCTCCTCTCCCTTCCCTGGCTTCTTATATCCACCCGGACCAGGAGGGCTGTTCCCTTTTCGGAAAGCTGAACCACGGAAACCGTGTGGGCTCGTCCTTGTGTGACTTCACGGGCCCTGATCCTTCCCGTGAAGGAAACGTAAGCAATGCGCCCTCACAAATAACGACCGTACACCAACCATGAAGAAATAAAGCTCGCCTTCTCTTTAGCTTGCGGGACTCACTGCCCCAAGAAGTGGTTGTTAAAAAGGATTACGCTAATCCATGTGGAATAATAAGTCAGTTAAAGGCTGGTAGTCACGGTGACTCGACAGAGACTCCGCGTATAGAGGCAGTCTACCTCTCATTGACCTGCTGATTCTATTTTTGGTCGTCCTGTCCTTCCTCCAGGAAGTTCAAGTGGGCATCCACTTGATAGTGGCTCTCCCGTCCTCTATTTTATCTGCACAACACCCCTGCAAGGAGGGGGCAGGAGAGGAGGCATGTCTTTGGCTCACGCTCCCCGAGGGCCCTGTTTGGCTGAGTGTGGATTTGAATCCAGACCCCACAGTCCTAGGGGGACACTCTGTGCTCTTCCTATTCGGTCTTCGCATCTGTTAAAACATCTTCATTATGTTGCATGCTAATTTGCTGCTCACCCTCTGCTTACTATATGTATGGACTGTTGATGTCCATTTCACTGTATCTGAGGAAGTGCCCGTTCACACGAAAGTTCAGGACCTCGAATAAAACTTTGCTGGTCTTAAAGGTGTCGCTGGGCTCAAACTTTGTTCCACTGCTTCAAATCCACACGGCTACTCACTTGGATCTGTGCTGCCAGGGGTAGGCCACAGGAGGTTGAATAGGGATGCCAACCTCCAGATAGGGCCTGGAGATCTGGAATGACAACTGATCTCTAGCCTGCAGAATTCAGTCCCTCTGGAGGGCGGACACCATGGCACTGTACCCCAAACCCCTGCCCTCTCCAGTGTGGTGTAGTGGTTAAGTGCATGGACTCTAATCTGGGAGAACTGGGTTTGATTCCCCACTCCTCCACTTGCAGCTGCTGGATGACCTTGGGCAAGCCATAGCTCTGTCAGAGCTGTTTTTGAAAGAGCAGTTCTCGGGAGAACTCTCTCAGCCCCGCCCACCTCACAGGGGTGTTTGTTCTGGGGAGGGGGAGGGAAAGGGGTTTGTAAGCCGCTCTGAGATTCAGGGTGAAGGGTGGGGTATAAATCTCATCTCCTCCTCCTCCTCCTCCTCCTCTTCTTCTTCTTTTAAGGTCCACCCCCAAATCTCCAGTAAAAGGTTGGAACTCACTAGATCTGAACTGCTGATTCTTCCATAGAAGAAGAAGAAGATATTGGATTTATACCCCGCCCTTCACTACCCAAAGGTGTCTCAGAGCGGCTTACAGACTCCCTTCCTTTCCCCTCCCCACAACAGACACCCCTGTGAGGTCAGCGGGGCTGAGAGAGCTCTTGACAGAAACTGCTCTTTTTCAAGAACAGCTCTTGAAGAACTACGGCTTGCCCAAGGTCATCCCGCAGCTGCAAGTGGAGGAGTGGGGAATCAAACCCGGTTCTCCCAGATTAGAGTCCGCGCACTTCACCACTACACCAAACCGGCTCTCAAAGAGGGCCAAAGAGCTGCCATTAGCAAAACAGAAACACGGGTCCAGGCTGTCGAACAGCTACCATCTCCAAGCCCAATTTAGGGCCTTCCAGGAACGAAATATTTAGTTACCCTCTTTTACGAACACCGGAGGACTTTGGCGAGGCCTGATCCGGCCGGGCAGTTCAGAAGCCCCGCAAAAGAACCCAGTTCTCTCTGCTTTCTGCATGTGAACCCAGCTCTGGGGTTCGCTTCCAAGACTCCCGAGAAGTGATCTTGCTGAGAGAGGATTTCTCTGAGGAAGCAGGGTTGCCAGCCTCCAGGTGGGAGCTGGAGTTCTCCTGGAACCACGACTGTTTCCCAGGTGCAGAGGGCCAGCTCTGTGGTATCCCCTCCCCTTACTATATCACAGTGGTACAGCCGAATATGGGATTGTTTTATTTTAAGGAAAATGTCCTTTACTTCAACGAACTCATCTCCCGTGAATTCTAGTAAGGAAATAGTTGCCGTTTGGTACCCAGCTCTGGTTTGGTGGTGAATATGGCGCGTGGCACGGACGAGATGTTTTCCGGCAACGCAGCCAGCGGCTTGGGGCGTCTGCACTCCATTAAGCACCTGCCCCCGGAACGGAGGGAACAATTAAACCAACATAACTTAGCAATGTTTTGACTTTTGGAAAGAGGACAACTCGCCATGTGGTTAGCAGACGCGGCCGCTCGTTCTTAGAAAGGCAGCCGGTCGCTCGATTTCCGCGCCTTTCTTAAAATACACATTAACAAGAGCCAGTTGGGTGTAGTAGTTGGGAGCGCAGACTCCAGTCTGGGAGAACCGGGTTTGATTCCCCCACTCCTTCACATGAAGCCAGCTGGGTGATCTTGGGTCAATCACAAGTTATCTGAAAGCCATTCTCTCAAGGGCTGTCCTCGAAAGAGCTCTCTCAGCTCCACCGACCACACAGGGTGTCTGTTGTGGGGAGGGGAAGGGAAAGGAGATTGTAAACCTCTCTGGGACTCCTTTGGGTAGAGAAGGGCGGGGTATAAATCCAATCTCCTCCTCCTCCTCTTTCTCTTCTTCCTCTTTCTCTTTCTCTTTCTCTTCTTCCTCTTTCTCTTTCTCTTCTTCTTCTTCCTCTTTCTCTTCTCTTCTTCTTCTTCTTCTTCTTCTTCTTCTTCTTCTTCTTCTTCTTCCTCTTCCTCTTCCTCTTCCTCTTCCTCTTCCTCTTCCTCTTCCTCTTCCTCCTCTTCTTCATCAGATTATCTAAACTTTTCGTCGGTAGAAAAGTTGAACCATTTTCATATCGTATAAATATTCAACATTGGCAAAAGATGGAAGTAATATCGAGTTGGGGATGCCTTGAACAGTTGTAAAGTTGGAAAAAAAATGGTTTTTTAAAAAACTCTATGGTATACCATAGACCCCGAATTCTCCCCTCTCTACAGGCACCGCCCCCAAGTCTCCAGGAATCCCCCAGCCCTGGAGCTGGCAACCCTATGAGGAAAGGAGGAGGAGGCGGCGGCGGAGGAGGAGGAGGCCTTCCTTCCTTTCACCGCAGGCCTCCAATGAGCTAACCGCCCGGGAATGTAGCAATTAGAGCCTCTTCAGGTGAAATAGGCGGAGGTGGCAGGAGCTGGAACAGAAGAGAAAACAGCACACCTCCTCGCTGGGGAGACGGAGAAAGAGCTCCCGGACTGCCTCCTCGGCCCTCTGCCTGCCCTCGTCGGGGTGAAGGTCTTCTCGATGGACGCTCCAAGCTGGAGAGAAGAAGCCACCACGGCCTTCTGGCGCTCTCGGGGTCCCAGGAGGCTCTCGGTGCCCATCGTGGCCGGCGCAGGAGCGGCACTGCAACGTCCCCGCTTCTGGGACCAAGAGGTGAAGGAGGAAGTCTTCTGGACCCAGGTGAGTCTCGAGGGGACGGGGAGTGGGAGTAGGAACGAGGGGTGCCAGCCTCCAGGTGGGACCTGGGGATCCCCCGGAATTACAACTCCTCTCCTTACTACAGAGATCGGTTCCCCAAGAGAAAAGGGATGCTTTGGAGGGTGGGCTCTCTAGGGCACTGTGCCCCACTGAGGTCCCAGTCCTCATAAGAACGTAAGAACATAAGAGAAGCCAATGTTGAATCAGGCCAACGGCCCATCTAGTCCAACACTCTGTCACACAGCGGCCAAAATCTACCAGGTGCCATCAGGAGGTCCAGCAGTGGGGCCAGGACACTAGAGGCCCTCCCACTGCTGCCCCCTCCAGCACCGAGAATAGAGTGCATCACCTGCCCCAGACTGAGAGTTCCCATCTCTACCCTGTGGCTAATAGCCACTGATGGACTTCTGCTCCATATGTTTATCTAATTCCCTCTTGAAACTCTCCATGGTTGTAGCTGCCACCACCTCCTGTGGCAGTGAATTCCACATGTTAATCACTCTTTGGGTGAAGAATGTTCTTATGTTCTTATGTTCTTATGCAGAGGGAGTACTCCGGTCTCCCATCGTCTGAACTTTCGCTCCCTGTAACTCACTGTCTCTTATCAGGTCTCTGACCTTCACTCTCCAGCTGCTGGAGTTTCGGCTGGGAACCTAAACGGTTTCTAAGATTGTTTTGCTTGCTTGCCCGCTGCTTTTGCCCATGCACACGACTGGTATTCGTTGGCTTCTGTTATTGGAGGGGGGATGCTTGAATGTAGTATATCTTAGCCGGCCCTATTGTATGTGGCCATTACAGACACAATCTGTACGCGTGTTATTAGTTCTGGTTCACCATTAAACATTGTCTTCTGAAGAAGCCCTCTGTTGCATGAGCTGACTGAGGAACCTCTAAGCCGTGGAGTCTCGTGAGCAAAAATTCCACTTTGTGAGCTGCCGGCATTAAAGCGGTGAGCGAGCGGTTTGGCGGCGGCGTAAACCAGTTTTGCTCCGGAGCCCTCCTTTCCCGAGCTGAGATGAAAGTGTGTGAGCCGGAGGCTGATAAACTGTGAGCTGGCTCACACTGACTCGGCTTAGAGGGAACACTGCCAGCAACCCAGAGTAGAGGTTGGCGGCGCATTACCCCCCCAGACCGGGCCAGTACAGGGCTGCTGCCTCTGGGGTGGAGAATATCCTGGAGTGATCCTCCAGTGATATTTATGTTAGTGCTTTAGGGGGAAATTGAGTTGCTTTTTAAAGTATCTCCATCCCTTTTTATCGGGGCCTTCTGGATACGGGATGGTGTGAGTTTGTACGTCTAATGTGCTGTCGGGTCTCAGCTGACTTACAGCGACCCCCAAGACAAGAAGATGAGCAGAGGCGGTTTCCCGTCGCCTGCCTCTGCGTAGCAACCCTGGACTTCCTCGGTGGTCTCCCATCCAAGTACTAACCAGGGCTGGCCCTGCTTAGCTTCTGAGATCTGATGAGACTGAGCCGGGGTCATTTGGAGCAGGAGCGCGCAGGAGCGGCACTCCGGCAGTTAGGAGCACAGGCGGCGGCAAGCTCCGCCCCCAGCTCCCAGCAGGAGCACGAAGCGGCACCTGTAGCAGTCCTCCTGGGCCCAGATAGGCTACTCTGGGACTGGAATGACAGCCCCCAGAGTGGAAAGACAGTCCCTAGGGGTGGAGCCTGAGCGGCGGGTGTTGCCTTCTGACACACTTCTGGTGATGTCAGGGGGTGTGGCAAATGCAAATTAGTTACACTAATGAGTTACGCTAGTGAGCTCCTGCACCTCGTTTTCTACGAAATGACCCCTGGATTGAGCTAATCTGGACCACCCAGGTCAAGACAAGAGATGAACAGAGGTGATTTACTCTGGTCTGCCTCTGCATAGTGACCCTGCACTTCCGTGGCGGTTTCCCAACCAAGCAGGGCTTTTTTTGTAGAAAAAACCCAGCACGAACTCATTAGCATAATAGGCCACATCCCTGATAGCACAGCTCATTAGCATATTGGGCCACACCCCCATGTTACCAGCAGTGGGGTCATCCAGCCACACCCACCTTTTGCTTCTTATTCCGTTTCCCTTGTTTGTTGTCAAAACCCCAGGGGTTTTTTTGGAGCGGGAACTCCTTTGCATGTTAGGCCACACACCCCAATGTAGCCAATCCTAATGAGTTTCTGCTGTTGGGTGTGGCCTATTATGCTAATGAGTTCCTGCTGGGCACGGCCAACTCGGGAGCCAGCCAGAACGCCGTTCCTGTGCGTTCCGGCCCAAAAATAGCCCTACAACCAAGTAATATCCAGGCCCGATCCAGCTGAGCTTCTGAGATCTGATGAGCTCGGGCTAGTCCGGGTCATCCAGGTCAAGACAAGAGATGAACAGAGGTGGCTTCCCCGTTGCCTGCCTCTGCAGAGCAACCCCGGACTTCCTTGATGGTCTCCCATCCAAATACTAACCAAGTCCCGACCCTGCTTAACTTCTGAGATCTGATGAGATCGGGCTAGCCTGGGGTATCCAGGTTGGGTTAAATATGCACCCTGCTAAAGAACATAAGAACATAAGAGAAGCCAATGTTGAATCAGGCCAACGGCCCATCTAGCCCAACACTCTGTCACACAGCGGCCAAAATATACCAGGTGCCATCAGGAGGTCCAGCAGTGGGGCCAGGACACTAGAAGCCCTCCCACCATTGCCCCCCCCAGCACCAAGAATAGAGTGCATCACCTGCCCCAGACTGAGAGTTCCCATCTATACCCTGTGGCTAATAGCCACTGATGGACTTCTGCTCCAGATGTTTATCTAATTCCCTCTTGAAACTGTCCATGCTTGTAGCTGCCACCACCTCCTGATTCTAATCTGGGAGAACCGAGTTTGATTCCCCCACTCCTCCTCATGCAGCTGCTGGTGTGACCTTGGGTCAGTCACAAGTTCTCTCAGAGCTGTTCTCTCAAGCTTCTTGTCCGGGTGACCGGAGGTTGCCACGTCTGGTTTGGTGGTGAATATTGGCTCTGGAATGTCTCGGCTCGGGAAGGAGAGCAAACTCATTGATGCGGGAGCCAAATGCCTCGCTCACCACTTTAATGCCAGCAGCTCACCCAGCAGAATTTCTGCCCCCAAGACTCCACGGCTTAGAGGGAGCATTGGTCTTGACCCATTTCCCCCCTGTACACTAGAGTCGCCAACCTCCAGGTGGGACCTGGAGATCCCTTGGAATGACAGCTGGAATCCAGATGACAGAGGTGAATTCCTCTGGAGAAAAGAAAACGGCTGCTCGAGAGGGGGGTCTATGGCACGACAGCCCTCTAAGGTCTCTCTCCCCCCAAATCCCACCCTCTGCAGGCTTCACCCCAAATCTAAAGGCATTTCCCGACCTGGAGTTGGCAACCCTGCTTAAAGCTTCCCGTCAGGGTGACCTGGGGCTCCCAGCTCTGGTTTGGTGGTGAATATGGCGCGTGGCACGAGCGAGATGTTTTCCAGCAACGCAGCCAGCGGCTTGGAGCACCTGCGCCCCATTAATCACCTGCCCGCGGAACAGAGGGAACAATTAAACGAACATAACTTAGCAATGTTTTGTCTTTTGGGAAGAGGGCGACTCACCGTGTGGTTAGCAGACGCTGCCGCTCGTTCTTAGAAAGGCAGCCGATGGCTCAATTTTCATGCCTTTCTTAAAATACACATTACCAAGAGCCAGTTTGGTGTAGTTGGGAACGCGGACTCTAATCCGGGAGAACCAGGTCTGATTCCCCCACTCCTCCACATGCAGCTGCTGGTGTGACCTTGGGTCAGTCACAAGTTCTCTCAGAGCTGTTCTCTCAAGGGCAGTCTTCAGAAGAGCTCTCTCAGCCCCAACGACCTCACGGGAGTGTCTGTTGTGAGGAGGAGAAGGAAAAGGGATTGTAAGCCGCTCTGAGAATTCGAGTGGAGGGTGGGGTATAAACCCAATCTCCTCCTCCTCCTCCTCCTCCTCCTTCCACAGACAGAGTCAAAACTATTTGCAAAGGAGCTCTTGGTGCCTCCCAGTAGGACTTGGTGCTCTGCTTCCGATCCGGTTCTTCCCGCGTCTCTCTTTTGAGCCAAGACAGGCTATAAATACTTTAATCAGTAAAACAAATACTTGAAAAGCAAATGCTAAAATCTATTGTAATGTGGGTGGATGAGGTCAGCGACAAATAGCCCGCAGATCTTTAGCAATTCTTTAAATCGCCCAAGAAGAGCCGGAGAATATATTTCACCTTATTTATTTTACAAAATTGATACCCCACCTTTCAGCCCTCATAAGGGCCACCGAAGTAGTTAACAAATCCAAATGTACATGACAGTATCACTTAAAAAAAAAACCATTAACCCCCTAAATCATTAAAACTGGAGCTAAAACACATACAAAACATAAAAACAACAATTAAAAACATGTGCAGCTGAGTGCAGCCCTACGAAAAGTTACTCCAGTGGGCTTAGCCTGGAGTTAACTATGTTTAGGATGGCACCGAGGAGGGAGCTCATTGGGAGGGGGGCAAGCAAACTGAGAGCCAGTTCGGGGTAGGGGTTAGGGGCGCAGACTCTAATCCGGGAGAACCGGGTTTGATTACCTACTTCTCCACATGCAGCTGCTGGTGTGACCTTGGGTCAGTCACAAGTTCACAGGGTGTCTGTTGTGGGGAAGGGAAGGGAAGTCGATAGTCAGTTTGGTGCAGTGGTTAGGAGCGCGGACTCTAATCTGGGAGAACCGGGTTTGATTCCCCCACTCCTCCACATGCAGCTGCTGGTGTGACCTTGGGTCAGTCACAAGTTCTCTCAGGAGCAGTTCTCTCAAGAGAGCTCTCTCAGCCCCACCTACCTCAGAGGGTGTCTGTTGTGGGGAGGGGAAGGGAAAGGAGATTGTAAACTGTTCTGAGACTCCTTCAGTAGTAAACGGCGGGGCATAAATCCAATCTCTTCTTCTTCGTATTGTTACTGACGGTTTTGGTCCCGACCTGAGTGTTCTCAAAAAACAACAAGCTTCCTGTTTCCCACTCACACTACTGCCCTAATTTCGAGTCGGGGGGTTGGGGGGAACTCTGTGCTTTGAACAGCTGTACAGCAGGCAGGAACCATACAGGCGAAGCTGCCCCATGTGGGGAGATACATTGCTGGGTTCAACTTCACCTGCTGAATTTCTGCCTGTCATGCAACTCTGAAATCACTAGGGCCTCTGATGCCAAGGAGGGTGGCAGTTAGGGCTGCCAATCTCCGAGTGTTAGCTGGAGATCTCTTGGGATTACAACCAGTGTTCCCTCTAAGCTGAGTGAGTGTGAGCTAGTTCACAGTTTTTTAGCCTCCTGCTCACAGATTTTTGCCTTCGCTCAGGAAGGAGAGCTCCAGAGCAAACTAATGTATGCAGCAGCCAGATCGCTCGCTCACAACTTTAATGCCAGTAGCTCACAAAGTAGAATTTCTGCTCACAAGACTCTACAGCTTAGAGGGAACATTGGTTACAACTGATTTCCAGCTGACAGAGATCAGTTCCCCGGGAGAAAACGGTAGCTTTGGAAGGCAGACTCTGTGGCACTATACTTCATTGAGGCCCCTCCCCTCCCCAAACCCCTCAGGCTCCGCCCCCAAAACTCCAGGATGTGATTGGTATAAATCCAATCTCCTCCTACTCTTCTTCTTCTATTTTCCAACCTGGACCTTGAAACCCTAGTAGCAGTAGAACACCTTTCTGGGGGCAAAGAGTCTTGATCATTGTTCATTTGGTAGTTCCCCCCTTTCCAAGGTTCTTTCTCTGCCACGCCCAAGTCAAATCCCCCTCCGAAATGCAACAGAGTTGGATCTCCCTATCCCCCAAACCATCTCCTTGCAAATGGTGATAATCAGGGCTATTTTGGGGCAGGAACGCACAGGAACGGCGTTCCGGCTGGCTCCGGGGTTGGCCACGCCCAGCAGGAACTCGTTAGCATAAAAGGCCACACCCAACAGCAGAAACTCATTAGGATTGGCTACATTTGGGGTGTGTGGCCTAACATGCAAAGGAGTTCCTGCTACAAAAAAAGCCCTGGGTTTTGACAACATACAAGGTAAACAGAATAAGAAGCAAAAGGTGGGTGTGGCTGGATGACCACACTTCTGGTAACACGGGGATGTGGCGTAATATGCTAACGAGCAGTGCTGTCAGGGGTGAGGCCTAATGTGCTAATGATTTTCTGCTGTTGGGTATGGCCTAATATGCTAATGAGTTCCTGCTGGGCTTTTTCTACAAAAATAGCCCTGGTGATAATCACTACCTAGGCAGGCAGGTGTTCTCCCCCTCCAGGCGCTGGCTGCCCGTCTTTAACTGGCTCGAAGTCACCGTTGCAAGCTGTGTTTTTGTATACCACGAATGCAACTTGGCTTTCACTTGGCTGTAGGCTCTTTCTCCTGGCGGGTTCCTTATTAAGACGGTCAGAGGAACCATGGAATGTTCTCTAACATTCCACCTGCTCTCATGCAACGCTGAAGGTCAATGGCGGTGCTAGGACAATAGGGGCAAAGAGGGTTAAAAAGGAATTCGTTTGGTGGTGAATATTTCGCCTGGCACGAATGTGATGTTTTCCAGCAAAACAGCTGGTGGCTTGGAGCATCTGCATTCCATTAATCACCTGCCCTCAGAACAAAGGGAACAATTAAATGAACATAACTTAGCAATGTTTTGTCTTTTGGAAAGAGGGCAACTCATCATGTGGTTAGCAGACGCTGCCACTCATTCTTAGAAAGGCAGCTGGTCACTCAATTTCCATGCCTTTCTTAAAATACACATTAACAAGAGCCAATTTGGTGTAGTGGTTAGGAGCGCGGACTCTAATCTGGGAGAACCGGGTTTCATTCCCCGTTCCTCCACATGCAGCTGCTGGTGTGACCTTGAGTCAGTCACCAGTTCTCTCAGAGCTGTTCTCTCAAGAGCAGTCCTGGAAAGAGCTCTCCCAGCCCCACCTACTTCACAGGCAATATTCCCTCTAAGCTGTGGAGACTTGTGAGCAATAATTCTACTTTTGTGAGCTACTGGCATTAAAATTACGAGTGAGCCATTTGGCCACTGCATAAATTAGTTGGTTCTGGAGCCATCCTTCCTGAGCGAAGACAGAAATCTGCGAGCTGGAGGCAAAAGGACTGTGCGCTCGCTCACACTAGCTCAGCTTAGAGGGAATACTGCTCACAGGGTGTCTGTTGTGGGGAGGGGAAGGGAAGGGAGATTGTAAGCCACGCTGAGACTCTTCTGGGTAGTGAAGGGGGGGATATAAATCCAATCTTCTCCTCTTCGTCGTCTTCTTCCTCTTCTTTTTTAAAAAATTATTTATAGATTTTAAGACAGTATACAAAAACTGTTTACATTTAGATTGTAGGAGCCTTACAGATCTGTATATTTATATAACCATTTTTATACTCTTATCCAATGTTGTACATAAATTTCTTCATCTTTCCCTTGTATCAAGATGCTCAGTCTGCCCGTCTCTGCCATCTCCAAAATCCTTTGTATTAGCTCTTTCTCTGAAGGAATCTTCAGTTTTCCATAGTCTTGCGAGCAAAATCCTAGCAGATGTCAGTATACAAGTAGTCAAATAACGATCACATTTTTTTAAGCCATCAGGTAATATGTTTAGCAAAAAGCACTCCGGTTCCAACGGAAGCTTAACTTCCAAAGTTTCTCGAATTATTTGACGTATTCTAAGCCAGAATTTGTATGCTTTCTCGCCTCTCCACCACATATGAAGATACGTCCCAATGTTTTTCTTACATTTCCAACGGTCATTTTTTTACATTTGTATAACATTTAGCAATCTTATCTGGGGTCCAGTGCTGCCTATGAAACGTTTTGTAAATATTTTCTTTATATGCAATAGCACTAGTAAATTTCATCCCCTTTCCAAAATTTTAGACCAATTATCCAGATCAATGCCTTCTGGAACGACAAAGGTTTATTCTGGGCCTAAGCTTCTTCGGATACCAAACACGTCTTCAAATACCACGCGCACAAAAGCTTATACCCAGAATAAAACAGTGTTGGTCTTAAAGGTGGACTCCAGATTTGTTCTAGTAACTCTTCCAGGAAACCAGTATCAGAAATGGTGCTTTGTGTTTTTTTGAAGGCCAAGTTCCTAGCCCTCATGTTTATGCAGGGGAAAAGGGCCCTTTACCAATGACTCGGCAGAGTTTCCATTCCAGCCCTGAGAAGGCGCTGTCACGTGCTCTGTGTCTATTTTCGTACCTTTCTGGGTTCTGGCAAGAGCACACCTGTAATTTTATCCTTCCCTTGCGAAAAGGTGTGTCTGGTCTTGAAGCTGGTAATTTTGCACTCTTCCTTGGGTTACCTAAGGGGATATTTCAGAAACTTCGACAGGTCCCAAAGCACAGGAGCTAAGTTGCTGGCAGATACGACTGACAGGGATCGTCTCTTGCTCCTTTCCAGTGTTCTCCAAAGGTTGCCAACTTTGGGTTGGGAAATTCCTGGAGATTTGGGGGGCGGAGCCAGGAGATGGCAGGATGAGGGGAGTGGCCTCACTGCAGTATAGCGCCTTGAGGTCTATCCTCCACACCAGCCGTGCTCTCCAAGGGAACTGATATCTACAATAAAAACATAAGAGAAGGCAACGTTGGATCTGGCCAATGGCCCATCCAGTCCAACAGGTCACACAGTAGCCAAAAATACCAGGTGCCATCAGGAGGTCCAGCAGTGGGGCCAGAAGTCCAGAAGCCCTCCCACTGCTGCCCCCCAACCACCAAGGATACACTGCTCCAGACATAAGAACATAAGAGAAGCCATGTTGGATCAGGCCAATGGCCCATCCAGTCCAACAGGTCACACAGTAGCCAAAAATACCAGGTGCCATCAGGAGGTCCAGCAGTGGGGCCAGAAGTCCAGAAGCCCTCCCACTGCTGCCCCCCAACCACCAAGGATACACTGCTCCAGACATAAGAACATAAGAGAAGCCATGTTGGATCAGGCCAATGGCCCATCCAGTCCAACACTCTGCATCACAGAGTGGCCAAAGTTCAGGGGCCATCAGGAGGTCCACCAGTGAGGCCAGAGCTCCAGAAGCCCTCCCACTGCTGTTCCCCAACCACCAAGGATACAGAGCATCACCTGCTCCAGACATTAGGACTTAAGAGAAGCCACGTTGGATCAGACCAGTGGCCCATCCAGTCCAACACTCTATGTCACTCAGTGGCCAAACCCCAGGGGCCATCAGGAGGTCCACCAGCGGGGCCAGAACTCTAGAAGCTCTCCCACTGTTGCCCCCCAACCACCAAGGATACAGAGTATCACCTGCTCCAGACATAAGAACTTATGAGAAGCCACGTTGGATCAGACCAGTGGCCCATCCAGTCCAACACTCTGTGTCACACCGTGGCCAAAATTCAGGGCCATCAGGAGGTCCACCAGCAGGGCCAGAACTCCAGAAGCCCTCCTCCTCTTGCCCCCCCAAGCACCGAGAAGACAGAACATCACTGTCCCAGACACAGTATTCCATCTACGTCTTGTGGCTAACAACCACTGGTAGACCTCTGCTCCATATGTTTATCCAATCCCCTCCTGAAGCTGTCTATGCTTGCAGTCGCCCTGGTCGAGGACAGCCAGACTTCTCTCAGGCCAGGGACCGCCAGGAAGTTCTTATTTCCTGAGCGTAATGCTCTTCCAGGGGTATACCGGGAGAGGCAGTCCCGAAGGTATGTGGGTCCCTGACTGCTAAGGCCCTTGAAGGCCAAAACCAGCACCTTGAACCCGATCCGGTGCTCCACCGGAAGCCATTGAAGCTCACGCAGCACTGGTTGAATGTGTGCTGTCCAAGGGGGTCCCAGTCAGGACCTGCGGGGCTGTGTTTTGTTCCAGTTGAAGCTTCCGGGTCAGGTGCAGGGGCAGGCCCCAGTAGAGCAAATTACAGTAGTCCAGCCTGGAGGTGACCGTTGCATGGATTACCGTGGCTTGGCCGGGGCGAGACAGGTAGGGAAGCTGTAATTATAAAAAGGACGTTAACGCTACTTACGAAATACGACTGTTTACACGAAATGTATTAATCATATCTCAGTTGTTATGTAGTTGGCTTGTTTAACCTCCAGGTGGGGGCTGGGTTTAGAGAAGGAGAAGAGGAGACTGGATTTATACCCTGCCCTTCACTCAGTCTCAGAGCGGCTTACAAACTCCTTTCCCTTCCCCTCCCCACAACAGACACCCTGTGAGGTGGGTGGGGCTGAGAGAGCTCTGACAGAAACTGACCTTGAGAGAACAGCTCTTGTCAGAACGATGGCTTGCCCAAGGTCATCCAGCAGCTGCAAGTGGAGGCGTGGCGAATCAAACCCAGTTCTTCCAAATCGGAGTCCGTGCACTTAACCACTACAGAAAACTGGCTTTAGAGGGTGGGCCATATGTCATTAACGCCCCCCCCCCCCGGGCTCCCTCCCCGAACCCAGCCCTCCCAGACGACACCCTCCCCAAATCACCAGTAATCTCCCAACTCAGAGTTGGAAGCCCTAGTTATTGCTCTCTGTTCCCTCGCTGCCTGCTGCTTGGGGATCTGATTCTAAGGCTAGAAATAAGGGTTGTCAAGCTCCAGTTGGGACCTGGAGATCTCCCGGATTTACAGCCCATCTGTAGACAACAAGAGATCCGTCCCCCTGGACAAACATGGCTGCTTTGGAGGGTGGACTCTAGGTCATTATATCCTGCTGAGGACCTCCCCTTGCCGAGGACCCCCCCTTCTTCACCCAAAGAGTGATTGACACATGGAATTCTCTGCCACAGGAGGTGGTGGCAGCTACAAGCATGGACGGCTTCAAGAGGGAATTAGATAAACATATGGAGCAGAGGTCGATCATTGGCTATTAGCCAAAAGGAATAGATAGGGACTTGTGGTCTGGGGCAAGTGATGCTCTGTATTCCTGGTGCTTTGGGGGGAGGGGCAACGGTGGGAAGGCTTCTAGTGTCCTCGCCCCATTGGTGGACCTCCTGACAGCCCCTGGTATTTTTGGCCACTGTGTCACCCAGAGTGTTGGACTGGATGGGCCATTGGCCTGATCCAACATTGGCTTCCCTTATGTTCTTAAGTCTGGGGCAAGTGATGCTCTGTCTTCTTGGTGCCTTGGGAGGGGGCAGCAGTGGGAGGGCTTCTAGTGTCCTGGCCCCACTGGTGGACCTCCTGAAGGCCCCTGGTATTTTTGGGCACTGTGTGACACAGAGTGTTGGACTGGATGGGCCATTGGCCTGATCCAACATGGCTTCTCTTATGTTCTTAAACCAGACCCCCCCCAGGCTCCACCCCCCAAATCCCCAGGAATTCCCCGACCTGGAGTTGGCAACCCTAGGCTGGACTGTCATTTTTAGTCCCTCAACCAATGATCCCTCTAAGCTGCGGAGTCTTGTGAGCTACTGGCATTAAAGTGGTGAGCGAGCGATTTGGCTGCTGCATAAATTAGTTTGCTCTGGAGCCCTCCTTCCTGAGCGAAGACAAAAATGTGTGAGTTGGTGGCTAAAAACCTGTGAGCTAGGCTCACACTGACTCAGCTTAGAGGGAACACTGCTCTGGAGCCCTCCTTCCTGAGCTAAGGCAAAAATGTGTGAGCCGGAGGCTAAAAAACCGTGAGCTAGGCTCACACTGACTCAGCTTAGAGGGAACACTGCTCTGGAGCCCTCCTTTCCTGTGCGAAGGCAAAAAATGTGTGAGCCGGAGGCTAAAAACCGTGAGCTAGGCTCACACTGACTCAGCTGAGAGGGAACACTGCTCTGGAGCCCTCCTTCCTGAGCTAAGGCAAAAAATGTGTGAGCCGGAGGCTGAAAAACCGTGAGCTAGGCTCACACTGACTCAGCTTAGAGGGAACACTGCTCTGGAGCCCTCCTTCCTGTGCTAAGGCAAAAATGTGTGAGCCGGAAACTAAAAAATCTCAGCTTAGAGGGAACACTGCTCTGGAGCCCCTCCTTCCTGTGCTAAGACAAACATGTGTGAGCTGGAGGCTAAAAAACCGTGAGCTAGGCTCACACTGACTCAACTTCGAGGGAGCACTGTAAATCCCTTCTTAGCCGGTGAGGTCATCGCTGTGGATTGCCCAAGGCCTGACTCTGCACACGCCAGCCTCTTCTCCCCTCCCCTTTGCAACCGGTTCTTGCAACCAAAAATAAACGCAAGAAACCCGCACAGTAGCGCGCGGAGAAAGGACCGGGAAGGGGGGGGGGGAGTGCGAAGGCGGGGCTTGGGGAGAAGGGGGCGGGGCTACGGCAGCGGCCGCCCGGAGGAGCCCGAGACCGGCGGAGTAGGCGTGGCCTCGAGGGAAAGGCGTGGCCAGAACGCCGGGAGAGCCACTCAGGGGATGCGGGGGCGCGGCCCGAGGCCGAGCGCGAGCGCCGGGCCCGGGGGAGAGACCGAGAAAGGGGCGCGGCTCGAGGCGAGGGGGCGTGGCCGCTATATAAGCAGCGGGCGTGGCCGCGTTCCCTTTCATTCCGGAGGGAGCGTCGCCGCGGAAGGGCCGAGCCATGAACGGGGCGCGGAGCCTCTGTACGCTGGTGGATGTGCGGAGCGAGGAGGACAGCCTGGTAAGGCGCCTGCAATGCAACACCGCCTTCGTGCATTCGCCGGAACTATTTCTTTTTTGGCAGTCCCATTGTTTCATCGAATGCATGCGCCGCAAATGCAAAGCCCTCCTCGATACCTTTAAAAAAATGCGGTGGGAGAGCCAAGGGCGCGTTTCTGGTTTTCTTTAATTGCATGGTTTGACGCTTTAATAAAAACCCCAGCGCTTTCTTCGAAGCTTTTTCTTTTTTTAAAAAAAGGTTTGCAAATATTGGCCATTTAAAACGCGCCCAGCAGCCGCTTTAACTTTTGTGAACGTTTAAGATGATCTGCTAATGGCGTTGGCTTTCAGGTTTGATCCTTCTTTTTAAAAAACAATCTTAACTTTTTGAAAGGGAAAAAAAATATATAAAGCTAGTTTCAAAGGGGAGAGCCGTGCGGGCCTGCAGTCGCGCGGCCGGATTCGAATCCAGTACCGGCTCGGAGACTAACCACATTCTGGGGTTCGGGCAAGATGGGCAGCCATGTTAGTCTTGACTGTAGCAATAGAAAAAGAGCCAGAGTCCATGAGTACCTTAAAGACTGAGGACGTTTGTGGCAGGGGAGGAGCTTTCCGGACTCACGGTTCACCTTTGCCACAAATTTTGTGAGTTTTTAAGGTGCTCCTAGACTCCTGCACATTTTGCAGATGTGACCTTTCAAGAGTCAAAAGTGCCTTTGGTTGGATCCAGGTAGGAATTAGAGAGCCCTGAGCCCTTTGCATCTGACGAAGGGCGCTTTGACTTTCCAAAGTCCATACTCCGGAAAATCTAGTTGGTCTCTAAGGCGCTCCCAGATTCGAATCTAGCTATTAAAATAGAAAGTCGTCGCCTGTGTTTTTCTCCTACCAGTGGCTGGACAGAACAGATCGGAAATATTAAAAAAAAAAGAAATCAATGTTGTGAGGTTCAAAGAGGTTTAAGAGTCGTTGCTGAAATGCAGTATTGGGCCGAATGCCCCAAATCTGTTTGCAGATCCATCAAAACTCCATGCGAGAGTAGAATTTGGCAGCAAATGCAGAAAAGCTAGGGTTAGGGTTCCTCCTCCCTCTTTCTTCTCAAGCCAAGACGGTTACTCATCATTTGATGTAAGCCACAGTTGAAACTGGGAACCGGTTCCTTCTGTCCTGGCGGAGTCCCAGGACTCGGGGAGACAGCTGTCGAGGGGTGCACCGGAATGTGTGCAGACTCTCGCACTCGCGGCCTGTTGCAGGGGAAAACCAAACACAGGAGCCTTGGGACGCGGGCGATCTTATGGTGGCAAAGCGCTTGGTTTCTCCGATCTGGGACATATTTTTGCTGGGAGGAGTAGGTTTAGCTGCAAGGCACAGTGAGAGACCGGCTGGGGTAGCTGCCGGGTAGTCGAAGGGAAAGTTAAAACTCTTACGACAGGCCTGGGCCTCCGTTGGCACGGCGCTTCCACCAGCGAGGGCCTTGGTTCGCAGGTGGGTCGTCCCACCTCCGTAAAAGTGAAGAACCTGACGGAAGCTCAGGTGTGGGGAAAAAAAGGTTGCCGGCGGCTTCCCACTTCCTCCGGATTTTCGTATACCGTATCCTAGTTCTTGTGTTTACAGAAAATAATCCACAATTCCTCCCCTTTAAAAATTTCCCCCAGGAGAATAGATTTACAGGTATGTCCTGCAGTCTGAGCTGCGGTGGCTCAAGTGGTTAAGACGCTGAACTGCAGGCTCTGGAAGGTCAGTAGTTCAGCAGTTCGAGACCCGGGTGCCGCATGACAGGGTGAGCTCCTGTCTCTAGTTCCAGCTCCTGTCAACCTAGCAGTTCGAAAGCAAGAAATTGCAAGTAGATAAATAGGTACCACTTCGGTGGGAAGGTAACAGCGTTCCGTGCACCTTGGTGTTTAGTCATGCTGGCCACATGACCACGGAAACGTCTTCGGACAGCGCTGGCTCTTCGGCTTTGAAACGGAGATGAGCACCGCAACCCTAGAGTCGGATTCGACTGGCTTTCGAGCAAGGGAACCTTTACCTTTACCTGCAGTCTGCCTCCTCCATTGCTGCTGGTTAGATCGATTGGTTTGTCCGACGTCCCGGAAGCCTGAAGCGTTTTCCTGGTCTGTTTGGTGGTGGACGGTGCCCTCGATTTGTGGCGACCCCGTAGATTTTTTTTTCTCAAGGCAAGAGATGTGCAGAAGCGGTTTGCCGTTTCCTGCCTCGGTGCGGCAGACCCTGGGCTACTTTGGTGGTCTCCCGTTCAAGCACTAACCTGGGCGAATGCTGCTTGGCTTCCAGGATCTGATGGGCTCGGGCTCACGTGGACTATGCAGGTCAGGGCAAGAGGAGATGGTTTGCCATTGTTGTTGGCATCTTCTGGGCATGGAACGGGGGCCACTGGGGGTGGCATTTGTGAATTTCCTGCCTTGTGCAGCGGGTTGGACTAGATGACCCCTGGAGGTCCCTTCCAGCTCTGTGATTCTATGATTGCTTGCCTCCGTGTCTCAACCCTGGACTTCCTTGATGGCCTCCCATTCAAGGACTAACCTGGACCCATGCGCCCTCTAAGCTGTGGAGTCTTGTGAGCAAAAATTCCGCTTTGTAAGCTGCTGGCATTAAAGGTGTGTGAGCAAGCAATTTGGCTACTGCATAAATTAATTTCCTCTGGATCCGTCCTTCCTGAACTAAGACAAAAGAGGAAGATAAGGGATTGGATTTCTACCCCGCCCTTCACTTGGAGTCTCAGCGGCTTACAGACTCCTTTCCCTTCCCCTCCCCACAACAGGCACCTTGTGACGTAGGTGGGTCTGAGAGAGTTCCTTCGAGAACTGCTCCTGAGAGAACAGCTCAGAAGAAGAGAAAAGATTGGATTTATGCCCCGCCCTTCACTGCCCAAAGGCGTCTCAGAGCGGCTTACAAACTCCTTTCCCTTCCCCTCCCCTCAACAGACACCCTGTGAGGTCGGTGGGACTGAGAGAACTTCTGACAGAAACTGTCCTTGGGAGAACAGCTCTGAGAGAACTTGTGACTGACCCAAGGTCACATCAGCAGGTGCAAGTGGAGGAGTGGGGAATCAAACCCGGTTCTCCCAGATAAGAGTCCGCGCACTGAACCACTACACCAAACTGGCTCAGAAAGGACTTGTGACTGGCCCAGGGTCACGCCAGCAGCTGCATGCGGAGGAGTGGGGAATCAAACCTGGTTCTCCCAGAACAGAGTCAGCGCACTTAACCACTATACCGAACTGGAGGCTAAAAAAACGGTGACCTAACTCACACTACCTCAGCTTAGAGGGAACGCTGACCTGGACCAACCCGACTTAGCTTCTAAAATCTGATGAGATCGGGCGAGCCTTGGCCATCCAGTTCACGGTTGTTAGAGAATTGTTTAATTAAAAAAATGTGGGAGGAGGATTCCAAAAAATTATGGAGGGGGGATCCACCAGTTAGCCTTAGTAGGTGGTTGCTGAAAGAGGTGAAATCGGCTTAAGGGGAGGTAAAAGGTAAAGGTTCCCTTGCTCGAAAGCCAGTCGAATCCGACTCTAGGGTTGCGGTGCTCATCTCCGTTTCAAAGCCGAAGAGCCAGCGCTGTCCGAAGACGTTTCCGTGGTCATGTGGCCGGCACGACTAAACACCGAGGCGCACGGAGCACTGTTACCTTCCCACCGAAGTGGTGCCTATTTATCTACTTGCAATTTCTTGCTTTCGAACTGCTAGGTTGGCAGGAGCTGGAACTAGAGACGGGAGCTCACCCCGTCATGCAGCACCAATCCACAGTTAAAGGCAGTTTATCCGTTGCCCGGTTTCGTTCAGACGGGACTCTTCCGACGTTTTAAAGAAAAGAAAACCTTGACGTTTCGGGGTCAGCTTTTTGTGGTCTCGCGTCCGTGTCGTGAGCTCTCTCCAGGCAGACATTTTACGTCGGATAAAATCTTGCTTGTCTGAGAAATGCCAAGGGACTCTTGTTAATCTGTTGCAGCGATGACTCAGGCCCAGATTTTTATCAGGAATGCATCCTGTGGGGAAACCATCCTGCAAGGGGAAGGGGGGAGGAGAACTGTTTTTCAGGTATGTAGTACAGGTGTCTGGGGGAAAACGCTTTGGAATCCCCGCCCGGGTCGTGTTATAAATCCGTCAGTCTTCAGAGGTCGACGGGTTTCTCCGAGGCGTCTGCTGGATATTTATTGGATTCATTGATGATGGGCGCGCCATTAGGCGTGCTTACTCTTGAACTCTGTGGGGCGTGTGGTATAGGGAAGCATGTTGTCTGTTGTCATTTCCAAGGCGCCTCCTTGTGTTTTGTCATCCGTTTATCAGTTTTCCCCCTCACCCTTTGATGCATATAGATGTGAGCGCAGGGGTGGATCCGAGCACCTCTTAAGAACGCAAGAAGAGCCCTGCTGGATCAGACCAGTGGTCCGTCTAGTCCGGCATCCTGTCTCACACAGTGGCCTCAATCAGTCCCTCTGGAGGTCCAGCAAACAGGGCAGAGAGGCCGAGGCCTTTCCCTGAGAAGAACATCAGAAGAGCCCTGCTGGATCAGACCAGTGGTCCCTCTAGTCCGGCATCCTGTCTCGCGCAGGGCTCAACTAGTTCCTCTGGAGGCCCAACAGAGAGGCCGAGGCCTCCCCCTGAGAAGAACATCAGAAAAGCCCAGCTGGATCAGACCAGTGGTCCCTCTAGTCCGGCATCCTGTCTCACACGGTGGCCTCAATCAGTCCCTCAGGAGGTCCAGCGAACAGGGCAGTGAGGCCGAGGCCTTCCCCTGAGAAGAACACCAGAAGAGCCCTGCTGGACCAGACCAGTGAAGGTCCATCTAGTCCAGCCTCCTGCTTCACACAGTGGCCTCAACCAGTTCCTCTGGAGGGCCAACAACAGGGCAGAGAGGCCGAGGCCTTCCTCTCATAAGAACCTCAGAAGAGCCCTGCTGGATCAGACCGGTGAGGGTCCACCTAGTCCAGCCTCCTGTCTCTCACAGGGGCCAACCGGTTCCTCTAGAGGTCAAACAACAGGGCAGAGAGGCCGAGGCCTTCCCCTGATTTTTCTTCCTGGCCAAAACTTGACTGCCTCTGAATGTGGAGGTTCCCTTCAGTCACCATAACTAGTAGTCTCTGATAGATCTCCATGAATTTATCAAATTCCCATTTGAAAGCTGTTTGTTCCTGTGGCCAGCACTACATCCTCTGGCAGTGAAGCCCACATTTGAATCACTCTCTGTGTAAAGTAGTATTTCCTTTTGTCCCTCCTGAACCTACTGCCCATCAGCTTCATTGGATGCCCTCAAGTTCTAGTCTTTTCAGAGAGGGAGAAAAATTCCTCTTTGTTATCTGTCTCTGCCTCTCTCTTTCTCTCACTAAGCCTCTGAATCCCAGAGGCAGGAGACAACCAGTGTTCCCTCTAAGCTTGAGGTAGTGTGAGTTAGCTCACAGTTTTTTAGCTTCCGGCTCACACACTTGTGTCTTAGCTCAGGAAGGATGGCTCCAGAGCAAGCTAATTTATACAGTTGCCAAATCACTCACTCACAATTTTAATGCCCGTAGCTCACAAACTAGAATTTTTGCTCATAAGACTCCACAGCGTAGAAGGAGCATTGGAGGCAACATCAGGGGAGGGCCTCTCTGCCCTGTTGTTGGCCGTCCAGAGGAACTGGCTGAGGACAGTGTGTGAGACAGGATGCTGGACTAGATGGACCCTCACTGGTCTGACTCAGCAGGACCCTTCTGATGTTATCAAGAAGGCCTCAGCCTCCTTGCCCTATTCGTGGCCCTCCAGAGGAACTGGCTGAGGCCACTGTGTGAGGCAGGATGCTGGACTAGATGGACCCTCACTGGTCTGATCCAACAGGGTTCTTCTGATGTTCTTCTCCTCGGCCTCCATGCCCTGTTGTTGGCCCTCCAGAGGAACTGGTTGGCCCCTGTGTGAGACGGGATGCTGGACTGGATGGACCCTCACTGGTCTGACCCAGCAGGGGCTCTTCTGATGTTCCTAGGGGAAGGCCTTGGCCTCTCTGCCCTGTTTGTTGGCCCTCCAGAGGAACTGGTTGGCCCCTGTGGGAGACAGAAGGCTGGACTAGATGGACCCTCACTGGTCTGACCCAACAGGGCTCTTCTGATGTTCTTAGGGGAAGGCCTCGGCCTCTCTGCCCTGTTGTTGGCCCTCCAGAGGAACTGGCTGGCCCCTGTGGGAGACAGAAGGCTGGACTAGATGGACCCTCACTGGTCTGATCCAGCAGGGTTCTTCTGATGTTCTTCTCAGGGGAAGGCCTCGGCCTCTCTGCCCTGTTGTTGGCCCTCCAGAGGAACCGGTTGGCCCCTGTGGGAGACAGAAGGCTGGACTAGATGGACCCTCACTGGTCTGACCCAACAGGGTTCTTCTGATGTTCTTCTCAGGGGAAGGCCTTGGCCTCTCTGCCCTGTTTGTTGGCCCTCCAGAGGAACCGATTGGCCACTGTGTGAGACAGGAGGCTGGACTAGATGGACCCTCACTGGTCTGACCCAGCAGGGCTCTTCTGATGTCCTTCTCAGGGGAAGGCCTGAGCCTCTCTGCCCTGTTGTTGGCCCTCCAGAGGAGATGGTTGGCTGCTGTGTGAGACAGGATGCTGGACTGGATGGACCACTGATCTGACCCAGCTGGGCTCTCACCCTTTCCCGGATGACAGTATTTGTGTAGAGCTTTTGAGTGCTGAGCACAATTTGCATGACGCATGATCTTGGTTATGGTGCTACACTTGCATTGCAAATTTGGGTGGGGGGGTGGGGTGGGGGAGAGATAGAGGCTAGGAGCCAGCGGTAGCCCTGGGCCTACCTAGGAACTTCATTGCTCAGGCATGACTCAAACTGGGGACTTTGCACCTTGAGCTGGAAACCACAGTTTTTACCGCAATTACCGCTTCCTGCCACTTTTTTGAAATTCAGGGTTTGCAGGAGCATTGGCGATACCCCTTCCTTTTGTTTGGAAACCGGCTTTTTCTGGACTGTCAGCCTCCACCCCCCCACCCCCCCAGTTGGATTTAACTTAAGGGCTGTTTCTTTTGTCTTGTTCCCAGCGGTGCAATTCTTGTACAGACCTGTTTTCGCGCTCTCAGTCTGGTCGGATATTTTCTCCTGCAGCGGGTGTGTGTAGAGATGTGAATGCCTGGAAAAAAAACAGGAAAAATTTTGGGGGGAAAACTTGGGTTTTTTCATTTTTTCCCCCTGGAGCCTTTTTGTTTTTCCCCCGAAAAATTGGAAAAATTGAAAAAAGAAAAGAAAAGAAATCGATAATGGAACGTGATAATGACAGACGCAACAGAGTAGCTGCAGAAGCAGAGACTGAAACTGATATTGATAATTACAGTTCAGAAAATGATTATGATTAAATTTAACGCCCATTCATTGAAACTTAGTCCCACATTCTCTTCTATACACTTCCCCCCTCTTCAATTTCTTTTTATGAGAATGGTTTTTTTGTTTTTATTTAATACTGTGGAGAGGAAATATGAATAATTGTTACTTCTGGAGTTTTAAAAATTGTTTTGTGGAGGGTTTTTTGTCTGTTCCGCATAAACTAGTAAACAGTTCGGAAGAAGAAGAGGAGAGTTTGGATTTGTACACCATCCTTCACTACCTGAAGGCATCTCAAAGCGGCTTATAATCTCCTTTCCCTTCCCCCACCCCACAACAGACACCCTGTGAGGTAGGTGGGGCTGAGAGAGCTCTCTCGAAGACTGCCCTCGAGAGAACAGCTCTGAGAGAACTTGTGACTGCCCCAAGGTCACACCAGCAGCTGCAAGTGGAGGAGTGGGGAATCAAACCCAGTTCTCCCAGATTAGAGTCCATGCTCCTAACCACTGCACTAAAAGATTGTTGCTCCATTTGTTTCAGTTACAAATAATTACTATAAAATAAATAAATTCTGTTTGTAATAATTGTGTTTTGTTACGCTATATTTTTAATATGCTAGTTGTGATAATTTCATGGCAAGTAAAATTGTCTGTAGTCATAGTCTATGTTCCTAAAGTAACAGAATGACTTTCAATCTGGAAAAGAAAAAAGAAGGGCTAATGTAGCATTTTTTTAAAAAATTCCAAAAATTTCTGGTTTTTTCCGGGAAAAAAAGGTTTTTTTTTCCGAGTTTCAAAATTCCCAGAAATTTTACATCTCTAGGTATGTGTGTGCCTCTTCCTTTTTGGAAGTGATTTTTTTACTTTGGGGTGGGGGCAACCCTCAAATTTACTTGAGCGTGCTCGTTTAATGTGCTCTCTCGCTCTCCAGGCAATTAAAGGGATTCTCTGATTTCTTGTCTGTGGCGTTGTGGAGCAGGTGAACTCTCCCCATCCCCGAATTTTTCTGCCAGTATGGATTGTCTAGTGCTCTGGTTCTTAACCTTCTCTGGGTCACGCAGCCCCTTTGGGAATCGGATTGGAAGCTGTAGACCCCCTCCCCAGAAAAATGCACATGAGCACATAACACACAAAACTATAATGAATGCTCCAAAACAGAATTAATAAGCTTAAGCCCGCTGTGTGTACAAAACGTATCTGAAGCACGGTTTTTGTTAAACCTGCAAATCTGCCCACCTAAGTTGCTGGTCGCACGCAAACTTTTGATTTCTTTCTGTTGCCCTTGAAAGTACAAGCGGTTTTAATTTAGAGAAGTATTTCCTGTTTCGGGGAGGGGGCTGTGGTTAAGAGGCAGAGCGTCTGCTTGGCATGCAGAAGGTCCCAGGTTCAATCCCCGGTCTCTCCAGTTAACAGGCCATAGGTGATGGGAAAGACCTCTGCCTTAGAGCTTGGAGAGCGGCTGCCAGTCTGAGTAGACAATACTGACCTTGATAGACCAAAAGTCTGATTCCGTATTTGGCAGCTTCATGTTTTGGTGAGGGGCTGTGGCTCAGTGGTAGAGCATCTGCTTAGCATGCAGAAAGTCCCAGGTTCAATCCCCGGCATCTCCAGTTAACAGGAAGTAGGTGATGTAAAAGACCTCTGCCTGAGACCCTGGAGAGCCGCTGCCAGTCCGAGTAAACAATACTGACCTCGATGGACCGAAGGCAGTGTTCCCTCTAAGCCGAGTCAGTGTGAGCTAGCTCACAGTTTTTTAGCCTCCGGCTCACACACGTTTGTCTCAGCTCGGGAAGGAGGGCTCCAAAGCAAACTGATTTCTGCAGCAGCCAAATTGCTGGCTCGCAACTTTAATGCCAGTAGCTCACAAACTGGAATTTTTGCTCACGAGACTCCACAGCTTATAGAGGGAACATTGACCGCTGGGTCTGATCCAGTAGAAGGCAGTTCACCGCGGGCGTTCCTCGCCTACCTAACACTGAACGTCCACAAATATTAGACTATATTATAATAACTAGTCTGGTACGAAAAATTGCAACGGATGCTTAAACAGACTATAATTTTCGCTTAAAATTCACAGTGACCCCGGTGTAAACAAAGGCAGATACCCATAAATCATAATGAACTGTATTAGCTGTATTTACTGTTCAGTTACTTAGGCATCTCGACTCTAATTAGTTTTTCCTAGCAACTAACACCCTCCCAACTATGTGCAGAATTTGAGGAATTCTGTTTCTATGAATGTACATACCAAGTCTCTCAGTTCTCGCTTGTACCCAGAATTGAACACAAGCCAGACTGCGTGTACATAACTTTTAGTAAAGGTAAAGGTTCCCTTGCTTGAAAGCCAGTCAAATCCGGTGCTCATCTCCGTTTCAAAGCCGAAGAGCCAGCACTGTCCGAGGACGTTTCCGTGGTCATGTGGCCGGCATGACTAAACACCAAGGTGCACAGAATGCTGTTACCTTCCCACCGAAGTGGTCCCTATTTATCTACTTGCAATTTCTTGCTTTCGAACTGCTAGCTTGGCAGGAGCTGGAACTAGAGACAGGAGCTCACCCCGTCATGCAGCACTCTCGGGTCTTGAACTGCTGAACTACTGACCTTTCGCAGCCTGCAGTTCAGTGTCTTAACCACTTGAGCCACCGCAGTTCCTAACTTTTAGATCTCCCTTTTAGAGAAAGCCAGTTTGGTGTAGTAGTTAAGTGCGCAGACTCTAACCTGGGAGAACCGGGTTTGATTCCCCACTCCTCCGCTTGCAGCTGCTGGATGACCTTGGGCAAGCCATAGTTCTGGCACGGCCGTCCTTGAAAAAGAGCAGTTTCTGTCAGAGCTCTCTCAGCCCTGCCTACCTCGCAGGGTGTCTGTTGTGGGGAGGGGAAGGGAAAGGAGTTTGTAAGCTGCTCTGAGAATCCCTTGGGTAGTGAAGAGCGGGGTATAGATCCAATCTCCTCTTCTTCTTTGTCTTGTAGGGGCCCGACCCCACATCTGTTTATTAACTCTTGTATATGTATACTAACTTACTGCCATTCACAGATCTTTCTTGTATTCAGTCTCAGCTATAATCACCCAGTACTTATGCATTTTGACTCCGACTGGACCTCTCTGACAACAACCCCGAACCCAACCTCTATACATAATGGTTGAAGAGGTTCTTTCCACTGTATCTGACAAAGTATGCTTGTGCACGAAAGCTTGTAAAGGCTTCCCTTGCTCGAAAGCCAGTCGAATCCCACTCTAGGGACGCGGTGCTCATCTCCATTTCCAAGCCAAAGAGCCAGCGCTGTCCAAAGACGTTTCCGTGGTCATGTGGCCGGCACGACTAGACGCCGAGGCGCACGAAACGCTGTTCCCTTCCCACAGAAGTGGTACCTATTTATCTCCTTGCAGTTTCTTGCTTTTGAAATGCTGGGTTGGCAGGAGCTGGGGCCAGAGACGGGAGCTCACTCCGTTATGCGGCACTCTCGGGTCTCGAACTGCCGACCTTCCGGTCTGCAGCTCAGCGTCTTAATCACTTAGCCGCCGCAGCCCTACGAAAGCTTGTACCGTGCATAAAACTGTGTTGGTCTTAAAGGTGCCACAGGACTCCCAACTTTGTTCTGCTGCTTCAAACCAACACGGCTACCCCCACTGAAATCATAAATCATAATGGCAGGGTACATTTTCATTCATTCCTGTCGACAGGAAACTATTCTCGGTGTCATAACCCGGCGGTGATGACGGTGGTTATGTTACGTCATCGCGTAGGGTAGTATCCCAGGCTTGCCTACACTTGTTGGGAGTGAAGCAATGCCTTAATAATGTAATTAGACATCAACAAGAAGTGTGCGGCAGATGAAAGGGGAAGGAAGAAGAGGAGATTGGATTTATACCCCGCCCTTCGCTACCTGGAGGAGTCTCAGAGCGGCTGACAATCTCCTTTCCCTTCCCACACCAGACACCCTGTGAGGTAGGCGGGGGCTGAGAGAGCTCTTTTGAGAACTGCTGTTTCCAGAACAGCTCTGAGAGAACTTGTGACTGGCCCAAGGTCACACCAGCGGCTGTATGTGGAGGACTGGGGAATCAGACCCAGTTCTCCCAGATTAGAGTCCGCGCTCCTGACCACTACACTAAACTGGCTCTCTCTAAAAGGGAGATCTGAAAGTTGTGTACACACAGCCTGTCTTATGCTAGGTGGATGAGAATTTTAATTTTATTTGCATGATTTATCGTCCGCTTTTCTCACAGGGCTTCAGGGTGGATTCCACCAATACAATTAAAGAGGATGAGACATTCAGTAAACAGTGAAATAGGGTTTGGTTTGTCGAGCCAACCAGAATTCTAAAAAAACAGAACTGAAGGAAAGCATAGGTATTTACCTGACTCATTAAACGATGCAGAAATAACATAATAGGATCCTACTTACAGCAATCATAGAATCATAGAATGTTAGAGTTGGAAGGGACCTTGCAGGTCATCTAGTCCAACCCCCTGCTCTCTGCAGGAGCACAGCTGAAAGATAGCCCTACATACCTACAACATACTCGAAAGATGGTCGTCCAGCCTCCGCTTGGAAATGTCCAGCGAAGGAGCATCCACCACCTCCCGAGGCAGACTGTTCCACTGCTCAACCACTCCTACAGTCAGGAAGTTTCTCCTGATATTTAGCCGGTAACGACTCCCTTGTAATTCCCACCCATTAGATCTAGTCTTGCAATCCAGAGCAAGAGAGAAGAGATCTGCTCCATCCTCTACATGACAGCCCTTCAAATACTTGAAGACTGCAGTCCTGTCCCCTCTAAGCCTTCTCTTTCCCAGGCTAAACAGACCCAACTCTGTCAGCCTTTCCTCGTAAGACTTGTATTCCAGCCCTCTCACCATCCTGGTTGCCCTCTTCTGGACATGCTCGAGCTTGTCAACATCCTCCCTAAAGTGTGGTGCCCAAAACTGGACACAGGACTCCAGGTGAGGCCTGACCATAGCAGAATAGAGCAGGACTGATATGCAGTAATCTAGATCACAGTCCCTGGTGATTCGTCCAAGTAACTTTTGTGAGTCGTATAGTACAGTGGAACTCTGTTGCCTGCGTAGAGAAGCCGTCTTGAATATGCAGTTCTGCATCTAGAATCAGGTGGGTTGCTGTCAGGTGTAGTGGTTAAGTGCGCGGACTCTAATCTGGGAGAACCGGGTTTGATTCCCCACTCCTCCACTTGCACCTGCTGGTGTGACCTTGGGTCAGTCACAAGCTCTGGCACAGCTGTTCTCTCAAGGACAGTTTCTGTCAAAAGTTCTCTCAGCCCCACCTCCCTCACGGGGTGTCTGTTGTGGGGAGGGGAAGGGAAAGGAGTTTGTAAGCCGCTCTGAGACGCCTTTGGGCAATAAAGGGCGGGGTATATATCTGATCTCCTCCTCCTCCTCCTCTTGGTCTGAAGCTGCCAAACAAAGTTTGAGTCCACTTGGCACCGTGAAGACCCCCAAAGTTTTATTCAAGGTATAAGCTTCCGTGTCCATGGACACTTCTTCAGATACAACGAAATGGACGTTACCGGTCCGTACATATCAGTAGAGAGTGAGTAGCAAATTAGCATACAGCATAATGGAGCATCATACAGCGTTCCACGGTTAAGGATTCATGTGCTCATTGGTCTCCAATTCTGACATACTTATTTCATTTGCCGCATTTCCCCCCAGAATTAAGCCCATACAAATGGTAACTGAAGCCTATTGTTCCTGTTAGGTCCTAGCATCTGTTAAGTACCTTCATTATGCTGTATTCCAGTTTGCTGCACCCTCTCTGCCTAGACCAGGGGTGTCAAACATGCGGCCTGGCGGCCAGATCAGGCCCCCGGAGGGCTTCCATCAGGCCCGCGGTGGAACTGGCCCTCTCCTGCTTCCAGTTCTGCCGCTGCTGTATCATAGCTTGCTTCGCCAGATTCTCTTAATCACTCTGCCATTTCGTGTTCTAACCTGGGTCCTGGACTCAGAACTCTGAGGATGAGATTCCTGTGGTGAATGTCGATAAATCAAAAGTAGGTCTGCAGCTGACAGAGCTGATGTTTTACGCATGTTTTTATTTTAAGTAAAAAAAAACACCCCACCCTTTATGTTTGTGTCCTTTATAAAGTTTATATCTCCATTATCTGGCACTATGTTTTATGACATGCCCGGCCCGACGACATCTCATTTATGTCAGACCCGGCCCACATAACAAATGAGCTCGACACCCTTGGCCTAGACGTATGGACCGGTAACTTCCATTTCGCTGTATCTGAGGAAGTGGGTGTGCACACGAAAGCTCATACCTCTAATAAAACCTTTGTCGGTCTTAAAGTTGCCACAGGGCTCAGACTTTGTCCTGCAGAGTTTGTGGAAAGACTGGAGAGGGGAGCCTTCCTCCCCGTGTCACGGGGGCAGTTCATAAGAACATAAGAGAAGCCAATGTTGAATCAGGCCAATGGCCCATCCAGTCCAACACTCTGTCACACAGTGGCCAAAAATACCAGGGGCCATCAGGAGGTCCAGCAGTGGGGCCAGGACACCAGAAGCCCTCCCACTGTTGCCCCCTCCAGCACCAAGAATAGAGTGCATCACCTGCCCCAGACTGAGAGTTCCCATCCATACCCTGTGGCTAATAACCACTGATGGACTTCTGCTCCATATCTATATATCTAATTCCCAAGTGGCCCCCTATGTGCGGATATCTAAATCCGCACATCGGGGGCACCTGGGGCGGGGAGATTTTCCTGCGCACGTGGGGCAGTCCCCACGTGTGCAGAAAAATCTAAAAAGTTTTAAAAATTATATGGGGATCTTTAAATCCCCCCAAAAGTAAAAGAGCCCTCCCTGCGCATGCGCAGGGAACGCTCTACAAACTGGCCGTTGCCGCCGGGATGGGAGGGCGGGAGAAGGCTTGGCGGGCTAGCTGGCCTCGCCTCTGCTGCTGGGGAGGGAGGAAGGGGGAGGCTTGGCGGGCAACCGGCCTCGCCGCTGGGGAGGGAGGGTGAAGCTTGGCGGGCCAGCCAGCCGGCCTCCCCCCCTGCCACCGCCACGCTGCTTGAAAGGGAGGGAGGGGGAGGCTTGGCGGGCCGGTCGGCCTCCCCCCCCGCCGCTGCCGCCGCCGCCACCACACTGCTTCTTGGGAGGGAGGGGGAGGCTTGGCGGGCCAGCCGGCCGGCCTCCCCCCCGCCGCCGCCACCGCCACCCTGTTGGGAGGGAGGGAGGGAGGGAGGGGGAGGCTTGGCGGGTGGGCCGGCTGGTTGGCCGGCCGCCCCCCACCGCCACCGCCTTGCTGCTTGGGAGGGAGGGGAGGCTTGGCGGGCCGGCTAGCCTCGCCGCCCCTCCGCTGCTGCTGGGGTGGGGGAATCTCGGTGGGCCGGCTGGCCTTGCCGCTGCCGCCGCCGCTGCTGGGGGGGGAGGGAGGGGGAAGCTTGGCGGCTGGAGTACTCCCTCCCCCCGCGAATATCGCGGGTCCCACATCTTGTGTTTATCTAATTCCCTCATGAAACTGTCCATGCTTGTAGCTGTCACCACCTCCTGTGGCAGTGAATTCCATATGTTAATCACTCTTTGGGTGAAAAAGTATTTCCTTTTATCTGTTCTAACCCGACTGCTCAGCAATTTCATGGAGTGCCCACGAGTTCTTGTCTTGTGAGAACGGGAGAAAAGTACTTCTTTCTCGACCTGCTCAGTCCCATTCATAATCTTATAAACCTCGATCATGTCACCCCTCAGCCTTCGTTTCTCCAAGCTAAAGAGCCCCAAGCGTTTTAACCTTTCTTCATAGTTCATAGTTCCACGAGGTTGGGGCCACCACGGAAAAGGCAGATGTACGGGCAGTGGTTGATCTTACCCATTTGCAGGGTAGCAACCAGTGCCTTTACATTTTTATGCGATAGACAATTCTGCAGAACACGAAAGCATACGTGCTCCCAAAAGTATGGAGAAGGTGAAGTCATCTACATCTCTTCGCTACTCTGTGTGTGTGTGTGTGTTTCCCCCTTTATCTCATTCTCTGCCTTCCTCCTCCCACTAACATTCTTGAAATTGCCTAAGTCAACCTCTTTATGACCTTCTGCAGCCTTTGGGCTGGAAGGAAATTGGCTGTTCCGGCCTCTTCCTTCTGTGCTACCCCAGCCCCCGGGGGCATAGGTTGTATCTGGGCCGGGTCACCGCAATTCAGCTTCGGAATCAGTTTTCATGTTCCCAGATTTGGGCCTGATATTGGAAGGTTGCCGCGGCGAGAACATCTGAGCATGTGCAGAGTTCTCTCTAGAGAGCCAACGTAGTGTGGGGGGTTAAAGTGTAGGAGGAGGACTGGGGAGGCCCAGGTTTGCACACCCACTTTGCCAAAAAGTGCAGAAGAGGGCAACTAGAATGATTAAAGGGTTGGAACACTTTCCCTGTGAAGAAAGGTTGAGGCGCTTGAGGCTCTTTAACTTGGAGAAACGACGGCTGAGGGGTGACACGATCGAGGTTTGTAAGATTATGCATGGGATAGAGCAGGTAGAGAAAGAGGTACTTTTCTCCCTTTCTCACAATACAAGAACTCGTGGGCACTCCATGAAATTGCTGAGCAGTCGGGTTAGAACAGATAAAAGGAAGTACTTCTTCACCCAAAGAGTGATTAACGCATGGAATTCACTGCCACAGGAGGGGGTGGCGGCTACAAGCATGGACGGCTTCAAGGGGGAATTAGATAAGCATATGGAGCAGAGGTCCATCAGTGGCTATTAGCCACAGAGTATAGATTGGGACTCTGGGGCATGTGAGGCTCCGTATTCTGGGTGCTGATCCGACATTGGCTTCTCTTATGTTCTTAAGAGGGAATTCGATAAATATATGGAGCAAGAGGTCCATCGATGGCTATGAGCCACAAGGTACAGATAGGAACTCTCAGTCTGGGGCAAGGGATGCTCTGTATTCTTGGTGCCGGGGGGGTCAACAGTGGAAGGGCTTCTGGACTTCTGGCCCCACTGCTGGACCTCGCGATGGCCCCTGGTATTCTTGGCCACTGTGTGATACAGAGTGTTGGACTGGATGGGCCGTTGGCCTGATCCAACATTGGCTTCTCTTATGTTCTTAAAAGGGAATTCGATAAATGTATGGAGCAAGAGGTACATCGGTGGCTATGAGCCACAAGGTACGGATAGGAACTCTCAGTCTGGGGCAAGGGATGCTCTGTATTGGTGCTTGGGGGGCAACAGTGGGAGGGCTTCTGGTGTCCAGATGGCCCCTGGTATTTTTTGGCCACTGTGTGACACATAGTGTTGGACTGGATGGGGCAGTTGGCCTGATCCAACATTGGCTTCTCTTATGTTCTTTGCGATCCATGTTTGCCGGGTGACCTTGGGGCTATCTCCCCCACCCCAGTCCTAATGAAATGGAGCAGCGGAGGACGGCAGAAGCTGCTTTGGGTCTCTGTTGGGGGGAAAGGTGGGATATAGGCGTGCGGACTCTGATCTGGGAGAACTGGGTTTGATTCCCCACTCCAACACATGCAGCTGCTGGTGTGACCCTGGGTCCGTCACAAGTTCTCTCAGAGCTGTTCTCTCAAGAGCAGTCCTTGAGAGAGCTCTCTCAGCCCCATCTCCCTCTCAGGGTGTCTGTTGTGGGGAGGGGGGAAGGGAAAGGAGATTGTAAGGTGCTCTGAGACTCCGAGGGGTGCATGGTCAACCGAACACCCCCCCCCCATTTTTGTTGTTTATAAATAGCCACTGGAATGTTTAGCCTGGCTATAACTCCAGAGCCAGCCCTTCCCCGCCTACGCCTGTAGAACAATATTTATAAGGGTTATTCTTTGAGGATACACAAACACAGAAGATTGCAGAGGGAGCAGGAATGTTTTCTGCCTGCCTTTTCCTCTTTCAGGGCAGGGCAGTGACCTTGGAGTCTTGTTATTGGGCCAGGGTTCAGTGGCAGAGCATCAGCCTGGCATGCAGGAGGTCCCAGGTTCAGTCCCCAGCGTCTCCAGATAAAGGGACCAGGCAGGAGGTGATGGGAAAGACCTCAGCCTGAGACCCTGGAGAGCTGTAAAGAGGGGCCGTGGCTCAGTGGCAGAGCCCCTGCTTGGCATGCAGAAGGTCCCGGGTTCAATCCCCAGCACCTCCATTTAATACGGACCAGGCAGGAGGTGGGAAAGACTTCGGCCTGAGACCCTGGAGAGCCATGGAGAGGGGCTGTGGCTCAGAGGCAGAGCATCTGCTTGGCATGCAGAAGGTCCCAGGTTCAATCCCTGCTGCCTCCAGTTGAAAAGATGGGGCGGTAGACAATATGAAAGACCCTGGAGAGCAGCTGCCAGTCTAAGCTGACAATTCTGGTGTTGATAGACCAGTGATCTGATTCGGTGTAAGGTACCTTCATGCATTCATATCATGTGCTACGTCTTCCTCGAAGAGAAGTCCTGGGCAACTATGACCATCAGCCTGAACCTAAGAGAAGCCAATGTTGGATCTGGCCAATGGCCCATCCAGTCCAACACTCTGTGTCACACAGTGGCCAAGAATACCAGGTGCCATCAGGAGATCCAGCAGTGGGGCCAGGACACTAGAAGCCCTCCCATTGTTGGCCCCCCAGCACCAAGAAGACAGAGCATCCCTTGCCCCAAACTGAGAGTTCCTATAAGAACATAAGAGAAGCCAACGTTGGATCAGGCCAATGGCCCATCCAGTCCAACACTCTGTCACACAGTGGCCAAAAATACCAGGGGCCATCAGGAGGTCCACCAGTGGGGCCAGGGACACTAGAAGCCCTCCCACTGTTGCCCCCCACCAAGCACCAAGAAGACAGAGCATCACTTGCTCCAGACCAAGAGTCCCTATCTATACCTTGTGGCTAATAGCCACAGATAGACCTCTGCTCCATATGTTTATCTAATTCCCTCCTGAAGCCATCCATGCTTGTAGCCGCCACCACCTCCTGTGGCAGTGAATTCCACGTGTTAATCACTCTTTGGGTGAAAAAGGACTTCCTTTGATCCGTTCTAACCCGACCACTCAGCAATTTCATGGAGTGCCCACGAGTTCTTGTCTTGTGAGAAAGGGAGAAAAGTACCTCTTTCTCGACCTGCTCTATCCCATGCATAATCTTAGAAACCTCGATCACGTCACCCCTCAGTCTTTTCTGAGGAGCTGGCCGCCCGACTGCGCAAACGTTTGGTTGTTTGGCTGAAGACGTGCTTTGCCAGAGTAACAGGAAAAGAGAACTTTTAAATTGCCCGGCTAAATGTATTTACGGTCGTGCCCCCAAACTAATTCAGTTGTTTCCAAATCAGTTAATTGCTTTTAAATGAAACTGAGTCGTTACAAACGTTGAGCAATGTTAGGAAAGGAGTTCTGTAAACGTGAACGATTCCTTATCATCGGCTTGGAGCACCGAGGACTGCTAATGGCTTCCAGACACTGATATATAAATTTACGAAATTTGGATCCCGCCTTTCTACCCGACGGGCCACCAAGGTGGCTAACAATTTAAAACGTGTGATAAAATCATGTTATTAAACCATTAAAATCAAGCCCCCAACAAACAGTGAAAAAGTTAAGTACATAGAAAACATAAAGGCGGCCATTAAAAGAAGAAGTTATTGGATTTATATCCTGCCTTTCACTGCCCGAAGGAGTCTCAGAGCAGCTTACAAACTCCTTTCCCTTCCCCTCCTTACAACAGGCACCCTGTGAGGTACACCTTCCTTATGAAGAAAGGTTAAAACGCTTGGGGCTCTTTAGCTTGGAGAAACGACGGCTGAGGGGTGACATGATCGAGGTTTATAAGATTATGAATGGGATAGAGCAGGTTGAGAAAGAAGTACTTTTCTCCCTTTCTCACCATACAAGAACTCGTGGGCACTCCATGAAATTGCTGAGCGGTCGGGTTAGAACAGATAAAAGGAAGTCCTTCTTCACCCAAAGAGAGATTAACATATGGAATTCACTGCCACAGGAGGTGGTGGCAGCTACAAGCATGGACAGTTTCAAGAGGGAATTAGATAAACATCTGGAGCTCGGACTTCTTGGAATGTCTGTTAATACTGGAGTCAAATAACAGAGGGTCAGTTGGGGATAAATAACCAGGATACCAACACTTCAGAAGAGAAGAGATTGGAGTTATACCCCGGCTTTCACTACCCAAAGGAGTCTCAGAGCAGCTTACAATCTCCTTTCCCTCTCCCTCCCCACAAAAGACACCCTGTGAGGTAGGCAGGGCTGAGGGAGCTCTCTCGAGAACAGCTCGTGAGAGAGCAGCTCTGAGAGAACTTGTGACTGACCCAGGGTCGCACCAGCAGCTGCAGGAGTGGGGGAATCAAACTCGGTTCTCCCCGATTAGACTCCGCGCTCCCGAGGAGGTGCAGAACGGCCCCATTTTTGCTGTGGAGAAACATTCAAGAAACAAGCCTCTCTTCCCAACAGAATGGTCTTTGTAAATAGCCGTCGTAAACATTCTCCTGGAGGCCGGTTCTGCTCGCCGGAAGCGAGTCTGGTCCATATTTTTACAGCGCTCTTGAGGAAACTGCAAAGGGTCAATTTGTCCATTAACCGGCTGGGATATTTATTACTCCAGTGTTGTGCTTCTTGGCTTTACGAGCTGTGGGGGGGGGCGCGGAGGCGGCGGGCGGTGGAGTGCTTCGATAATGCACGACTCCTGACTTAATTGCATCCCCGGCGCTGCTAATGGCCTCCCGTTCTTTCTGCAGCCCTTCCCGCGTGCCCCCCCTCCTCTAGCGGATAATTACTCCGGGGACGCGGCTGGAATTGCGTTTGCGTCATGGAGACGTCTGCTGACAGGCCTCGGTGGCGTTCTTCGTTTGCTGTAGCCCTTTCCCTCGCTCCGATTGCGCACCTCAGATGGAGATGTCTGATAATGGAGCGCCCGGCGGCTCTTAGGCAGGAGGACGAAATCTGGTTTCTTTGGGTGTGACGTAGCCGAGGGAGTCCGGCTTGGGCGGCCGCCGGCCGCGGTGATCCGAGAGAGCTCGAAGACAGCGTAAGTTGGCAGATTGGATTGCGTCTCAGCCGGTTTGGTGTTGCGGTTAGGAGCCTGGACTCTGATCGGGGAGAACCGGGTTTGATTCCCCGCTCCTCCACGTGCAGCTGCTGGCGTGGCCTTGGGACAGTCACAAGTTCTTTTAGAGCTGTTCTCTCAGGAGCAGTTCTCGAGAGAGCTCTCTCAGCCCCCACCTCCCTCACAGGGTGTCTGTTGTGGGGAGGGGAAGGGAAAGGAGATTGTGAGTGCTCTGAGACTCCTTTGGGTAGTGAAGGGCAGGGTATAAATCCAGTCTCCTCTTCTAATGCTAGCACTTTCTCCCGGTGGAAGGCGTGGACTCCGGAGTCTGTGGATGTCTCCTTATGCCGCATTAGGGGAAGATGTCCACGGGATGCAAATGGCATGTTGTAATTTAACTGAGCATCCCCGCGCTCACAAACCGGTGCAATGCATTGCTTTTGATCAGGGCCCCCAACGTGGAGCCCATGGGCTCCGTGGTATCAGCCAGCATCTTTCTTGGTGCCTGCCGAGCGATTTAGAAAGTGGGCAGAGCGAGGCGGGGCTTTTGTCCAGCGGGGCTTCCGATTGGCCGTTGGAGATGTCATCGCTTGTGCAGATTTTTAAAAAGCCGCTTCGGCAGCAGTTGCTACCACAGCACAGGGATTTTCGCTGTGTCATAGAAGGTGCACGCGAGATGATATTCTTAAACAACACATTGGTTTTAAAAGGCATCCTGTTAACTAGAGCTTCTGCTTGCAGTGTTGAGGAATTATTACGAGTCGTGCAAGGCTAATAACATTTTGCGACCGTCTTTGCCTCTTAGGCACTGTGTAAGAATTCCCGTAATAATTTAGAAGGGCTGGTGACCTCTGCTTTAGGCCTGGGCTTGGGACACTGTGTGACACACAGTGTTGGATTGGATGGACCGTTGGCCTGATCCAACATGGCTTCTCTCATGTTCTTATGGTGGACCTCCTGATGGCCCCTGGGTTTTGGCCATCGTGTGACACAGAGTGTTGGACTGAATGGGCCATTGTCCTGATCCAGCATGGCTTCTATTATGTTCTTAAGAGTACCGGTCCACCAGTGGCTCTTAGCCAAAAGACGTAGATGGAACACTCTGTCTGGGGCAGTGATGCTCTGTCTTCTTGGTTGCTTGGGGGGCAAGAGTGGGAGGGCTTCTGGAGTTCTGGCCCCGCTGATGGCCCCTGGGTTTTGGCCACTGTCTGACACAGGGTGTTGGACTGGATGGACCATTGGCCTGATCCAACATGACCTCTTACGTTCTTATGGTGGACCTCCTGATGGCCCCTGGGTTTTGGCCACTGTGTGACACAGAGTGTTGGACTGGATGTGCCATTGGCTTGATCCAACATGGCTTCTATTATGTTCTTATGGTGGACCTCCTGATGGCCCCTCGGTTTTGGCCACTGTGTGACACAGATTGTTGGACTGGATGTGCCATTGGCTTGATCCAGCATGGCTTTTCTTATGTTCTTATGGTGGACCTCCTGATGGCCCCTGGGTTTTGGCCATCGTGTGACACAGAGTGTTGGACTGAATGGGCCATTGTTCTGATCCAGCATGGCTTCTATTATGTTCTTAAGAGTACCGGTCCACCAGTGGCTCTTAGCCAGAAGACATAGATGGAACACTCTGTCTGGGGCAGTGATGCTCTGTCTTCTTGGTGCTTGGGGGGCAAGAGTGGGAGGGCTTCTGGAGTTCTGGCCCCGCTGATGGCCCCTGGGTTTTGGCCACTGTGTGACACAGGGTGTTGGGCTGGATGGACCATTGGCTTGATCCAAGATGGCATCACTTATGTTCTTATGGTGGATCTCCTGATGGCCCCTGGGATTTGGCCACTGTGTGACACGGAGTGTTGGACTGGATGTGCCATTGGCCTGATCCAACTTGGTTTCTCTTATGTTCTTATGGTGGACCTCCTGATGGCTGCTGAGTTTTGGCTACTGTGTGACACAGAGTGTTGGACTGGATGAGCCACTGGCCTGATCCAACATGGCTTCTCTTGTGTTCTTATGGTGGAGCTCCTGATGGCCCCTGGGTTTTGGCCACTGTTTGACACAGAGGGTTGGACTGGATGGACCACTGGCCTGATACAACACAGCTTCTCTTATGTTCTTATGGTGGACCTCCTGATGGCCCCTGGGTTTTGGCTGATACAACACGGCTTCTCTTATGTTCTTATGGTGGACCTCCTGATGGCCCCTGGGTTTTGGCTACTGTGTGACACAGAGTGTTGGACTGGATGGGCCATTGTTCTGATCCAACATGGCCTCTCTTACGTTCTTAGACGTTGTGGTCACCTCACCTGATTTTATCCCTTGAGCAAAGAGCTGGTGACGATTTCTGGCCCAAGTCTAAAAGTGGATAGTTCTGTGGGGCCCTTGCAGACAGCGATGTCTCCCGAAACAGTAGGAAGCACCATGAACCGATGGGAGAATCGGGCCATGCCGAGCATGTGCACAGTCGATCAGAGGGTTCGAGTCCTCCAGTGGAATGTGGTTGACTACCTCAGATTGCCGCCAACGGAGCGTTGTCGTGTCTTCCAGGGGAGAGGGAGTGCTGTATAGTGGTTGGCGTTGTGCGCAAGCCGGGACCGGCTCTTGTGTTTTTGGGGGGAGGTGGCGTTCTCCCCCGCCCAAGCTGTGCTTGGCTACTGATCGGACTTTTTATTTCCTTGGCTTGTTTATGCCTCGCAACCCTGAGTCATCTCCCGGTTTTTGCTTGATCAGCGTTTTGGCGCCAGCTCTGTGTTTGTCAGGTGGAGCGTGTGGGCGGAACTTTGAGTTGCGGTGCACGCTTTTGGGGCAGACGATCTTGAGAACATGGTTGGGCTTGGGTGGCTGTAAAATCCAGGTTGGAGTGTTAAAGTCCTGGTTTGGGTCCTGCGGATCTACTCTGGCAACGGTAGTTGTGGTAACCAGGACGAGGAGCTGTTCCTGGGAAGCCGGAGCCTCCTCATGCTGGTTGTTTGTCATTCTCTTCCCTCCTCCGTTTTTATCTTCACAACAGTCTTGCGAGGTTGGTTGTGCTGAAGAAGGAGGAGAGTGGGATTGATACCCCGCCCTTCACTCCGAGCAGCTTACAGTCTCCTTTCCTCTCCCCACAACAGGCACCCGGTGAGGTAGGTGGGGCTGGGAGAGTTCTGAGGGAACTGCTCTTGAGCGAACAGCTCTGAGAGAACTTGTGACTGGCCCAAGGTCACCCAGCTGGCCGCACGTGGAATTGTGGAGACTCAGATGCAGTTCTCCAGCGTCTGCCGCTCTTAAACCACTCCACCAAACTGGCTCTCCCAAGGTCACCCAGCAAGCTTCCATGGCACATGGAATTCAAAACTAGGGACATGGATTCGAAACTGGGTCTCCCAGATCCTAGATGGACACTCTAAACCACTGCACCTTGCTTTCCACGGAAGCTCAATGAAACATGAATCTACCTTATACTGGAGTGGACCCGTGGTCCATCAAGGTCCATGCTGTCCGCTCAGACTGGCAGAAACTCTCCAGGGGTACTCAGGAAATGAGACAGGAAACCTAGGTCTGGATTCAGTCCAGGTGGATGCACTGTCTTGCGCGTTGTTGTTGTGAGGTTAAAATGGAGGAGGGGAAAATGAGGTAAGCTACCTTGGGGTCCCCGTTGGTGAGAGAAGTGTAGTAAATAATAATAAACGCATACATGTGAAGTAAATAAGACCAAGGTGGTAGGAACCCCGGGCGGAACGGCTGCTACCCCTTTGGCTCAGCGGCAGAGCATCTGCTCGGCCTGCAGGAGGTCCCGAGTTCAGTTTCCGCCCTCTCCAGTTAAAAACGACCAGGCAGGGTAGGTGATGTGAAAGTTTCTGGAGAGTCACTGCCGGTCTGAGTAGACTGGAAGTAGACTGAGTAGGCAATTGCTGACCTCGATGGACCCGTCATAGAATCTGTGATTCTACGGGTCTCACTCAGTAGAAGGCCGCTTCAACAACAACAGTAACAACAGACAGCTTTAATGGCGTGTCACAGCACCTTAAACAGGCTTTCAAACAGCAGCAATCTTTGGTACTTATCGATACCAGCTCTCCTCTTGGCAGTGCAATACAGAAACACCGTTTCGATAGTTACCACACGAAAATCGGAGAGTTGAAGAGAGTACCGTCCGCTCACCGGATTGATTTCCGCGGTCTCTCGATAACGGCTCAGAGAACGAGGCTCGGAGAGCGCAGTGGTAAGGAAAACGCAAAAGGATACGTGAGTGTGGATCGGGGCCCTGTATAGTCTTCCTTTTCAGTGCTGGGTTGGTGTCCCTTTGAGAGCCAGCGTGGTGTATTGATTAAGAGCAGTGGATCCGGGTTTGATTCCCCATTCCTCCGCGTGCAGCCCTTCTGGGCGACCTTGGGTCAGTCACAAGTTCTCTCAGAGCTGTTCTCTCAGAGCTCTCTCAGCCCCAACTACCTCACAGGGTGTCTGCTGTGGGGAGGGGAAGGGAAAGGAGATCGTAAACCACTCTTGAGCGAAGGGTGAGGTATAAATCCAATCTCTCCTTCTTCTTCGTGGGTAGATTGCTAGTCTGAGGGAATCTCGCTTCCTTCCGGCTAACGCCTTCTGTGTTTCTTCTCCATCTTGTCTCCGTGAGAGCAAAATACGCTTCCTCCGTCTCCAGACCTCCCAGTTAGTCAGATTAGATTAGAATGTTAGATTAGATTATCAGAATGCTGTATGTACTCCATCCTGTCCGGAGTGGCGTTCCTCCTAACAAAGGGCTCTTATTCGTTGACTAAGATAAGACTGTGTGTGAACTTTACTTTCTGATCATCGTGCAGACACAATTCTGCACAAGTTGTAGCCTGGCCCTGCTGTGAAGGGCTATATGAAGCTATCATCTTCGACGGGGGGGTGAGCGCCTCAGTATATGCAGGCCCGATCGACATCAGAACTTCATAACTATTATTTGGAGTTACATCGTGCCGTTGAGTCATACACAACCTTGGAGTTGTGCGGAGTTGTTTTCTGCCGCCCCAGTAGGTCGGACCGGAACCAACGGGTTGAAATTAAATCAGAAGAGTTAGGAAGAACTTCCTGACGGTTAGAGCGGTTCCTCGGGGGAACAGGCTTCCTTGGGAGGTGGTGGGCTCTCCTTCTCTGGAGGTTTTCAAACAGAGGTTAGATTGACATCTGACAGGAATGCCGATTCTGTGGACTTAGGCAGGTCAAGAGAGGGAGGTCGGGAAGGGTTGCCTCACTGCTTAGTTCTCGTGACCCTTCCTTACCTGCCCAGGGAAATGCTGACGGCCACTTTGGGGTCAGGAAGCAATTTTTCTCCAGGCCGGTTTGGCCCAGGGACCCTGGAGGGTTTTTTTGTCATCTTCTGGGCGTGGAACTGGTGTGTGTGTGTGGGGAGGTATTTGTGAATTTCCTTCCTTGTGCAGGGGGTTGGACTAGATGACCCTGGAGGTCCCTTCCAACTCGGTGATTCTAACCTGCCTGGCTTGGAACTGATATTTCACATTTACATTTCTAGTGTGTGTTGTTGTTATTGAGACCATCAAAGAAGACGAAACATGTGTGAACATAAGAACATAAGAGAAGCCAATGTTGAATCAGGACAATGGCCCATCTAGTCCAACACTCTGTCACACAGTGGCCAAAAATACCAGGTGCCATCAGGAGGTCCAGCAGTGGGGCCAGGCCACTGTTGCCCCCCCAGCACCAAGAAGACCGAGCATCACTTGCCCTAGACCCAGAATTACTATCTATACTTTGTGGCTAATAGCCACTGATGGACTTCTGTTCCATATGCTTATCTAATTCCCTCTTGAAGCTGTCCATGCTTGTAGCTGCCACCACCTCCTGTGGCAGGGAGTTCCATTTGTTAATCACTCTTTGGGAGAAGAAGGACTTCCTTTTATCTGTTCTAACCCGACCGCTCAGCAATTTCACGGAGTGCCCACGAGTTCTTGTCTTGTGAGAAAGGGAGAAAAGGACTTCTTTCTCAACCTGCTCTATCCCATGCATAATCTTATAAGGGCAACAGTGGGAGGGCTTCTGGTGTCCCGGCCCCACTGCTGGACCTCCTGATGGCGCTTGGTATTTTTGGCCACTGTGTGACAGAGTGTTAGACTGGATGGGCCTTTGGCCTGATCCAACATTGGCTTCTCTTATGTTCTTATGAGGAATTAAGTAAATTTAACATCATCGAGTTCAAGGCAATTACCAGTTTCTGTTTCCTGTTCTGCCCTTGGCCGTTGCTGTGTTCACCGTGTGTGTCCATGCGTCAACCAAAAGTGAAGGGCTACGCTATTCCGCTACATTCGCTGCTGTATGTTGTGGATGTAATGGCATACCCAATACCTCTCCATTTTTACCTACATTCTACGTGTGTTTTTAATCTGTGTTTACTGTGCACTTTGTAATAAACAGACTTATTTTGTTCTGTGTTTTAACTGCTCAGCCTCCGAGCTTCCTGACTTAGAACCATAGAGTTGGAAGGGACCTCCAGGGGCATCTAGTCCAACCCCCTGCCCAAGGCGGGTTTAGTGTGTCTCTCACTGAAGCAGCGGATATTTGAACTACGAAGTCCTGAACTACTATAACGCGATACAATTCAGTATCTCTAGGTTAAGAACCCTGAACCAATAGAACAGGCCCAATGATTCAATATCTCTAGGCTAATAACCGTGAACCACATCAAAACAGGAGCAACCAGACGTGTTTCGGCCTTCAAGGCTTTCCTCGGTGGTCAGATTATTGCATACATGGGCACTGTGACATTTAAACGTGGGTTAGTGCCAGGGAAGGTTGATTGGGACCTAGGACCATCTCTCTGCCAAGCAGATGCTCTGCCAATATGCCGCAGAGGTCTTTCACGTCAGCTACTGCCTGGTCCTTTTACCTGGAGATCCCAGGGATTGAATCTGGGACTTTCTGCATGCCAGGGAGATGCTCTACCATTGAGTCACAGCCCGTCCCTGATTGGAAACCCGTGTAATTTTCTCTCACCCAGACTTTGGTTACCAGCTTTGTTGTTTCTTAGGGTTGGTTTCCACCCCCCCCTTCTATTTTGGTTTAATGTTTCCCTCCCCAAAAGGGGTGAGGCTTGGTTTGTGGAGTGAGAGATCCCAGCCAGAACATGTGACCCTGTGCACATAGGGTTTCCCCACATGTACCCCAGCGAGCACTAAGATTGGGTTCCCGAAATCGCCTGGTTCTCCCGGGGCCTAAAGTGGCCAGGTTGGCTACAATGAGGGCCATGGCCTTTTCCGTGGTGGCCCCTCACTGGTGGAATGAGCTCCCAGAGGACATCAGGGCCCCGTGGGACCTTTCACACTTCCGCAGGGCCTGTAAAACGGAGCTCTTCCCGCCAGGCTTTTAAGCAGGGTGCCGCCTCGGTTGTATGGCCGTGGCCCGATTACCAACTGTGCCAACCATTGTACCATCATTGGTACTGATAGTGGAGGAGAGGAAGAGATTGGATTTATACCCCGCCCTTCACTACCCAAAGGTGTCTCAGAGCAGCTTACAAACTCCTTTCCCTTCCCCTCCCCACAACAGACACCCTGTGAGGGAGGCGGGGGCTGAGAGAGCTCTGACAGAAACTGCTCTTTTTCAAGAACAGCTCCTATCAGAACTACGGCTTGCCCAAGGTCATCTGGCCAGGTGCAAGTGGCAGAGTGGGGGAATCAAACCCGGCTCTCCCAGATTAGAGTCCGCGCACCAACGGCACCACCAATTGAGGCTTTGTAGCCGGGCGTGAACTTAGGGACACCATTCGGTTGACGGTGATTAGAAGATTCGCTGTCTTTTAATGTAAGTTATGTTTATGATGCACGGTTTTCTATTGATAGCTTTAGGTAAAGGTAAAGGTCTCCCTTGCTCGAAAGCCAGTCGAATCCGACTCTAGGGTTGCGGTGCTCATCTCCGTTTTAAAGCCAAAGAGCCAGTGCTGTCCGAAGACGTTTCCGTGGTCATGTGGCCGGCATGACTAAACACCAAGGTGCACGGAACGCTGTTACCTTCCCACCGAAGTGGTACCTATTTATCTACTTGCAATTTCTTGCTTTCGAACTGCTAGGTTGGCAGGAATAGCTTTAATGGCATTTTAATGTACTTTCGGGTACATTGTCAGCCGCCATGAGCCTGCCGGAAAGCAGGGAGGGCAGGGTACAAATGTAAATATAAATAAATAAATCAAACAGCAGAGGATATCCTTTTTTCCCTTCTTCCCGGCGTCTCCCTCCTCACCTTTGCACCTCCGCGTTCGGCGCGGTGACTCAGCTTTGGAACTTGCCCCAGAACCTGGCAGCCTTTTCTCGCTCTTCCATATACGGAGTGGCTGCCGATCCCTGCCTGGTTGTTTTGCAGGCACGTGTATGGGTGTGTGTTGTCTTTTGGGTGCTGCTCGCTGCCATAGTTACTGGGGTAATAAGCGCCTCGGCAGTGTGTCACGCTTGCAAGAATATGAGCCAGACAGTGTTGCAGTTGCTGAGCCGGGGGAATGCGGGGTGGAGGTTTAGCCGGGGCGAGTTCCTTCATTTGAAACGTGGTGTCGGTGGGGAGTTTTACGGATGCCGCGGACCTCCCAAGCCTGAACGCCCCCTAGGAGATAAGAGCATAAGAGAGAAGCCAATGTTGAATCAGGCCAACGGCCCATCTAGTCCAACACTCTGTCACACAGCGGCCAAAATATACCAGGTGCCATCAGGAGGTCCAGCAGTGGGGCCAGGACACTAGAAGCCCCCTCCCACTGCTGCCCCCTCCAGCACCAAGAATAGAGTGCATCACCTGCCCCAGACTGAGAGTTCCCATCTATACCCTGTGGCTAATAGCCACTGGTGGACTTCTGCTCCATATGTTTATCTAATTCCCTCTTGAAACTGTCCATGCTTGTAGCTGCCACCACCTCCTGTGGCAGTGAATTCCATCTGTTAATCACTCTTTGAATGAATAAAATGACCGAATGGAGGCTGTTGTACTTTCGTCGTATTTATCGTACTTTGGTCACGTTATGAGAAGACGGGATTCACTGGAGAAGACGGTAATGCCAGGGAAAGTTGAAGGCCGCAGGAGAAGAGGAAAGTCCTTCTTCATTCAAAGAGTAATCCACATGTGGAATTCACTGCTGCGGGAAGTGGCGGAGGCCGCGGACACAGACAGCTTCAAGAGGGGGATTGGCTCAAGAGCCAGTTTGGTTTAGTGGTTAGGAGCGGGGACTCTGATCGGGGAGAACCGGGTTTGGTTCCCCCGCTCCTCCGCATGCAGCTGCTGGTGTGACCTTGGGTCAGTCACAAGTTCTCTCAGAGCTGTTCTCTCAAGGGCAGTTCTGGAGTGAGCTGTCTCAGGCCCACCCACCTCGCAGGGTGTCTGTTGTGGGGAGGGGAAGGGAAAGGAGTTTGTAAGCTGCTCTGAGACTCCTTCGGGTAGTGAAGGGCGGGGTATAAATCCAGTCTCCTCCTCCTCTTCATCATCTTCATCATCATTACCAGGAGAAGACGTCCATGAGAGGCCCAGTCTTGCTAAACAGCTGCAGAAATGCTGGTCTTCCGGTTTTCCCTGCCCTCACCCCCAAACGTGATAGGCAGGTCCTTTTTTGGCATGCGCCGCCAAGTGGCACATGAGTGGGTGGGGAGGAACACGGCAGCGCTGCATTGCCTTTGTACCCCAAATAGCCTCTGGGCATCTCTGAAGTTGCCGGTGCGCAGTGATGTTGCAAAGGTGAAGAGATGGAGTTGATTAAGGCCTTGCTTGGCCAGGTGGGTCAGACTCCTGTCATGTTGGAAAACCACCATGTGCTGTTTTTTTTACTGTTCTTAAGCTCCGCCTCCCCTCTTTCTGCCTCTTGGCCACAATTGGCTATTTCTTGTTGTTCGCGACCCCGCGGACCACACCACGCCAGGCCCTCCTGTCTTCCGCCGTCCTCTGGAGTTTGCTCAATTTCATGCCCGTTGCCTCAATAACGCTGTCTGACCATCTCGTCCTTTGCCGTCCCCTTCTTCTTTGCCCTTCAGTCTTTCCCAGCATCGGGGTCTTCTTCTCCAGGGAGTGCGTCCTTCTTATTTGGTGGCCAAAGTATTTGAGCTTCAGCTTCAGTCTCTGGCCTTCCAGGGAATAGTCAGGGTTGATTTCTTTTAGGATTGACTGATTTGATCTCCTTGCAGTCCAAGGGACTCTCGAGAGAGAAGGCTTTTCCTGATCTTGCACAGATTGCTAACAAACAGACAGGGAAACTGGAGAATGTGACCTGGTTGTATAAGTGCTGCCCATAGGCCTTTCATTGGGGGGGGGGGCACAGCTCTCCTTGGGGGAATTGCATTGATGTTGAAGAAGAAGAGGAGATTGGATTTCTACCTCACCCTCCACTACCTGAAGGAGTCTCAGAGCATCTTACAAACTCCTTTCCCTTCCCCTCCCCACAACAGACGCCCTGTGAGGTAGGTGGGGCTGAGAGAGCTCTTTCGAGGACTGCTCCTGAGAGAACAGCTCTGAGAGAACTTGTTATTAAATTCTTAAATAAAAAGTATAAATTAAAAAAAAAAAATTATCCAGACCAGCAGCTGTTCTCCAGGGTCTCGGACAGGGCTATTTGTCCCTTCCTCCCTGTATAATTTATTTTTCTTGTGGAGACTTAAAGTATATTCCAGAAATAGGAAACAGTACAATAACAGAGGAAGAAGAAGAAAAGATTGGATTTATACCCCGCCCTGCACTATCCAAAGGTGTCTCAGAGCAGCTTACAATCCCTTTCCCTCCCCACAACAGACACCCTGTGAGTTCGGTGGGGGCTGAGAGAGCTCTCTCGAGGACTGCTCCTGAGAGAACAGCTCCGAGGGAACTTGTGACTGACCCAAGGTCACACCAGCAGCTGCATATGGAGGAGCGGGGAATCAAACCTGGTTCTCCCAGATCAGAGCCCACGCTCCTAACCACTGCACCTAAACTGACTATCTGGGGGGATGTGGCTTTTAGCCCCTGCTTCTGTTTCACGTAAACAGATGCCGGTCCGGGGTCCCCAACCTTTTGCAGCCCGTGAGCACTTTTGGAGTTCTGGCACCGTGTGGCGGCTGGAGACACAAAATGGCTGCCGTGGGAGGCAGAGCCAGTCACAAAATGGCCGCCACAGCTTAGCTTCAGTCGCAGTGGAAATCCTTGTGCCGTGGTGGCAGCCACGCCATGGTGGCAGTTTTTTAAAAAAAATTGCAGCCAGTCAGAAGCCTCGCTGTACGAAGGCCCCGCCCAGGAGCCTTTTGGTACAAAGCCCCATCCACTTTTCAGAAGCGCTCGGCTTGTGCCAGGGGACCGTGGGCACCACGCCGGGCATTTCTGCCCTAGTCCGTGATGGATAAAAACTTGTTTGCGTCTTAAGGCGCTACCGGATTGTTGTTTAATTTGCTGCTACGGGCGAACGTCTGAAAATAATATCCCCTGCAATTCCGTTTGTTTTCTCCCTGTGTAATTTAGGGGCCGGGGCCGGGGGTTGGGGGTGTTGAGAAGTTTTCAAACTAGGGTTTCCAGCTCTGGGTTGGAAAAAACCTGGGGTTTTGGGGGTGGAGCTTGCAGAGGGCGGGGTTTGGGGAGGGGTGGAACCTCCGCAGGGTACCGTGCCATAGAGTCCGCCCTACAAAGCCGCCATTTTCTCCAGGGGAACTGATCTCCGCCATTTGGCGAACAGATGTAATCCCGGAAGATCTCCCGGCCCCACCTGGATGTTGGCAATCCAGGTTTTGAACCTCAGACCGGGATTGCCATAAAACTCAGGCACCGAGTTTGGTCGGGTTTCCGCCTTGTTTGTGAAACAGGCCATGTTGAGAGCAATACTCCCTCTAAGCTGTGAGCGACTGGCATTAAAGCTGTGAGCGAGCGATTTGGCTGCTGCATAAATTAGTTTGCTCTGGAGCCATCTTTCCTGAGCGAAGACAAAAATGTGTGTGCCGGAGGCTAAGAAACTGTGAACTAGCTCACACTAACTCAGCTTAGAGGGAACACTGGTTGAGACCCAGTTTGGTGTCGTGTTTAGGAGCGTGGACTCTAATCTGAGAGAACCAGGTTTGATTTCCCCACTCTGCCAAATGCAGCTGCTGGTGTGCCCCTGGGTCAGTCACAAGTTCTCTCAAGAGCTGTTCTCTCAGGGGCAGTCCTCGAAAGAGCTCTCCCAGCCCCCACCTACCTCACAGGGTGTCTGTTGTGGGGAGGGGAAGGGAAAGGAGACGGGAAGCCGCTCTGAGACTCCTTCAGGTAGTGAAGGGCGGGGTGTAAAGACAATCTTCTTCTATTTTGCTTGGCCTGTCACATGTCGAACTCGTGACACTAATTACGTGTTCACTGTTGATCTTTAGGAGGCAGCTGAAGGCAGTTTTATTTAGGGCTGTATTGGGTTAAGTTGATGAGCAGTCCCTGAGTTGTTGTTTGAAATGTTGGTTTTTGTGTGCTTTGTTCTAGCCAGTTTGGTGTAGTGGTGAAGTGCGCGGACTCTAATCTGGGAGAATCAGGTTTGATTCCCCCACTCCTCCACTTGCACCTGCTGATGTGACCTTGGGTCAGTCACAAGCTCTGGCACAGCTGTCCTTGAAAAAGAGCGGTTTCTGTCAGAGCTCTCTCAGCCCCACCTACCTCACAGGGTGCCTGTTGTGGGGAGGGGAAGGGGAAGGAGTTTGTAAGCCGCTCTGAGACTCCGAGTGAAGGGCGGGGAATAAATCCAATCTTCTCCTCCTCCTCCTCTTCTTCTTTCTCTTCCTCCTCTTCCTCTTCTTCCTCTTGCTCTGTTGTGAGCGGTACTGAGCTCCACAAGGGACAGACGAGGCGTATCTTAATTTAAATAACTAAATCACAAGAGCACGCCATCCAGTTGTGGCCGACTCCTGGCAACCCCAGAAATTTGGGATTTTCCAGGCAAAAGAGGAGAAGGAGGAGGAGAAGAAGAGAAGAGATTGGATTTATCCCCCGCCCTTCACTCGGAGTCTCAAAGCGGCTCACAATCTCCTTTCCCTCTCCCTCCCCACAATGGACACCCTGTGAGGTCATTGGGGCTGAGAGAGCTCTTTTGAGGACTGCCCTTTCAAGGACAGCTCTGACAGAACTATGGCTTGCCAAAGATCATCCAGCAGCTGCAAGGGGAGGAGCGGGGAATCAAACCCGGTTCTCCCAGATTAGAGTCTGTGCACTTAACCATTACACCAAACTGAGAGAGCTCTGACAAAAACTGCCCTTTCAAGGACAGCTCTGTCAGAACTAAGGCTTGCCCAAGGTCATCCAGCAGCTGCAAGTGGAGGCGTGGGGAATCAAACCCGGTTCTCCCAGATTAGAGTCCACAAACTTAACCACTACACCAGGAGCAGAGGTGGTTTGTCATGGCCTTCCTCAGCTGAGTCTTCTTGGGTGGCCTCTGGTCTAGGTACTAACCGGGGTCGGCCCTGCTTGGCTTCCCAAGATTTGGTGAGATTGGGCTAGGCTTGGGCTTTCATGAAGCCACCACGTACTAAATTGGACCCTTGGTGTCCCTCAAGGTCAGTATTTTCTACTCAGACTTGTAGCAGCTCTCCGGGGTCTCAGGCGGAGGTCTTTCCCATCACCCGATCCTTTCCACTGGAGATGCCGGGGATTGAACCTGGGGCCTTCTGCATGCCAAGCAGATGCTCTGCCACTGAGCCGTGGCCCCTCCCCACCCTTGGTCCATCAAGGCCTGGACTGTCTACTCAGACTGGCAGTGACTCTCCAGGGTGTCTGGCAGAGGTCTTTCACATCACTCACTACCTGGTACTTTTACCTGTAGCTGCCGGGGATTGAACCTGGGGCCTTCCACATGCCAAGCAGAGGCTCTGCCACTGAGCCACAGCCCCTCTTTACAGCTCTCCAGGGTCTCAGGCGGAGGTCTCTCTACCCTGGAGAGCTGTAAAGAGGGGCCGTGGCTCAGTGGTAGAACGTCTGCTTGGCATGCAGAAGGTCCCAGGTTCAATCCCCGGCATCTCTAGTTAAAAGGATCAGGCAGGAGGTGATGGGAAAGACCTCTGCTCGAGACACTGGAGAGAGCCATGGAGAAGGGGCTGTTGGTCAGTGGTAGAGCTTGTGCTTGGCCTGCAGAAGGTCCCAGGTTCAATCCCCGGCATCTCCAGTTAAAAGGACCAGGCAGGAGGTGATGGGAAAGACCTCCGCCTGAGACCCTGGAGAGCTGTAAAGAGGGGCTGTGTCTCAGTGGAAGAGCACCTGCTTGGCCTGCAGAAGGTCCCAGGTTCAATCCCTGGCATCTCCAGTTGAAAGGACCAGGCAGGAGGTGACGGGAAAGACCTCCGCCTGAGACCCTGGAGAGCTGTAAAGAGGGGCCGTGGCTCAGTGGAAGAGCACCTGCTTGGCCTGCAGAAGGTCCCAGGTTCAATCCCTGGCATCTCCAGTTGAAAGGACCAGGCAGGAGGTGATGGGAAAGACCTCCGCCTGAGACCCTGGAGAGCTGTAAAGAGGGGCTGTGTCTCAGTGGAAGAGCACCTGCTTGGCCTGCAGAAGGTCCCAGGTTCAATCCCTGGCATCTCCAGTTGAAAGGACCAGGCAGGAGGTGATGGGGAAGACCTCTGCCTGAGACCCTGGAGAGCTGTAAAGAGGGGCTGTGTCTCAGTGGAAGAGCACCTGCTTGGCATGCAGAAGGTCCCAGGTTCAATCCCCGGCATCTCCAGTTAAAAAGGACCAGGGAGGAGGTGATGGGAAAGACCTCAGCTGGAGAGCCGCTGCCCGTCTGAGTGTTCAGCACTGATGTTGACAGACCAAGGGCCTGATTCAGTGTGAGGAAGCCTCCTGTGTTCACACGGCGGGGTCTCCCCTTGCGGCTGCTGCGTGTTCCCCTGCTTCTCTGCACAAGTTGCTGCCTGGCTTTCAGGACTCAAGACACGTCCCGTAGAAAACTGGAATCTGTCTGCAGACGCCACGCACGCCCCGGAACAAGCGTCCCTGCCTGAACCGTCTTGACGGAGGGAGATTGGACTCTTCAAAAGCTCGTACCCCGGAAGATCTTGCCTGGGCTCTCAGGTGCTCCTGGGTTCGAATTTGGCTCTTCTCCTGCAAGGAGAAACCATCTGCCCAGAGAGCTCTGCTTGATGTCAGGGGATTAGAGCACTGGGGCGGGGCTGACTCCGGTTTGCCGCTGGTCCCTTTGTGTCAGTTTCTGGTTCTGCGGAGCGACTGGTTCTTGGAAACTTTTCCACCCCGGCTTATGTAAGGCTAGGAGTTACTTTTAAAAGGGTGTGTGTGTTTCTTTTGTGCAATCCTTCTAATATCGCCTTTGCAAATTAAACCCAGAGAAGCTGAACGTGAGGGCTCGGGAACCCACCTCTCGGTTCTCCTGACAGCCCCGGTCGCCCCAGCGTAAGTCCCCATGCGCCAGAGGAATGCCAGCTCTCCGGGGAAGGGAAAGGAGATTGTAAGCTGCTCTGAGACTCCTTCGGGTAGCGAAGGGCGGGGTATAAATCCAGTCCCCTCTTCTTCTTAACTTGGAGATGCCGGGGATTGAACCTGGGACCTTCCGCGTGCCAAGCGGATGCTCTGTCACTGAGCCACGGCCCCTCCCCGATCAAGAGGCGGCATGCGCTTAGAAAAAGGTGTGCGCTAGTTCTGTTTACATGAGGGCCATTAGAGGATTAGGAGTGGCGCCACTTCTGAGCCTTCTCCATTTGCTGACACCTTCCCAAAGCCTGCGTCGTTCTTAATCCCCTCGCCCTCCTCGTGAAACTTGGAAGCCCTATCAGCCCTATCAGATCTCTGCCTTCCTGTTTCTCCTTCCTGGCCCTTTCTTACACGCCCAGAGAAATGCTGATCGCCACTTTGGGGTCAGGAAGCGATTTTTCCCCAGGGCAGTTTGGCCGGGGATCCTGGAGGTTTTTTGTCATCTTCTGGGCATGGAACGGCAGTCGTTGGGAATGTGTGTGTGTGTGGGGGGGAGATATTGGTGAATTTCCTACATTATGCAGGGGGTTGGACTAGATGACCCTGGAGGGTCCCTTCCACCTCTGTGATTCTACGATTCCGTGGCATATTTCTCTTTTCTCTCTGGGGCATTTTGCTTTCTGTGTTCCCTCTAAGCTAGCTCGCCGTTTTATAGTCTCCAGCAGTGTTCCCTCTAAGCTGAGTGAGTGTGAGCCAGCTCACAGTTTTTTAGCCTCCGGCTCACGCATTTTTGTCCTCGCTCAGGAAGGGATGGGCTCCAGAGCAAACTAATTTATGCAGCAGCCAAGTCGCTCGCTCACCGCTTTAATGCCGGGCGCTCACAAAGTAGAATTTCTGCTCGCAAGATTCCACGGCTGACCACGCTCACCACTTTAATGCTGGGCGCTCACAAGGTAGAATTTCTGCTCGCGAGACTCCACGGCTGAGAGGGAGCATTGAATCGCTTTCCTCTCCCTTCGCTTCTGTTTCCCTTGCCACGTGGGTCGAGATGTCAGCGGGATATTAGGAGAAACTTTTTCACGGTCAGAGTGGTTCAAAGGTGGCATAAGCAACTGCCCGGGGAGGTGGCGAGCTCCCCTTCACTGACAGCTTTCAAGAAGAGGCTGGAGGAATATTCGCCAGAGATGCTTTAGGCTGTTCCTGCATTGGGCAGGGGGATGGACTAGATGGTCTCTATGGCCCCTTCCAACTCTATGGTTCTTCAATTCTACAATTCTATGATGTATTTATTATAAGCGCCTTCAGCCGCACATGGATGCAGGAAACCGCCTTACGCTGAATCAGACCACTGCTCCATCAGAGCCCGTACTGTCGAATTAGACTGGCCGCGGCCCTCCAAGTTTTCAGGCGAAGGTCTTTTAAGAACATAAGAACGTAAGAGAAGCCCATGTTGAATCAGGCCAATGGCCCATCTAGTCCAACACTCTGTCACACAGCGGCCAAAAATACCACGTGCTATCAGGAGGTCCAGCAGTGGGGCCAGGACACTAGAAGCCCTCCCACTGCTGCCCCCTTCAGCACCAAGGATAGAGTGCATCACCTGCCCCAGACTGAGAATTCCCATTTATACCCTGTGGCTAATAGCCACTGATGGACTTCTGCTCCATATGTTTATCTAATTTCGTCTTGAAACTGTCCATGCTTGTAGCTGCCACCACCTCCTGTGGCCATGAATTCCATGTGTTAATCACTCTTTGGGTGAAGAAGTACACAGTGGCCAAATATACCAGGGGCCATCAGGATGTTCAGCAGTGGGGCCAGGACACTAGAAGCCCTCCCACTGCTGTCCCCTCCAGCACCAAGAATAGAGTGCATCACCTGCCCCAGACTGAGGGTTCCCATCTATACCCTGTGGCTAATAGCCACTGATGGACTTCTGCTCCATATTTATCTCTAATTCCCTCTTGAAACTGTCCATGCTTGTAGCTGCCACCACCTCCTGTGGCAGTGAATTCCATGTGTTAATCACTCTTTGGGTGAAGAAGTATTTCCTTTTATCTGTTCTAACCCGACTGCTCGGCAGTCACTGCCTCATCACCCACTGCCTCGTCCTTGAAAGTGGAGATGCCGGGGATTGAACCTGGGACCTTCTGGGTACCAGGCAGATGCTCTGCCACTGAGCCGCGGCCCACAGCCACGGACCTGCCCGTGTCCGTAAGATGCCACAGGCATTGATGACGATCCGTCAGCAACGCAGTCAAGAGCAATCTGCGACAACCCCTGTTTTTCTTTTTTTCTTTCTGCATCTTTAGGATAGTGTGAAAATATTACGGCTGACGCTGCAGAATGACCTCCCCGGCGAGAGGCGGGACCCGGTGAAGCAGAAGGTGAGTAGACACCCCCGTGTGCTGAAACTCAGAAGTCCGTCTTGTGGGAACCGCCTGTGGGGGTGAGCCCCTCTGGCTTGGGGAGAGCTGAGATCAGGGGTCTTTTCGGGGGGGAGCGCACCGGAGCACAGCTCCGGGAGCTCAGGAGCCAAGCCCCGCCCCCAGCCGGCGTCCCGGAGAGTCTTTGAGGCAGCCGAATGTGAATTTCAGCTCCATTATATCCTATGGGCCATTGAAGTCAATGGTGAAAACATAGGGTATATTCTAGGGGGCTGGAGGGGCGGGGGCTTGAGGGAGAGGCTCCAAACTCACAGGGTAGCTGATGGAGCCTCTCCCCAAGATGCCCACCAAGTTTCAAGAACGTTGGACCAGGGGGTCCAATTCTATGGGCCCCCAACCAGGTTGCCCCTATTCCCTCCATTGTTCTCTATGGTGGGAAAACCCTGTGAGTTTGGAGCCTCTCCCTCGAACCCCCTCCCCTCCAGCCCCCAGAATATACCCTATGTTTTCACCATTGGCTTCCATGGCCCATAGGATATAATGGGGCCGAATTGCCGCCGAATTTCTTTCATTTCCTCCTTTCCTTCTCTCTTTTTCCTCTTTCCCTCCTTCTTCTCTTCTCTTTTTTCCTCCTTTCCCTGTTTCCCTCCTTCTTCCCTCTCTTTCTTTCCCTCTTTCCTTCCTTCTTTCCTTCCCTCTACTCTCTCTCTTTCCTTCCCTCTTTTCTCCTTCTGTGGCCCAACTCTCATGAGAAGGAGTTTAAACTTTAACCCCCTTCTCTCTTAGCTCCCCCCACCCAGACCAGCTGGGGAAGGGAAGGGGAGGCTTTTGAAGATGCCTCCCCCCCTTTTGCTTCCCCTTCTGACATTACTTCAGGTGATGGCGTGGCATATGCTAATAGCCTAATAGCTCATTAGCATACCATATGCTAATGAGCTCCTGCAGCTGTTTTTCTACGAAAAGACCTCTGGCTGAGATGTTCCTTGGTCGAGCTTGGGGGTCCGCAGCATGGTTCTCGTGGGTGCCTTGGGGCCAACCGACACCTTTCCTGGCGCCATGTAGGGGTTTTGCCCAGCAAGGTGTCTGATTGGCTATGCAGGTTTTTTTAAATGTTGCCTTAGTGGCTGCAGCCCCCACGGGGCGAGACTCTTCACTGTCTCACTGAAGTAAGCCGTGGCGGCCATTTTGCTGCTGGCCTTCCCTCCTAAAAATAAAATGAATTTCAGTAGGGAGTATAATAGTTCTGCATTGAGGTTGGAAAAATCAAAAGCAGAATTATAGGATGGGGGAGGCTTGTCTTGGCAGTAGTCTGTGCGAAAAGGATCTCGGGGGTCTTAGTAGACCATTCACTGAACATGAGGCCAGCAGCGTGACGCGGCAGCTAAAAAGGCAAATGCGATTTTGGGCCATATCCACAGAAGTGTAGTGTCCAGATCACACGGAGTGATGGTACTGCTTTACTCTGCTCGGGTTAGACCCCAACTAGAGTACTGTGTTCAGTTTTGGGCACCGCAATTTAAGGAGGATATAGAAAAGCTGGAACGTGTCCAGAGGAGGGCAACGAAGATAGTGAGGGGTCTGGAGACCAAGTCTTGTGAGGAAAGGCTGATGGAGCTGGTTATGTTTAGCCCGGAGAGGAGACGACTGAGAGGGGATAGGATAACCTTCTTCAAGTACTTAAAGGGCTGTCATTTATAGAATCATAGAATGTTAGAGTTGGAAGGGACCCTGCAGGTCATCTAGTCCAACCCCCTGCACTCTGCAGGAGCAAAGCCGAAAGAGAGCCCTACAACATACCCGAAAGATGGTCATACAGCCTCCGCTTGAAAATGTCCAGGGAAGGAGCATCCACCATCTCCCGAGGCAGGCTGTTCCACTGCTCAATCCCTCTTACAGTGAGGAAGTTTCTCCTGATATCTAGCTGGTAACGACTCCCTTGTAATTCCCACCTGTTAGATCTAGTCTTGCAATCCGGAGCCAGAGAGAATAGATCTGCTCCATCTTCTACAGGACAGCCCTTCCAATATTTGAAGACTGCCATCGTGTCCCCTCTAAGCCTTCTCTTTCCCAGGCTAAACAGACCCAACTCTTCCAGCCTTTCCTCATAAGACTTGGATTACAACCCTCTCACCATCCTGGCCGCCCTCTTCTGGACACGCTCCAGCTTGTCAACATCCTCCCTAAAATGTGTGGAGTGTGGAGTTATTTTCTGTTGCCCCAGAAGGTCGAACCAGAACCAACGGGTTGAAATTAAATCAGAAGAGTTTTCGGATAAACACGAGGAAGAACTTCCTACTGGTCAGAGCGGTTCCTCAGTGGAACAGACCTCCTCGGGAGGAGGTGGTGGGCTCTCCTTCTCGGGAGGTTTTTAAAAGCAGTGGCTAGATGGCCATCTGACGGCAATGCGGATTCTGTGAACTTGGGCAGATGAAGAAGAAGAAGAGTTTGGATTTATACCCCGCCCTTCACTGCCCAAAGGCGTCTCAGAGCGGCTGACAAACTCCTTTCCCTTCCCCTCCCCACAACAGACACCCTATGAGGTAGTTGGGGCTGAGAGAACTCCTGACAGAAACTGTCCTTGAGAGAACAGCTGTGCCAGAGCTTGTGACTGACCCAAGGTCACACCAGCAGCTGCAAGTGGAGGAGTGGGGAATCAAACCCGGTTCTCCCAGATAAGAGTCCGCGTACTTAACCACTACACCAAACTGGTGAGAGGGAGGGTCGCATCAGTGCTTAGTTCTTCGTGGGCCTTTCTTACATACCCCGGGAAATGCCGATCGCCACTTTGGGGTCAGGAAGCCGCCTTTCTCCAGGCCAATTTGGCTGGGGATTCCTGGAGGTTTTTTGTCATCTTCTGGGCATTGGAACAGGGGTCGTGGGGAGGAGGTGCTTGTGAACAGTGATCCCTCTAAGCTGAGTCAGTGTGAGCTGGCTCACAGGTTTTTTAGCCTCCGGCTCACCCATTTTTGTCTTAGCCCAGGAAGGAGGGGCTCCAGAGCAAACTAATTTCTGCAGTAGCCAAATGGCTCGCTCACAACCTCAATGCCGGTAGCTCGCAAAGTGGAATTTTTCTCTCTGACAAGACTCCACAGCTTAGAGGGAGCACTGCTTGTGAATTTCCTGCATTGTGCAGGGGGTTGGACTAGATGACCCCCGGAGGTCCCTTCTAGGCAGCCATTTTGTGCCTGCACCCACCGTGCTGTCTTGGAATTTCCAAGGCGCCCACAGGCTCAAAACAGGTCGGGGACCTCCGCTCTACTGTCCAGTTCTCACCCCCCCAGCCCACTTTTTCACGATTTGTGTACGTGGGTTGATGTGGTCTCGAAAGAGTCCCGTGTGCCGTGTTTCCTAAAAATCACATCGTTTGCTTGGCCCCTGCTTGCGTGCGAGAGAGAGTGCCCGAGATCCACCTCCCTCCTTCTGCCCTCTCTCTTTACAGCCGGTGGGAAGGGCCTTTGCGATGGTGGCCAACCGGCCGACGGGCAGCCACGCCTTGGCTTCGGAGTGCGTCAAGTCCAGCGAGGGGGACGAAGAGATCATCAAGGTGAGCCCTTTGCCGTGGCGAAGAATTTGTGGCTTTCTAGCTGCCTTGTGGGAAGACCCGGGGACCTCTTTGGGACGCCTTTCCTACGAGGGAAGGCTGCGGCCTTCTTGAGGAAAGATGGCGGGGGTATGGGGAGCCGTTTTTATGAAATGATGGAGGAAGAAGAGGAGATTGGATTTATACCCCACCCTTCACTACCCAAGGGAGTCTCAAAGTGGTTTACAATCTCCTTTCCCTTCCCCTCCCCACAACAGACACCCTGTGAGGTAGGTGGGGCTGAGAGAGCTCTTTCGAGAACTGCCCTTGAGAGAACAGCTCTGACAGAACTTGTGAATGAACCAACAAGAAAAGAAGAGATTGGATTTATACCCCGCCCTTCACTGCCCAAAGGAGTCTCAGAGCGGCTTACAAAACTCCTTTCCCTTCCCCTCCCCACAACAGACACCCTGTGAGGGACGTGGGGCTGAGAGAGCTCTTTCGAGAACTGCCCTTGAGAGAACAGCTCTGAGAGAACTTGTGACTGACCCAAAGTCACACCAGCTGCTGCATGTGGAGTGCGGAATCAAACCCAGTTCTCCCTGATTAGAGTCCACGCTCCTATCCTCTACACCAAACTGATGTAGTGAGTTCCGGAACTTTTTCTCCCTGAAGTACTAGAACACGGAGGCTCATGTCAGAGCTGATGGGCCGTACGTTCAGAATGGACAATCTTTATTTATGTAGGGGGAGCTAGTGTGGAGTGGAGGTTGGAGTGCCGAACTAGCATCCCGGAGATCCGGGTTCGAATTCCCGCTCTGCTGTGGAGCTCGTTGGGTGGCACTGGGCCAGTCACATGCTCCCTGCCTAACCTACCTCACTGGGTTGTTGCTGGAAGAACTCTCTCACTCTTAGCCTAGGCTACCTCACTGGACTGTTGTGAGGATAAAATGGAGGAGAAGAAAATTCTCACACTCTCAGCCCAGCCTACCTCACTGGGGTGTTGCAAAGATAAAATCGGGGAGAGGGCGACCGCGTGAGCCGCTTTGGGTCCTCGTAGGGGCAGAAAGATGGGGTAGAGAAAAGTATTGAAGTGCAGAAATATTTGGGGAAAGTACGCGCTGCTTCCCCAGAGACCTGCTTTCAATTAAAGCGAGTAAATCAAACCATTAACAGGAGCTCATTTTTTAAAAAAGAAGCTATTAGGAGCTTGAAACCATTTCAAACCAGCCAGGGCGTAAAAATAGCATAAAACACACACAACGAGCAGCCCCAGAGTTCTCCATAAATCACTCCTTGGGCTAAAGGCAGACTGCAGAATACCCGTTAAAAGCCAGAGAGGATGTGTTGGCTCGACGCCCCGAAGGGAAGGAGAGGACCCAAGAAAAGCGTTTCATCTGAAGAGGGGAATCGATTGCCGGTTTCGGTGCTACAGGATGTCGCGACGGGCATTATCTCGGTCCGCTTTAAAAGGGGGTTAAGGCAAGATTCAAGGGGATCAGTCACAGCAACGCATGAGGCTGCCTGAAACTGAATCTGACCTTGGGTCTGTCAAAGTCAGTGTTGCCCGCTCGGACTGGCAGCTGCTCTCCAGGCTCTCAGGCTGATCTGCTGCCAGATGTTTTAGCTGGAGATGCCGGGGATTGAACCTGGGACCTTCTGCATGCCAAGCAGAGGCTCTGCCACTGAGCCACGGCCCCTCTTTACAGCTCTCCAGGGTCCCAGGCAGAGGTCTTTCCCATCACCTCCTGCCTGGTCCTTTTTAACTGGAGATGCCAGGGGTTGAACCTGGGACCTTCTGCGTGCCAAGCAAAGGCTCTGCCACTGAGCCACAGCCCCTCTTTACAGCTCTCCAGGGTCTCAGGCAGAGGTCTTTCCCATCACCTCCTGCCTGGTCCTTTTTAACTGGAGATGCCGGGGATTGAACCTGGGACCTTCTGCATGCCAAGTACAGGCTCTGCCACTGAGCCACGGCCCCTCTTTACAGCTCTCCAGGGTCTCAGGTGGAGGTCTTTCCCATCACCTCCTGCCTGGTCCTTTTTAACTGGAGATGCCAGGGGTTGAACCTGGGACCTTCTGCGTGCCAAGCAAAGGCTCTGCCACTGAGCCACAGCCCCTCTTTACAGCTCTCCAGGGTCTCAGGCAGAGGTCTTTCCCATCACCTCCTGCCTGGTCCTTTTTAACTGGAGATGCCGGGGATTGAACCGGGGACCTCCTGCGTGCCAAGCAGAGGCTCTACCACTGAGCTGCGGTCTCTCCCAGGTCTTCAGAGGGAGCTTGCCCTCATTACCAACTGTAGGGTGGAGTGACTTTAGTGCTTGCACCCGGCCTGTAGGCCAACGGGAGGCATCTGCTTGGCCACTGTGCGAAGGGGGCTGGGTCTCTTGGGGTCGGCGCTCTCGCTGCCGGAAGGGAGCGGTATTCTTACCGGCGTTGTGGTTTTCTCCCCCTTCTGTGGTTCAGGTGTATCTAAAGGCCCGGGCGGAGGACAAGGTGAAACACGAGAAGAGCCCCCACCCACTGAAAAGCGACGGTTGCCAGAGCCAAGAGGTACGTGGCGGTTTTCTCACAATGGCTGTGCAGGTGTCTGTGATGATTGACGAAGGGCAGGAGACCCCAACCCTGTTGAGCCTGCGGGTACCCTTAGAATCCAGCCACAGGGTCCGTTACATTCACAAAATGGCTGCCATGAGAGGAGGGGCCAGCCTCAAAATGGCTGCCACGGGCGGTGGGGCCAGTCACAAAATGGCTGCCACGGGAGGTGGGGCCAGTCACAAAATGGCTGCCATGGGCAGTAGGGCCAGTCACAAAATGGCTGCTATGGGCAGTAGGGCCAGTCACAAAATGGCTGCTGGAGCAGGACCACAAAAAATATCAGCGAATAAGGTTACACTTAATTCTGACAGTAGCAAAGAGCAAGAGGCCAGTAGCACCTTAAAGACTAGCAAAATATGTGGCAGTCTTTAAGTCTTTGTTAGTCATTAAGGTGCCACTGGACTTTGCTCTTTTCTACTGCTGCAGACAGACTAAAATGGGGACCCAGGCCCGTAGGGACGGTGGGGCTTTTGGGAGCGCCGCCCCCTTTCTTAAAAGGCACAGCCCCATAAGAATTTCTCCTCTAAATGCTCTTTTTGATCGTTTTAAAACGTTTTTTTAAAAGGTGTGCGCTCCTTTAAGCAGAGTGGGGTGCTGTAGTTGACTGATTCCCGCACTGTGCAAGGGGGTTGGAGTGGGTGACCTCTAGGAACCCTCCTAACTCTGTGTCGAGAAACTGGTCTCTTTAGAGAGAGTTTTGGTGCCCAAGCACCCTTAGAATCCAACCACCCTTAGAATCTTGACTCTAGAAGCCATCGCCCCCACCTGCCGGCTTAGTCTCAGAACTGTTGCTTAGGCTGGCGGAAGTGATTAACTTGCAGCAGCTGAGAACTGTCATCTAAAGTGGTCGACAGCTCGCAATTTAGAGATCGATCCCAGTAACAGCTTTCTAAATGGCTTTTCCCTCTGCACTGAGAACTTTGCCCCACAAACCACAAAATCCTGGCTATTGGCCTGTGGCTACTCCTCGTAATTCTAACAGTAAGAATTTGACATTTCAGAGTAATTCTAACAGTAAGAATTTGACATTTCAGAGGCTCAGTTTGACAGGATGCCTTTTACTCTGTGCAGCCAATCAAAGCCCTGTTGGGTGAATGCCCCGCCTGTTAGGGACCCCAGGCAAAAGGATTCCATGGTGCCCGCGGGCACTGTGTTGGGGAACAGTCAGTCGCTGCAAAGAAAAAACCAAAAACCTAGTGGCCCTTTCAAATCGTTAGTTGTCGGGTTGCTGCTGGGTCTTTCTCGCGTCATGCAAGCATGCAACATGGACAAAAGGATCCCAAAGCGGGTTTTTTGCCCTGCGTCAGCGCAGCCGGTGTCCAGCCCTGCCGGCATCAAGAGGCGTGCCCGCGAGCCGTGTGGGCCGTGTCTGAAATCTCAGGAGCCAGGGGTGATGGCTGGATGTGATATCCCCATGCTCAGGGGTGGCGCGTCCGCACCCTGGGAGCCTCCCTGTGGTGGCCTGCAGAAGCGAGCATACGCAATCGGAGCGACGTGCACACGTTTTTAATTGCTGGACAGACTTCGCAAGCGACTCCTCAGAGCGTAGCAGCCTCCCCGAACCGAGCTGCTGGAGTCTTGCTCTCTCGTTCCAAATAAACGTGTCCCTGCTTGCTGGCCCGCCGCAAGTATTTACCAGCCCACATGTGCCTTGTCTAGAATCTTGGGGGCTAGAAGGGAATGCAAAAAGATCCATGGAGGGGTCCGTAGGCTTTTGATCGAGTGACCCCGGGCGCTCGCCTGGAGGCATACAGGACTCACCCGAGGCGACCGGGCGAATGGTGTTCGGCACGCCTGCCGCAGCGCTCCGCCGACGCTTCGACCGTCGGGAGAGCCGACCCGGGTTGCAAAAGCCGTCTGCCGTGCTCAGGGGGCTCTTTGTTCGGGCTTGCCTGCAACACCTCTGCCCGCCCTGGGGCTTACCGTGGCATCTCTCTGACTCAGCCTCTCTCCAAAACTGCCACATTCAAGTAGTTAATTGTTTTGGCTAGCTGGGAGGAATCGGTAGGGAATCGTCCCCTCGCGTTGTGGCTCCCCCCGCACCCCGCCCTTGCTGGGCTGGTGCCACGCCTGGCGACGCGGCCAGAGCCTCACCCCCCCCCCATAGAAGGTGTTGGCAACTCTCCCTGCTAGTCTGCTGATGTTCCCAAGAGCCGTGGGAGCCTGGCAGTCTATTCTCAGTTCTTCCCACAACGGGGAGTGCTGCCAAAGAGGGGCGGGCAAGCGGCACGGATGGCAGAGAGCGAACAGAGGGGAACGATGCAGGATCAACGCAGGGAAGATGGGGTTGGAGCCCCTTCCCTTGGAGAAAAGTCTGGAGAATCAGGGACTTTTCGGCTGAGGGGTGGGGGGGAGAGTTATATGAGAGAGGTTTATAAAGTTAAGTGTGGGGTGGAGAGAGCTGATAAACGGAACTTTTACACAAATACTGTCATCTGGGAAGGGAAGAAACATGAGAACCTCAGAAGAGCCTTGCTGGGTCAGACCAGGGAGGGTCCATCTAGTCCAGCCTCCCGTCTCACACAAGGGCCAGCCGGTTCCTCTGGAGGGCCAGCAACAGGGCAGAGAGGCCAAGGCCTTCCTCTGAGAAGAACTTCAGAAGAGCCCTGCTGGGTCAGACCAGTGAGGGTCTATCTAGTCCAGCCTCCTGTCTCACACAGGGGCCTCAACCAGTTTCTCTGGAGAGCCAGCAACAGGGCAGAGAGGCTGAGGCCTTCCCTGAGAAGAACACCAGAAGAGCCCTGCTGGGTCAGGCCAGTGAGGGTCTATCTAGTCCAGCCTCCTGTCTCACACAGGGGCCAGCCAGTTCCTCTGGAGGGCCAACAACTGGGCGGAGAGGCCGAGGCTTTCCCCTGAGAGGAACATCAGAAGAGCCCTGCTGGATCAGGCCAGTGAGGGTCCTCTGGAGGGCCAACAATGGCAGAGAGGCCTTCCCCTGAGAGGAACATCAGAAGAGCCCTGCTGGATCAGGCCAGTGAGGGTCCTCTGGAGGGCCAACAATGGCAGAGAGGCCTTCCCCTGAGAAGAACACCAGGGTCCATCTAGTCCAGCCTCCTGTCTCACACAGTGGCCAACCAGTTCCTCTGGAGGGCCAACAACAGGGCCTGGAGGCTGAGGCCTTCCCCTGAGAAGAACACCAGAAGAGCCCTGCTGGATCAGGCCAGTGAGGGTCCATCTAGTCCAGCCTCCTGTCTCACACAATGGCCAACCAGTTCCTCTGGAGGGCCAACAACTGGGCGGAGAGGCCGAGGCCTTCCCCTGAGAAGAATCTAAGAAGAGCCTTGCTGGATCAAGCCAGTGAGGGTCCTCTGGAGGGCCAACAATGGCAGAGAGGCCGAGGCCTTCCCCTGAGAAGAACACAAGGGTCCATCTAGTCCAGCCTCCTGTCTCACACAGTGGCCAAGCAGTTCCACTGGAGGCCTTCCCCTGATGTTGCCTCCTGGCTCTGGCATTCAGAGGCTTAGTGAGAGAGAGATGAGAAAGAGGAATTTTTCTCCTTCAATCAAAAGACTAGAACTCGAGGGGCATCCAAGGAAGCCAATGGGCAGTAGTTTCAGGGTGGGCAAAAGGAAATACTACTTTACAACAGAGAGTGATTCAGATGTGGAATTTGCTGCCAGAGGATGAATGGATGGCCACAGGATTTACAAAACTTTAAGAAGGGATTAGATAGCGTCATGGAGGATAAAGTCATGGTGACTGAAGGGAACCTCCACATTTAGAGGCACTAATTCCCTGAGTCCCAGAGCCAGGAGGCAACATCAGGGGAAGGCCTTGGTCTCTATGGTCTGTTGCTGGCCCTCCAAAGGAACTGGCTGGGCCACCTTGTGAGACAGGAGGCTGGACCAGATGGACCCTCATTGGTCTGATCCTGCAGGGCTCTTCTGGGGTTCTTCTCAGGGGAAGGCCTCGGCCTCTCTGCCCTGTTGTTGGGCCCTCCAGAGGAACTGGCTGGCCCCTGTGTGAGGCAGGATGCTGGACTGGAGGGACTCTCACTGGTCTGACCCAGCAGGGCTCTTCTGAGGTTCTTCTCAGGGGAAGGCCTCAGCCTCTCTGCCCAGTTGTTGGCCCTCCAGAGGAACTGGTTGGCCACTGTGTGAGACAGGAGGCTGGACTAGATAGACCCTCACTGGCCTGATCCAGCAGGACTCTTCCGGTATTCTTCTCAGGGGAAGGCCTCAGCCTCTCCACCCAGTTGTTGGCCCTCCAGAGGAACTGGTTGGCCACTGTGTGAGATGGGGTGCTGGATTAGAGGGACCCTCACTGGTCTGATCCAGCAGGGCTCTTCTGGTGTTCTTCTCAGGGGAAAGCCTCGGCCTCTCCGCCCTGTTATTGGCCAGAGGAACTGGCTGGCCACTCTGTGAGATTTGATGATGGACTGCATGGACCCTCACTCAGGATTGCCACTAGAGAAAGGGCCGCATAAATACGGGTGGATTGAAGCTGTGTACCCATACGGAGCTGTTCCGCCAGGCCTTCGGGTGAAGCGGCTGGCTTCTAATCTTAGTTGGCCTCCCTGCTCCGGTTCCCAGTTTGTTGAAAGGGCCTATTTGGTTCCACCTCGTGGTCCTAACAGATTTCTGTGAAACTGTCGCCACCTGCGTGAATTTTATTGCTTATTGTGTTTTAATGGTTTTAATTGGGGTTTTAGTGTAACGAGTCTTGGGCTCGGTTTCTGGTGATTGGCCCTGAGGCTGCTTTGGGGAGGGCGGAATAAAAATCTCAAAAATCAATAAATACGTGGAATGGATCGGGTCCAACTGCTGGCAGAACGGAAGGGGGCGCGAGTCCCCTGTCTGTTGGAATATTGACGGCTTTCTCTCTCTCTCTCTCTCTCTCTCTCTCTCTCTCTCTCTCTCTCTCTCTCTCTCTCTCTCCCCCCCAAAATACAGCTGTCTTCAGAAAAACAGAACGGGATCCGTCCGTACAGAACTACCTCGTATCGGAGCCTGTCTGCGAGTGAGGTACGCAGAGGAATATTTATTCATATGTTGTTTATAGCCCGCTGTTCTCGGCGGAACGCAAGACCAGGCAAATTAAACAGAGCAAGTCTAGGCGATGCAATAGGATTCGGGTGGCGGAACTGACCGGAAATAAGTTCTCTCAGAGCCGTTCTCTCAAGGGCGGTCCTCGGAAGAGCTTTTCTGCCGCAGACCAGCACAGCTTTTAACCATCTTAAGAGGTACTCTTTTTCTCAAAGATTGGCTGAAAGACTGATTGATTGATTCACCTCACAGCCAGATTGGTGTAGTGGTTAAGTGCGTGGACTCCAATCTGGGAGAACCGGGTTTGATTCCCCACTTCTCCGCATGCAGCCAGCTGGTATGACTTTGGGTCAGTCACAAGTTCTCTCGGCGCTGTTCTCTCCAGGGTGGTCCTCGAAAGAGCTTTTCTGTCGCAGGCCAGCACAGCTTTTAACCATTTTAAGAGGTACTCTTTTGTCAAAGATTGGTTAAAAGACAGATTGATTGATTCACTTCAGTTTTTTTAATTCACTTCACAGCCAGATTGGTGTAGTGGTTAAGTGCGTGGATTCTAATCTGGGAGAACATGGTTTGATTCCCCACTTCTCCACATGCAGCCAGCTGGTGTGACCTTGGGTCAGTCACAAGTTCTCTCAGCGCCATTCTCTCAAGGGCAGTCCTTGAGAGAGCTCTCTCAGCCCCACCTCCCTCACAGGGTGTCTGTTGTGGGGAGGGGAAGGAGATCGTGAGCCGCTCCGAGTGAAGGGCGGGGTATAAATCCGCTCTCTTCTCTCTCCTCCTTCTTAAATTGAACCTGCTAACTGCTGGGGCAGCTGGCGGAGTGCCTGCCGGATGGGAGGCGGACGCATGCTCTGTCTTGCTCCCAAAAATAGCCAGGGTGTGGCGTTCTGCACCAGCTAGAGGTCGCCAAGAGTGTCCTCCGTTCACAACAGGCTCGCTTCCTCCGTGATCCCAACTGGGGTGGGAGAGGTGCAGAAGGGGGCCAGCCATCTTCTGCCTTGAGGGAGGACTGGAGGGGAAGGCCCATGGGGAGGGGAAGGGCTGGCTCTGCCCCGCCCTCTGCCTTAGTCCCGCCCTCTGCCTTAGTCCCTCCCACGATGCAGTTTTGTTCCACCTGGAGGTTGTCTCCACCTGGAGAACGGTGCCACTTAGAACCGTTCTGCCCTACGGGACGGCTTCCTTCTATCCGCTGCCCTTTGGGACTAGCCAGGCAGCGGCTTCTCAGCTGGCGTGGCCCCGTTTGTGACCGCTGATCGCGTTTCTCTCCCGCCTCCCGAAATGGGCCGTTAGGAGGAGCCGTCCTGTCCCGGAGAAGACATCCGGATCATGCGGGAGACGACCAAGAGGCTCTTCTCCAAGCTGCAGGAGGCGGAGAAGCGGCACCAGTCGGATCGGGCCGCTTACGAGGTGAGCTCGCAGGGCTCTGGAGGCGGCAGCCTGGGGCCTGCAGTTCTGTTCGGTGTAGTCGTTAAGTGTGCGGACTCTAATGTGGGAGAAGCAGGTTTCATTCCCCACTCCTCCACTCGCAGCTGCTGGATGACCTTGGGCAAGCCATAGTTCTGTCAGAGCTGTTCTCTCAAGAGCAGTTCTGGAAAGAGCTCTCTCAGCTCCACCTGCAAGGGGGTCTGCTGTGGGGAGGGGAAGGGAAAGGAGTTTGTAAGCTGCTCTGAGACTCCGAGTGAAGGGCGGGGTATAAATCCAATCTTTTCTTCTTCTGTTCCACGCGTGACCTGCTTTCTCCCATCGCCAGGGGCTCTCTGTTCCCAGAACAGATCTGCAGTAGGCAACCTGATAGCCAGCCAGTTTCGTATAGTGGTTAGGAGCGTGGACTTTAATCTGGAAGGAAAGGGCAATTAGAATGATCACAGAGTTGGAGAACTTGAGGAACGGTTGAGGAGCTTGGGGCTCTTTAGTTTGGAGAACCGATGGCTGAGGGGTGACACGATCGAGGTTTATAAGATTATGCGTGGGATAGAGCAGATAGAGAAAGAAGTACTTTTCTCCCTTTCTCACAGTACAAGAACTTGCGGGCACTCCATGAAATTGCTAAGCGGTTGGGTTAGAACAGATAAAAGGAAGTCCTTCTTCATCCAAACTGTGATTAACACATGGAATTCACGGCCACAGGAGGTGGTGGCGGCTACAAGCATGGACAGTTTCAAGAGGGAATTGTATAAACCTATGGAGCAGAGGTCCATCAGTGGCTATTAGCCACAAGGTCGAGATAGGGACTCTGGGGCAAGTGATGCTCTGTATTCTTGTGGGGGGGTCAACAGTGGGAGGGCTTCTAGTGTCCTGGCCCCACTGCTGGACCTCCTGATGGCACCTGGTATATTTTGGCCACTGTGTGACCCAGAGTGTTGGACTGGATGGGCCATTGGCCTGATCCAATATGGGCTTCGCTTATGTTCTTATGACTGGGTTTGATTCCCCATTTCTCCACATGCAGCTGCTGGGTGACCTTGGGCAAGCCGTAGGTCTCTCAGAGCTGTTCGCTCAAAGCTCTCTCAGCCCCACCTCCCTCACAGGGTGTCTGTTGTGGGGAGGGGAAGGGAAAGGAGATTGTAAGCCGCTCTGAGACTGGATAGTGAAGGGTGGGGTATAAATCCAGTCTCCTCCTCTTCCTCCTCTTCTGGAGGACCAACAAACAAGGCAGAGAGTCCGAGGCCTTCCTGTGAAAAGAACGTAAGAAGAACCCTGCTGGATCAGACCATTGAGGGTCCACCTTGTCCAGCATCCTGCCTCACACAGGGGCGAACCAGTTCCTCTGGAGGACCAATGACAGGGCAGAGAGGCCGAGGCCTTCCCTTGAAAAGAACATCAGCAGAGCCCTGCTGGATCAGACCACTGAGGGTCCATCCAGTCCAGCATCCTGCCTCACACAAGGGGCCAGCCAGTTCCTCTGGAGGGCCAACAAGAGGGCAGAGAGGCCGAGGCCTTTCCCTGATATTGTCCACTGGCTCTGGGCTTCAGAGGTTTAGTGCCTCTGAACGTGGAGGTTCCCCTCAGTCCCCCTGGCTAGTAGCCATTGATACCCTTTATCCTCCATGAATCTGTCTCATCCCCTTTTAAAGCTGTTTATTCCTGTGGCCATCACCACATCCTCTGGCAGCAAATTCCCCATTTTCCTCACTCTCTGTGTAAAGCAGTGTTTCCTTTTCTCCGTCCTGCGCCTACCGCCCTTCCGCTTCATTGGATGCCCTCAAGTTCTAGTATTTCGGGAGAGGGAGGAAAAAATGTCTCTGGGTAGACTCTTTCCACCCCGTGCATAATTTCGTAAACCTCTCTCACGTCCCTCCGTCGCTGTCTCTCTTCTCAGCTGAAAAGTCCCCCGACGGCTTCAGCCTTTCCTCAGCGGGGAAGGGCGTGCTGGCCATGAAGGTTTCTGCCCCTCCGCGGGCAAGTCCCGTGCCCAATTTCAGTGGGTTTCCCCCCTCTTGCATTGCAGACTTCCATCTCCCACTATCGGAGGGAAGCGGAGCAGTCCGGGACGGCGCTCCGGCAGGCGGAACTGGACCTGGCAGAGAAAGACCTGAAGCTGGAGGAAGTGCAGCGGCTTCTCTCGGGGATGGAGAAGGTACGGCCGTTTCCGTGGTGACACTCCGAACGGCAAGGGAGCCGGCCTGGCTCTCCGAACTCGGTTGGCAAACGGGGGGTTTTGCCCCGTGGCAACCATCTCAAAATCCCGGCCCTCTGGTTGGAGCTCAGTTGCTGTGGCTGAATTGCTACTCGGGGCTGCTCTTTGCTATTTTTTAAATCATTCTTAGTTTGCCCATAAGATTTCCCCTTGCAGCTAATACCGCTGTTTTAAGTAGCAGTTTAGGGACAAAAGGGCGGGGGGCGGAGGGGACTTAACCTAGAAACTTGGAATCCAGAACCTGAAAAGGTCGGTCAAGTAGAATAGAGGGCCCAAAGTAAAAGCTTAATGTATATAGTATGCAAAGAATGCAAAATAGAATGAAGGGCAGGGTATGAATCCAATCCCTTCTTCTTCTTCTTCATTTATACCTCACCGATCTCTCAAGTGGGAACCCAAAGCGGCACCAGAAAGGTTCCAGATATTAGTTTTGTTTTGAGCGTCTTCTTCGCGGACGTTTTTTATACAAATACGCTTGTGTTTTCTGTGTTTCCAAACAGAATTCAATATTATTCTCAATAGAGCGTAAATCTTCAGGCAGGCAACCAGTCACGGGTTTTAGACAGACCAGTCTCTGACGTTACAAAGCTGGTAACACTACAAGGTTACGCCGGCTTTTTTGCCCTGGTTAGCGTCACGTTCTTTTTCTTTATTTACACGGTTGACCTTCAGTCACACGGTGAAGATCCATGTGCCAGGGCAGCGGCTGCGGCCAGAGCAGTGTTTTTCTTTTTTTTAAAAAAGAATTTTATTGATTTTTCCGAAAAGAAAAGAAAAAGACAACATCTACGTAGCAAAGAAACTATCATACAATAAAATAACGAAGCATGTACTCGTTATAACAGCTTAAATTTTGCATAAAAGGAATCCTTCATTTCTACACCTGTCCCAGTTCAACTGTTCAAAATCTAGGAAGTTGAGTTTAACCGGTAAGTTGTAAGTCCTTGAAGATATTTCTCAATCCGTTTGTATAATCTTGACCAGTTCTTCTCAAAAGATTTCCTCTTTTTTTATCTTGTCATTGTAGAGTTAATTTGTCCATTTATGCCATTTCAACTAGCTTATGAATAATTTCTTCTTTTGATGGGAGCCAGAGTTCCCTCTAAGCTGAGTTAGCGTGAGCTAGCTCACAGTTTTTTGGCCTTCAGCTCACGCATTTGTGCCTTAGCTCAGGAAGGACGGCTAGAGAGCAAACTAATTTATGCAGCAGCCAAATCGCTCGCTCACAACTTTAATGTCGGTCGCTCACGAAGCAGAATTTTTCCTCACAAGACTCCACAGCTTAGAGGAAGCATTAGATAGGACTCATAGAATCATAGAATCATAGAATGTTAGAGTTGGAAGGGACCTTGCAGGCCATCTAGTCCAACCCCCTGCACTCTGCAGGAACACAGCCGAAACCTCTACATACCTAAAACATACCCAAGAGATGGTTGTCCAGTCTCCTCTTGAAAACGTCCAGTAAAGGAGCATCCACCACCTCCCGAGGCAGTCTGTTCCACTGCTCAACCACTCTTACAGTCAGGAAGTTTCTCCTGATATTAAGCCGGTAACGACTCCCTTGTCATTTCCACCCATTAGATCTAGTCTTGCAATCCGGAGCAAGAGAGAATAGATCCAAGAGAGAATAGACTCCTTCTTTCTTCCAATATTTTGCATATAAAACCCTAGCCGTAGTTGTAACATGCGTAATCAAATAAGCATCTGGATTTTAAAAACAATCCGGAATAACGTCTTTCGAAAGCCGCACGGCCAATCAGAACCCTTGCCGAACAAAAGCCCTGTATGACCATGCCCACTTTAAAAAAAAAACACTTGGTGGGCACCTGGAAAGGTGTCAGTGGGTGGCATTGTGCCCTGGGGCGCCTTGTTGGGGGTCCCTGCTCTGACTTGTTGGCTGCGAAGGGGACGCTCAGTAGTGCTTGGACGGTCCGAACTCGGGACAGGGGAAGAGACTTCAGCTCCATGTGGAGAAAAGCTGGGGCCGTTTGCGGTCCTCATTGGGCCTGGGCCCTCAGAGTCCGGGGCAGGAGAGGCCCGCCGCCTAGCCTGTGGCTTTTCTGCCCTTTCGCCGGCTGAGACAGGCCGTCTTCGGAAGCCTCCCTTCGGGCTTCTCCCCTGTCGCTCTTCCGCCTCCCGCAGGCCCCGGCAGCTCCCCTGACTCCCCTTCCCTCCCCCTCCTCTCCCCCGCAGGAGCACCGGAGCCTCCTGCAGAAGATGAAAGACGGCGAATCGGAGCTGGAGGAGCTGCGGAAGCTGCGGAATGACCAACTGGCTGAGCAGGAAAGGTGAGGGCGTGCCGCCAGGGGACGGCTAAGCTCTGGGCGGGGCACTCCAGAGGAAGATGCCCGCCGGGCCTCGGGCGTCGAGCCGGTTCTGGGATCCCTGCTGCTTTGGGTGACGCTGTCGTGGAGGGGGCCCCCGAGTCAGCTTGAAAAGGGAGTGAGAAAGATTCGTGGAGGAGAAGTCTTATCAGTGGCTAGTAGCCGTGGTGGCTGAGGGGGGAACCTCCACATTCAGAGGCACGGAATCCCAGAGCCAGGAGGGCAACGTCAGGGGAAGGCCTCGGCCTCTCTGCCCTGTTGTTGGCCCTCCAGAGGAACTGGTTGGCGCCCCTGTGTGAGACGGGAGGCTGGACTGGATGGACCCTCACCGGTCTGACCCAGCAGGGCTCTTCTGAGGTTCCTCTCGGGAAGGCCTCGGCCTCTCTGCCCTGTTCATTGGACCTCCAGAGGAACTGGCTGGCCGCTGTGTGAGGCAGGATGCTGGACTAGATGGACCCCCTTTGCTCTGATCCAGCAGGGCTCTTCTGAGGTTCTTCTCAGGGGAAGGCCTTGGCCTCTCTGCCCTGTTGTTGGCCCTCCAGAGGAACTGGTTGGCCACTGTGTGAGGCAGGAGGCTGGACGAGATGGACCCTCACTGGTCTGACGCAGCAGGAGAGCCAGTTTGGTGTAGTGGTTTGGTGGAGGGGACAGCAGTGGGAGGGCTTCTGGTGCCCTGGCCCCACTGCTGGACCTCCTGATGGCACCTGGTATATTTTGGTCGCTGTGTGACAGAGTGTTGGACTAGATGGGCCATTGGCCTGATTCAACATTGGCTTCTCTTATGTTTTTATGTTCTTAGTGGTTAAGTGCGCGGACTCTAATCTGAGAGAACGAGGTTTGATTCCCCAGTCCTCCACTTGCAGCTGCTGGGATGACCTTGGGCAAGCCATAGTTCTGTCAGAGCTGACCTCTCAAGGACGGTTCTGGAAAGAGCTCTCTCAGTCCCGCCACCCTCACAGGGTGTCTGTTGTGGGGAGGGGAAGGCACTCTGAGACTCTGAGTGAAGGGTGGGGTGTAAATCCAATCTCCTCCTCTTCCGATGTTCTTATTAGGGGAAGGCCTCAGCCTCTCTGCCCAGTTATTGGCCCTGCAGAGGAACTGGTTGGCCGCTGTGTGAGACGGGAGGCTGAACTGGATGTACCTTCACGGGTTTGATCCAGCAGGGCTCTTCTGAGGTTCTTCTCAGGGGAAGGCCTCGGCCTCTCTGCCCTGTTGTTGGCCCTCCAGAGGAACTGGTTGGCCGCTATGTGAGACAGGGATGCTGGACTGATGGACCCTCCCTGGTCTGATCCAGCAGGGCTCTTCTAAGGTTCTCCTCAGGGGAAGGCCTCGGCCTCTTTGCCCTGTTGTTGGCCCTCCAGAGGAACTGGTTGGCCTCTGTGTGAGGCAGGATGCTGGACTAGATGGACCCTTCCTGGTCTGACCCAGCAGGGCTCTTCTGAGGTTCTTCTCAGGGGAAGGCCTCGGCTTCTCTGCCCTGTGGTTGGGCCTCGAAAGGAACTGGTTGAGGCCACTGTGGGAGACAGGAGGTTGGACTGGATGGACCCTCACTGGTCTGACCCAGCAGGGCTCTTCTGAGCTTCTTATGAGGCTGGAGACCACGTGTCCGCTACAGGCGGGGAAGGGTTGCCCGTCTGATTCTTTCTTCTTTGTAACTTTCTGACCTCTGAAAAAGGGTCTCGTGGACCGAAACACGTCAGGTCATACCTGATTCTTTTTGTGTATTTGCCACTTTGATTGTTCTATGTGGCTTTATTTGGGACCCTACAAAGGTTTTTATATGATTTTGAAATAAACACGTGCACTTTTGCCTATACCTATTGATGCTTTTAACTTTCGGTGTTCTAAACTTCCTTGGGAGGTTTTTGCTTGCTTGGTTTAGTTTTTCTCCCCATCCCTTTTGTGGGTGCAAGGCTCTGGTAGACCCAGATTCCAATTTCCTCAAAGGCTAGCGGACTGACCCTGAGCCTGCCACACACTCTCAGCCTAACCTACCTCACAGGGTTGTTGTGTAGAGGTAAAAGTGGAGGATGGGAAGATGCCGTAAGCTCCTTTGGGTTCCCCGTTGGGAAGAAAAGTGCTTTGCAGCTGTACAAATAAGAAAGCGGAGGGAATGGTACTTCACCAGAAGAAGAAGAGGAGGTTGGATATATACCCCACCCTTCACTACCCGAAGGAGTCTCAGAGTGGCTCACAAACTCCCTTCCCTTCCCCTCCCCACAACAGATACCCGGTGAGGTACGCGGGACTGAGAGAGCTCTCCCGAGAACTGCTCCTGAGAGAACAGCTTTGAGAGAACTTGTGACTGACCCAAGGTCACCCCAGCAGCTGCACGTTGAAGCGTGGGGAATCAAACCTTGGTTCTCCCAGATTAGAGTCCCCGCTCCTAATGACTACACCAAACTGGCTCTTATACCCTATTTTTCACTACCCGAAGGCGTCTCAGAGCGGCTCACAATCTCCTTTCCTTTCCCCTCCCCACAACAGACACCCCATGAGGTAGGCGGGGCTGAGAGAGCTCTCTCGAGAACTGCTCCTGAGAGAACAGCTCTGAGAAAACTTGTGACTGACCCAGGGTCACCCCAGCAGCTGCACGTGGAGGATTGGGTTATCAAACCCTGGTTCTGCCACATTAGAGTCCCTGCTCCTAACGACTACACCAAACTGGCTCTCTGTGGCCGTCCCCAGATTTCCTTTTGGGGACTTTGGTCAGACGTCTCTCAAGCCGGAAACAGGCACACTCCAGTAGACTTTGCAGAGGAGGAATAATTAGCATTTTCCAGGCTGCACGTGTCGGTGATGCGCTGTGAGATCCTTTCCATCTTGTGGCTGCCCTCTGAATTAACGGCCTCCAAAATGACCCATTGTTCGCCTCCTTGCTCAGCTTCAGAGGGATAGGCATGTTGGTCTTCCACAGAACAACCAGATCAGCGTCTGGTAGCGTCTTTAAGAGCCAAGACCTTTCTCAGGTCTTGCAAACTGCGGGCCGTGGCGTCCTTGATGGAGTCCGTTCGTCTTCTGTCAGGTTTTCCTCTTTTCCTACCACCTTTAGCTTTTTTCTAGCATTACTATCTTCTCCAGTGAGTCTTCTCTTCTCACAAATCAGCCAGTTATCATAACGTCCCTTTATAAATCGATGGTGCAGCCTCGCTTGGAGTACTGTGTACAGTTCTGGTCGCCACACCTCAAAAAAAGACATTAAAGCATTGGAAAAGGTGCAGAAAAGGGCAACTAGAATGGTCAAAGGGTTGGAACACCTTCCCTATGAAGAACGGTTAAAGAGGTGAAGGTTCTTTAGCTTGGAGAAACGACGGCTTGAGGGGTGACGTGATCGAGGTTTACAGGATTATGCGTGGGATAGAGCAGGTCGAGAAAGAAGCCCTTTCCCCCCCTTTCTCGCAATAGAAGAACTCGTGGGCACTCACTCCATGAAATTGCTGAGCGGTTGGGTTAGAACGGATCAAAGGAAGTCCTCCTTCACCCAAAGAATTGATTAACGTGTGGAATTCACTGCCACAGGAAGTGGTGGCAGCTACAAGCAGAGGTTCATGTGTGGCTATTAGCCACAAGGTAGAGATGGAGCACTCTGCCTGGGGCAGTGATGCCCTGTCTTCTTGGTGCTTTGGGGGGGGCAACGGTGGGAGAGCTTCTGGAGTTCTGGCCCCGCTGGTGGACCTCCTGATGGCCCCTGGGTTTTGGCCACTGTGTGACCCAGAGGTGTTGGACTGGATGGGCCATTGACCTGATCCAACATGGCTTCTCTTGTGTTCTTACGTCTGGGACAGTGGCGCTCTGTATTCATGGTGCTTGGGGAGTAACAATGGGAGGGGCTTCTGGAGTCCTGGCCTGGCTGGTGGACCTCCTGATGGCCCCTGGGTTTTGGCCACTGTGTGACCCAGAGGTGTCGGACTGGATGGGCCATTGGCCTGATCCAACATGGCTTCTCTTCTGTTCGTACATTCTTAATGTGACCAGAGTTCCATAGCCTCTGTTTAACTGTTTTAGCTTTCCAGACTACATAACGTAATTGCTTTTTTAAAACTTGCGGTCTATTCCTCCTCCTCCTCCTCCAGGTCATCCAAACTAGAGAAGGAGGTAGCCACTTTGCGGGAGAAGATCCATCATCTCGACGACATGCTCAAGAGCCAGCAGCGCAAAGTCCGGCAGATGATTGAGCAGGTGGGTGCCGCTTTGGGCTGTGGGGAGTCGCGGGTTCCCAGGTCTGGGATGAGTGGTTGGAGGCCAGATTCGGAGGCTGAGGCCTTCCCCTGATGTTGCCTCCTGGCTCTGGGATTCAGTGGTTGACTGCCTCCGAATGTGGAGTTTCCCTTCGCCACCACAGGCTAGTAGCCACTGATAGACTTATTCTCCACGAATCTGTCTTAATCCCCTTTTAAATCTGTTTATTCGGTGCAGTAAAATACATTCGGTGCAGTAAAAGCTGTGATCGTGCAGAACTGTAACTCTTCTGAAGCAGAGATCTGCTGTCCCTTGCTGTAAATAACCAATAAGTTGTTTTCATTCCTTGCCTTATCTTCCAAACCAATAAGCATTGCGCCCTTATGAGGAAGAGACAATAAACCTTTTATCTTTTTGTGTCATGGAAGGAAGGTCCCCGCGGTGTGACTCACTGAAGGAGAAGGGGGGGAGGGAGTGGAGAAAATTACCTCAGGTTCGTCTTCCACCTCCCCGGGGGCTCCCTTTGTGCGAACAGCACGTAATCCAGCAAAGAGATTCGTTCGCGTTGCCTCCCCGACCCGCGTCATAACTCGCCGCGACACTTCGCCGTGGGCTCTTTTTGACAAACTGCCCTTTTCTGGTCTCCCCCGCAGCTTCAAAACTCCAAGACGGTGATTCAGTCCAAGGACGCAATCATTCAAGAGCTCAAGGAGCGGGTGGCTTACCTGGAGGCCGAGGTATTTAGTTTGCTTTTGAAACATGACATCCCACTCTTCGGCCCTGACGATTCTCAGCAGAGCCCTGCGGCGTAGCAGAATGCAAATTGGTATCGGCCCTTCTTGGGCCCTGTTTAAAACTAATCCAGTCACACAGCTGTCTCGAATACTGATCTCTCGCAAACGTGTAACACGTCATTAAGAGTAAGCGGTGAAACCAGCGGAAGCCGGAACAGCGGAGCAAATGAATACAGTTGGTCCAGCCCAAACCAAGGATAGAACCCAGATAAAACAGCCAGGGAAATTTGGCCATCAAGCCATTGAGCAGTGACCCATGGGGGGGGCGGTTTCTGTCTCTTTCTGTCCCTTTTCTGTCTCTTCAGAATGGAACTGGCTTGAATGCAGACTAGGATTGGAGCAAGAGTCCCAGGAGAACTTTAAAGGCTAACAAAATCTTGCGGCCGGTTATGAGCACTTGTGAGTTACCGCTCACTTCTTCGGATACTGAGGTAGAAAAGAGCCAGAGTCCCAGCAGCACCTTAATGACTAACACAATCTTGCGGCCAGTTATGAGCATTTGTGAGTCTCTGCTCACTTCTTCGGATACTGAGGTAGAAAAGAGCAGGAGTTCAGTAGCACCTTAAAGACTAACAAAATCTTGCGGCCAGTTATGAGCGCATGTGAGTCTCTGCTCACTTCTTCGGATACCAAGGTAGAAAAGAGCCAGAGTCCCAGCAGCACCTTAAAGACTAACAAAATCTTGCGGCCAGGTATGAGCACATGTGAGTCACTAAAGACTAACAAAATCTTGTGGGCAGTTATGAGCTTTTCTGAGTCACCGCTCACTTTTTTGGATACTGAGGTAGAAAAGAGCCAGAGTCCAGTAACACACTAAAGACTAACAAAATCTTGCGGCCAGTTATGAGCATTTGTGAATCACTGCTCACTTCTTCGGATACTGAGGTAGAAAAGAGCAGGAGTCCAGTAGCACGTTAAAGACTAACAAAATCTTGCGGCCAGTTATGAGCATTTGTGAGTCACCGCTCACTTCTTTGGATACTGAGGTAGAAAAGAGCAGGAGTCCAGTAACACGTTAAAGACTAACAAAACCTTGCGGCCAGTTATGAGCACTTGTGAGTCACCGCTCACTTCTTCGGATACTGAGGTAGAAAAGAGCAGGAGTCCAATAGCACCTTAAAGACTAACAAAATCTTGCAGCCAGTTATGAGCACTTGTGAGTCATCGCTCACTTCTTCGGATACTGAGGTAGAAAAGAGCAGGAGTCCCAGCAGCACCTTAAAGACTAACAAAATCTTGCAGCCAGTTATGAGCATTTGTGAGTCTCTGCTCACTTCTTTGGATACCGAGGTAGAAAAGAGCCAGAGTCCCAGCAGCACCTTAAAGACTAACAACAGCTGTGACAGGGAATGAGCTTTCGTGAGTCACGGCTCACTTCTTCAGCTACAGCTAGAATGTATCATTCCAGCCGTACCTGAAAGAGCGAGCCGTGTCTCACAAAAGCTCACACCCTGCCACAAGCGTTAATCTTTGCTACTGGACTCTTTGTCTGTCTCTAGGAGAAGAAAAGATCAACATGGCTGCCCATCTTGATCTTAGACGACGACTGGGTGGGGGTTGTACATTTGTTCCCTCCCCAAAAAAAGTGCAGCTAGAAGTACCAGTTCTGGTAGTCTTGGGGCTATGACGCCCATGTGTGTGTATTCACTCATCTGGCTGGCCCAGGGGAATAGAATCCTGAGAGGCGGTGGAATGGACTATATACACTTTTCTGAATGACTTTGGTCAGGCCAGATTCAGATAGAGGTTTGCGTATAAGGCGCCCTAGGTGTCTAGTTAGATTTCCTGTATCGGATCATTTAACTCCTGGCTGTAGAGGTGTACTTCAATAATATCATAGATTAGCTGCTGTAGGTTTCCTGGGTTGTCTGGCTGTGGTCTTGGCATTGTAGGACCTGACGTTTCTCCAGCAGCTGTGACTGGCATCCCCAGAGGTATAACACAGAAAGTTGGAGTACTCTCTGTGTCAATGTATACTCACAAGCAGGGCTATTTCTGGGCAGGAACGCACAGGAACGGAGTTCCGGCAGGCTCCTGAGTTGGCCACGCCTAGCAGGAACTCATTAGCATAATAGGCCACACCCAACAGCAGGAACTCATTAGGATTGGCTACATTAGGGGTGTGTGGCTTAACATGCAAAGGAGTTCCTGCTACAAAAAAAGCCCTGGGTTTTGACAACAAACAAGGTAAACAGAATAAGAAGCAAAAGGTGGGTGTGGCTGGATGACCACACTTCTTGTAGAATGGGGCTGTGACCTAATATGCTAATGAGCGGTGCTTTCAGGGGTGTGGCCTAATATGCTAATGAGCCCTGCTCACAAGGAATATCATAGATTCCTTGTGGGTATACATGTTAATAAATACTACTAGAGAACCTCTGCTTCTGTTTTAAGCTTTTATTAAGTTATAACTCTCGCATTCTTTACATTTACCAACTCAACCGAAAATTATGCCATCCATCGCGATGCAGCCAATTAAATCACGTGAGTCCCTAAAAGCATTAGAACTCGAGGGCATCCTGTGAAGCTGATGGGCAGTAGGTTCAGGACGGACAAAAGGAAATACAACTTTACACAGCGCATGATGAAAATGTGGAATTCGCTGCCAGAGAGCGTAGTGATGGCCACAGGAATAAGACAGCTTTAAATGGGGATTAGATAGATTCGTGGAGGGAGAAGTGTGTTTTGGCTGTTCCCCATGCATGGTAATGGTCCTGCAATGTAATGGCCGATATAATAAAAAAGGTAAGTTTCCATAAAAACATTACACTTCAGAAAAAAAGGCTGGGGGGAGATTCTGTGTCTAGCCCGGTTCCCTGTTTCCACAGTATAGGAAATTCACAACTACCTCTCCCCCCCAGTGACCCCAAAACAAACAAAAATTCCTGCAGGATCCCCGGCCAAACTGGCCTGGAGAAAAATTACTTCCTGACCCCAAAGTGGAGATCAGCATTTCCCTGGGCATGTAAGAAAGGGCTACAAGAACTAAGCACTGCGGTGACCCTTCCTGCCCTCCCCTCTCATGACCTGAAGTTCACGAAATCTGCACTGCTGTCAGATGGCCTTCTAGGAGGTCTGAAAACCTCCAAAGACAGAGAGGCCCCCACCTCCCAAGGAAGCCTGTTCCCCCAAGGAACCGCTCCAACTGTCAGGAAGTTCTTCCTAACGTTTAGCTGAAAACTCTTCTGATTTAATTTTAACCTCTTAGTTCTGGTCTGACCGTCTGGGGCAACAGACCTTCTGGGTGTGCTTAATCAAATATCACGGATCTTCCCTGCAAATGGCAACAGTTTCCTCCCCCCCTTTGCCTATGGAAGTGTTCTTTGTCCGTCATGGTAAACAGCAGTCAATAGGTCACTGTAAAAGCAGTCTAAGCCAAATGACCTGAATAGCTACTTGGGGCATTGAATTCCTCCTTGCTGGAAAGCAAGACCAGTGGAAGGCCAGGAGAATCCTGGGAATGCCTGCCCCCTAGTGGCAGATGCTGGTGCTACGGGGAAAGCCAGCTTCTGAAGTCAGTTGCAAGTTTTTTCCTTTTTTAAACCTTGACCGTTCCCAGAGATGCCAGTATGACAGTGTAATGATTCCATGTTTTGATGTGTGTGTTCCTTTAAATGTCTGTAGTAATGTGAGGAGAGTGATAGAGGGAGACGAGTGTGCTGTGATTGGCTGATGACTGAGGGTGTGTGAAGAGAAATGGTTTTTATGACAGGATTCTGTGTGTGAAGTTTGAAGAGTCAATATTGTCTGTGTGAATTTAGGACTTGGAGTCTCTTTCTGAGTGAATAAGACCAACAGTTAGTCTGTGCAACTAAGAGAGTGGATTCTGTTCTGAGTGAATAAAACAAAGAGACTAGCCTGTGTGGTGATATATATGAGAGGGAGAGAGCATACTGAGTGTATAAGCCTGTCAGAGTGGAGTCTGAGAAACTGTTTGTGGCACCAAGTTTTGCCAGTTATATTTGCAAGTGCCTTCTTCAGTAACAGTTCAAAATAACTAGAAACCTATTCTATTCTCTAATAAATAAATCAATTTTTATTTAAGCTTATCCCAGCAATCAGAATAGTCCTTCCTCAGGGCCACATAGTCCTCTGAAGTGCCCAGACCCTAGGTGACCCTACTAAAAGAGAGAGATTTGGAATTTTTAATTCCTGGTGGCAGCAGAAAACTACCAAGTTTATATATACCAGAGTATGATTTAAAGTAAAAACAGTCTCTCCAATAGCAAGCATGTCACAGATAGGATTGCAAGTACCCTGTTTAACTGCAAGAACAGGGTCCTGGAATTCTCTTTGTATTGTCAGCATCGAGTATAAGAATATAAAGACGAGCCTTGCTGGATCAGACTGGTGGTACATCCAGTCCAGCTTCCTGTCTCACATAGTGGCCAAACCAGTTCCTCTGGAGGGCCAACTACTGGGCATAGAGGCTGAGGCCTTCATAAGAACGTCAGAAGAGCCCTGCTGGATCAGACCAGTGGCACATCTAGTCCAGCATCCTGTCTCACACAGTGGCCAGCCAGTTCCTCTGGAGGGCCAACAACAGGGCAGAGAGGCCGAGGCCTTCCCCTGAGAAGAACCTCAGAAGAGCCCTGCTGGGTCAGACCAGTGGGGGTCCATCCTGTCCAGCATCCCGTCTCACATAGTGGCCAAACCAGTTCCTCTGGAGGGCCAACTACTGGGCATAGAGGCTGAGGCTTTCCCCTTACGTTGCCCCCTGCCTCTGAATGTGGAGGGTTCCCCTCAGTCACTGGGGCTAGTAGCCATGGTTAGAGATATCCTCCATGAATCTCTAATCCCTTTTGAAAACTTTTTATTCCTGTGGCCATCTCTAGATTCTCTGGCAGTGAATTCCATGTTTGAATCACTATCTGTGTAAAGTGGTAGTTCCTTTTTTCTGTCCTGAACCTACTGCCCATCAGATTCATTGTATACCCTCGAGTTCTAGTATTTTGTCAACTCTCTCCACCCTGTGCATAATTTTACAATGCTCTATCATGTTCTGAACAGACAAGTCCCCGACTCTTCAGCCTTCAGGAATGTGCTCCAACCCCTTAATCCTCTTGGTCTGTACTTTTTCCATCTCTGCAATGTCCTTTTGGAGATATGGTGTCCATAACTGTACACAGTATTCCAAGTGAGGCTACACCATCGATGTATACAGGGGCATTACAGTATCGGCCGTTTTGTTGTGTTGACCGAAACTGATAGCAGTCAACAAATAACAGAATCACAACACAGTTACGCTGTCAGCTATAGTATAAAATTCACAGCCACAGAATGACAAAAGATTAATTTCATAACATCTTCCATAATGATAAAGTATCTCGTAACAAAAATTACTTAGCATAATAAAACCATCCATCAGTAGGACTTAACATCAGGAGATCTTAACTTTGTCTCGGTCTTAACAAACGCAGCAATCAACCTTGCCGTTTGCAATGTCGTCTGTTTTATTTCTGTCCACCGATAGCGTTTTACTCCGATCTAATCTCCCTGACAGTCACAATAAGGTGCTTTCACTGGTCTGATCCAGCAGGGCTTTTCTTATGTTCTACTATAGATGAGACCAAATCAGGGTTGAACCTGTATAATGGGGGGGGGGCGGGGAGGAGCAGGGGTATGTACTGATAAGACTGGAGACTTGCTGACTAAGATTTTCCAGGGTACCTCCAGTGGAGAGTACAAGGTGATGGGTGATAAGAACATAAAAGAAGCCAATGTTGGATCAGGTCAATGGTTCATCCAGTCCAACACTCTGTCATGCAGTGGCCAAACATACCAGGTGCCGTCAGGAGGTCCTGCCATGGGGCCAGGACACTAGAAGCCCTCCCACTGTTGAACCCCCCCAGCACCAAAAAGACAGAGCATCACTTGCCCCAGACTGAGAGCTTCCATCTATACCTTGTGGCTAATAGCCACCAATGGACTTCTGCTCCATATGTTTATCCAATTCCCTCTTGAAGCCGTCCATGCTTGTAGCTGCCACCACCTCCTGCGGCAGTGAATTCCATATGTTCATCACTCTTTGGGTGAAGAAAGACTTCCTTTTATCCGTTCTAACCTGACTGCTCAGCAATTTCATGGAGTGCCCACGAGTTCTTGTCTTGTGAGAAAGGGAGAAAAGTACCTCTTTCTCGACCTGCTCTATCCCACGCATAATCTTATAAACCTCGATGTGAAATGACCTTTCTCTGCCTGAGACCTTGGAGAGCTGTCGCCAGTCAGAGTCAACAACACAGACCTTGATAGACCAGTGGTCTGATTCAGGGCCGTGGCTCAGTGGTAAGAGCATCTGCTTGGCATGCAGAAGGTCCTAGGTTCAATCCCCGGCATCTCCAGTTGAAAGGACCAGGCAGCAGGTGATGGGAAAGACCTCTCCCTGAGACCCCTGGAGTGCTGCTGCCAATCTGAGTAGACAGTAGGAGGCAACGTCATGTGTGTTCATCTGTCAGCAGTGCAAAAAACTCAGAATAAGCCGTGCAAGACAGGAAGCTCTTCTGCACATTTCCCCTTTCCGACCACTGGGTCGGGGGGCCTTCAGCTTTTCCCGGCTCAGCGTGGTTGGTGCCATGCTGACTTCTGTGTGCCAGGATTGCAGCGGTCCGGCCTCAGTACGGGCAGTGGCCGCCCCCTATTGTGAGTGAGGAGAGGTCTCTGAGAGGGTCTCTCTGTCTCTTTTTCAGAACCTGGAGATGCACGACCGCATGGAGCACCTCATCGAGAAGCAGGCCAGCGCCGACGTGTGCAGCGCCAAGTCCCGCTCCAAATCTGAGTGCCTCAGCAGGTGAGCTAGGAGGGCAAGAGGCGGGGGGCCAGGGGGGCCTGTGTAATGATTCCTTGTTTTTAGTGAGAGTGTGTCTTTAAATATTTGGTTGGAGTGCAGTGATAGCAGAGTAGAAAGATTGAGAGATGCTAGTTCAGTTGTTCTCAACCTGTTGGGGGTCGAACGACCCTTTCACAGGAGTTGCCTAAGACCATCGGAAAACACATATTTTATGTGTAGCATATTTTATGAAGTAGCAACAAAAATAATTTTATGGTTGGGGGTCACCACAGCATGAGGTGGTGGCAGCTACAAGCATGGACAGTTTCAAGAGGGAATTAGATAAACATATGGAGCAGAAGTCCATCAGTGACTATTAGCCATAGGGTATAGATGGGAACTCTCAGTCTGGGGCAGGTGATGCACTCTATTCTTGGTGCTGGAGGGGGTAACAGTGGGAGGGCTTCTAGTGTCCTGGCCCCACTGCTGGACCTCCTGATGGCACCTGGTATATTAGCACTAGACGGGCCATTGGCCTGATTCAATATTGGCTTCTCTTTATGTTCTTATGTATTAAAGAGTCATGGCATTAGGAAGGTTGAGAACCACTGTGCTAGTGTGATGTGATTGGTGGATGGCAGAGTGTGGGAGGGGGTTGCTTGGAATGAGGGTGTGTGTGTGTGTCTTGAAGCAGTTCAGTTGGAGTTTTGAGTCTTGAATGAGAGTCAGGTAGTGAGAAAGAGGACAGAGTGCTGTGTGAAAACTTGAAGTGTTCAGAAAAGACGTTGAAAGTTTAAATGTGGAAGAGGTACGAGAAGGATCTGTGACATCCTAAAGTTTAAAAGAAATCTAAGCACAAAATAAAGAGCTTAGCCAGAGTGAGGGTCTATTGAAAAGGAGATTCTTAATAGAGAAGGATCTTGTGGCCAAAGACTGTGTGTGATACCCTGACAGCTAAATTTTCCAGTTTCTCTTCCCCTAAACAGTTATAGTTAACTTATTTATGTTTAAAAAAATTTATTCAATAAATCACATTTTGGTTTGAGTTCCAGAATTCAGTACAGTCTTTCCTCAGGACCACAGAGACCCTTGCAAAGCCCTGACTCGAGCTCACTTTACCAACCGCTAATGAGAAAAGATTTGGAATTTGTTTAAATTCCAGGCGGCAGCCGAATGTACCCTGTTTATGAACACAAAGTATAAATTTAAAGAGAAAACCAGTCCTCCCTAAAAAGCGGACGCCACAGGCTGTGGCCAGCTGCAGGGTCTTGTCAACCCCCTGATCGGGCAAGCTCCGTGGCGTGCGCTCACTTCTAACAGGGTGTTTCTCAGTGTGTTTTTTTTGTGCGTGGTCGTGTGAAAAGTTGTGGTTGACGCCTGTGTGGCTTTCCATTACTGATGTTAGTTACAATTGGGCTCATGCCACTGTAGAGCAGGGGTGTCAAACGTGCGGCCTGAGGGCTTCTATCAGGGCCCGCAGTGGAACTGGCTGTCTTTTGCTGTGTTAGTCTGAACCAGTAGAACAAATTTCAGGTCCAGTGGCACCTTTAAGACCAACAGAAGTTTATTCAAGGTATGAGCTTTCATGTGACACACTTGGAAAAGCGTGCCTTGCACACAAAAGCTCATACCTTGAATAAACTTTTGTTGGTCTTAAAAGGTGCCGCCGGTCTCGAAATCTGTTCTTGTGGCTAACGGCCACTGATGGACCTCTGCGCCATAAGTTTCTCCAGTCCCCCTCTTGCAAGCTGTCCCTGCTTTTAGCTGCCACCACTTCCTGCAGCAGGGAATTCCACCTGTTAATTGCTCTTGAGAAATGTCGGGATCGAAACGGTTGCATGACCAAGCCACGCCGGTTGATTGGCTTCTCTTCTCTTTTCAGCGGCCAGAGGATCACCAAGTCGCTGGGGCCCAAACCCTTGCCTCTGATTCGCGTGGTGGAAACATGAACCGGTTCCCAGCCATCCGCCCCGCCCACCCCAAACGTTCCACTCCGGTTTGAAAGAGACTCGCCCTCCTGCCTTGCTTAAACCCTCGGCGCGCCAAACAGCAGCGGCTTCCGTAGTGGGCGGTGGCCGCCCGGATGTTGCGGGCGAAAAGCAAGGACTGCCCGAGCCAAACGGACGCTGTGAACTGTCGGGATGCGGGGCGGGGGGGAGGGGATTTATGAAACCGGCCGCTCTCCCTGAGGGCGGCAAAGAGGACCATTTTCTTGTCGCGGTCCTCGCGACTGATCCAATAAGACTGGCCGGCGTTATAAGAAGAACTCCGTTCTCTTTCTGTTTCTGTAAAGACTCCTCAAAGTTTTCTGGCTTCATGCGCTCCCGGGAAGTGTGCGGAAAAGCGATTCTTCCCGTTTTGGCGGAACCTTCCAGAGACTCAGAGCAGTGAGTGAAAGGCCCCTGTCGGGTGGGGGTGGGTGGGACGGAGGACGGCCGCTTGTTCCAGAGAAACCCCTGGGTGTCATTACAGACCCAGCTTTGGGGGGGGCTTCTTTGCAGAGCCGTGTTCGAGCGCCTGTCTTCTGGTCCTGCTGCAGTGAGACGTAATGTTGGGAGGGTGGGGTGGGAGGCCGTGAATTAGTATGCCGTGTATAATGCAATATATAGATTTTGTCCAGAGTGTTTGAGGTTCTTTATATATAAGCATTAGGGCAGGTTCGGGGGGGGGTCGACCCTTCCCCCCCACTAGAACCCGCCGCCCCGCTGACGTTCCTTGAATAGGCAAAGCATGAACGCGCCCTCTGGCGCTCTCAGAAGTGGAAAGCAGAACTCCCCTGCGCTTGGTGGCTCCAAGTGTGCGACTGTTGGCCGGATTCTGAGGATCGAGAGTTTTGCCCGAAAGCCTGAGGTTCGATTTGCGCCAATGCCTTCCCACCTCTGCCAGACAGGCCCTGGTCTACATGCCAAGGGTGGGCATCGTCAAGTTTGCATGCTCTGTGCATGGGAGCGTGGCCCCGGCGTTTCCTTGCGGCGAGAAACCCGCTCTGCCCTTCCGTCCACTTTTTGCCCAAGGGTGGGAACCGTTCCTTCCTTTTGTACAATAGACCCGATTGTTTTAGCCTGCGAGCACCTTTGGGATTCTGGCGTGGGCGCAGCTGCAAAATGGCTGCCGTGGGAGGCGGTGCCCACCACAAAATGGCCGCCCCGGGAGGCGGAGCGACACACGTGGAAGAACCCCCAGGTTGCAGGGGTGGATGGGGGTAATTTATGAAATACACCGGGAAGGAAAAGGGAGAAACGATGAAACCAATCCTTTGGTAGCAGCTGCCGCTGAAGTAATGCTATTGGAATCTGCCCAGTCACCCACCCACGTTGTAAAAATACTTGGAGGGCGGTAGGGAAAGTGTCAGTGGGCACCACGTTGGAGGGGTCCCTGCAATAGATTGCAGCGGTCTGGGAAGAAGAGGAAGAAGAGATTGGAATTATACCCCGCTCTTCCCTAATCGAAGGAGTCTCAGAGCGGCTTACAAACTCCTTTCCCTTCCCCTCCCCACAACAGACAGGGGGATTTTTTTGTAGAAAAAGCCCAGCAGGAACTCCTTAGCATAATAGGCCACACCTGATAGCAGAAACTCATTAGCATATTAGGCCACACACCCATGTTACTCAAAGTGTGCTCATCCAGCCACACCCACCTTTTGCTTCTTATTCTATTTACCTTGTTTGCTGTCAGAACCCAGGGCTTTTTTTTTGGAGCAGGAACTCCTTTGCATGTTAGGCCACACACCCCTAATGTGGCCAATCCTAATGAGTTTCTGCTGTTGGGTGTGGCCTATTATGCTGATGAGTCCCTGCTGGGCGTGGCCAACTCAGGAGCCAGCCGGAACTCCGTTCCTGTGCGTTCCGGCCCAAAATAGCCCTGCTGTGAGGTAGGCGGGGCTGAGAGAGCTCTTTCAAGAACTGCTCTGACAGAACTGTGGCTCGCCCAAGGTCATCCAGCAGCTGCAAGTGGAGGAGCGGGGAATCAAGCCCGGTTCTCCCGGATTAGAGTCCGGGCACTTTACCACTACACCAAACCGGCTCTGAAGAGGGAAGAGTGCACCCAACTCAGACGGCATCGAATGCTTAAAGACCAAATCCGTTCCCTTCTCTCAGCTCACTGGACTGAATGCGCTTCCGTCATGCTTTTGGGAGACTCCGAGTGTGTTCACGGCTGCACACACACGACGCATTTGCATCAAGACCCTGTTAGCTTTGGGACTCGCCTCTGACCCGGAGGTGAGGTCAGACGGTGGGGAACTCCACCCAGGAGGGTCCAAGACTTTTCCATTCTCCAAGCCATGGAGGCTGTTCAAGGGCTTGTATTTATTCTGTACATTGCTACAGTAGTAGTCTAGTATCAGACACTCCGGCGCGTAACCGTAATCCGCCTTACCGAGCATGCGGCTGCATCCCCTGCCCGTTCACCCTGCCCTTTCTCCGAGGAGTGACGTGCGTCTTACACCGTTCTTCTCATGCTCCGTCGGCGAAGCTGACAGAACGGACCAGCCCACGGTCACCCGGAATTTGAACCCTTCTCTCCTTGCCGTTAGTCCGACCCTTAATATTGTGCTCTGTTTTTAGAATGTACTGATTTTATGCAGCATGGCTTTGCCTCTCGAACGTACTTTTTACAACAAATTGCTGCCATCTTCACGTCTGCCAGAGGGGGGTGGGGTGGGGGGAAGGAACCGCTTGCCTACAGCTGACCGGCTTCGGGACGCGAGAGCGAAAGAGCGGATGCGAAAGCGAAAACAGAAACAGAAACCCCGTCTGCCTTAAATGGTCTGCGACTGCGTCCGAATGCTGTGTACTTAAGCGGGGTTGGAATAAATAGAGAGAGGATGCCAACGGGCTCCGTGTGTTTGTGTGTGTGAGTCTCACGCTTCCGTGTGGGCATCGGCACGGCATCTTTGCTTGGCACGCCCTGCACGGAGACAGCCTCTTTGGGCGCCTTGGGGGCGGCACAGCTGCGAACGTTTGCAAACATTGGCCGCCTGATCCCTCGTGTGTTGTCAAACACACAGGCTGCTGTCGCCCACTCTCTTGGGTCTCTGCGAGTCTGGGCACGAGCCCTCCCCGGAGTCGGTTTCAGTTTCACGGGCACGGAGGAGAGCAGCTTGGCGCGTCTGGCGAGGGGGGCTGGGCTGGAGGGGCGGCAGGCCCCGATGCGGGTTTGAATGGTGTCCAAGTGGGACTCCAGCATTGGATACACACGAAGCTGCCTTCTAGGGAATCAGACCCTTGGAATCCTAGAATCTCAAAGAGTTGGAAGGGGCCCTAGAGGCCATCTAGTCCCACCCCGTGCTCAATGCAGGATCAGCCGAGAGCATCCCTGACAAGGGTTTGCCCAGACCAATGTTCCCTGTAAGCTGTGGAGTCTCGGGAGCAAAAATTCTACTTTGCGAGCTACTGGCATTAAAGTGGTGAGCGAGCGATTGGGCTGCTGCATCCATTAGTTTGCTCTGGAGTCGTTCTTCCCGAGCCACGGCAAAAAACGTGTGATCTGGAGGCTAAAGAACTGTGAGCTAGCTCACACCAACTCAGCTTAGAGGGAACACTGGTCCAGACGCTGCTTGAAGACTGCCAGGGAGGGGGAGCTCACGACCTCCCCGGGCAGCCAATTCCACTGCTGAACAACTCTTGACCGTCGAAAAGTTTTCCCGAAGATCTAGCCCTTAACGTAAGAGCCACATCGGATAAACGTCAGGCGTTCGAGAGCCGCAAGACGTACCACGCACACGTTTTTATTGGGAAATATGCAAATTTTGTTCTTTATTGGCATTAAACGAGACTGCCAAAAATAAAAACGAGGGGTAGAAACAGAGATTGATAATAAATATTTCAATTTACACCCCGCCCTCCCCCGCGAGCAGGCTATTTCGATATTTATAGGTCCAGTAATATTTGTTTGGCTAATGATATCTATTTGTCTTGAGAGAGGGAGAGAAAGAGGTGGAAAGAAAGAATGAAAGAGGTGGAAAGAAAGGAGAAAGAGAGAGAGACAAATCGGGGGAGGAAGGAAGAAGAAAAGAAGAGGAGACTGGATTTATATCCTGCCCTTCACTGCCCAAAGGTGTCTCAGAGTGGCCTTACAATCCTTCTCCTTCCCCTCCCCACAACTGACACCCTGGGAGGGTAGGCGGGGCCGAGAGAGCTCTTTCGAGAACTGCCCCTGAGAGAACTTGTGACTGACCCAAAGTCATACCAGCAGCTGCAAGTGGAGGGGTGGAGAATCAAACCCGTTTCTCCCAGATCAGAGTCTGTGCACTTAACCACTACACCAAACAGAGAGAGAGAAAGGGAAGAAGAGAGGAAAAGAGAATGAAAAATGGAAAGAAAGCAAATAGATTGGGGAGGAGGGGAGGGGGAGAGAGAGAAACAAAGCAAATAGAAGGGAAGGGCGGGGAACACTGGCTGGGGCAGGGAAGACCGAATGGGGAGGCACGCCTCCCCTTCACTTCCTCAGCTGCCCTGCTGGGAGCCGCACAAGATGTGTGAAAGAACCGCAATTTCATGGAGTGCCCACGAATTCTTGTCTTGTGGGAAAGGGAGAAAAGGACTTCTTTCTCAACCTGCTCAATCCCATTCATAATCTTATAAACCTCGATCATGTCACCCCTCAGCCGTCGTTTCTCCAAGCTAAAGAGCCCCAAGAATTTTAACCTTTCTTCATAGGGAAAGTGTTCCAACCCTTTTATCATTCTAGTTGCCCTTCTCTGCACTTTTTCCAATGCTTTCCTCGTAGGGCTTCTTGGTCTCCAGGCCCCCGATCATCCTCGTCGCTCTCCTTTGCACCCGCTCCGTCCCGTCCACATCCCTTTTGGAAGGGAGGCCTCCAGAACTGCACACAAGATTCCGGGTGTGGCCTGACCAGGGGCGGATTAAGGCGCTTGACCAATCTTGGTGCCCCCCTCATTGAAATGACTGTCATGAGAACTGAATTTGGCTCCATCGTTTTACTTTTAAACACATGCATTTTACTTTTAAACATAGCTGTGGAAGGTCGGTAGTTCAGCAGTTCGAGACCCGAGAGTGCCACATGACGGGGTGAGCTCCCGTCTCTAGTTCCAGCTCCTGCCAACCTAGCAGTTCGAAAGCAAGAAATTGCAAGTAGATAAATAGGCACCGCTTCGGTGGGAAGGTTAACAGCATTCCGTGTGCCTTGGTGTTTAGTCATGCCAGCCACATGACCACGGAAACGTCTTAGGACAGCGCTGGCTCTTCGGCTTTGAAACGGAGATGAGCACCGCAACCCTAGAGTCGGATTCGACTGGCTTTCGAGCAAGGGAACCTTTACCTTTACCTTTACTATGACACTGTACCTCGCCAACAAAAAATAGAAGATCACCCCTAGGGTGGCACCATGATTGATTTGCAGTAGTTTTTATCATTTTTTTTTTTTTTACAAATCTTCATTCGTGTTTTTTCTTTTCACCCTTTTCCCAAATTTGTGGTGCCCCCTTTGGCCCTAGTGCCCTAAGGCACGTGCTTAGTCTGCTTAATGGTTAATCTGCCACTGGGCCTGACCCATGCAGTGTACCCTTGGCATTTCCAGGTCAGAAATGTCTACTCAGACTGGCTGCTGCTCTCCAAGGTCTCAGATGGAGGTCTTTCGCATCACCTCCTGCTTGGTCCCTTTAACGGGAGATGCAAGGGACTAAACCCGGGTCCTTCTGCATGCCAAGCAGATGCTCTGCCACCGAGCCACGGCCAACACCCTGCCCCTTTTCTGCAGGATCATAAGAACATAAGAGAAGCCAGTGTTGGATCCGGCCAATGGCCCATCCAGTCCAACACTCTGTGTCACACAGTGGCCGGAAATACCAGGGGCCATCAGGAGGTCCACCATAAGAACATAAGGGAAGCCAATGTTGGGTCAGGCCAATGGTCCATCCAGTCCAACACTCTGTGTCACACAGTGGCCGGAAATACCAGGGGCCATCAGGAGGTCCACCATAAGAACATAAGGGAAGCCAATGTTGGGTCAGGCCAATGGTCCATCCAGTCCAACACTCTGTGTCACACAGTGGCCGGAAATACCAGGGGCCATCAGGAGGTCCACCATAAGAACATAAGGGAAGCCAATGTTGGGTCAGGCCAATGGTCCATCCAGTCCAACACTCTGTGTCACACAGTGGCCGGAAATACCAGGGGCCATCAGGAGGTCCACCATAAGAACATAAGGGAAGCCAATGTTGGGTCAGGCCAATGGTCCATCCAGTCCAACACTCTGTGTCACACAGTGGCCGGAAATACCAGGGGCCATCAGGAGGTCCACCATAAGAACATAAGGGAAGCCAATGTTGGGTCAGGCCAATGGTCCATCCAGTCCAACACTCTGTGTCACACAGTGGCCGGAAATACCAGGGGCCATCAGGAGGTCCACCATAAGAACATAAGGGAAGCCAATGTTGGGTCAGGCCAATGGCCCATCCAGTCCAACACTCTGTGTCACACAGTGGCCGGAAATACCAGGGGCCATCAGGAGGTCCACCATAAGAACATAAGGGAAGCCAATGTTGGGTCAGGCCAATGGCCCATCCAGTCCAACACTCTGTGTCACACAGTGGCCGGAAATACCAGGGGCCATCAGGAGGTCCACCATAAGAACATAAGGGAAGCCAATGTTGGGTCAGGCCAATGGTCCATCCAGTCCAACACTCTGTGTCACACAGTGGCCGGAAATACCAGGGGCCATCAGGAGGTCCACCATAAGAACATAAGGGAAGCCAATGTTGGGTCAGGCCAATGGTCCATCCAGTCCAACACTCTGTGTCACACAGTGGCCGGAAATACCAGGGGCCATCAGGAGGTCCACCATAAGAACATAAGGGAAGCCAATGTTGGGTCAGGCCAATGGCCCATCCAGTCCAACACTCTGTGTCACACAGTGGCCGGAAATACCAGGGGCCATCAGGAGGTCCACCATAAGAACATAAGGGAAGCCAATGTTGGGTCAGGCCAATGGCCCATCCAGTCCAACACTCTGTGTCACACAGTGGCCGGAAATACCAGGGGCCATCAGGAGGTCCACCATAAGAACATAAGGGAAGCCAATGTTGGGTCAGGCCAATGGTCCATCCAGTCCAACACTCTGTGTCACACAGTGGCCGGAAATACCAGGGGCCATCAGGAGGTCCACCATAAGAACATAAGAGAAGCCAATGTTGGGTCAGGCCAATGGTCCATCCAGTCCAACACTCTGTGTCACACAGTGGCCGGAAATACCAGGGGCCATCAGGAGGTCCACCATAAGAACATAAGGGAAGCCAATGTTGGGTCAGGCCAATGGTCCATCCAGTCCAACACTCTGTGTCACACAGTGGCCGGAAATACCAGGGGCCATCAGGAGGTCCACCATAAGAACATAAGGGAAGCCAATGTTGGGTCAGGCCAATGGCCCATCCAGTCCAACACTCTGTGTCACACAGTGGCCGGAAATACCAGGGGCCATCAGGAGGTCCACCATAAGAACATAAGGGAAGCCAATGTTGGGTCAGGCCAATGGTCCATCCAGTCCAACACTCTGTGTCACACAGTGGCCAACAAGACCAGGTGCCATCAGGAGGTCCAGCAGTGGGGCCAGGATGGATCCAAAACAGGTTTATGAAGAAACACGAAAGCTGCCTTACACTAAATTGGACTCTTGGTCCATTGGGGTCAGCACTGTCTACTCAGACCATCAGCGGCTCTCCAGGGTCTCAGGCAGAGGTCTTCCCCATCACCTCCTGCCAGAACTTGAAGCAAGAGGCTTTTCTTATCCTGCAGGAGTTACCTTTGGGATTCTGATAACCTGTGGTGGGCGCAGCCACAAAATAGCTGCTGCTGAAGGAGTGAGCCACAAATTGGACGCTGTCGTCATGCCCCTGTATAAATCGATGGCACAACCTCATTTGGAGGACTGTGTACAGTTCTGGTCGCCACACCTCAAAAAGGATATTCTAGGATTGGGAAAAGTGCAGAAGAGGGCAACTGGAATGATCAAAGGGTTCGGGCACTTTTCCTATGAAGAAAGGTTAAAGCACTCGGGGCTCTTTAGCTTGGGGAAACGACGGCCGAGGGGTGACAGGATCGAGGTTTATAAGATTATGCATGGGATAGAGCAGGTAGAGAAAGAAGTCCTTTTCTCCCTTTCTCACAATACAAGAACTCTTTGTGGGCTCTCCATGAAATTGCTGAGCAGTCGGGTTAGGACAGATAAAAGGAAGTCCTTCACCCAAAGAGTGATTAGCATGTGGAATTCACTGCCACAGGAGGTGGTGGCAGCTACAAGCATGCACGGCTTCAAGAGGGAATTGGATAAACAGATGGAGCAGAGATCCATCGGTGGCTGTTAGCCACAAGGTATAGATAGGGACTCTGGGGCAAGTGAGGCTCTGTCTTCTTGGTGCTTGGGGGGGGCAACAGTGGGAAGGGTTCGAGTGTCCTGGCCCCACTGCTGGACCTCCTGATGGCACCTGGTATTTTTGGCCCCTGTGTGACACAGAGTGTTGGACTGGATGGGCTGTTGGCCTGGTCCAACATTTGGCTTCCATATGTTCTTATGTAACACACATGAAGTGCTCTATATCAAATCAGACGCTCGGTTCATCAAGGTCAGTACTCTCTACTCAGACTGGCAGGGGCTCTCCAGGGTCTGGGGCGGAGGTCTTTCCCATCACCTCCTGCCAGAACTTTAAGCAAGGGTCCCCCAACGTTTCTGAGCCTGCAGCCACCTTTGGAATTCTGCTACGTTGTGGTGGGTGCGGCTTAAAAATGGCCGCTGCCGGAGGCGGAGCGGGCCACAAATGGGATTCGACCGATGGCCTTCAGCCCCACAGTGAAGATCCTAGCATTGCAACAGCAGCTTTTGACCAAAGCAACGTATGTTTTAAAATCTGCGTAGCCAATCAAATATCTCCAGTGCTCAGTCAGAAGCACTGATGGTCAAAAGGCCCATCTGACCCCAGTGTTCCCTCTTAAGCTGTGTTAGTGTGAGCTAGCTCACAGTCTTTTAGCCTCCAGCTCACACATTTTTGTCTTAGCTCAAGAAGGAGGGCTCCAGAGCAGTGTTCCCTCTAAGCTGAATTAGTGTGAGCTAGCTCACAGTCTTTTAGCCTCCAGCTCACACATTTTTGTCTTAGCTCAGGAAGGAGGGCTCCAGAGCAGTGTTCCCTCTAAGCTGAGTTAGTGTGAGCTAGCTCACCGTCTTTTAGCCTCCAGCTCACATATTTTTGTCTTAGCTCAAGAAGGAGGGCTCCAGAGTAGTGTTCCCTCTCAGCTGAGTCAGTGTGAGCCTAGCTCACTGTTCTTTAGCTGCCGGCTCACACATTTTTGTCACAGCTCTGGAAGGAGGGCTCCAGAGTCAAACTTATTTATGCAGTAGCCTAATCGCTGGATCACAGCTTCAATGCCGGTAGCTCGCAAAGCAGAATTTTTGCTCACAAGACTTCACAGCTTAGAGGGAGCTTTGCACCTCACCCTGCTTGCTTTCTAAAAACACTTGGTGGACATCAAGGAAAAGTGTCAGACGGCGCCAGTTGGGGGGCACTGCTCTTAAGACCCTCCCCAACATTCTGACTTGAAATGACCCCAAGGGAGCTCCTGTTCACCCCCCCGAGGACTCTTCAGCACTGGTGAAAGAGATTGCACAGGAGAGGCGACCCAGTGTTGTTTAGGATTAAGCCACCGGCTTGATCTTGTCCGCCGAATTCAGTAAAGGGGCAAAGGAGTTCTCATTTAGGACTCGGTTGACGGGAAGCCCGTCGCGTTTGAAGTTCACCAAAAATGAGACGACGTAGCTCTGCAAAAATTTTAACTCCTTGGCTTATATATTCCTAAACGCTTTTATGCCGGTGCTTGCCCGTACCTGCCAATATTTCTTTTTGAGCTGACATTAACGGTTATGCTTAGATTTCGGAGCGTGGGTAGCCATCTTGGTGCAGTAGAACTGCTCAATTCAAGTCCAGTACAACCTTCGAGACCAGCAAGATTTGGGGTGTTTCTTTTTTCTTTTCTTTTTTTTGAGGTTTCAGGAGTTAAAGCTCTCTTTGTCAGGATATGTTCAGGGTAACACCCCCCCCCCAAAGAACATAAGAGAAGCCATAAGATCATAAGAGAACATAAGAACATAAGAGAAGCCAATGTTGAATCAGGCCAATGGCCCATCTAGTCCAACACTCTGTGTCACACAGTGGCCAAAATATACCAGGTGCCATCAGGAGGTCCAGCAATGGGGCCAGGACACTAGAAGCCCTCCCACTGCTGCCCCCTCCAGCACCAAGAATAGAGGGCATCACCTGCCCCAGACTGAGAGTTCCCATCTATACCCTGTCTCAGCTGAATATCAAAGCAAAGGCATTAGAGGGTTATGAAATACCTGGAAATCTTGGGGTGGAGCCTGAGGAGGGCAGGGTTTTGGGAGGGACCTCAGGAGGCTACAATGCTGCAGAGTCCACCTTCTAGGGATGCCAGCCCCTCCAGGTGGGACCTGGGGATCCCCTGGAATTACAGCTCATCTCCAGACGACAGAGATCAGTTCCCTTGGAGAAAAGGGATGCTTTGGAAGATGGACTCTTTGCTATTCTAGCCCTCTGAGGTGCCTGTCCTCCCCAGGCTCCACCCCCAAATCTCCAGGAGTTTCCCAGCATGGATGTGGGAACTCTACCCCCATCCCCCACCAATGGCGGCGGCAGGGAGGACCTGGCAACTCTACCACCTTCCAAAGCAGCCATTTTCTCCAGGGGAAGTGATCTCTGTCAGTTATCTGGAGATCAGTTAGGATAGTTGGAGATCTCCAGGCCCCACCTGGAGGTTGGCAACCCTAGTTTCCCCAGAGGAACTGGCTGCTTTGGAGGGTGGACTCTCTGGATTTATACCCTACTGAGGTTCCAGAGGCTCATTCCTAATATCTAGGAATTAGAGTGATTAGCCCTGAGGCAACTGATCAATTTCCTTGATTATACCTCGCTGTTCTCCCCAATGGGGACTCATGGTTGCTTATAACATTCTCCTGATCTCCAGGTTATCATCACAACAACCCTGCGAGGGAGGCTAGGCCGAATGTGCGAGCGGCCCAAAGTCACCCAAGCATGCTTCCATAGCAGAGTGAGGATTTGAATCTGGCTCTCCCAGATTGCTGCCCAACCTTCTAACCATCCCAGTACATTGATGGCTCCCTCCATCCTCTTACTGGCTCAGGCCTTCTCTCAGCTTATGGTTGCCCGTAGCAACGAGGTGTCCCTCCATGGAAACTACAGTCCCCATCGAGCCTCGCGCGAAGCAGATGCCGTCTCCCATGATGCTGTGCGAGAAAAGCAATCTGGGACTTCGGGACATACGGTGGGCAGTCACTTCAGAAAAATTCGACTACAATTCCCGTGAGGCACTGCAAAAAGGGCGCATGCTCAGTGCAGTCCGTGTAGAAGCGGGGCCGCCACTTACTGCGGCGCAAGAAACCAAGCGCTTGACTACACCTCCCGTGAGGTTGCCTGGCTGGACCACGATACCCGTCATGCTTTAGGATATATTAACATTGGCCTTTACCCCAAATCATCTGGAATTTCCCAGGAGTTGAGGCCCCTTGTAGCTAATGAAAGACCCCCAAGTAATCCGCTTAGGAAACAAGCACTGCTAGATAAATCCTTCTTTCCACCAGTTTATTACACTGGGTGAGCCTGGCCGTGTCACAAACTCTCAGCCTGGCCTACCTCACCGGGCTGTTGTGAAACCCGCGAGACTCATGTTCTAAAAGCCACTTTTTGATTCCCAGTGCTGAAGAAAAGAGACTTTATCGGAATTAACAGTACTAATCATTTTCATTTTTTTTTAAAAAAATATACTTTTAAAATATTGTTTTTTTTACATCTTTCTTCGTACCCCCCCACCAATGTTCCCTCTAAGCTGAGTCGGTGTGAGCCAGCTCACAGTTTTTTAGCCTCCGGCTCACACGTTTCTGTCTCAGCTCAGGAAGGGAGGGCTCCAGAGCAAACCAATTTATGCAGCAGCCAGATCGTTCGCTCACAACTTTAATTCTAGTAGCTCACAAAGTAGAATTTTTGCTCACAAGATTCCACACCTCAGAGGGAGCACTGCCTCCCAGGCCGACCCCTCCCCCAAACCTCAGCCACTATTTTTTAAAAAAAACTCCATTTCCCATGGGCCACCCGCGCGGCGCCCAGAAACGCGCATGAAGCCCCCTCTTTTTGAGTGACTTTTACCAAAACAAAAAAACTCAGTTTCCCATGGGCCACCCGCGCGGCGCCCTGAAACGCGCATGAACCCCCCTCTCTTGAGTGACTTTTACCAAAAAAGAACTCCATTTCCCATGAGCCACCCGCGCGGCGCCCTGAAACGCGCATGAACCCCCCTCTTGAGTGACTTTTACCAAAGAAAACCCCCTCAATTTCCCATGGGCCACCCGCGCGGCGCCCAGAAACGCGCATGAACCCCCCCTCTCTTGAGTGACTTAAAAAAAAAAAAAACTACATTTCCCAGGAACCTTTCCTGCCGATCCGACGGCACAGAGGGGAGGAAAAAGGACGCCTCGAGCGACCGAGCGTGCGCGGTGTGAAGGAAGGGGGGGCGCGCGGGGCAGCGGCGGCTACGGAAGCCGGGCTGGGCGGGAGGGGGCGTGGCCGGTCGCGTGACAGCCCGCGAGCCGAGCGTGTGTGCGAGGGAGTGTGTGAGGGGAGGCGGCGGCGGAGCGGCGTCGGCTCTCGCCCAAGATGGCGGACGAGGCGAGCGAGGGGCTGCCTCGCTCGGTCCTGCCGGGCCCCCAGCGGGGCGGCGGCGGATGCGGGGGCGGCGGCGGGGGGTCGTCGTCCTCGTGCTCCTCCTCCTCGGCGGCGGCGGCCCCTTCCTCCCTGGCAGTGGCGGCGGCGGCGGCGCCGGGCCCGCGCGTGGTGCGCATCGTCAAGTCCGAGTCCGGCTACGGGTTCAACGTGCGCGGGCAAGTGAGCGAGGGCGGCCAGCTGCGCAGCATCAACGGGGAGCTCTACGCGCCTCTGCAGCACGTCAGCGCCGTCCTGGGCGGGGGGGCGGCCGAGCGCGCCGGGGTGCGCAAAGGGGACCGCATCCTCGAGGTGTGAGTACGGGGGCGGGGCCAACGGGGGGCGGGGGCGGGGCCAGCCTTACTGCGGGGGGGGTGCTTCTTGGAGCCTTTGGGAGACCCCCCCCCAGCCTCTCTCTCTACTGCCCTTCTAGCCATGCAAATTGCAATCTTTGCAAAAATGTTTCCTCCTTTGCCCAGGCTGGTTTGCTTCATTAAAACGGTTTCATTAAAAGGAACTGCTTTTGCCCAAACTCCGCCTGCTGCATTGGCACCAGTGTTCCCTCTAAGCCGAGTTTAGGGTGAGCGAGCTCACGGGTTTTTTTAGCCTCCGGCTCACGCATTTTTGCCTTAGCTCAGGAAGGAGGGCTCCAGAGCAGTGTTCCCTCCAAGCTGAGTCAGTCTGAGCTAGCTCACAGTTTTTTAGCCTCCGGCTCATGCATTTTTGTCTTCGCTCCTCGTGCTCATGGTTTTCTTAGCCTCTGGCTCACACATTTTTGTCTTAGCTCAGGAAGGAAGGCTCCAGAGCAGTGTTTCCTCCAAGCTGAGTTTGTGTGAGCGAGCTCATGGTTTTCTTAGCCTCCGGCACATGCATTTTTGTCTTTGCTCAGGAAGGAGGGCTCCAGAGCAAACTAATTTATGCAGCAGCCAAATCGCTCACTCACAACTGTAATGCTGGTCACTCACAAAAGTAGAATTTTTGCTCACAAGACTCCACACCTTAGAGGTAACATCAGTTGGCACCAGTGTTCCCTCTAAGCTGAGTTAGTGTGAGCTAGCTCACGCAGCTTAGCTCAGGAAGGAGGGCTCCAGAGCAAACTAAATTATGCAGGAGCCCAATCGCTCACTCACAACTTTAATGCCAGAGTAGCTTGCAGAGTAGAATTTTTGCTCACCAGACTTCACAGCTTAGAGAGGAGCATTGATTGGCACCCAATAGAATTTATTTATTTTCTTTAATATAATTTATACCCTGATTCGCCTCCTCCCCACGGGGTGGCTTGCAAAACTGCAAAAAATAAAATAAAAATGCATACATGCCTGGCTTTCTCTTCCCCCAGACTGGGCAGTGCCTTCCTGGCATCTGAAAAAGTGGGCCCCAGTCCATGGAAAGCTTCTGCTGGAATGACCTCGTATTAGCCTTTAGAGCGCCCATTGGACTCCCTTTTGGGTAGTGCTGCAGTGCTCTAGTAGGGCCACCCCCCCCCCTGCAATTTAAATAGTTCAGAAAAGCGAGCCGCGTTGAGGGAGAGTCGGGTTCACTGCCACCCTGAAATCCTTTTGGTATTGAGGCTGGCCTGAGTGAACTCGCCTTCTCTTTCGGCAGCCTTCGCCTTTGGTCTCTTTCAGTTTATCCCTCACGTGTCCTTCCGACTTCCCAGCTCACCCTGGTACATATGTGTCATCTGTCCCGGCTCTCTCGGTTCTCTCCCCATGGAAGAAAGATTTCCAAAGGAAGTGCAGGATAGGGGCAATCCTTCTCCTGGCAACCTCCCTCCCATCCCGCTGTTATGAATCGATCCCTCTTACCAGTTCCTCTGGCGCTTCCCTTTTCCTCTTATATTAGCAGCAGTGTTCCCTCTAAGCTGAGTTGGTGTGAGCTAGCTCACCGTTTTTTAGCCTCCAGCTCACACATTTTTTGCCTTAGCCCAGGAAAGATGGCTCCAGAGCAAACTAGCTCACAGCTTTAATGCCAGCAGCTCACAAGGTAGAATTTTTACTCACAAGACGCCACAGCTTAGAAGGAACATTGATTAGCAGCGTAATCAAATGGAGATCTAAGTGGGGGTGGAGTTGGAGGGTCTCCCCCCCCGTTTGGTGTTGTGGTTAGGAGCGCGGAGTCTTATCTGGGAGAACCAGGTTTGATTCCCCACTCCTCCACTTGCACCTGGCTGGATGACCTTGGGCAAGCCATAGTTCTGGTGCAGCTGTTCTTGAAAAAGGGCCATTTCTGTCAGAGCTCTCTCAGCCCCACCGACCTCGCAGGGTGTCTGTTGTGGGGAGGGGAACGGAAAGGAGTTTGTAAACCACTCTGAGACTCCTTTGGGTAGTGAAGGGTTGGGTATAAATCCAATCTCTTCTTCTTCCCCATAAGAACCGGTAACACATTCCTCGGTTATGATGTCCTCGGTTATGATGGGGTTACACTCCCTTCCCCCTTGTTAGCGGTGGCTGCTGAACAACTTAACTCTTGCTTTGCTGTGCATGGTTTGTTGGGAATAATCAGGGTTTCATACATTCCTTCTGAAGTGCAAGCCACTGTAAGCATTTGGAGAGGTACAAGCTTTTTTTCTAAAACCTGATGAGAATCTATATGTTCTTTATGGCAATGTATCTTGGAGTTGTCAAACTCATTTGCTACGAGGGCCAGATCCGTGAAGGTTTTGTCCTAGAGCCCCGTGGCTTCTTTGGCTACTTTCCCGCTTCTAGTATATTTAAAGAAAATACATGCGTGCAGGGCTCTTTTTGTAGCAGGAACCTCCTTTGCATGTTAGGCGACACCTCCCCTAATATGACCAATCCTCCACGAGCTTACAGAGCTCTCCTTACAGGGGCTACTGTAAGCTCTTGGAGGATTGGCTACATTAAGAACATAAGAGAAGCCAATGTTGAATCAGGCCAGTGGCCCATCTAGTCCAACACTCTGTCACACAGCGGCCAAAATATACCAGGTGCCATCAGGAGGTCCAGCAGTGGGGCCAGGACACCAGAAGCCCTCCCACTGCTGCCCCCTCCAGCACCAAGGATAGAGTGCATCACCTGCCCCAGACTGAGAGTTCCCATCCATACCCTGTGGCTAATAGCCACTGATGGACTTCTGCTCCATATGCTTATCTAGTTCCCTCTTGAAACTGTCCGTGCTTGTAGCTGCCACCACCTCCTGTGGCAGTGAATTCCATGTGTTAATCACTCTTTGGGTGAAGAAGTATTTCCTTTTATCTGTTCTAACCCGACTGCTCAGCAATTTCATGGAGTGCCCACGAGTTCTTGTCTTGTGAGAAAGGGAGAAGAGTACTTCTTTCTCACCCTGCTCAATCCCATGCATAATCTTATAAACCTCGATCGTGTCACCCCTCAGCCGTCGTTTCTCCAAGCTGAAGAGCCCCAAGCGTTTTAACCTTTCTTCATAGGGAAGGTGTTCCAACCCTTTTATCATTCTAGTTGCCCTTCTCTGCACTTTTTCCAATGCTATAATATCCTTTTTGATATTTGATATTGGGGGGGGGTGTTGCCTAATATGCACAGGAGGTTCCTGCTACAAAAAGAGCCCTGGCCGGATCTCACCTAAATGTCACTTTGTGAGGCTGGGGTGTGCATGCTATAAAATGTAATGCCAGGTACTGGAGATAGAAACTGTATAAAGGACAGCAGCTGGTAAGTCCAAGTTGGTGTATCCCCACTTGCAGGGCCCCGTGGGCTGGGAGGCGGGTGCAGAGGGAAACCCACATGGGTGGACTGGAGAGCCAGCGGTGCAGCTCCGAGCAGAGGCTCCCACGCTGCTTGATTGCCGCAGACGAGGTGTTTCTGCTGTGCTGAAGCCACAAATGGACTGGCTCCGCCCACTCCCCCGCCAGCACGCCCTCCCTTGTAATGGTTGCTTGCGGACCACGTAAGAGCCCTGGATGGGCTGGGTCTGGCCCCCCAACCTTATGTTTGACACCTGTGATCTATCTCTTTATTGTGTACGATCAGGGAGGGGCCGTGGCTCAGTGGCAGGACATCTGGTCGGCATGCAGAAGGCCCTAGGTTTAGTCCCCAGCATCTCCAGTTAAAGGATTAGGTGAAAGACCTTTTCCTGAGACCCTGGAGAGCCATGGAGAGGGGCCGTGGCTCAGTGGCAGGACATCTGGTTGGCACGCAGAAGGCCCCAGGCTCAATCCCCGGCATCTCCAAGAAAAAGGACCAGGTTGTAGGTGATGTGAAAGACCTCCGCCTGAGACCCTGGAGAGCTGTAAAGAGGGGCCGTGGCTCAGTGGCAGAGCAGCTGCTTGGCATGCAGGAGGCCCCAGGTTCAGTCCCCGGCATCTCTAGAAAAAAGGACCAGGTAGTAGGTGATATGAAAGACTTCTGCTTGAGACCCTGGGGAGCCATGGAGAGAGGTCGTGGCTCAGTGGCAGGTCATCTAGTTGGCGTACAGAAGGCCCCAGGTTCAATCCCCGGCATATCCAGTTAAAGGAGTAGGTGAAAGACCTCTGCCTGAGACCCTGGAGAGCTATGGGGACAGGCCATGGCTCAGTGGCAGAGCATCTGGTTGGCATGCAGAAGGCCCCAGGTTCAATCCCTGCCATCTCCAGTTAAAGGATTAGGTGAAAGACCTCTTCCCGAGACTCTGGAGAGCCACGGAGAGGGGCCGTGGCTCAGTGGCAGGACATCCGTTTGGCATGCAGAAGGCCCCAGGTTCGATCCCTGGCATCTCCAGGAAAAAGGACCAGGTAGTAGGTGATGCGAAAGACCTCTGCCTGAGACCCTGGAGAGGGTCCGTGGCTCAGTGGCAGAGCATCTGCTCAGCACACAGAAGGCAACCCCCAAGGGTTTTCACGGCAATAGAGGGTCAGAGGTGGGTTGCCGTGGCCCGCCTCTGCATAGGAACCCTGGTATTCCTTGGTGGTCTCCCATCCAAATACTGACTTAGGGCTGACCCTGTTTCGCTTCTGAGGATTGACAAGATTGGACTAGCCTGGCCTATCCGAGTCAGGGTATTTTTTTTACACGGGCATTTTATTTTCAGCCCTTGTGAAGAAACTAGGCAACAACAAAAAAAACCCTCTCAAGTCCTTCTGTGCATATGAAGCTGCCTTCTGTTGAATCGGAACCATTGTTTATCAAGGTCAATATTGTCTACTCAGACTGGCGGCGGCCATTCAGATGTTTCACGTTGCTTGCCGGCCGATCCTTTCTTTAGCTGGAGATGACGGGATTTGAACCCGGGACCTTGAGCCCGCCTAGCTGAAGAGCGTAAGTTGCTTAAAAACAGGGTGCGCCTGTATCCTTGCTTGCTTGTCGAATGAGTCCATGCAACACTAAAGCTTGGCGTTCGTAAGAAGTTTGGCCTTGAATGTGTTACCGGCATGCATTGTGTCCCTGGAGTGAGCGAACTTGGCGGTGCCCATCGGTGGGCTGAGAAAAAAATGTTTCTGCCTTTTTACGAGGCCGGCGTTCGCTAGGCAATGAACATTCATCCCCCAGCCCTAACCTAGCAGTGAGTCCTGTGAGTGTTAAAATAGCTGCGTGATTAAAAAGAAGGGCTGTGGCCGAGTGCGTATTTTACATGCAGAAGGTCCCAGATTCCTTTTCCGGCATCTCCTTTTGAAGGATCTGTGGTCTCAGAGAAGAACTTATTTTTGACGGAGACCTGGAGACCAGCTGCCGGATGGAGCTGATAAAGGCTCAGGTCAGGTCGGTGGACCAAGAGCGACCTAAGAGAAACAGAGCTGGATCAGTCTGTAAAGTCCAGCGTCGCTGTTTCTCACAGTATTATTAATTTGTTTACAAAGTGTGTATCCAGCCTGAACCTCCACGTTCAGAGGCACTCAACCTCTAAATCCCTCTGAGTCCATGTTCCGAGGCACTCTACCTCTGAGTCCCAGTGCTAGGAGGCAACATCAGCAGAAGGCCTCAGCCTCTATGACCTGTCTGTTGTTGGACCTCCAGGGGAACTGGTTGGCCTCTGTGTGTGACAGGATGCTGGAATGGATGGAACTTCACTGGTCTGATCCAGCAGGGCTCTGTGGATGTCCTTATGTCCTTAACGTCCAAATCTCAGTACCAGGAGGCAGCATCAGGGGAAGGCCTCTGGAAAAACTGGCTGGCCACTGTGTGATACGGGATGCTGGACTGGATGGACCACTGGTCTGATCCAGCAGGGCTCTTCTGATGTTCTTCTCAGGGGAAGGCTTTGGCCTCTCTGCCCTGTTTGTTTGGCCCTCCACAGGAACAGGTTGGCCCCTGTGTGAGACAGGATGCTGGATTGGATGGACCACTGGTCTGATCCAGCAGGGATCTTCTGAGGTTCTTCTCAGGGGAAGGCCTCGGCCTCTCTGCCCTGTTGTGGGCCCTCCAGAGGAACTGGTTGGCCACTGTGTGAGACAGGATGCTGGACTAGATGGATCCTTACTGGTCTGATCCAGCAGGGCTGTTCTGAGGTTCTTCTCAGGGGAAGGCCTCGGCCTCTCTGCCCTGTTTATTGGCCCTCCAGAGGAACTGGCTGGCCACCGTGTGAGACGGGATGCTGGACTGGATGGACCCTCACTGGTCTTATCCGGCAGGGCTTTTCTGATGTTCTTTCTTCCCTTACAAGGGCCACCGGTACAGCTAACAGTTTTCAGACCCACATGATAAAAATCACACTTTTAAAACCATTAAAATTACCTCCCCAACACCAATAAAACGATTAAAATGCAGAGTTACAAAGCGGATTTAAAAAGCGTGTAGAACAGGGTCAAAATACAGACAAAACATAAAGAAGTTAGCTAGAATGGAGGGATAATTTGAGGGAACGCCGAAGACGGCGACAGGAGGGGGAACACACGCATCTCCTTAGGTTAGGGAGAAAATCCCAGAGCGTTAGTGCCATGTCCCAGAAGGCCCTGTCCTGAGTTACTGTCCACCTTCCGATGCTGGTGAACCAGATGCCCCAGTCCGAAGCCCCATACTGTTTGTTGGTTTGGAAAATGCTTGCCTCTACAGAGAACTTAGTTGGCATTCGGAAAGTACGTTGCCTCTGGAGTTAACATAAGACGAGCTCTGCTGGATTGGAGCAGTGGAGAAGCCAGTGTTGGATCAGGCCAATGGCCCATCCAGTCAAAGTTTGATTCCGGACATAAGCTTCCGTGTGCACGCCCACTTCGTCAGACGGTGAAATAGAATTACAGATCATACTTGCATACAGACGGGGCGGCTTGTTAAATCAGCATGCAAAATAGCGAAGATGTTTTGTGTTTTTTTTAATTTAAACTTTTTTATTATTTCGAACAACAGTAAGAATAACAAGGAACATCGTGTACAGGATAACATTGGTAAACGTAATACAGAAATAATTACAGTAATGCATAACAATAAGTTAACTCTGTAGTAATAAGTAAGCTAATTAACAAAGAAGAACATCAACAATATATTTAGAGGGAAACAGGTCATAAGGACATGAGAGAAGCCCATGTTGGATCAGGCCAACGGCCCATCCAGTCCAACACTCTGTGTCACACAGTGGCCAAAAATACCAGGGGCCACCAGGCGGTCCAGCAGTGAGCCCAGGACACTAGAAGCCCTCCCACTGCTGACCCCCAGCACCAAGAACAGAGTGCAGCACCTGCCCCAGACTGAGAGTTCCTATCTATCCCTTGTGGCTAATAGCCACTGATGGACTTCTGCTCCATATGTTTACCCAGTTCTTTCTCGAGGCCGCCCATGCTTGTAGCTGCCACCACCTCCTGTGGCAGTGAATCCCATGTGTTCTGGGTTACAAGCTATAAAACTTAAAACTGGGAACCAAAAGGCGGAATATTTGGAAAGAGCCCGTGATTGTTGAGAGATTTGGTCGGGAATCTTGTCCATTGTGACATATTCCCAGATTGTTCTAGACCAACTTTTTAGGGAGAGGGGGCCAGGCTCATTCCAAACAGAAGTTAGTCCAGAACGTGCTGCTGCACATAGAACCATAACTAAATCTCTTCGAACTGGAATAATATCAGTCCGTGTCCACATATTTTATTTATTATTATTTATTATTTATTACTTTCAATTTATATCCCGCCTTGCCAGCAGAAGCCAGCTCAGTGCAGCGTACGACATGTTAAATACAGTAAAAACAATAAAATACAATAAAAATTTCACACCAACGAACAATCTACATAAAGTGCAAGGAAGTGCAGATGGCAAGTTGCTACGGGATGGTCCGAGGTAGGAAGGCCAATATCCAAAGTTGTAACATGAGGGCCCGTAAGATGTTCAGTTTCCAATAGCTCATTCAACAGTGGCGGCTCCTAATTGAAGGCCTGGCGGAAGAGCTTCGTTTTACAGGCCCTGCGGAACTGTGAGAGGTCCCGCAGGGCCCCTGATGTCTTCGGGGAGCTCATTCCGGGAGCTCATTTAATAACATCAGTTCAGGACTTAAAGGAATAGAATAACCTGTTATGGTTTGTATCTGATCTCTGATCACACTCCAGAAATTAAAAGACAAAAGGACACTGTCACCAGCCGTGTAAATATGAGCCTTGCGCACCACGATTTTTCCAGCAAAAAGTCATAAGAACATAAGAGAAGCCCATGTTGGATCAGGCCAATGGCCCATCTAGTCCAACACTCTGTGTCACACAGTGGCCAAAATATACCAGCTGCCATCAGGAGGTCCAGCAGTGGGGCCTTCCACTGTTCCCTCCCCCCCCAAGCACCAAGAATAGAGTGCATCACCTGCCCCAGACTGAGAGTTCCCATTTATACCCTGTGGCTAATAGCCACTGATGGACTTCTGCTCCAGATGTTTATCTAATTCCCTCTTGAAGCCGTCCATGCTTGTAGCTGCCACCACCACCTGTCGAATGGGTCGGATTAATATAGTGTAGCTTTTTAGGGGTGAAGTACCAGCGAGAGATGGTTTTGAAAAAAAAATATGTTTTTTAAACAGATAAAAAGAATAGAACAAAGTTAGAGTCCAATGGCACCTTTAAGACCAACAACGTTTTATTCAAGGTGTGAGCTTTTGTGTTGGATCAGGCCAATGGCCCATCCAGTCCAACACTGTCACACAGAGGCCAAAAATACCAGGTCTTGTAAGGAGGTCCACCAGTGGGGCCAGGACACCAGAAGCCCTCCCACCATTGCCCTCCCCAGCACCAAGAGTACAGAGCATCACCTGCCCCAGACTGAGAGTTCCTATCTATACCTTGTGGTTCTATACCGTGGCTCATAGCCACGGATGGACCTCTGCTCCATTTGATGGACCTCTGGTGTAGAGCTACTCTGGTGTAGAGGCACTGATGGATCTCTGGTGTAAAGCCAGTTTGGTGTAGTGGTTAATTGCACGGCCTCTGATCTGTGAGAACCGGGTTTGATTCCCCACTCCTCCACTTGCAGCTGCTGGATGACCTTGGGCAAGCCATAGTTCTGACAAGAGCTGTCCTTGAAAAAGAGCAGTTTCTGTCAGAGCTCTCTCAGCCCCATCTCCCTCACAGGGTGTCTGTTGTGGGGAGGGGAAGGGAAAGGAGTTTGTAAGCCGATCTGAGACTCCAAAGTGAAGGGTGGGGTATAGATCCAGTCTCCTCTTCTTCTTCTCCTTCTCCTGTTTATCCAATTCCCTCTTGAAACTGTCCATGCTTGTAGCTGCCACCACGTCCTGTGGCAGTGAATTCCATGTGTTAATCACTCTTTTGGGTGAAGAAATACTTCCTTTTATCTGTTCTAACCCGACTGCTCAGCAATTTCATGGAGTGCTCACGAGTTCGTCTTTCTCTACCTGCTCTTTCCCAAGCATAATCTTGTAAACCTCGATCATGTCACCCCTCAATCATCGTTTCTCCAAGCTAAAGAGCCCGCCTTAACCTTTCTTCATAGGGAGAGTGTTCCAACCTTTTGATCATTCTAGTTGCCCTTTTCTGCAGTTCTTCCAATGCTATAATATCCTTTCTGAGGTGGGGTAACCAGAATCGCACACAGTATTCCAAATGAGGTTGCACCATTGATTTATACAGGGGTATTATGATACTGGCTGATTTGTTTTCAGTTCCTTTCCTAATAATCCCCAGCATAGCGTTGGCCTTTTTTATAGCAGTCGCACACTGTCTCGACATTTTCAGTGAGTTATCTGCTACGATTCTAAGATCTCTCTCTTGGCCAGTCTCCGCCAGTTTGGACCCCATCAACATGTATTTATAGTTAGGTTTTTTGGCCCCAATGTGCATCACTTTGCACTTGGCCACATTGAACCCCACTTGCCACGTTTATACCCACTTGCGCATCCTTGATAGATCCCTTTGGAGTGCCCCACAATCCTCCCTGGTTCTCACCACCCTGAATAATTTCATGTCCTCTGCAAATTTAGCCACTTCATTGCTTACTCCCAACTCCAAATCATTATCCAGCCTCCTGTCTCACACAGTGGCCAACCAGTTCCTCTGGAGGGCCGACAACAGGGCAGAGAGGTCGAGGCCTTCCTCAGATGTTGCTTTCGGGCTCTGGGATTCAGAGGATTAGTGCCTCTGAACGTGGAGGTTCCCCTCAGTCAACGGGGCTAGTAGCCATTGATAAGACTTATCCTCTGCGAATCTATCTTATCTTTTTTCAAAGCTGTCTATTCCTGTGACAGAACAAAGTTTGAGTCCAGTGGCACCTTTAAGACCAACAAAATTTTAATACCCAGAATAAAACTTTCTTGGTCTTCCTGGTGTCACTGTTCTACTTCTTTCAGACCAACATGGCTACCCACCCGAATCTTATTCCTGTGGCCATCACTACACCAATTTGATGTAGTGGTTAAGTGCGTGGACTCTAATCTGGGAGAACCGGGTTTGATTCCCCCACTCCTCCACTTGCACCTGCTGATGTGACCTTGGGTCAGTCACAAGTTCTGGCACAGCTGTCCTTGAAAAAAGAGCAGTTTCTGTCAGAGCTCTCTCAGCCCCACCTACCTCACAGGGTGTCTGTTGTGGGGAGGGGAAGGGAAAGGAGTTTGTAAGCCGCTCTGAGACTCCTTCGCGTAGTGAAGGCTGGGGTCTAAATCCAGTCTCCTCTTCTTCCTTCTCTTCTTCCTTCTCTTCTTCCTCCTCTTCCTCCTTCTCTTCCTCCTCCTCCTCTTCTTCTTCCTCTTCTTTTTATTCCTCCTCTTCTTCTTCCTCTTCTTCCTCTTCTTCTTCTTCTAACTCTTCTTCTTCTTCTGTCAGTGAATCCCACATTTTAATCACTCTCTGCGTAAAGTAGCATTTCCCTTTGTCCATCCTGAACCTACTGACCATCCGCTTCTTTGCTTGCTCGATACGTGGCTCTGTACAAAGATGTTTAAAAATACACGCAGTCATGATTGTGGGTTTTTGGGATGGATACGTGCTGTTGAAATCCCAGTTCAGTCCAGCCTCATTTTTCTTCTGTCACAGAGAAATACTAACCCACTCCCCCCCCCCCCCACAGACACAGAGTTACCCACCACACTCCGGAGCAATGTTCCCTCTAAGCTGCGGAGCCCTTGTGAGCAAAAACTCTACTTTGTGAGCTCCTGGCATTAAAGTTGTGAGCAAGCGATTTGGCTACTGCATCACTTAGTTTGCTCTGGAGCCATCGTTCCTGGGCTAAGGCAAAAATGTGTGAGCCGGGGGCTAAAAAACTGTGAGCTGGCTCGCACTCACTCAGCCTAGAGGGAACACTGCTCCAGAGAGGTGCTGCAGAAATAGTGTGAACGATGGTTCGGTTTTGTACCATCCGTACTTCCACTGTGTTCTGGCACCTGCGGCGTATCACGTGGACAATACAGTTTTCCTTTTCTGAGTTTGTGCAGAAGCTCTCAAGGCCTGGCAGAAAGGGGAGAGGTGAGATTTGTGCAAGAGGAACGTAAAGATTAGTGAACTGCCGTGAGCGCGTTTGACCCTTGAAACGACTTGGATCAAATTCCTCGAGTATTGTCGAGACCTCTGTTCTCTAGAGCTTCTGGTAGAGACTTTGCTCCGTGACCCTCTCTTTGTGTGTGTGTGTGAAGTGTTGTCAAGTTTCAGTCACCGCACGGCGACCCCGTAGGGCTTTCAAGGCAAGAGGCATTCAGAGCTGGTTTGCCAGTTGCCTGCCTTTGCGTAGCAGCCCTGGGCTTCCTTGGTCATAAGAACATAAGAGAAGCCAATGTTGAATCAGGCCAATGGCCCATCTAGTCCAACATTCTGTCACACAGCGGCCAAAATATACCAGGTGCCATCAGGAGGTGCAGCAGTGGGGCCAGGACACTAGAAGCCCTCCCACTGTTGACTCCCTCCAAGCACCAAGAATACAGAGCATCATTTAAGAACATAAGAACATAAGAGAAGCCAATGTTGGATCAGGCCAATGGTCCATCTAGTCCAACACTCTGTCACACAGCGGCCAAAATATACCAGGGGCCATCAGGAGGTCCAGCAGTGGGGCCAGGACACCAGAAGCCCTCCCACTGTTGACCCCCTCCAAGCACCAAGAATACAGAGCATCATTTAAGAACATAAGAACATAAGAGAAGCCAATGTTGGATCAGGCCAATGGTCCATCTAGTCCAACACTCTGTCACACAGCGGCCAAAATATACCAGGGGCCATCAGGAGGTCCAGCAGTGGGGCCGGGACACTAGAAGCCCTCCCACTGTTGACCCCCTCCAAGCACCAAGAATACAGAGCATCATTTAAGAACATAAGAACATAAGAGAAGCCAATGTTGGATCAGGCCAATGGTCCATCTAGTCCAACACTCTGTCACACAGCGGCCAAAATATACCAGGGGCCATCAGGAGGTCCAGCAGTGGGGCCAGGACACCAGAAGCCCTCCCACTGTTGACCCCCTCCAAGCACCAAGAATACAGAGCATCATTTAAGAACATAAGAACATAAGAGAAGCCAATGTTGGATCAGGCCAATGGTCCATCTAGTCCAACACTCTGTCACACAGCGGCCAAAAATACCAGGTGCCATCAGGAGGTCCAGCAGTGGGGCCAGGGCACCAGAAGCCCTCCCACTGCTGCCCCCTCCAGCACCAAGGATAGAGTGCATCACCTGCCCCAGACTGAGAGTTCCCACCTATACCCTGTGGCTAATAGCCACTGATGGACTTCTGCTCCATATGTTTATCTAAATCCAATCTCCTCTTCTGGTCGTCTCCCATCCAAGTACTTACCGGGGCCGACCCTCCTTAGCTTTTGAGATCTGATGAGATCGGGCCAGCCTGGGCCATCCAGGTCAAGGCAAGAGATGAACAGAGGTGTGTTGGCCGTTACCTGCCTCTGCGTAGCAACCCTGGACTTCCTCGGAGGTTTCTCGTCCATGTTCTAACCATGGTCCCCCTGCGTAGCTTCCAAGGTCTGACAAGATCTGGTGATCCAGGACCAGCCAGGTCATGGACCTTCCGTTACAGGAAGTGTTTATTTATTTATTTTATTTGTACCCAGCCCTCCCCGCAAAGCAGGCTCAGGGCGGCTGACAGTCAATACATAAATGACAATTAAAACAACATAAAAATCAACTAAAAACAATTCAAAGTAGAACTAATGCAAATTCATAAAGTGCTGGTGATGGTTTAATTAGTTGTTTGAGATGGCTCACTTTAAGAATATACACTGCAGTCTAACAGTCATTCTGCTCATGATCTTCCTGTGGCATGGGCTAGCATACCGGATTCGGTTCAAGGTGCTGGTTCTTACCTTTAAAGCCCTTGATGGCCAGGGACCTGCATACCTGAGGGACCGCCTTTCCCCATATGTTCCCCAGAGAGCATCGCGATCGGGGACCCAGAACTGGCTGGTCCTCCCAACCATCAAGGAGGCCAGCCTTGCGTCAACGAGAGCTAGGGCTTTCTCAGTGGTAGCTCCATTCTAGTGGAATGAGCTCCCGGAGGAGATCAGGGCCCTGCGGGACCTGGTATAGTTCCGCAGGGCCTGTAAAACAGAGCTCTTCCGCCAGACCTTTGGAGCTGCCACCACGACCACTGCCACCACCGACATCTGATAGTTCTTGGGGAGCGAGCCCGACCCTCTGGGCCCCCCAAATATAGCCTGACCCAAGTGCCTGGGACATCTGTCGTAAAATATGAAGCTGACTGTGTTTGAGGAATTATTGCTAGCACTTTATTAAGTTGTATAATTACGGTTTTAGATTTGCGCTTGTTTGGTTTTACTATTTATTGTACTGTTTTACATAGTTGTAGGCCGCCCTGAGCCGGCCTCGCTGGGAGGGCGGGGTAAAAAAAACTCATAAATAAATAAATAAAAACCAAGGGCCAGGGTTCTATAGTGGCGGCGGCTCCCTAGTTGAAAGCCTGGTGGAAGAGCTCCGTCTTGCAGGCCCTGCGGAACTGTAAGAGGTCCCGCAGGGCCCTGATCTCTTCCAGGAGCTCATTCCCTTCTGGGATACCTGGCCCTGGCAGTTTTGGAATCGGTTACCCCAGGCTGCGGTGGCTCAAGTGGTTAAGATGCTGAACTGCAGGCTGTCGAAGGTCAGTAGTTCAGCAGTTCGAGACCCGAGTGCTGCATGACGGAGTGAGCTCCCGTCTCTAGTTCCAGCTCCTGCCAACCTAGCCGTTTGAAAGCAAGAAATTGCAAGTAGATAAATAGGTACTGCTTTGGTGGGGAGGTAACAGCGTTCCGTGCGCCTTGGTCTTTAGTCATGCCGACCACATGACCACGGAAACGTCTTCGGACAACGCTGGCTCTTCGGCTTTGAAACGGAGATGAGCACCGCAACCCTAGAGTCGGATTCGACTGGCTTTTGAGCAAGGGAACTTTTACCTTTACCTTTTTACCCCAGGATGCAGACCTGGTTGTGTGTGTGTTTGTGGGTTTTTTGGTTTTTTTTTTTACAATTGGTGTCAAAAGTTTGTGTGCTGCGGAGGGAAGAGAATTTACTTTTCAGGACAGACTGTCTGCAACCCAAGCAGGCTTGGAGGGCAGTATAGTAATTAATCATAATAGTAATATCTTTTTTTTTACTGTTTTCTTGTACATTTTGTTTTGTTTGATTTTTAGTTGCTAACTGGACATGGCCCCCCAAGGCTGCAACAGCTGGTAGCGAGGGCTTTCACAGATTTTATAAATATTTTAGAGAACAGAAACTGGGAAGAAACGCTTAAAAGCTCAGATTTAAGGAACCCTTGGATGGGAAAACTGGAACCGTGAATGCAGCTTAAACACGTTGGCATGAACGCCAGCGAAACCAATCGTTGTCGTTGTTGGGTTAGTACAGGCCCCCTATAAAAGGACGTGTATTAAAAGAGATTGGCTAGCTTGGAATACACTGGTTATGATCAGATTCACTGCATCAGTGAAGAATATAAATAACTCGGGTATCGTTGGAGGAAATTAAGCAGACCCTCCCACTGGGGGGCTGTCTTTGCTGAGCTTGTATTGAACCGTGCCTGGTGAACGCTTACAGCTTGAATAAAATCCCTTTTGTCTAAATTCTTCCTTAGTGATCTGTGCATCCAGAATTGGACTTGTGTGGTTGTACAGGCCGTGGGTGATGGGAAAGACTTCCGCCTGAGACCCCGGAAAGCGGCTGCCGGTCTGAGTAGACAATAGCAAACTTGATGGACCGAGGGTTTGATTCAGTAGTAGAAGGCGGGTTCATGTGTGCTTTGTAAAAAAGGAAAGTTAATTCTTTAAATCTCTGTCTTCTACATTTCAATCCCACCCTCGGTCCGAGGACACCAGATCTTTGGCTTTCTTCCCTTCCTCGTTTCATGCCTGCGACACCCCTGTGAGGTAGGCGATGGCAGAAGAGAGCAACTCTGGCCCAGGGCCACCCGGTGAGCAGGATGGGGAGTTGATCCCCAGTCTCCCCGATCACGCTTTGTGACTTTAAAACTCCCGTACTGCCCCAGCTGCATGGCTGGGCGTTGCCTGTTCCGGGCCCCAGGCGGAGAGCCCCATTTCCCGAGGTTCAGTTTGAAGGTCCAGATCTTACGCGTGCCAAATTGCTTGCTCCACCACGGAGCTGCGGCCCTGAAACTGGAACCGGTTCCATCAGTGGCATTCAGCCACGCCACAATTAATTTCCAAGCGGCAGAAGGTCAGGCACTAGAAAATTCATCGGCGAGGTGTTTTTTTGTGTGGGTCGCTGCTGTGTGTTTCTTCCCCGGTTTCACCCCCGTGCCAGTCCCTCTGCCCTCTTCCCTCCGGCCACGTACTGCGCATTTTGAAAACAAGGCCTGCCTAAAGCTGACGGGTTCGCTGCCGTTCCAGAAGTTCATTTTCAGGCGTCGGGGGTATGTTGGCTGAGATGTCTAGGGCTCCTCTTTCACATCACCTCCATTGCTGTGTAGCTGGTGGAGGAGGTTGGGGAATCGCTCCCTCCAGCTCTTTCAGAGGCAAAGAAGAGTGTTCCTGTATGTGCATTTGGAGAACGGGCTTCCCTGATGGAACATAAGAATATAAGAGAAGCCAATGGTGGATCAGGCCAATGGCCCATCCAGTCCAATACTCTGTGTCACACAGTGGTCAAAAATATCAGGGGCCATCAGGAGGTCCACCAGCAGGGCCAGGACACCAGAAGCCCTCCCACTGTTGTGCCCTTCCCAAGCACTAAGAAGACAGAGCATCCCTTGCCCCAGACATAAGAACATAAGAGAAGCCAGTGTTGGATCAGGCCAGTGGCCCAAGCACCAAGAAGACAGAGCATCACTTGCCCACAGCCCGTGAGTTCCTATCTATACCTTGTGGCCTAATAGCTATTGATGAACCTCTGCTCCATATGCTTATCTAATTCCCTCTTGAAGTTGTCAGTGCTTATAGCTGCCACCACCTCCTGTGGCAGTGAATTCCATATGTTAATCTCTCTTTGGGTGAAGAAGGACTTCCTTTTATCCGTTCTAACCTGACTGCTCAGCAATTTCACGGAGTGCCCACAAAGAGTTCTTGTCTTGTGAGAAAGGAACAAAAGGACCTCTTTCTCTACCTGCTCTATCCCACGCATAATCTTATAAACCTCGATCGTGTCACCCCCTCAGCCGTCGTTTCTCCAGGCTAAAGAGCTCCAAGCGCCTCAACCTTTCTTCGTAGGGAAAGTGTCCCAACCCCTTTTATCTTCTCTTCTGGTCTTTCCGTGGCTTATTCCAAGTGTGTCTGGCTATCGCGTCCTGCCAAGTGGCTGCTTTGCCGCTGAGCCACGGCCCATCCTCATATTAATACTGAACATTTTGCTTTGGTTCTGTTTTGCTTCCTGGCGGGTTCCAGATTTGTACTCTCCCAATCTTGATGCATCCTCTATGGGATGTCTCATCCCGTTGGTTGTGTTCACTTATTTTGTGTAATCTGCCTGGAGCCCAAGGGCTGCCTGTAAATAATATCAGTAAGTAGGTTTTCTACCTTCCGTAGTTTCTGGAACGGGCATGGTAAAGGGAGGACGGGGGCTGGGGGTGGAAATCCACTTCCTCATTGCTCACGCCTGCTTCTGTTTCTGTTAGTCAGGTCGTCTCAAGGCAAAGGCTCCGGGCTCTTGAAGAAGCACCAGTCTGGTTTCGGGGGAGGGGAGACAACTTCCAGTGTTCCCTCTAAGCTGAGTGAGTGTGGGCCAGCTCACCGTTTTTTAGCCTCCGGCTCACACGTTTTTGTCTCAGTTCAGGAGGGAGGGCTCCAGAGCCAACTAATTTATGCAGCAGCAAAATCGCTCACTCCCAGCTTTAACGCCAGTCGCTCCCAAAGTGGAATTTTTGCTCACAGGACTCCACAGCTTAAGAGGGAGCATTGGAGACCAGTATCTTTGGGTATGTGGCCTGCACCTCTCCCTGTCAGGGAATGGTCTTCAGAGCTCCTGTCTTTGGGGTGGTACTTCCCGTGTTTATGTGCACCCCGTTATTTCACAGAGGCTTAGAATCCTAGACTCACAGAATGTTAGCGTTGGAAGGGACCTTACAGGTCATCTAGTCCAACCCCTTGCACTCTGCAGGAGCACAGCTGAAAGATAGCCCTGTAACGTACCCGAAAGATGGTCGTCCAGCCTCCACTTGAAAACGTCCAGGGAAGGAGCATCCACCACCTCCCGAGGCAGAGAAGTGCAGAGAAAGTGCAGAGAAGGGCAACTAGAATGATAAAAGGGTTGGATCACCTTCCCTATGAAGAAAGGTTAAAAGGCTTGGGGCTCTTTAGCTTGGAGAAATGACGGCTGAGGGGTGACATGATCGAGGTTTATAAGATTATGAATGGGATTGAGCAGGTTGAGAAAGAAGTACTTTTCTCCCTTTCTCACAGTACAAGAACTCGTGGGCACTCAATGAAATTGCTGAGCAGTCGGGTTAGAACAGATAAAAGGAAGTCCTTCTTCACCCAAAGAGTGATTAACACGTGGAATTCACTGCCACAGGAGGTGGTGGCAGCTACAAGCATGGACAGTTTCAAGAGGGAATTAGATAAACATCTGGAGCAGAAGTCCCATCAGTGGCTATTAGCCACAAGGTATATACAGGAACTCTCAGTCTGGGGCAGGTGATGCACTCTATTTGTGGTGCTGGGGGGCGCAGCAGTGGGAGGGCTTCTAGTGTCCTGTCCCCACTGCTGGACCTCCTGACGGTATGTGGTATATTTTGGCCGCTGAGTGACAGAGTGTTGGACTAGATGGGCCATTGGCCTGATTCAACATTGGCTTCTCTTATGTTCTTATGTTCAGACCGTTCCACTGCTCAACCACATCTTACAGTTAGGAAGTTCCTCCTGATATTTAGCCGGTATCGACTCCCTTGGAATTTCCACCCATTAGATCTAGTCTTTGCAATCCGGAGCAAGAGAGAGTGGAGCTTCTGGAATGTGGTCTAGGACGGCGTCCTTCAGCTCAGGGGTCAGGGCTCTCAAGTGGGTCGTGAAGCTCTTATAGAGGCGTATCTCGAAAAGGACATCGCAGAGCCGGAGAAAGTACAGGGCGACCAAGATGATGAGAGGGTTTGGAGCACCTTCCCCAGGAGGAACGGCTTGAAGAGTCGGGGACTTTTCAGGTTAGAAAAGAGAAGACTAAGGGGGGACGTGATAGAAAGTTATAGAATTATGCATGGGCTGGAGAGAGCTGATAAAGGGAACTTCCTCTCCCTCTCACGAAAGACTAGAACTCGAGGGCATCCGATGCAGCTGACGGGCAGTAGGTTCAGGACGGACAAAAAGAAATGCTCCTTTACACAGAGAGTGATTCAGATGTGGAACTTGCTGCCAGAGTGTGTTGCGATGGCCACAGGGATAGATAGATTCAAAAGAGGATTAGACAGATTTACGGAGGATGGGTGTATCGGTGGCCAACCAGCCATGGTGGCTGAGGGGAACCTCCACATTCGGAGGCACTAAACCTCTGAATCCCAGAGCCAGGAGGCAACATCAGGGGAAGGCTTTAGGCTCTACGTCCTGTTGTTGGCCCTGTGAACGAACTGGTCAGCCGCTGTGTGGGACAGGATGTTGGACTAGATGGACCACTGCTCTGATCCAGCAGGGCTCTTCTGACGTTGTTATATTTCCTGCTTCTCCGTGTGCACGGCAAGGGCTCCCTCGGCTGTAATCCTTGGCTTGTTCTCCTCTAAGGTACCCCTGCCCCGTGCTGGTACTCAGCTTGCATCGTGGCCTGGATGCCAGGGAGGTCATAATTCCGGCCCCCACTTCCTGTCACATGACTCTGATGCCATGTGACTTCCTGGCACATGCTGGAGCTGGGTGAGGGGTGGATCGGTCCGTCTCGAGTCTGGAAAGGCGGGAAGACCCCTGGTCTCAGTTGCGCCTCTGGTACTAGACTGCATAGAGAGTCCAGTGTTCCCTCTAAGCTGAGTCAGTGTGAGCCAGCTCACAGTTTTTTAGCCTCCGGCTCACACATTTTTTGTCTTAGCTCGGGAAGGAGGGCTCCAGAGCCAACTAACTGATTTAGCGGCCTAATCGCTCGCTCTCAACTTTAATGCCAGAAGCTCCCAAAGTAGAGTTTTTGCTCACAGGACGCCACAGCTTAGGGGTAGCATTGATAGAGACCGTGCGTGCCCCGCGCTCAGCACTTCTCCGTGCTGTGGGACAACGTCACTTTGGTTGTTTGCTCAGAGAAGTTTGTCTCCCGTTCCTGATCTTCCCTTGGCAGCAGCGACGTGAAAAATCTCTGTTCTAAAAGCACCATTCACTGCCCACTCAGACGTCTCCCGCGAGTTTCCCAGGCAAGGAGCTTCCGCCGCCTCCCTTGGCGGCCTGTCCGTTTCTGAAGGGTTCTCGTAGTCCCGGAGCCTGGAACCTGCCTCCTTAAAGCCCTCCGTCTCTCCTCCTGTCCTTGATGGATGTGGTGAATCATTGGGTCACACGCCCGCCCGCCCGGGCTGGGGAACAATGGCTAAGCTCTTTATCATGCAGCGCCGAGGCAGGGATCCTTAAAAGGGCGATTTAAGTCGCTCCAGCCGGGGAGAAAGCAGGTTGATTGGATTTATTGAATGTCTGTGGATGACTCAAGCCAGGGCTTCCGCTTTCGGCGGAGGAAGAGTCACGCAATCGCCTCTCTTTGCCCTCCCCGTCCACGTTGATCTTGCTGCCCACCCTGCGGCCTCAACATTCCTGGAGAGGCAAGAGAAGAAGCCGTGGGGGAAATTATAAGTTAGCTTCCGATTGCTTCTTCAAGATTCCCAAAGAAGTGGTCGGTGACTCACGAACGCTCATCCCCTGCCAGGGGGAGGGGGTTGGGTAGAAAGGTGGCCTAGAAATGTTTTAAGTAAGTGAAAGGAGCTCTTCTCTCTAAGCCGAGAGACAGCCAAAGGTGCTGCATAAATATTCATTAGCTGAGGTTTCTATTTGTTTAACCAAGCGTGATCTGCGTCTCTTAGAGGGTTAAAAGCCCTGACCTGGATAACCCAGGCCAGTCCGATCCCATCAGATCTCGGAAGCTTAGCGGGGTCAGCCCTGGCTAGTATTTGGATGGGCGACCTCCAAGGAATACCAGGGGTGAGACGCAGAGGCCGGCAACGGCAAACCACCTCTGAAATGTCTCTTGCCTTAAAAACAAGTCTCGCTCACCACCTGTAGTGCTTAACACTAGCAGAGCTAGAACTTTTGTCTGCCAGACAGTCTTAGAATCTCCTGGCTATACGACACACACACTGGCATATTGTGATAAATTAATTGCCAATTTAAAAGTCATTAGCTGTTGTAGATTTTCTGGGTTGTATAGCCACTGTCCTGGCATTGTAGGATCTGACGTTTTGCCAGTAGCTGTGGCTGGCATCCTCAGAGGTATAACACAGAAAGACGGAGTACTCACTCACTCACTATCTGTTACCTTCTCTTAAGAAAATCTCCTGACGTAGATGGGCTAGGCTAACCGGATTGCAGAAGCTGAGCAGGGCCAGCCCTGGTTTGTATTTGGATGGGAGACCGCCATGGTCGCTACGCAGAGACAGGCAATGGCAAACTGCGTCCGAACCTCTTCACCCAAAGAGTGGAGAAACACATGGAATTCACTGCCACAGGAGGTGGCGCCAGCTACAAGCATGGACGGCTTCAAGAGGGAATTATGGAGTAGAGGTCCATCAGTGGCTGTTAGCCACAAGGTATAGATAGAAGAAGAAGAGATTGGATTTATGCCCCGCCCTTCACTACCCAAAGGAGTCTCAGAGCGGCTGACAAACTCCTTTCCCTTCCCCTCCCCCCAAAGATACGCTGTGAGGTAGGTGGGGCTGAGAGAGCTCCGACGGAAACTGCTCTTCTTCAAGAACAGCTGTGCCAGAACTATGGCTTGCCCAAGGTCATCCAGCCAGGTGCAAGTGGAGAAGTGGGGAATCAAGCCCGGTTCTCCCACATTAGAGTTTGTGCACTTAACCGCTTACACCAAACGGGCTCTCTCTCTGGGTCAACTCTCGGTCTGGGGCAAGTGATGCTCTGTATTCTTGGTGCTGGGGGGGGGCAACAGTGGGAGGGCTTCTGGAGTCCTGGCCCCACTGATGCCCCCTGGTATTTTTGGCCACTGTGTGACACAGAGTGTTGGACTGGATGGGCCATTGGCCTGATCCAGCGTTGGCTTCTCTTATGTTCTTATGTTAACAACTCTTGCCTTGAAAACGTACGAGTCGCCATAAGCGACCTGCGACTTAACAGCACTTTACACACACACACAGAAGGAAGCCTGGGAACTATAGTTCCACGAAGGAGAGGGACGCTTGGGAATCTCTAAAGGAATTCTTAACGTCCCCAACAGATTATAATCCTTAGAACTCTTGCAGCCGTTTGTGTGTGTCGAGGCCTGAAAGTTAAACCAGCGTGAGTCTGTGTAGGTACGGCCTGCGTGTTCATCGTCCCGTCCCCACCCAGTAACAGCTCAAAAAATATTCCAGGTCTTTTAAGTTGCCAGAATTAAATCTTGAAGATCCAGCGAATACATCGTACTGTTATCTGGAGAAAGGAGCTGTGACTCTCGGAAGCTTGTGCCCTGTGCTGGTCTCCAAGATGCGAACTAGACTCAAATCTAACTCTCCTACTGCATGGTTCAAGGTGGGCAGCCGTGTTGGTTTGAAGCAGTAAAACAAAGTTTTACGGGCACCTTTTAGACCAACAAAGTTTGATTCTGGACATCAGCTTTCGTGTGCACGCATACTTCGTCCGACAGTGAAATAGAATTACAGCTCATAATTGTATACAGACAGGGTGGCTTGTTAAATCAGCATGCAAAATAACGAAGATGTTTTGTTTTATCAATTTAAACATTTTTATTATTTCGAACCACAGTAAGAATAACAAGGGACATCGTGTACAGGATAACGTTGGTAAACGTAATACAGAAATAATTACAGTAATGCATAACAATAAGTTAACTCTGTAGTAATAAGTAAGCTAATTAACAAAGAAGAACATCAACAGTATATTTAGAAGGAAACAAGTCATAAGAACATGAGAGAAGCCCATGTTGGATCAGGCCGACGGCTCATCCAGTCCAACACTCTGTGTCACACAGTGGCCAAAAAGACCCAAGTGTCATCAGGTGGTCCAGCAGTGGGCCAGGACACTAGAAGCCCTCCCACTGTTAAGAACATAAGAGAAGCCAATGTTGGACCAGGCCAATGACCCATCCAGTCCAACACTGTGTCACACAGTGGCCAAAAATACCAGGTGCCATCAGGCAGTCCAGCTATGGGGCCAGGACACTAGAAGCCGTCCCACTGCTGCCCCCCCAAGCACCAAGAAGACGGAGCATCACTTGCCCCCAGACCTATCTATACCCTGTGGCTAATAGCCACTGAGGGACTTCTGCTCCATATGTTTACCCAATTCCCTCTTGAAGCCGCCCATGCTTGTAGCTGCCACCACCTCCTGTGGCAGTGAAATCCCATGTGTTCTGGGTTACAAGCTATAACTCTTAAAACTGGGAACCAAAAGGTGGAATATTTGGAAAGAGCAGGAGCCCCTGATTGTTGAGAGGTTTGGTTGGGAATCTTGTCCATTGTGACATATTCCCAGATTGTTCTAGACCAACTTTTTAGGAAGGGGGGACCAGGCTCATTCCAAACAGAAGTTAGTCCAGAACGTGCTGCTGCACATAGAACCATAACTAAATCTCTTCGAACTGGAATAATATCAGTCCGTGTCCACATATTTTATTTATTATTATTTATTACTTTTGATTTATATCCCGCCTTGCCTGTAGAAGCCGGCTCAAGGCGGCATACAGCAAGTTAAATACAGTAAAAACAATAAAATACAATAAAAATTTCACACCAACGAACAATTTACATAAAGCGCAAGGAAGTGCAGATGGCGAGTTGCTACGGGATGGTCTGAGGTAGGAAGGCCAATATCCAAAGTTGTAACATGAGGGCCGTAAGATGTTCAGTTTCCAATAGCTCATTCAACAGTGGCGGCTCCTAATTGAAGGCCTGGCGGAAGAGCTCTGTTTTACAGGCCCTGCGGAACTGTCGGAGGTCCCGCAGGGCCCCTGATGTCTTCGGAGAGCTCATTCCGGGAGCTCATTCAATAACATCAGTTCAGGACTTAAAGGATTAGAATAACCTGTCATGGTTTGTAACTGATCTCTGATCATACTCCAAAAACTAAAAGACAAAAGGACACTGCCATCAGCCATGTAAATACGAGCCTTGCACACCACGATTTTCCCAGCAAAAAGTCATAAGAACATAAGAGAAGCCCATGTTGGATCAGGCCGATGGCCCATCTAGTCCAACACTCTGTCACACAGTGGCCAAAAATACCAGGGGCCATCAGGAGGTCCAGCAGTGGGGCCAGGACACCAGAAGCCCTCCCACTGCTGCCCCCTCCAGCACCAAGAATAGAGTGCATCACCTGCCCCAGACTGAGAGTTCCCATCTATACCCTGTGGCTAATAGCCACTGATGTACTTCTGCTCCAGATGTTTATCTAATTCCCTCTTGAAGCCATCCATGCTTGTAGCTGCCACCACCTCCTGTCGAATGGGTCGGATTAATATAGTGTAGTTTTTTAGGGGTGAAGTACCAACGAGATATGGTTTTGAAAAAAATATATGTTTTTAAACAGATAAAAAGAATAGAACAAAGTTAGAGTCCAATGGCACCTTTAAGACCAAGAAAGTTTTATTCAAGGTATGAGCTTTCGTGTGCAAGGCACACTCTGTCAAACCGATAAAAAGAATGAGATAAAAAGAGTGACAGGCTGGGTTTCTGGTTATCATCTGTTTGGGTTCCACTGGGGGGAAAACCAACATATTTATTTATCTATCAAATTTATACCCTGTCCTTCCTGCAAAGCAGGCTCAGGGCGGCTTCCATACGAGCATAAATACAATTAAAATCATACAGTTATTTAAAACACAACAGGTAAAACAGATACAAAGTGCTGGCGGCAGTGAAAAATTAACTTAGATGGCACATTTTCAAAACAGATTTCCGCTTCCCAGATGTTCTCAGGCGTTCTGCTCGTAATTTCTTGTGGCATCAGCGCGATGTTAAAAAACCACGGGCCAGGGCTCTACAGCAGCGGCAGCCCCTAATTGAATGCCTGGCGGAAGAGCTCCGTCTTGCAGGCCCTGCGGAACTGTGAGAGGTCCCACGGGGCCCTGATCTCCCCCGGGAGCTCGTTCCACCAGGTAGGGGCCACCACTGAAAAGACCCTGGCCCTGGTTATAGCTAGCCTGGCCTTCCTCGGGCCAGGGAGGGTCAACCGGTTTTGAGACCCAGACCGAAGTATGTATGGGGAAAGGCGGTCCCATAGGTATGTTGGACCCCGGCCATATAGGGCTTTAAAGGTAAGAACCAGCACCTTGAAGCGGATTCGGTATGCTATTGGCAGCCAGTGCAGTGTCCTCAGCACAGGCTGGATGGGCTCCCACCCGGGGAGACCCATCAACAGCCTGGCCGCAGTATTCTGCACTAGTTGCAGCTTCCGAATCCACGACAAGGGCAGCCCCATGTTTAGAGCATTACAGTAGTCTAGTCTCGAGGTAATAAACATAGGTAATAAATATGTCAGAACTGGAGATTGAGGTACCCCTAAATTGTGAGAATCCAGTCTTTAGATCCCACCCGTCTCCTTTCTAGCACGGAGGCAAACTTTAAAGTATCTTGGCTGTGTAGAGTATTTTTCTTGCCACCAGAACGGAACAGAGAGTTACATTTAAATCTACCGTTCCCAACTACATTACGTATTCAATTATATTCTTAATTAAGAGTAGTAAACAGGTAATGACCAGAAACCAAGCCTGTCATATTTTTTTTTGCATGCCACTTTAACAAGCCAACCTGCATAGACGCAAGTATGCTCTGTAATTCCATTTCACCGTCCGACGGCGGGCGTGCACACGAAATCTCACGCCTCGAATCAGACTTTTTGGTCTTAAAAGTGCCGCTGGACTCTTATAACTTTGTCCTGCTGCAAAGCAACGTAAAACTTGATTCATGTGGGGTCGCCGTGTTGGTCCGAAGCGACAGAACAAAGTTTTTGAGTCCAATGGCACCTGAAAGACCAACAGAATTTTATTCAAGGGATACGCGTTTGTGTGCACGCAGAAGCATGCTTGCACACAGAAGTTTATACCCAGTATCAAACTTTCATTGGTCTTCCGGGTGCCGCTTCAATCAGGCTTTGTTCCCTGTGAAACTTACACTTCTCGACGGGGGCTCTTTCCAAAGTTAAATTTCACAGCCCTGTAGCCAAGTTAATCTACTTCCACACAAATTTACAGAAGGTCGCTGCCGTCGATACCCGTCATCTCCCTAGTCCCAGCGACTCTCAGTGTGGAGAGGGCTTTGTGAAATCGCACACTGGATCTCTTACAACAAGGCAGCCCCCGCCCCCCTCTCTCTGTGTGTATTATCACAGCTCTTGCCAGAGATCTGTTCTGAAGCGGTCAGCAGTCTGACTAAGGCCAAAGTCTCTTTGTTTTCTGTTTTTTAAATGCTGACCTGAGATTCTGGGTTGGCGCAGGGTGCGGGGCTTGTTGCTGTGGTTTATAGCTCGGGGGCCTTGTGGGATACGTCTGTCCCTGCCGGCTTGGTGCTTTCCGGTGAGCAGAACTGGATTTGGAAAACAAAAATATTAAGCGGTGAGGCCAAGGGTCATGCTAAAGTCCGTGGGGTTCAGAATCCTGTTTGTAGCAGTAACCGGGAAAATGACCCTGGGAGTCTGATAAGTAGGGAATGAGGAGCACAGACCTTGCCTTGTTTTGCTTCTCTGGACTCGGAAGGGTCTGTGACTCAGTAGTAGAGCATCAGAACGTCCCAGGTTCGATCCCCGGCTTCTCCAGTTAAAAGGACCAGGCGGTAGGTGTGTGAAGGACCTCCACCTGAGACCCTGGAGACCTGCAGCCAGTTAGAGTAGCTAATACTGACTTTTGAGAGCCAGTTCGGTGTAGTGGTTAAGTGGCGTGGACTCTGATCTGGGAGAACCGGGTTTGATTCCCCCACTCCTCCACTTGCAGCTGCTGATGTGACCTTGGGTCAGTCACAAGTTCTGGCACAGCTGTTCTTGAAAAAGAGCGGTTTCTGTCAGAGCTCTCTCAGCCCCACCTACCTCACAGGGTGTCTGTGTGGGGGGGGGGAAGGGAAGGAGTTTGTAAGCTGCTCTGAGACTCCTTTGGGTAGTGAAGGGCAGGGTATAAATCCAATCTCTTCTTCTTCTTCTTTGATGGACTAATGGTCCGATTCAGTGTATGGCACATTCATGTTTTGGTGGGGGTCCGTGGCTCAGTGGTAGAGCATCTGTTTGGCATGCAAAACCTCCCAGGTTCATTCCTTGGCAACTCCAGGACTGGGCAGTTGTGTGTGTGTGTGTTAGTGTTAAGTATGGTGAAGTTGCTTACAACCAGAGCAGCAGAGGTCCTTGCGTGGATCGTAGCCACAAGGTATAGATGGAACAGTATGTCTGGGGCAGTGATGCTCTCTCTTCTTGGTGCTTGGGGGGCAACAGTGGGAGGGCTTCTGGAGTTCTGGCCCTGCTGGTGGCCCTCCTGATGGCCCTTGGGTTTTGGCCACTGTGTGGGACATAGAGTGTTGGAATGGATGGGCCATTGGCCTGATCCAACATGGCTTCTCGTATGTTCTTATGTCTGGGACAGTGATGCTCTGTCTTCTTGGTGCTTGGGGGCAAGAGTGATGCTCTGTCTTCTTGGGCCTCTGTGGACTGGATGGGCCATTGGCCTGATCCAACATGGCTTCTCTTATGTTCTTATGTCTGGGGCAGTGATGCTCTGTCCTCTTGGTGCTTGTGGGGGGCAAGAGTGGGAGTGCTTCTGGGATTCTGGCCCCATTGGTGGCCCTCCTGATGGCCCCTGGGTTTTGGCCACTGTGTGGGACACAGACTGTTGGACTGGATGGGCCGTTGGCCTGATCCAACATGGCTTCTCTTATGTTATTATGTCTGGGGCAGTGATGCTCTGTCTTCTTGGTGCTTGTGCGGGGCAAGAGTGTGATGGCTCCTGGAGTTTTTGCCCCACTGGTGGACCTCCTGAGTGAGAGCATCTGGATTTTGGCCACTGGTTGCTTCTCTTACGTTCTTATGACTGATGGCAGCCCTGTGAATTAACGTCCTCCATAGCATCCTATGGTTAACAGCCATTCTCAGGTCTTGCAGCCCAAGGGCCGCGACTTCCTTAATTGAGTCTGTCTGTCTCCTCTTGGGTCTTCCTCCTTTCCTGCCGCCATCATCTTTTCCTAGCATTACTGTCCTTTCCGATGACTCTTCTCTTCTCATTATGTGGCCAAAGGATGGGCTGTAGGCGATGAGAAAGACCTTCGCCTGGCAGCTTAAGTAGACCGTGCTGACTGTGACGGAGCAAGGGACTGATTCAGTAGAAGGCAACTGCATGTGTTTGTGTGTGAATTTCCACGTAGTCACCATGAGTAATACTGATCCTGAGACCTATCCTCTATGATATATAGATAAAGATATATATATATATTGGTCTCTTCTATATCTCATGGTGGTGAGTCCCACAAGGGGTTACACGCAGCATGAAGAAGCAGCCAAGCCATAGACAAAAGAACCTCCTCAGGAAAGCTCCTCCATTAGCATGTTTCACAGCCTGGGGAACTCCTGCATGATAATGACTCAGCCCTACCCCACCTTCCTGAGTAGATATAAATTACCTGCCTACCAATTTCTCCTCTCACCTTGGCACAGAGAGTACTCCGTCTTTCTGTGGTATACCTCTGAGGATGCCAGTCACAGCTACCAGCGAAACATCAGGTCCTGCGATGCCAAGACCACGGCCAGACAACCCGGAAGATCTACAACAGCTAATACTTCCTCTTTTCGATCCCAAGCCCTACTGCAGACGAGTTTCGTGGGGTGAACTTAGAATCCTAGGATCGTAGAGTTGGAAGGGGCCTCCGGGGTCATCCAGTCCAACCCCCTGCACAGTGCAGGGAATTCAGAAACACCTCCCCCTCCACACCCGCAGTGACCGCTGTTCCACACCCAGAAGATGACGAAAAAAACCCTCCAGGATTGCTTCCTGATCCCAAAGTGGGGATCAGCATTTACCTGGGCGTGTAAGAAAGGGCTTTCGTGAGAAAAAGAAGAAGAAGAAGAGATTGGATTTATACCCCGCCCTTCACCCGGAGTCTCAGAGTAGCTTACAGTCTCTTTCCCCTTCCCCTCCCCACAACGGACACCCTGTGAGGTAGGTGGGCCTGAGAGAGCTCTTTCGAGAACTGCCCTTTCAAGGACAGCTCTTGTCAGAACTATGGCTTGCCCAAGGCCATCCAGCAGCTGCAAGCGGAGGAGTGGGGAATCAAACCCGGTTCTCCCAGATTAGAGTCCACGCACTTAACCACGACACCAAACTGGTCACGGCTCACATCTTCAGACAAGTATTATGTGTGAAGGAGAAGATATTTTTTTGTTTCACACCATTCATAATGTTTTAAATGGCTATCGTTTATTTATTTGTTGCAATCTGCGTCCCACCCTACCCAGCAAGCTCACGTCACATCATCAAAGGCGATATAAAGGTTCCCTTGCTCGAAAGCTAGTCGAATCCGATTCTAGGGTTGCGGTGCTCATCTCCGTTTCCAAGACGAAGAGCCAGCGCTGTCCAAAGACATTTCTGTGGTCATGTGGCCGGCATGACTAAACACCAAGGCGCACGGAACGCTGTTACCTTCCCACCAAAGTGGTACCTATTTATCTACTTGCAATTTCTTGCTTTTGAACTGCTAGGTTGGCAGGAGCTGGAACTAGAGACGGGAGCTCACCCCGTCACGCGGCACTCACGGGTCTCGAACTGCTGAACTACTGACCTCCACAGCCTGCAGTTCAGTGTCTTAACCACTTGAGCCACCGCAGCTCCTATAAAGGCGATATAAAACATCACAAATCGGCACCGTATAAATAAGATTAAAATTTAAACAGTAATCCAAGTTCCTAACTGACAATATGTTGTTGAAGGCTTTCACGGCTGGAATTCAATAGCTGTTGTAGATTTTTCGGGCTGTCTGGCCGTGGTCTTGGCATTGCAGAACCTAACAGACAGTTCGGCAGTTGGCCTCATTCAATGCACGCCAGCCCCGTGCTAGAAGGGCGATGGATCAGGACGGATTAAGTTGAGCGCCAGTAATACGAAAGCGCCGTGGGTGGTCGAAGCAGGGGAGGCCGATGATATTCGACATACGCTGCCTCAGCCAAAGGCCTGGCGGAACGGTTCCGTTTTACAGGCCCTGCAGAACGGCGACGGATCCCGCCAGGGCCCTGATCTCAGTCGGGAGCATGTCTCCACCAGGCTGGGGCCAGGGGCCATGACTATTGAGGCCTCCGCTCTTGGTCTGTGAAATGGGCGCAAGAGCCTCGTTTACTGTTATAGGTTGCTCCAAACGGTTAGCCTTTCACAGTGCGGTCCTATAGAGGGTTAATCCAGTCTAAGCTTAACGGTTAGAGTGGATTTAGGGCCGGAGTAACTCTGCATAGTTTGGTGTCGTGGTTAAGAGCGTGGACTCTAATCTGGGAGAACCGGGTTCGATTCTGGGAGTCAGTGACTCCAGAGCATAGAAACAGGCAGGGCTGTGAGGGTGTGTAGATCAAGAGTTGTGTCCTCGGTCCATTTTCACACACACACCCCCCCGGAAAAAAGTCTTGAGTCCAGTGCCACCGTTAAGACCCACAAAGTCTTATCCAGGGTATAAACTTTCGTGTGCATGCACACTTCTCAGCCAGTTTGGTGTCGTGGTTTAAGTGCGCGGACTCTAATCTGGGAGAACCGGGTTTGATTCCCCCACTCCTCCACTTGCGCCTGCTGATGTGACCTTGGGCAAGCCACAGTTCTGGCACAGCTGGTCTTGAAAAAGAGCCGTTTCTGTCAGAGCTCTCTCAGTCCCCCCCCACTTCACAGGCAGTGCTCCCTCTAAGCTGCGGAGTCTTGTGAGCAAAAATTCTACTTTGCGAGCTACTGGCATTAGAGTTGTGAGCAGGCGATTTGGTTACTGCATAAATTAGTTTGCTTTGGCGCCGTCCTTCCTGAGCTAAGACAAAAATGTGTGAGCCGGAGGCTAAAAAAACTATGTACTAGCTCAGGTTAGAGGGAGCATTGCTCACAGGATGTCTGTGGTGGGGAGGGGAAGGGAAAGGAGTTTGTGAGCCGCTCTGAGACTCCTTTGGGTAGTGAAGGGAGGGGTATAAATCCAGTCTCCTCTTCTTCTTCTTAGCAGTTAAAAAGGCGTAAATAGTGGGTGACCAATACAGACACTCTTGCGTGGCACATTTTCTTCGAGCTCTCGGCCCTCCAGAACTGCTCCATGGAAACCCGGGCGCTGCTCTTTGACTGATTTTGCATAATTCATTCCACCGGCGTGTATTTTTAGGACCGGAGCGGGAAGGGCTTTTTACTGCTCCGAAGAGCTCGACTCTGACAGGGAAATAGATTTCCATAGCCGGGCCCCCGGGGGACGTGGCCGGCTTTTCAGGCTGACATATATTAACCCAAAGACATGCGTCTGAACTTATTTTACCTGCCCTAAGCCGATCTCCTGGTGTGCGCACACTGCAAATATAGGCGGGGGGGGAGGCTAGCCTGGCTGCGAATTGTCCGGAGATCCGGGCGCCCAGAACGACTTGCGGTGTGTGAAAGTTCTCTCCTTCCGTCTGTCTCCCCCTCATTCGTCCTTACGGCATCCCTCAGCACTTCCACAGCGTTTCTCTTGTAGCCCCGGGGCTGTGGAAGATTTAGCTTTCCTCCTCTTTATCCTCCCAAAGGCAGCTAAGAAAGTGGCCTCCTTTAGCTTGCTTTCATCACTCAGGTTTCTTTTTAAAGTCCTTTTTTACTGCAGTTCTGCCGGTTAGGAGGGGGGTCCGGGTGGACAGGCATGTTGGTCGGAAGCAGTAGAACAAAGTTTGAGGCCAGCGGCACCTTTAAGACCCACAAAGGTTTATTCACGGGATGAGCTTTTGTGTGTATGCACACTTCTTTAGATACATTGAAGTGGAAGTTAAGAGTTTTTATATATATATATATATATATATATGTATGTATGTATGTATGTGTGTGTGTGTATATATATATATGTATGTGTGTGTGTGTGTGTGTGTATATCTATATATATCTATATATAGATATATATATAGATATATAGATATATATATAGATATATAGATATATATATAGATATATATATACACACACATATACATATAGGCAGATGTCTTTACATAGGTGAACAGCAAATTAGTGTGTGTGTATCTATCTATCTCTATCTCTATATATGCAGGGCTGTTTTTGTAGAAAAAGCCCAGCAGGAACTCATTAGCATAATAGGCCACCAATAGCAGAAACTCATTAGCATATTAGGCCACACCCCATGTTACCAGAAGTGTGGTCATCCAGCCACACCCACCTTTTGCTTCTTATTCTGTTTACCTTGTTTGTTGTCAAAATGGTCCAGGGCTTTTTTTGTAGCAGGAACTCCTTTGTGTGTTAGGCCACACGCCCCTATTGTAGCCAATCCTAATTATGTTCCTGCTGGGTGTGGTCAACTCAGGAGCCAGCCGGAACTCCGTTCCTGTGCGTTCCTGCCCCAAAATAGCCCTGTATATATATAAATGTGTGTGTGTATAGTAAGCTCCCGTCTCTAGTTCCAGCTCCTGCCAACCTAGCAGTTCGAAAGCAAGGAACTGCAAGTAGATAAATAGGTACCACTTTGGTGGGAAGATAACAGCGTTCCATGTGCCTCGGCATCTAGTCATGCTGGCTACATGACCACGGAAACGTCTTCGGACAGCGCTGGCTCTTTGGCTTGGAAACGGAAATGAGCACCACATCCCTAGAGTTGGATTCGACTGGCTTTCGAGCAAGGGAAACCTTTACCTTTACATGCATACATACATACATACATAAAAACTGTTAACTTCCATTTCAGTGTATTTGAGGAAGTGCACGTGCCCACAAAAGCTCGTACCTTAGATCAGGGGTGGCCAGACTTGCTTAATGTAAGAGCCACGTAGAATAAACGTCATATGTTTGAGAGCCGCAAGACATGAGCAAACATCACACGTTTCTACTGGGCAATATGCAGATTTGTTTTTTATTAACATTAAGTGAGACTGCCAAAAATAATATCAGAAGCGGTAAAAGCAGATATTGATAATGATATTTATTTGTCCAATGATATTTGTTTGCTGATGATATTTAGGCTCCCCAGCCGCCCTGCTGGGAGCTGCAGAATACATGCGAAAGAGCTGCATGCGCCTCCCAAGCCACAGTTTGGCCACCCCTGCCTCAAATAAACCGCGGTTAGATTATTGATGGCTTTGGTTGGTAAATCTCTTTTGCAGATTTTAAGCTACTTACTTATTTCTTTACAGTCTATCTTTCTCACAGGGAGAATCATTTGCCCAAGTAGGTTTGTAGACCACTTTGTACGGTTTCTGATCATTTGTCCAAGTAGGTTTGTAGACCACTTTGTACAGTGGAACCCTTGTTACCTGTGCAAAAAAGGCCCTCTTGAGTAATTCAGTTTTGCACGAAGATAGATTCAGGAGGGGTCGCTGGGTTGGTCTGAAGGAGCAGAACAAAGTTTGAGCCCAGGGGCACCTTTAAGACCAAAAAAGTTTTATTCAAGGTTTACGCTTTCGTGTGCAGGCACACTGGTGCCGCTGGGCTCGGAACTTTGTTCTCAAGTTTTGCACGGTTTGTGGAAAGCCATGAGAGTTGGGAGTCTTCCTGAACTCCTTGGGCAGGCCATTCCACAAGGCGGGAGCTGAAAAGAGAAGGCGGGTGTACGGGCAGTCGCTGATGTAGCCCCTTTGCAGGTTGGCACCTACAAAATCCCCTGTTGACGTGAGCGAAGTTGTCGTGGTGGAACATAAGGGGAGAGGCAGTCCCGCAAATAAGAGGGATAAAAAGGTAAAGGTAAAGGTTCCCTTGCTCGAAAGCCAGTCGAATCTGACTCTAGGGTTGCGGTGCTCATCTCTGTTTCAAAGCTGAAGAGCCAGCGCTGTCCGAAGACGTTTCCCTGATCATGTGGCCGGCATGACTAAACACCGATGCGCACGGAACGCTGTTACCTTCCCACCGAAGTGGTACCTATTTATCTACTTGCAATTTCTTGCTTTTGAACTGCTAGGTTGGCAGGAGCTGGAACTGGAGACGGGAGCTCACTCCGTCTTGCGGCACCTGGGTCTTGAACTGCTGAACTACTGACCTTCCACAGCCTGCAGTTCAGCGTCTTAACCACTTGAGCCACCAGAGCTCCAATAAGAGGGATAAAGGCAGTCAATTGCCCTCTTCTGGACATGGAACAGGGATCAGTGGGGGTGTCGGTGGGGGAGGCAGTGTTCCCCCTAAGCTGAGTTAGTGTGAGCCAGCTCACAGTTTTTTTTAGCCTCCGGCTCACCCATTTTTGCCTTAGCTCAGGAAGGAGGGCTCCAGAGCAGACTAATTTATGCAGCAGCCTAATCGCTCGCTCACAGCTTTAATGCCAGTCGCTCACAAAGTAGAGCTTTTGCTCACAAGACTCCACAGCTTAGAGGGAACATTGGGGTGGGGGGAGGTATGTGTGAATTTCCTGCATTGTGCAAGGGGTTAGACTAGGTCGGGGTGGCCGAACTTGCTTAACATAGGAGCCACGTGGAATAAACATCCGATGTTTGAGAGCCACGAAACATGAGCAAACATCACACACTCGTTTTTACTGGAAAATAAGCAAATTTGCTTTTCAGTACAATTAAACGAGGCTGCCAGAAATAAAAACAAAAAGAGGTAAAAACAGATATTGGTAATGATAGTTAACTTTAGATGGGGAGGGAGGGAGAGAGAGAGAGACAGAGAGAAAAGATGGGGAAGGAGAGGTGGAAAGAAAGCAAGGGGAAGGGATGACCAGCTTGGGAAGGCATGCCTCCCGTTTGCCTTCCCAGCCGCCCTGCCGGGAGCTGCACAATATGCGTGACAGAGCCGCACGTGGCTCCCGCAGTTTGGCCACCCCTGGATAGAGATGTGAAGGCCCGGGAAAAAAAGTGGAAAAATTCAGAAAAAAACCCCGTTTTTCTCCCTGAAGCCTTCCCCCCCCCCCGAAAAATTGAAAAAAGAGAAGAAAAGGGGGAAAAAAGGATTACGGGACATGATAATGACAGACACGACAGAGTAGCTGCAGAAGCAGAGACTGAAACGGATACTGATAATTACAGCTCAGGAAAAAAAAACGATTCTGATTAGATTTCACGCCCATTCGTTGTGATAGTTTCACGCCAAGTAAAATCGTCCACGGTCATATTTCATGTTCCTAAAGTAACAGGATGATTTTCAATCTGGAAAAGAAAAAAAGAAGTGCTAATGTAGCTTTTTTTTTTCCCAATTTTTCCAAAAATTTCTGTATTCCTCCGGGAAAAACACGGGAAAAACCTGGGTTTTTCGCCCGAGCTCCAAAATTTCCGGAAATTTTACATCTCTACCCCCAGACTAGGTGAACCTGGAGGTCCCTTCCAACTCCATGGTTCTGAGGGCTTTGTATGTGATCGCCAATACCTTTAACTGAGCCCAATAACAAATGGTCCGCCAGTGGAGTATCCAATAGCTAAGCCCCCTTCCCATATGGCTCTTAGCGACCAAGAGAACTAAATGTTTGATATGGGGGTGGGTGGGGTGGGAGCAAGCCAGCTGAAGCGGACGTGATCAGGGAGCCGTGTTCTACATCCGCCGCCAAGTATCTGGCTATCCTACAGACTCTTGGACTCGGGGCTAGCAGAAATACCACGCAGCTTGCAGTCTTTTTCATTTTTGCATGAAGACTAGTAAGCCCCCCCTCCCCCCGGCAGTGTTCCCTCTAAGCTGAGTTAGTGTGAGCTAGCTCACCGTTTTTTAGCCTCTGGCTCACACATTTCTGTCTTAGCTCAGGAAGGGATGGCTCCAAAGCAAACTAATTTATGCAGTGGTCAAATCTCTTGCTCACAACTTTTTAATGCCAGTAGCTCACAAAGTAGAAGTTTTGTTCACAAGACTCCACAGCTCAGAGGGAACATTGCGCCCCCGGGCACGCAATAATGTAAATACTCCCAAGGCCTGAAGCTTGTTTTTGTACATTAAAAAAAGAGAGGTCTTATCAGGTCTTGGGAGCTGCGGTGGTTAAGAGGTGAACTGCAGGCTGTGGAAGGTCAGTGGTTCAGCAGTTCGAGACCCGGGTGCCGCATGACAGGGTGAGCTCCCGTCTCTAGTTCCAGCTCCTGCCAACCTAGCAGTTCGAAAGCAAGAAATTGCAAGTAGATAAATAGGTACCACTTCGGTGGGAAGGTAACAGCGTTCTGTGCGCCTTGGTGTTTAGTCATGCCGGCCACATGACCACGGAGACGTCTTCGGACAGCGCTGGCTCTTCGGCTTTGAAACGGAGATGAGCACCGCAACCCTAGAGTCGGATTCGACTGGCTTTCGAGCAAGGGAACCTTTACCTTTACCTTTACCTATCAGGTCTTAGGTCAGGCAAAGGATATTGGAAAAGATGAGGCAGGCATTGAGTTTTTAATGGCAGCTTCCTCAAAAGTGCGGCTGTCCCGTGTTCTCTCGCCCTGGCCCAAGATCCGTTTTGAGCTACCCGTTTCCCTCGGTCAGTGGCTTTTCGTTCCCCGGCTGCTAAGCAATTAATATATGTTTGTGAGCAGAGTTCCCTCTTAAGCTGAGTTAGTGTGAGCCAGCTCACAGTTTTTTAGCCTCGGGCTCACACATTTTTGCCTTAGCTCAGGAAGGAGGGCTCCAGGACAAACTAATTTCTGCAGCAGCCAAATCGCTCGCTCACAACGTTAATGCCAGGAGCTCACAAGGTAGAATTTCTGCTCACGAGACTCCATAGCTTAGAGGGAGCATTGCTTGCAAGCCTCTTTGATAGCACCCCTCGGTCGGTTAGAGTTAGCTCAGCCAGTCCCCTTCGTGCCGAGCTCCGGAGACATCTGGCCGGCTGGCAAACGTTGGAACCCGGATGCTGGGTCAGAGTGACCTTTGGGTCTGATCCAGCCACAGGCAGCTTCTGGTGACCTTCACGTTCTGGGAGCTTGAGCGTTCCCACAGATAGGTTAAATACCAAAGCACGCCTGGTGGCAGCAGTTCCCATTTGTGCTCGAACAGTCTCGTATGGGATTAATTAATTCCTAAACCATGCCACAGGAGGTAGTGACAGCTACAAGCATGGACAGCTTCAAGAGGGAATTAGATAAGCATATGGAGCAGAGGTCCATCAGTGGCTATGAGCCACAAGGAATAGATAGGGACTCTTGGTCTGGGGCAAGTGAGGCTCTGTCTTCTTGGTGCTGGAGGGGGCAGCAGTCGGAGGGCTTCTAGTGTCCCGGCCCCACTGCTGGACCTCCTGATGGCCCCTGGTCTTTTTGGCCACTGTGTGACAGAGTGTTGGACTAGATGGGCCGTTGGCCTGATCCAACATTGGCTTCTCTTATGTTCTTAAGTGATGCTCTGTCTTCTTGGTGCTGGAGGGGGCAGCAGTCGGAGGGCTTCTAGTGTCCCGGCCCCACTGCTGGACCTCCTGATGGCCCCTGGTCTTTTTGGCCACTGTGTGACAGAGTGTTGGACTAGATGGGCCGTTGGCCTGATCCAACATTGGCTTCTCTTATGTTCTTAAGTGATGCTCTGTCTTCTTGGTGCTTGCGGAGGGCAACAGTGGGAGGGGCTTCTAGTGTCCTGGCCCCACTGCTGGACCTCCTGATGGCCCCTGGTCTTTTTGGCCACTGTGTGACAGAGTGTTGGACTGGATGGGCCATTGACCTGATCCAACATGGCCTCTCTTATGTTCTTATGTCTGGGGCAAGGGATGCTTTGTCTTCTTGGTGCTGGGGGGCAACAGTGGGAGGGCTTCTAGTGTTCTGGCCCCCCTGGTGGACTTCCTGATGGCCCCTGGTCTTTTTGGCCACTGTGTGACACAGAGTGTTGGACTGGATGGGCCGTTGGCCTGATCCAGCATTGGCTTCTCTTATGTTCTTATGTCTGGGGCAAGTGATGCTCTGTATTCTTTTTTTTTTTTGTAAATACAGTTTATTATTGGATATATTTCATGATCATACAATTTAAACAAGCCAATACATATCCATTTTCTTTTACCCCTCCCCCCCCAACAAGGCTTCCCGCACTGCTCCAACCCCATTAATGTCTCTCTATTTGATGCTCTGTATTCTTGGTGCTTGGGGGGTCAACAGTGGGAGGGCTTCTGGTGTCCTGGCCCCACTGGTGGACCCCCTGATGGCACCTGGTCTTTTTGGCCACTGTGTGACAGAGTGTTGGACTGGATGAGGCCGTTGGCCTGATCCAACATGGGCTTCTCCTATGCTCTTATGAAAGATTTCAATCCTGAATTTTAGAAGTGAAACAGCTGCCTCATCTCCCCTTTGCCCTTAAACCTCGACGGCGTTGTCCCTGTTCAGGTCTCACGATTCCCACCATAGTCTTTTGGGTGGGGGTCCAAGGGGGGGATAGACACCCCGGCTCTATTTTTCACCAGCAGGAAAAGCCGAACGGATCCAGCTGTACATTTTCGATTTGCATTGTGACGTCTCTGATTTTATCACTGTTTTAAAACACTAGTACCTCAATTAATAACATAGTTTGAAACAAAGTTTGAGGCCAGTGGCACCTTTGGGACCAACAAAGTTTAATTCTTTCACGTGCTTGCACACTTCATCTGAAGAAGAAGAGAAGACGAGATTGGATTTATACCCCACCCTTCACTGCCTGAAGGAGTCTCAGAGCGGCTTACAAACTCTTTTCCCTTCCCCTCCCCACAGCAGACAACCTCTGAGGCAGGTGGGGCTGAGAGTTTGTTGTAGTGTTTAGGAGTGCGGACTCTAATCTGGGAGAACCAGGTTTGATTCCCCACTCCTCCACTTGCACCTGCTGGATGACCTTGGGCAAGCCGTAGTTCTGGCACAGCTGTCCTTGAAAAAGAGCCGTTTCTGTCAGAGCTCTCTCAGCCCCGCCTACCTCCCAGGGTGTCTGTTGTGGGGTGAGGAAGGGAAAGGAGTTTGTGAGCCGCTTTGAGACTCCTTTGGGTAGTGAAGGGTGGGGTATAAATCCAATCTCCTCCTCCTCTTCTACTTCTTCTCCTTCTCCTTCTTCTCCTCTTCCTCGTCCTCTTTCGAGGACTGCTCCTGAGAGAGCAGCTCGGAGAGAACTTGTGACTGGCCCAAGGTCACACCAGCAGCTGCATGCGGCAGACTGGGGGGTTCTCCCAGATTAGAGTCCGGGCTCCTAATCACTACACCAGACTGGCTCTCAGAAGAAGCGTGCATGCACACAGAAGCTTATACCCAGAACTGAACTTTTGTTGGTCTGAAAGGTGCCCCCGGACTCAAGGACTTTGTTCTGTTGCTTCAGACAACCCGGCGACCCCATCTAAATCTATTGTTCGAAACGGTTTTGTATCCATGCTTTTAGGTCCTTGTTTAAATCGCCAGCTTCCCCACCTCCCTTCAGCGTTGTCCTCACGGCTTCAGCGAGGCCCCGCGGGTGTCCTCGTTCCGCCTCTTTGTTCTTCCGCTTTGTTGTGGCTTTCGGTGGTGCCTGGCCCTCGATTCCCCCCATCTGAGTGAGACAAGGGCGAGGGCCTTTTCCGTTGTGGCCCCGACCTGGCGGAATGCTTTGCCCGGGGAGAATCGTACCCCGTGGGGACCCGTCTGGGTCCCACCAGGGCATGTCAGACAGAATCATCCCACCAGGCATCCCACGAGTGTAGTTTTGGTGGACTCCACTTTCACCACGGTAGAATTTTTTTTTTTTTAATGCCCAAAGCGTTATGTTACCGTGTGCTCTGAGTTTTTAATTGGATCTTATTGACATTTTGGTTTTATTATACTGCCATTGCCCTGCTGTGCTGTTAGTTGCGTCCAGCCCCATTCCGGGAGAGAGGCAGGATAACAATCTAATAAAATAAAGAAGATCATCTAACAAGAACGATAGGGCTGCGGCGACTCAAGTGGTTAAGACGCTGAGCTGCAGACCGGAAGGTCGGTAGTTCAGCAGTTTGAGACCCGAGTGCCGTGGGGCGGAGTGAGCTCCTGTCTCTGGCCCCAGCTCCTGCCAACCTAGCAGTTCGAAAGCAAGACATTGCAAGTAGATAAATAAGTACCGCTTCGGTGGGAAGGTAACAGCATTCCGTGCGCCTCGGCATCTAGTCATGCCGGCCACATGACCATGGAAAGCGTCTTCGGACAGCACTGGCTTTCGGCTTGGAAACGGAGATGAGCACCGCATCCCTAGAGTCGGATCCGACTGGCTTTCGAGCAAGGGAGACCTTTACCTTAACAAGAATGAAGGTTGACTGCCGGGAGGATCTAACTTTACCCTGTATCCCAGCATAGGGCCTGCTGAGTAGATTCAGGGCGGCGAGTGATTAAAATGTTGAATTCTCTGCCAGAGAATGTAGTGATGGCCACAGGCATAGACAGCTTTGGAAGGGGATTGGATGCAGGAGGGGTCTATTAGTGGCTACTAGCCATGGCGACTGAGGGAAACCTCCACATTTACAGGCAGTCAGCCTCTGTATCCCAGTGCCAGGAGGCAACATCAGGGGAAGGCCTCGGCTTCTGTGCTGTGTTGTTGGGCCTCCAGGTGAACTGGTTGGCCACTGTGTGAGATAGGAGGTTGGACTAGATGGACCTTCACTGGTCAGATCCAGCAGGGCTCTTCTGGTGTTCTTCTCAAGGGAAGGCCTCGGCCTCTCTGCCCTGTTGTTGGCCCTCCAGAGGAACTGGTTGGCCACTGTGTGAGACAGAAGGCTGGACTGGATGGACCCTCACTGGTCTGATCCAGCAGGGCTCTTCTTAGGTTCTTATGAAGGCCTCAGCCTCTCTGCCCTGTTGTTGGACCTCCAGGTGAACTGGGTGGCCACTGTGTGAGACGGGATGCTGGACTAGATGGACTCTCACTGGTCTGATCCACCAGGGCTCTTCTTATGTTCTTATGAAGGCCTTGGCCTCACTGCCCTGTTGTTGGACCTCCAGGTGAACTGGGTGGCCACTGTGTGAGACCGGATGCTGGACTAGATGGACCCTCACTGGTCTGACCCAGCAGGGCTCTTCTCATGTTCTTAAGTGTGAGCTGTCTTCACCGGGCTGGAACCCTCTAAGAAAACCAAAGATGCACCATCCACAAAGGGGGGGGGTACAGCACCCTCCTTCTTCCAGTGTTCTGCTGCATTCCTTGGACGGCTTTCAGGCCACCGTCGCAATGGAAATAGCTGGCAGGGCTCAGTCCTCACTTGAAGAGGCCTTGCCAGAACGGAGTGCTGTTACAAGGTTTGTTAAATTAAAATCCCTTTTGCGTCAAGAGTCCTGGCGCTGGCTATGCCTGTGTGAGCAGAGACAAATGGTGGTTTTTCTCTTTGTCTGCTTGTTTGTTCGTTCAGGAGCTTGGTTCCCTGCCTCAGTTTCTCTTTGGTGTAAATGGGATGCTAGCAGCCTAATGTGCATTGGTGCCTGTGTAGATAAAAATGGAAGTTGCCCTGGGGAACGGGCACTTCTTAAGAACTGAGAGCATTACAGCTGTTAGCTCATTTTCCTTTCCAGCATTCCTGCAGGGTAGGCTAAGGGAAAGGGGGAAAGAAATGGACTTTCCTAAAAGGGGGGTCCTCACGGAGTCGTGGGTCCCACTATTAGGGCTGGGCCCGCGGGTCACCATTATTCTTTCCTCGAAGTCACAAATGTCTTGTCTACTCACTGGGTTGTTTTCCTTCTCCGTCTGTCCGGTCTCCATCTTGGTTTGTCTTTTTCTGTCGCAACACCAATTTTTCCAGACGCATCTCCAGGAGTGAAAGAGCTTTGAACTGAGGTAGAGGCTGTATTTTGTGCTCTCCCTTTACCGCCGCCAGCTCTGCCCGTATCTTTAGCCCCTTTCCAACCGGATTTTAACTCGTGTTGCAGCTTTCTCGGGGGATGAGGGAGGAGCTTCAGAGTTAAGCAGTGGCCATTTCTGAGAATCTGTGTCGTCCCCCCCGGTGGATAGCCATGACCTGGGCGGCAGGAGTTTCTCCAACCTGTCGTATGAACATGTGGGAAGCTACTGGTCCATCAAGATCAGTATTGCCTACTGAGACTGACAGCGGCTCTCCAGGGTCTCAGACGGAGGTCTTTCCCATCACCTCCCGTCTGATACTTTTGACTGGAGATGCCGGGGACTGAACCTGGGACCTTCTGCCTGCCAAGCAGAGGCTCTGCCACTGAGCCACAGCCCCTCTTTGCAGCTCTCCAGGGTCTCAGGCAGAGGTCTTTCCCATCACCTCCTACCTGGTCCTTTGTAACTGGAGATGCCGGGGACTGAACCTGGGACCTCCTGTGTGCCAAGCAGAGGCTCTTCCACTGAGCCGCAGCCCCTCTTTGCAGCTCTCCAGGGTCTCAGGCTGAGGTCTTTCCCATCACCTCCCGCCTGATACTTTTGACTGGAGATGCTGGGGATTGAACCTGGGACTTTCTGCATGCCAAGCAGAGGCTCTTCCACTGAGCCACAGCCCCTCCCCTGTTGGTCTTGAGCTTTCCACCTAGCTGAAGGAGAGTGTGGGAGACTAGCCCTGGTTGCCTCATGCCAGGAAGCCAGGGCAGATCAGGAGAAGATGCTCCCTGACCATTAAAAACATTCCAGGTTGCATTTTCGGACTCTGACTCCCTGGGGCCCTGCAGTGAGGCAGCGTGCTTCATTCCTGTGGCCCTTTCTTACACACCTAGGGAAATGCCGATCGCCACTTTGGGATCAGGAAGCAATTTTTCTCCATGCCAGTTTGGCCAGGGACCCTGGAGGGGTTACCCCCCTTGTCTGGGCATAGAGCAGGGGTCACTGGGGGGAAGTATTTGTGATTTCCCTGCATTGTGCTGTGGGTTGGACTAGCTGACCCTGGTGTTCCCTTCTGACTCTGTGATTCTATGAGAGTCGTGGCATTATATAAGACATGGCTTGTTGGTTTAAAAGGAGCACGGTCTCCTCTGTGTTGGCACCCCCCATCGTGGGATATTTTGCTTAGGGAGGAAGGTGGTCTTGTGAGTTGCTGGGTCCTTCAGAAACGAGTTATCTCAACGTAACATGGAGCCAGTTAGGTAAATGTCGTTGTTGTCATTCAGTCGCAAAGTCGAGTCCGACTCTTCGCGACCCCATGGACGCACCATATCACCCACTGCTAATATTGCTGTGTTGGCTGAGTTTGGATTTAAGGACAAAAGAATTTAATATCCGGCACATTCCCGGGCTGCATTCAGGGGAGGAGAAGCGTGCCGACCGAACACACGAAATGGAGGAAGCTAAACAGCAGGCAGTTTCGGTCCCTGCAGATAAGTCCAGGGTTCGGCCTGTCTCTTGCTCCTTAATTCCGGCAGGCGTCTTATCTGGGATGCGGGGTGGAAAACACACCACCCGCCCTCCAACGGCTGTATAAACAAGAGAATGCTTCGGATGCCTGCCTGTGGCCCGGACCACCCAGCGATCCTGCTTCTAATGAAGACGGCACGGTTGGATTTAGCTTGTTATCAGGCTGAAAAGCTGGTGTTTATCCTCCGAGAACTCGTGGGGGGCTGACAGAAGCAGGAGAACGCTCTGTGGGTGTCTGATAGGCCAGCACACCCAAGCCCCCCGAAAACGAATTTTCTACTGTGGCCGGGATGCCATCCTCCAGGTGGGGCCTGGGGACCTCTCAGAATTACAGCTCGTCTCCAAACTGCGGAGATCAGCTCGCCCTGGAGAACACGGATGCTTTGGCGGGTGGGCTCTAAGGGCAGGGTTGTCAAACATGCAGCCCAGATCAGACCCCCGGAGGGCTTCCCTCAGGCCCGCAGTGGAACTGGCCGTCTCCTGCTTCCATTTCTGCCGCTGCTGCTTCATCACTTGCTTCGCCAGACTCTCTCAATCACTCCGCCATGTCATGTTTTAACCTGGGTCCTGGACTCAGAACTCTCGAGCGTGAGATTTCTGCGGTGAATGCCGATAAATCGAAAGCAGGTTTGCAGCTTACAGAGCTGATGTCTTAAGCATGTTTTTTATTTTAAGTTTAAAAAAACCACCCTTTGTGTTTGTGCCCTTTATAAAGTTTATATCTTCAGTGCCTGGCGTTACATTTGATATGACACCCGTGGCCTGGCCCAACAAGGTCTCCTTTATGTCAGATCCGGCCCCTCGTAACAAATGAGTTTGACACCCCTGATCTGGGGCATTGTACCCCACTGGGGTCCCTGTCCTCCCTAGGCTCCACCCCCCAAATCTCCAGGGATTTCTCAACCTGCAGCTGGCAACCCTACCCCCCCCCAGACTCCCCAGCGGCCAGGGGGGACCTGGCACCCCTATACCATGGTTGGTGATTCTCAGGTTGTGATGCGGGTGGGCAGCTCCCTCTTCTCCTAGCAAAATGTCTCCTTTAAGGATCACAAGTGTGAGGCAGTGTTCCCTCTAAGCTGAGTCAGTGTAAGCCAGCTCACTGTTTTTTAGCCTCCAGCTCACAGATTTTTGTCTTAGCCAAGGAAGGATGGCTCCAGAGCAGCGTTCCCTCTAAGCTGAGGTAGTGTGAGCCAGCTCACAGTTTTTTAGCCTCCGGCTCACAGATTTTTGTCTCGGCTCAGGAAGGAGGGCTCCAGAGCAAACTGAGTTATGCAGTACCCAAACCGCTCGCTCACAACTTTTAATGCCGGTAGCTCACAAAGTAGAATTTTTGCTCACGAGACTCCACAGATTAGAGGGCGCATTGGTGTGAGGTTGCATTGGCGAAACCGAAGTTCAGAATTGAAAACAAATCAGCCGGTATCATCATTTCCCTGTATAAATCATTGGTGCGACCTCATTTGGAGTACTGTGTACAGTTCTGGTCACCACACCTCAAAAAGGATATTATAGCTTTGGAAAAAGTACAGAAGAGGGCAACTAGAATGATCAAAGGGTTGGAACACTTTCCCTATGAAGAAAGGTTAAAGCGCTTGGGGCTCTTTAACCTGGAGAAACGATGGCTATGGGGCGACATGATCGAGGTTTACAAGATTATGCATGGGATCAAGCAGGTAGAGAAAGAAGAAACTTTTCTCCCTTTCTCACCCTACAAGAACTCGTGGGCAGTCAACAAAATTGCTGAGCAGTTGGGTTAGAACGGATAAAAGGAAGTCCTTCTTCACCCAAAGAGCGATTAACACATGGAATTCACTGCCACAGCAGGTGGCGGCGGTTACAAGCACAGATGGCTTCAAGAGGGAATTAGATAAGCATCTGGAGCAGAGGTCCATCAGTGGCTATTAGCCACAAGATATAGATAGGGACTCTTGGTCTGGGATAAAAGGAAGTCCTTCTTCACCCAAAGAGTGGTTAACACATGGAATTCACTGCCACAGGAGGTGGCGGCGACTACAAGCATGGACGGCTTCAAGAGGGAATTAGATAAACTTACGGAGCAGAAGTCCATCGGTGGCTATTAGCCACAAGGTATAGATAGGGACTCTTGGTCTGGGGCAAGGGATGCTCTGTCTTCTTGGTGCTTTGGCGAGGGGTCAACAGTGGGAGGGCTTCTAGTGTCCTGGCCCCACTGCTGGACCTCCTGATGGCACCTGGTCTTTTTGGCCACTGTGTGACACAGAGTGTTGGACTGGATGGGCCTTTGGCCTGATCCAACATGGGCTTCTCTTAAGTTCTTATGTCTGGGGCAAGGGATGCTCTGTATTCTTGGTGCTTTGGGGGGGGCAACAGTGGGAGGGCTTCTAGTGTCCTGGCCCCACTGCTGGACCTCCTGATGGCCCCTGGTATTTTTGGCCACTGTGTGACACAGAGTGTTGGACTGGATGGGCCGCTGGCCTGATCCAACATGGGCTTCCCTTATGTTCTTAGGTTCTTACATGAAGTTCGGGCAAGAAGAGGAGGCCTGACCGATGTGCTGGCTTTTGTGCTGTTCTTGCAGGCTTGAACATCCCCTTTTGTTTCAGTGGCTCTCAGGTCTTTAAAAAAATTAATCCAGAGCTTGCAACACAACCCGTTTGGCTTGTAGTGTCTGTTGGCCAAGGCATTAGCCCCGTGTACTTCCTTCTATGTCTGTAAAAACAGTTTTTGTGACTTCCTCCTTCTAAGACCTTGGGGGTGGGGGGAAGGACTTTGATTGCTGACTCAGCCAGAACGTTATTTATTTTGACTTCTTTTTTTTCACCCTGCCTTTCTCCACTCTTCCGTGGCGACCCAATGCGGCTTCCCTCATTCTCCCCTCCTCCATTTTATCCTCACAACAACCCTGTGAGGTAGGTTATGGCTAAGAGCACGCCGCTGGCCCAAGGTCACTCAAGCGAGCCTCCATGGCAGAGGTGGAGATTCGAATCTGGGTCTCCCAGATCCTAGTCCAACACCCTAACCCAGTATACCACGCTGGCTTTCAGAAAGCTGGAGGTGCCAGTGGTTGAACCTGGGATCTTCCGCATAGTGAGCAGACGCTCTCTGCTTTGTGCGGTTACCCATTCCCATTCATAAGATTCTGTCTATGCACCTGGAAGAAGAAGAAGAGATTGGATTTATATACCCCACCCTTCACTACCCGAAGGAGTCTCAGAGCGGCTTTCAATCTCCTTCCCCTTCCCACAACAGACGCTCTGTGAGGCAGGTAGGGCTGAGAGAGCTCTCTTGAGGACTGCCCTTGAGAGAACAGCTCTGAGAGAACTTGTGACTGACCCAAGGACACACCAGCAGCTGCATGTGGAGGAGGAGTGGGGGATCAAGCCCGGTTCTCCCAGATCAGAGTCCACGCCCCTAACCACTACACCAAACTGGCTCGGGTTTATACCCTGCCCTTCACTACCCGAAGGAGTCTCAGCTTTCAATCTCCTTTCCCTTCCCCTCCCCACTACAGACACCCTGTGAGGCAGGTGAGGCTGAGAGAGCTCTCTCTCAAGGGCAGTCTCTGAGAACAGCTCTGAGGGAGCTTGTGACTGATCCACGGTTACACCAGCAGCTGCATGTGGAGGCGCAGGGAATGAAACCCTGTAAATCTCCCTTCCCGTCACTGGCCTTGCCTCAATGCTTCCTGGCATTCGTTTTCTTAAAAGACCAGGGACAGCCCCTTTCTTTGCATCCATCAGGGCATCTCCTTCCTGGAGATCTGGGGCCAAGCGGTTGTGCCTCTGACACTTCATAAAATATTAGCAGCTCTCCTGGCCCTTGCCTCCAGCAGCCGCTAACCCAGAGGACGACGATATCTCCACGGGGGCCTTCCTTGAATTTGCAACAGAATACGGCAAAGGTCTTGCAGGCGGGATGCTGGGGAAGGGGCGTGGCCGCTGCTCCATGTCGTTCTGGTTTAGAAACTACAGAGCTGGAAGGGACCTCAGAGGCCATCTAGTCCAACCCCCCTGCACAATGCAGGGAATTCACAGCCGGCGCCCAGTGTTCCCTCTCAGCTGAGTTAGTTGTGAGCCAGCTCACCGTTTTTTAGCCTCCGGCTCACAGATTTTTGTCTGAGCCCAGGAGGGATGGCTCCAGAGCCGTAGCCAAATCGCTCGCTCACAGCTTTAATGCCAGTAGCTCACAAAGTAGAATTTTTGCTCACAAGACTCCACAGCTTAATTTAAGATTTTTTTAGAATTAATTTCCATAAGAAAGGGTAAGGTAGGGATGGGACATTCGGGAAACAGTAGAGCACAGAGATTCTCTCTTAACAATTTAAGCCACTTAATTCAAATTCTACAAGTAGGCATGCATCTTTCCTTTGTTTAGCACGTTTCCTGATTGTCATTATAATTTTTGCTGTCAGAGTTTATCTCTCTCGTCTCTTGCTTGGGTCCTTATATAAAATGGTTTCCATACCGCTTCCAGCTTCCGGTTGTCATAATCTTTTAGCCTTCCCAATAAAACGTCCATTTCGGCTACTTCTACAATCTTTTCAATCAGTTCATCATCTGTCGGCACCTGGTTCGCTCTCCAGTATTTCCAATACAAAATCCTCGCTGCTGTTATTTACCACATATATAATTCTATGCTTTTGTTTCTTATCTAAACAATTCCGGTAATATATTTAACAAAAAGAGTTCAGGTTTATAAGGTACATTCAACTTCAGTATTTTCTGCAACCACTCACGAACCTTTTCCCAATACTCTTTTGCTAATACAGAAGTCCACCACATATGACAAAAACTACCCTCTTTTATCATGACATTTCCAACATTTAATAGGCATTCCTTTAGTCCATCTGTGCTAACTTTTCTGGAGTTGTGTACCATCTATAAAACATTTTATAAATACTTTCTTTAAAATGAACCGATTTAGTCATTTTTATTTTTTAAAAATTCCCACATTTGAGTCCACGCATCAGTCTCAACATTATAACCGAAATTTTGCATCCACTTAACCACTGAGTCTTTTAACCACTTCCTCTTCCCGTTTCAATTGTATAAGGAATTCATACATTTTCTCAATCAACTTATCATTTGTTTCTAATAATAATTTATCAAAACCAGTTTGTTGTAGGTAAAAACCCTGGGGAAGACTGGGGGCATTGCTGGTTTCCCACATTTCCCCAGTGACACCCACTTTATGCCCAGAGGAAGGCAAGAAACCTCCAGGAACCCAAGACTAATCTGGCTTGGAGGGGAATTGCCTTCCGGGGCCCAGAGTGGCCATCAGCAGGGCTTTTTTGGTAGAAAAAGCCCAGCAGGAACTCATTAGCATATTAGGCCACACCCTCTGACAGCACAGCACGTTAGCATATTAGGCCCCGCCCCATGTTGCCAGAAGTGGGGTCATCCAGCCACACCCACCTTTTGCTTCTTATTCTGTTTACCTTGTTTGTTGTCAAAACCCCAGGGCTTTTTTGTAGCAGGAACTCCTTTGCATGTTAGGCCACACACCCACTAATGTAGCCAATCCCGATGAGTTTCTGCTGTTGGGTGTGGACTATTATGCTAATGAGTTCCTGCTGGGCGTGGCCAACTCGGGAGCCAGCCGGAACGCCGTTCCTGTGCGTTCCAGCCTCAAAATAGCCCTGATTATAAGTATTTCCCCGGGCGTGTCAGAAAGGGCCACGTGAACTAAGCCCTGAGGCAACCCTTCCTGCCCTCCCTCTCGTGCTCTGCCCCAAGTCCACAGAATCAGCAGTGCTGTCCGATGGCCACCTAGCCTCTGCTTAAACACCTCCAAAGAAGGAGAGCCCACCACCTCCTCCCGAGGAAGCCCGTCCCACAGAGGAACCGCTCCGTCAGGAAGTTCCTCCCAAATGTTTTGCTGAAACATGTTCGCACTCGGGCTGACCGCTTGCGGGGGTCTGGAGGGCAGGCCGGCCGAAACCAGGCCTCTCTCCTTTGAGGCATTGCTCTCCCTGCTACGAGAAGGAAATGCCTCTCTGTTGTCGGTGTTAGAAAGCGTTCTTTCCCCCGGCAGCTGTTTACAAAATGCTTCCTTTAAAAGTCCTCCTGTGATTGATGGGGTGTGTTTTTGCGTCTGGATCAGGCCTTGTAGGCGCATGCTGCATGTTGGGAGGTGGGGCACAGATTTGACCCAGGGGTTTCCAGCCCTGTTCCCTCTAAGCTGAGCCAGTGTGAGCTAGCTCACAGGGTTTTTTTGCCTCCGGCTCACACGTTTTTGTCTCATAGAATCATAGAATGTTAAGAGTTGGAAGGGACCTTGCAGGTCATCCAGTCCAACCCTCTGCACTCTGCAGGAGCACAGCCGAAAGACAGCCCTACATACCTACAACATACTCAAAAGATGGTCGTCGAGCCTCCGCTTGAAAACGTCACAGCTCAGGAAGGAGGGCTCCCAAGCAAACTAATTTAATGCCAGAGCCAAACCGCTCACGGACTTTAATGGCAGTAGCTCACAAAGTAGAATCTTCGCTCACGAGACTCCGCAGCTTAGAGGGAACATTCGTTTCCGGCTCTTGATTTCTGTTCCGCACGTTTGCTTCGGGTGGCGGATGAATTGGGGTGTTCTTATCGCCTGCATTTGAGACCGGTGCAAATGCTCTCCTAACACGTTTCAGTGATAGATCAAGACAGGAAGCCATATTAGTCTGTGTGTAGCAGTAGAAAAGAGCAAGTCTCCAGTGGCATCTTAAAGACTAACAAAATTAGTGATAGATCAAGATGGGTGACCCTGTTGGTCTGAGGTCCATCGGTGGCTATGAGCCACAAGGTATAAGAACATAAGAGAAGCCAATGTTGAATCAGGTCAATGGCCCATCTAGTCCAACACTTTGTCACACAGCGGCCAAAATACCACATGCTATCAGGAGGAACTCTCAGTCTGGGGCGAGTGAGGCTCTGTATTCTTGGTGCTGGGGGGGGACGGGACAATGAGAGGGCTTCTAGTGCCCTGGCCCCAGTGGTGGACCCCCTGATGGCACCTGGTATTGTTGGCCATCAGGGGGTCCACCATATATATATTCTGTGTATTTTGGACACAGAGTGTTGGACTGGATGGGCCACTGGCCTGATCCAGCATTGGCTTCCCTTATGTTCTTGTGCCTGGGGCAGTGATGCTCTGTATTCTTGGTGCTTGGGGAGGGGCAACAATGGGGGGCTTCTGGTGCCCTGGCCCCACTGGTGAACCCTCTGATGGCACCTGGTATATTTTGGCCGCTGTGTGACACAGAGTGTTGGACTGGAGGGGCCACTGGCCTGATCCAGCATTGGCTTCTCTGATGTTCTTACGTCTCTAGCAGTAGAAAAGAACTAGAGTCCAGTAGCACCTTAAAGATTAACCAGATTTGTGTCAGGGTATGAGCTTTCGCGAGTCGCTGCTAGTCTTTCAGGTGTTCCCGGACTCTGGCTCTTTTCTAACGTTTCAGTGAGGCGGTCCGAGAAGGAACTTGTCCCGAGAACTGCCTTGGCCTTCACGCTTTATGGCTGAGCGTTCCCCATTTATGCTTTACTCAAACGTGGGAGGGGGGCAGGTTTTGCTCCAAAGAAGGTGGAATTCTGCTGGGTTTTTTTGCGTAAATGTTGAGGGTTTGCTTATTGGTTCCTAGGGCATAGGCCTGTCTTGCCCGTTGGGGGGAGAAGAAAATAGGCCCTGCCTCAGGTGCGCGGGAGCGGCTCTGTAGCCCAGAAGATTCCCCCCCCCAATCCTTCCTAGACGCAAGCAGGTGTCAGTTCACGGTGTCGAGTCTGGGAATCTGTTAGATGATACCAGTGGCACAGGGCTGCACAGGTTTCCCGGAGGCTTGTTTGCATAGATCACAAGAAGAGCCCTGCAGGATCTTGGGCGGACTCCAGCATCCTGTTTCTGAAAGCGGCCAGCTTTGAGAATCTCACCGATCCTGTTCGAGGCGACAGCTCACACCCACACCCCCCCAGGTCCTCTGGCAGTTGCAGAGAGACTGTCTCTGTATCTGGAGGCTCCATTTAGCCATCATAACCCCCAACGCCCCCTCTAAGCTCAAGTCCCGAGAGCAAGAATTCTACTTTGTGAGCGACTTGGCAATAAAGTAGTGAGCGGGCGATTCGGCCGCTGCATGAATCGGTTTCCTCTGGAGCCCTCCGTCTTGAGCTGAGACAAATGTGTGAGCCCCGGAGGCTAAAAAACGATGAGCTGAGCTCACACTGACTCAGCTTAGAGGGAACATTGATAACCACCAGTTGCCCGTGTGCCCATCCCTTCCATGTGCTGGTCTGATTCCCTTTTGAAAGACCTCCAGGACTGTGGTCATCCTTGCTTCTCAATACGGAGTGTGCGCTATTCCCTAATTTTATAATGGGTTTTTGGTCCGTCCTGCATCTACTGGTCATCAGTTTCCTTTGCCGAGCCCAAGTTCTGATGTGTTGGGCGAAGATTTTGCCTGCTTTCTTCAAATAGTTGCAAACTTCCGCAATTCTCTCCCTTCCCTCCCCTCTACTGAAAGGGCTCAGACTTCGGCCTCTTCTCATAGGGGAAGTTCTGCCACTCCTCGGTATTTTTTCCCGGGCATTTTCCCGCCAGCTCCGTGTTGTCACGTTTGAGAAGTTGCAACCAGCATTTAGGATATTTCCCAACTACCTCTCCTCACGATGCTCGGGGTGGCTTACAACGAGAAGGCAGGACAGAGAATTTCCAAATGAGGTTTGCGCCACTGGTTTCCCTTAAAAGTATGACCATGCCAGCTGTTGCATTTCTGGGTTTTTTCCCCCCTTAATAATCCCTAGTGTGGAAATCACCCTTTTTGCCTACCTCCACACAGTGAATAGCCCTTTTCATCGAAATGCACACTGTGACCACCTTTTTCGGAAGTTCACCCGTTGATTCGCTGGGCGAAGTTATCGCAAGCAGCGGTATAGTCATAGCTTCATCCGGAACAACTAAAATACCACAAAGGGAAGTTGGTCTTGATAAAGATAACAACCTTTCCTGTCGTGGTTTGGTTTGGCCGTCAGCAATCTCTATATGAAGCTGGTATATTTTTGCCCCGATATGGATCATATCTTACCCTTATTTATATCTGATCTCATTTATTGGTTTGGTTCACGGTACTTCGCTGGCTTGTGTGTCGATAGCGAGGGCGTATTGCCAGGCGACCCCCAACCTTTTTGAGCCTGCGGGAACCTTTGGAATTCAGGAAAGGGGAGGGGGCGGAACTACAAAATAGCCACCCCAGGAGGCAGAGTAATTTAAAAATCTATATACTGGGAAAGAGGAGTTGCAGTGGCTCAAGTGGTTAAGATGGTGAACTGCAAGCTGGAAGGCCGGTAGTTCAGCAGTTCGAGACCCAAGTGCCGCAAGACGGAGTGAGCTCCCGTCTCTGGTCCCAGCTCCTGCCAACCTAGCAGTTGGAAAGCAAGAAATTGCAAGTAGATAAATAGGTACCACTTCGGTGGGAAGCTAACAGCATTTCCTGCGCCTCGGCGTTTAGTCATGCCAGCCACATGACCACGGAAATTTCTTTGGACAACGCTGGCTCTTCGGCTTGGAAACGGAGATGAGCACCCACAACCCCAGAGTCGGATACGACTGGCTTTCGAGCAAGGGGGGACCTTGACCTTTACCTATACTGGGAAAGAGGAGTGTGAGAAAGCATAAAGCCAAGACCGGCGTTCCCTCTAAGCTGAGTCAGTGTGAGCTAGCTCACAGTTTTTTAGCCTCCAGCTCGCACATTTTTTGTCTCAGCTCAGGAAGGGATGGCTCCAGAGCAAACTGATTTATCCAGGAGCCAAATGGCTCACTGGCAACTTTAATGCCAGTAGCTCACAAAGTAGTATTTTTGCTCACAAGACTCAACGGCTTAGAAGGAGCATTGACCGAGGCTGTAGTGGCAGGTGCCCCTGAAACGGTGCTATTTTAAATCTGCACACAGCCCATCAGCTCTCCAGTGGCCAGGAGCTCCATGTGGACGCATCCACTTTCTGAAAAGAACTGGTGCCAGGAAAGGGGTCTGTGGGTGCCAAGTTGGGGACCCTGGTCTTTTGTCACGGACGGGAATCCAGTGTCACTTGGGTTGGTGGGCTGGAGAGAGAGGTAGCCCCTGAATAAGAAGCCTTCCGCTGGCGTGTCCCCTTTAGGAGAGCACTTGTAGCTGCCGCCTATGAATTTTGTTTAAGGAAGCAGGTGGGCTTGGGGAGTTCTGGGTAGTTAGAGTCCTACAACCACAGAGCCATTTTTGTTGTTGTTCAGTCGCACAGTTGAGTCCGACTCTTCGCCACCCCATGGACCACACCACACCAGGCCCTCCTGTCTTCTGCCGTGCTCCAGAGTTTGCTTAATTTCATGCTCGTTGCCTCGGTTACACTGTCTGACCATCTCATCCTTTGCCGTCCCCTTCTTCTTTGACCTTTGGTCTTTCCCAGCATCAGGGTCTTCTCCAGTGAGTGCTCCCTTCTCATTGGGTGGCCAAAGTATTTGAGCTTCAGCTTCAGTACCTGGCAGGAAATGGCAACCCACTCCAGTACCTTTGCCAAGAAAACCCTGTGGACACAGGGCCATAGAGGCCATCTAGTCCCACCCCCTGCTAAAATGCAGGATCAGCCTAGAGCACCCTTGGATGTTTGTCCAGCTACTGCGTAAAACTGCCAGTAAAACTGCATAAAACTGCCAGTAAAACTACCAGTAAAACTGCATAAAACTGCCAGTAAAACTGCATAAAACGGCCAGTAAAACTGCATAAAACTGCCAGTAAAACTGCGTAAAACTGCCACCACCTCCCCGAGGCAGCCGATTCCACTGTTGGACAATTCTGACAAAAAGGTTTTCCTGAGATCCAGCCAGTACCTTCCCGCTCTTCATATTTATTTATTTATTCGATTTTTATCCTGCCTTCCCTGGCGAGGCAGGCTCAGGGCGGCTTACGTTAAAAGGTTAAAAAGTGACATGGAAAGGTATCGTACAATACAGAACATAAACAAATCACAGTGCAGACAGGACAAAGTGCTGGTGGCAGTCACGTCCCGGTGGCCATGATAGGATGGTCCGAAGTATGGCCCCCATCAATGTCCAGCATAACAGGCTATTGGTGTTAATGCGGAGGGCCTTGACAGTGTTGTTAGTGCCGTCGGCGTTGTCAGTGGCGGCTCCTAATCGAAGGCCTGGCGGAAGAGCTCCGTCTTGCAGGCCCCGCGGAGCTGTCAAAAGGTCCCGCAGGGCCCTGATGTCTTCTGGGAGCTCATTCCACCAATGCAGAACCACCACTGAGAAGGCCCCGGCCCCCTTTAAACCCATTATTGATATCAGACCATCGGGGTTTGCAAACGCCGTCGCCTTGGAGCAGAGCACCAGACAGGGTCTGCAAAACGGGCCCTTGTGAAAATTACTCCTTTTCCTAGCGACAGGTTCAGGCAGGTAGCTGTGTTGGTCTGAAGTAGCAGAACAAAGTTTTATTCCAGTAGCACCTTTAAGGCCAACAAAGTTTTATTCTGGAGGTAAGCTTCCTGAGGATAGACTGTCGTTCACAGGCACACGAAAGCTGATCCCCAGCATAAAACCTTGTTGGTCTTAAAGGTGCCCCGGACTCCAACTTTGTTCTCCTAGCAACCAGTTCAGAGGAGACCTGTGAATGGCCCACCCTCTCCCTTCCCTCCTCCCCCTGCCTTCCAAGGCTTTAAAAAATCTTTGCTCAGATCCTAGAACTGGGGGTGGCCAGACTTTCTCAGTGTAAGAGCCCTGTGGAATAAATGTCAGGCGTTTGAGAGCCGCCAAGACAGGAACAAATATTACACACCTTTTTATTTTTTAAATATGCATATTTGCTTTTTATTAACATTAAAGGTAAAGGTCCCCTTGCTCGAAAGCCAGTCAAATCCGACTCTAGGGTTGCGGTGCTCATCTCCGTTTCAAAGCCGAAGAGCCAGCGCTGTCCGAAGACGTTTCCGTGGTCATGTGGCTGGCATGACTAAACACCAGGGCGCTTTAGAGACTGCCAAAAATAAAAAAAACGAAAGGGGTAAAAACAGATATTGATAATGATATTTGTTTGCTAAAAGTTATTTGTCTGAGAGAGAGAGAGAGAGAGGTGAAAAGAAAGAAGAAAAGAGGTGGAGAGAGAGAGAGAGAAACAAAGAAAGCAAATGGAGGAGGAGTTTGGATTTATACCCTGCCCTTCACTACCCAAAGGAGTCTCAGAGCGGCTTACAAACTCCTTCCCCTTCCCCTCCCCACAACAGACACCCTGTGAGGGAGGCGGGGCTGAGAGAGAGCTCTGACAGAAACTGCTCTTTTTCCAGAACAGCTCTGACAGAACTGTGGCTTGCCCAAGGTCATCCAGCAGGTACAAGTGGAAGAGCGGGGAATCAAACCCAGTTCTCCCAGATTAGAGTCCACCTGCACTTAACCACTACACCAAACTGGAGGGAGGGAGGGAGGGAGGGAAAGCATGGCTCCCCTTTGCTTCCTTAGCCGCCCTGCCGGGAGACGCACGATACATGTGAAAGAGTCACATGTGTCTCCCGGCCTGCAGTTTGGCCACCCCCATCCTAGACCAATGAAAACGATTAAACTGCCACCAGTTTTCGCAGACGCCGGTTTGCCCGGTGGCGTCCCTCTGGTCCCGCGTCGTCCTCGTTCCCAGGAGCAACCGTTCTTCCTTCTCCCCCCTCCCCAGGAACGGCGTGAACGTCGAAGGGGCGACGCACAAGCAGGTGGTAGACCTGATCCGGGCCGGAGAGAAGGAGCTGATCCTGACCGTCCTGTCGGTGCCGCCCCACGAGGCCGACAACCTGGACCCGAGCGACGACTCCCTGGGCCAGTCCTTCTACGACTACACCGAAAAGCAGGCGGTGCCCATCTCCATCCCCACCTACAAGCACGTGGAACAGAATGGTGAGAAGTTTGTGGTGAGTACCGGCCCGGCTGGGGGTCCTCCCGAGAGCGCCCCCTACTCTTTCCGGATAGACGGCTCAGAATGGCTTCTAACAGAGAAACGAGAAAAGGTTGGGGGAGGGGGTGGGCGCGGGACTCAGCCCAAGATAGGGCTGTGATATATGAGGGTCAGGCTATCAAAATGAGCTAATATAAAGATACAGATATTTATTACGGTTGTACATGTTAGTAAAAGATAAAATAGGTTAAAAGGAATGACCCAAATATCAGACTCGTACAACTTTTTTACATACAAAGCTGCTAGTTTCACATATACAATCGATGGGTATCTCTCATGAGTCTGAAAAGCAGGCTAAGGTCCATCAGGGGCTATTAGCCACAAGGTATAGTGTGGCTCAAGTGGTTAAGACGCTGAACTGCAGGCTGTGGAAGGCCAGTAGTTCAGCAGTTCGAGACCCGTGAGTGCCGCGTGACGGGGTGAGCTCCCGTCTCTAGTTCCAGCTCCTGCCAACCTAGCAGTTCGAAAGCAAGAAATTGCAAGTAGATAAATAGGTACCACTTTGGTGGGAAGCTAACAGCGTTCCGTGCGCCTTGGTGTTTAGTCATGCCGGCCACATGACCACGGAAACGTCTTCGGACAGCGCTGGCTCTTCGGCTTTGAAACGGAGATGAGCACCGCAACCCTAGAGTCGGATTTGACTGGCTTTCGAGCAAGGGAGACCTTTACCTTTACTATAGTTAGGAGCTCTCAGTCTGGGGCAAGTGATGCTCCGTATTCTTGGTGCTTGGTGGGGGAGGCAACAGTGGGAGGGCTTCCTGTGTCCTGGCCCCACTGCTGGACCTCCTGACGGCCCCTGGTATTTTTGAAGACAAATGTGGACAAACACGACCTAACCAGAGAACAAGTATAAAGAAAACCGTTGCGAGAGTCTGACCCACAAATCGGGTAGTCAGCAAGACTTGCAAAGAAAATGCTTTCTACGTATTACGTTGGTCATGAGATGTACCCATCAATTGTATATGTGCAACTAACAGCTCTGTGTGTAAAAAAGGTTTTAAAGAATCGGAACGGCTTCTGCCAGCTGTCCAAAGGTGTAGATGCGGCTCACCGCAGCTTGGCTGGCGACTGCAGATCGATATGAGAGTTTTGGCCTGCAGCTTCTGTCCCCACGCACCGTGTTCCTCTTGGCTCATTTTTATTTCCCAATTTTCCTCCCTGCTGTGTTCTTTCCCCTTTGGCCCACGTGTCTCTGGACTGCTTCCCTGTTCCCTTCCCTGGGCTCTCTGGCCACCGTGGCTCAGGGCAGCCAGGAACCGCCAGTGACCGAAGGAGAGCCCGAAATCCGCACGTTGACCTTTGTGCTAGTAGTCCCGGCTTCATTGGTTTTGCACGAGCCGTCTCCTTTCTCCCCGCCTTCCTGGCAGGTTTTCTTTTTTGCTCTTGGACACCAGTCGCAGTCCACTGTCTATTCCCCCTTCCCATTTCATAGAATCATAGAATGTTAAGAGTTGGAAGGGACCTTGCAGGTCATCTAGTCCAACCCCCTGCACTCCGCAGGAGCGTAGCCGAAAGATAGCCCTACGGCATACCCGAAAGATGGTCGTCCAGCCTCCGCTTGAAAACGTCCAGCAAAGGACGTTGATTGACCTATTCATTTCGTTTATGGCCCTCCTTTCCTCGCCACTGGGGGACCCAAGACAGCTTTACGTCATTCTCCTCTTCTCCGTTTCATCCTCTCAACAACCCTGCAAGGTAGGTTAGCCTGAGAGATAGAGCGACTGGCCCCAGGTCACTCAGCAAAGCTCTCTGGCAGAGCGGGGATTCAAACCCTGGTTCTCCCATCTCCAGTGTTCCCGCTAAGCTGAGTGATTGTGAGGTAGCTCACAGTTTTTTAGCCTCCGGCGCACACATTTTCGTCTGAGCTCAGGAAGGAGCAGACTAATAGATGCAGCAGCCAAATTGCTCCCTCACGACTTTAATGCCAGGAGCTCACAAGGTAGAATTTTTGTTCACAAGGCTCCACCACGCTGCACTTTCTGGACAATCCATTCGCCCCTGAAGCCCACAAACCAGAGTGTCCGTCGCAAGTCGGGTCCTTACTGGGGGGCGAGACCCGACAAACAGCTTGTGCCCTAAAGTGGGTCACCCCATGAACACCGCCCACGTATGCTTTGGTTCTTGATAGTTTCAGGAGGGTAGACATCATCATCAGCCAGTATCATCATGCCCCTGTATAAATCATTGGTGTGACCTCATTTGGAATACTGTGTACAGTCCTGGTCACCACACCTCAAAAAGGATATTATAGCATTGGGAAAAGTGCAGAGAAGGGCAACTAGAATGATAAAAGGGTTGGAACACTTTCCCTATGAAGAAAGGTTAAAACGCTTGGGGCTCTTCAGCTTGGAGAAACGACGGCTGAGGGGTGACGTGATCGAGGTTTACAAGATTATGAATGGGATTGAGCAGGTTGAGAAAGAAGTCCTTTTCTCCCTTTCTCACAATACAAGAACTCGTGGGCACTCCATGAAATTGCTGAGCAGTCGGGTTAGAACAGATAAAAGGAAGTCCTTCTTCACCCAAAGAGTGATTAACATATGGAATTCACTGCCACAGGAGGTGGTGGCAGCTACAAGCACGGACAGTTTCAAGAGGGAATTAGATAAACATGGAGCAGAAGTCCATCAGTGGCTATTAACCACAGGGTATAGATGGGAATTCTCAGTCTGGGGCAGGTGATGCACTCTATTCTTGGTGCTGGAGGGGACAGCAGTGGGAGGGGCTTCTGGTGTCCTGGCCCCACTGCTGGACCTCCTGATGGCACCTGGTATATTTTGGCCGCTGTGTGACAGAGAGTGTTGGACTAGATGGGCCATTGGCCTGATTCAACATTGGCCTCTCTTATGTTCTTGTGTTCTTATGAGTCCTGATTCCGGTTTACCGGTCCCTTATTCTTCTGGGCAGGGGGAAGGGAACTCAGAACATGGAGGGGAGGGAAAAGGAAGGGTGCCAGCCAATGGGTAACCGTTGCTGCCCTCAGCCGAAAGCCTGGCGGAACATCTCTGCCTTACAGGCCCAGCGGAATGGCATCAGATCCCTCAGGGCCCTGCTGTCATTTTTGGCAGAGAGTCCCGCCAGATTGCCGGGGACAGCTGGACATCTCTGGGGCCGGGGATCACCAGCAAGCAACACTCCCTCTAAGCTGTGGAGTCTTGTGAGCAAAAATTCTGTTTTGTGAGCTACCGGCACGACAGCTGTGAGCAAGCAATCTGGCTACGGCATCAATTAGTCTGCTCTGGAGCCCTCGTTCCCGAGTTGAGACGAAAAGGTGCGAGCCGGAGGCTAAGAAGCTGTGAGCGAGCTCACACTAACTCGGCTTAGAGTGGACACTGCCAGCAAGTTGTTCGAAGAGTGTAAAGCTCTCCCAGGGACATACCGAAGAAGACGGTCCTGCAGATACGGTAGCTGCATTCTAGTCCGGTAGCACCTTGGAGACGTCCCTTCATTTAGAATCATAGAATCACAGAGTTGGAAGGGACCTCCAGGGTCATCTAGTCCAACCCCTCTGCACAGTGCAGGAAATTCACAAATATGCCCCCCCCCCCCAAGTGACCTGTGTTCCACCCCCAAAAAGATGGCATAAAAACCCTCCAGGGTCCCTGGGCCAAACTGGCCTGGAGAACAATTGCTTCCTGACCCCCAAAGTGGCGATCAGCATTTCCCTGGGTGTGCAAGAAAGGGCCATGAGAACTAAGCACCGATGCAACCCCTCCTGCCCTCCCTTCTCACGATCTGCCCCAGTTCACAGGATCAGCATGGCTGTCAGATGGCCATCGAGCCTCTGCTTCAAAACCTCCCAAGGAGGGGAGCCCGCCACCTCCCGAGGAAGCCCATCCCACTGAGGAACTGCTCTGTCAGGACATTTATGCATCTATTTTACTTGTATCCCACTTTTCTCCCGAACGGGGTTCCCAAGCAGCTTGCGTCCTTCCCCTCTCCTCCATTTTATCCCCACAACAACCCTGCGAGGGAGGCGAGGCTTTGGGGTATGTGACTGGTCCAGGGTCACCCAGTGAGCTGCCACGGCAGAGCGGGGATTTGAACCGGGGTCTGCCAGATCCCAGTCCGACGCTTCAACCCCACTGTCTCAAATGGAGAAGATCCTGCTGATCTCTGAGGTGCTGTCGGACGCGAATTGAGCCGGTTTGGTGTTGTGGTGAAGTGCGCAGACGCTGATCTGGGAGAACAGGGTTCGATTCCCCCACTCCTCCACTCACAGCTGCTGGGTGACCTTGGGCAAGCCATAATTCTGACAAGAGCTGCCCTTGAAAAAGAGCAGTTTCTGTCAGAGCTCTCTCAGCCCCACCTCCCTCACAGGCAATGTTCCCTCTAAGCTGTGGCGTCTTGTGAGCAAAAAGTATACTTTGTGAGCTGCTGGCATTAACGTTGTGAGCAAACTGTTTGGCTACTGCATAAATTATTTTGCTCTGGGGCCATCTTTCCTGAGCTAAGACAAAAATCTGTGAGCTGGAGGCTAAAGAACTGTGAGCCAGCTCACACTAACTCAGCTTAGAGGGAACACTGCTCACAGGGCGTCTGTCGTGGGGAGGGGGAGGGAAAGGAGATTGCAAGCCGCTCTGAGACTCTGAGTGTATAAATCCAAAATCTCCTCCTCCTCCTCCTCCTCCTCCTCCTTTGGTTCTTGGTTTTCTCAAAGGGGATGAACAAGACTCAGGGGCGATGGCGTTTCTCTGTCTCTCAGAGGTGTCTGGAAGCAATGGTTTTGTCGGGTGTGCCTCCTTCAGCCTCGTGCGAGGAGCCAGGCCAGCAAAAACTCCCTTTCCTGTGGAACAGTTTTCAGATCCAGGCGCCTGGCCTTCCCCTGCGTCTGGCCACCCCGCAGAGAGGAGGAGAAAAAAAACCAGCATACCCTGTAAAAATGAAACTCGTATTGCAGTTTGGGTTTCACTATGAGTTCTGATCACGCTGAGAGTGAAGACCTGCCAGTCTAGGATACTGCTCTTTATTTGGAGAGGGCGTTCGTTTCTTGACTTGGTGTCTGTGTGTGTGTGTGTCTGTGGGTTTCTGTGGTGCCGCCCTGCTGATTGTGCTGGCAGGCACCTTTTTCAGAGCAGAAGAAGAAGAGAAGAGATTGGATTCATACCCCGCCCTTCACTACCCGAAGGAGTCTCAGAGCGGCTTACGATCTCCTTTCCCTTCCCCTCCCCACAACAGACACCCTGGGAGGTAGGCGGGGCTGAGAGAGCTCTTTCGAGGACTGCCCTTGAGTGAACAGCTCCGAGAGAACTTGTGACTGACCCAAGGTCACACCAGCAGCTGCATGTGGAGACGTGGGGAATCAAACCCGGTTCTCCCAGATTAGAGTCCGCGTTCCTAACCACTACACCAAACTGGCTCACGAGAGTTGCCTCCCTTGCAAACAGCGATTCCCTGCGTAAGAAACTTCCAGTGTCTCAAAAAAGCGTTAAGCTCACGTATAAAACCCTCACATGTGATGGAGCTACATGTGTCGTTCATGTCTGTGCATGTTCCTAACCACTACACCAAACTGGCTTCTCAAAGAGACAAGAGGGTGCTCCATACATCTTAACGCTCTGCACGCTGTAGTGGTTAGAGCAGGGGTCCCCAGCGCTGAGCACAGACTCTAATCTGGGAGAACTGGGTTTGACTCCCTTCTCCTCCACATGCAGCTGCTGGTGTGACCTTGGGTCAGTCACAAGTTCTCTCAGAGCTGTTCTGGAAAGAGCAGACCTCGAGGGAGCTCTCTCAGCACCTCCTACCTCACAGGGTGTCTGTCGTGGGGAGGGGAAGGGAAAGGAGTTTGTAAGCTGCTCTGAGACTCCTTTGGGTAGTGGAGAGTGGGGTATAAATCCAGTGTTGTCGTCGTCTTCTTGTGCTTTTGTTGTCCGTGCATGGCCAAGACAGCTGCCAGTGAAGTACCTCTGTCCTGTGGGTACGGTGCTTTCAGGGGACGGTTAAGCTCCTGTTTTCTCTCTCTCCTGTGGCGCTCCCCGTGCTGGGAAAAGCGGCGGCCGTCTCATTTGTGCCATGTCCCCAGAATGAAAGTTTGAGAAAAGGCTACCCGTGGAAAAAGGCACTCTGTCCAACAGTTCCTTCTGCCCAGAAGGGATGCCAGGTTCCACTCCCAGACTGCCTGCACACTGCCTCTTTTTAGGAGTCCCGGGGAAAAACCGCAGGAAACTTTTGCCGGATTTTCCACTCATAATGGGAAGCCAAGCAACTTCTGCTCGGGTGCCAGCCCTGCAGGAGGGGAGGAGGGCACAAGTCCAGCCGTGACATGCCCGGTGCAAAAGCACCCGCTGTTTTGGGCACCCGCGGGGAACCCGCGGGGAACCCGGTGACAGTTTCAGTCCTGTGGGTCTGAAGAAGAAGAGATTGGATTTATACTCTGCCCTTCACTCGGAGTCTCAGAGTGGTTTACAGAATCCTTTCCCTTCCCCTCCCCACAACAGACACCCGGTGAGGCGGGTGGGGCTGAGAGAGCTCTCTCGAGGACTGCTCCTGAAAGAACAGCTCTGAGAGAACTTGTGACTGACCCAAGGTCACACCAGCAGCTGCATGTGGAGGAGTGGGGAATGAAACGCAGATCTCCTGGATTAGAGTCTGCGCACTTAACCACAACACCAAACTGTGAGGAGGAGGAGGAGATTGGATTTATACCCCACCCTTCACTACCCGAAGGAGTCTCAGAGCGGCTTACAATCTCCTTTCCCTTCCCCTCCCCACAACAGACACCCTGTGAGGTAGGTGGGGCTGAGAGAACAGCTCTGAGAGAACTATGGCTTGCCCAAGGCCATCCAGCCCTCTTCTGGTTTGGTAGGGTATGTGTGTGAATTCTATTTTAATTTATCATTTATTTCACTTATAAAGTCGTAGAGCTGGAAGGGATCCCCAAGGGTCATCTAGTCCAACCCGCAGCACAATGCAGGAAATTCACAGCTACTCCCCCAGTGACCCCTGCTGTATGCCCAGAGGAAGGCAAAACGTCTCCAGGGATCCCCGGGCCAATCTGGCCTGGCGGAAAATTGCCTTCCTGACCCCCAAAGTGGCAATTGGCATTCTGGGTGTATAAATGAGGGCCACGGAGAGCCCAGCACTGGTTCATCCCTTCCTACCCTCCCTCTCAAAATCTGCCTGAGTTCACAGAATCAGCATTGCTGTCAGATGGCCACCTAGCCTCTGATTTAAAAACTTCCAAAGAAGGGAAAAGTGGTTAGGAGCGCGGACCCTAATCTGGGAGAACCGTGTTTGATTCCCCACTCCTCCATATGAAACCGGTTGGGTGACCTTGGGTCAGTCACAAGTTCTCTCGGAGCTGTTCTCTCGAGGGCAGTTCTCGAAAGAGCTCTCCCAGCCCCACACCTACCTCATAGGGTGTCTGTTGTGGGGAGGGAAAGGAGAAGTAGTTTGTAAGCCGCTCTGAGACTCCTTCGGGTAGTGAAGGGAGGGGTATAAATCCAATCTCCTCCTCCTCCTCTTCTTCTTCTTCTCCTGAAGAAGTCTTTTCCCTCTGTGGAACTGCACTGGCTGTTAGGAAGTTCTTCCTAACTTTTCCTCAAAACCCTTTTGATTTAATTTGGTGCAGTGGTTAGGAGCGTGGACTCCAATCTGGGAGAACCGGGTTCAATCCCCCACTCCTCCATATGCAACTGCCGGTGTGACCTTGGGTCAGTCACAAGTTCTCTCAGAGCGGTTCTCTCAAGGGCAGTCCTCGAAAGAGCTCTCTCAGCCCCACCTACCTCGCAGGGTGTCTGTTGTGGGGAGGGGAAGGGATTGTAAGCCACCCTGAGTGAAGGACAGGGTAGAAATCCAATCTTCTCCTCCTCCTCCTCCTCTTCTTCTGATTTCTACCTTTTGGTTCAGGTTTGGCCTTACATCCCACCTTTCTCCTCAGCGGGAGCCCAAACTGGCTTACATCACACTCTGCTATTTTATTCGCACCACAGCCTTATGAGGTAGGTTAGGCTGACAGTGCGTCATCCCGCGAGCTTCCATGGCAGAATGGGAGATTCGAACCTGGTTCTCTGAGACTCTAACTACTGCCCCACACTGCCTCTCATGGGAATGGGAGGACTCACGCTTTGCCCAAGGACAAAAGTCGGCTCACAGAGCTGTCAAGAGTCGTGTGTTTATTTCCTCTCCGCGGAGGATCTGAAACCGCCGTCCGAGGGGGAGTGTGACCGGGGCCACTGTTTTGGAAACAAAACTCTTTTGGACAAACTTCCAAGAAGTCAGGCGAGAAACAAAGCTGCGGATGTTGAAAAACAAAACCGCTTGGATCCAGGTTGTGAGAGCCGAGTTAACCCGTCCTTGTTGACTTTGCCGCCTTCCCCTTCCAGAGCTCCAGAAGAGTTGGGGAAGAACGTGGAGCGCTCTGGGCAGGCGGGCAGGAAGGGAACGGCTTGGGGGCCGAAGGGGGAGCAATTTGGATGGCAGGGCAGGGCAGCAAGTCAGAAGAATCACAGAATCATAGAGTCGGAAGGGACCCCCCAGGGTCATCTAGTCCAGCCCCCTGCACAATGCAGGAAATTCACAAATACCTCCACACCCACCCAGTGCGCTCTAAGCTGAGTTAGTGTGAGATAGCTCACAGTTCCTTAGCCCCTGGCTCACACATTTGTGTCTCGGCTCAGGAAGGATGTGGCCTCAGAAGAGCAAACTAATTTATGCAGCAGCCGGATTGCTCACTCACAACTTTTAATGTCAGTAGCTCACAACGTAGAATTTTTGCTCACAAGACTCCAGAGCTCGGAGGGAGCATTGACAGTGACCCCTGGTCCACGCCCAGAAGATGGCAAGAAACCTCCAGGTTTGCTTTCCTGACCCCCAACGTGGCAATCGGCATTTCCCTGGGTTCCCAGAACTAAGCCCTGAGGAGACCCTTCCTGCCCCTCTGGTTGGGTTTTCCCGCTTTGCTCAGTCTCCGGCCAAAGGCGCGTCTGTTTCTAGCAGCAGCCTGGGATACCCGGCCTTTTCCAGATAGCCTCTCTTCGTGGAGGCTGCTTGAATACACGAAGCTGCCTTATACCAAATCGGACCCTGGGTCCACCAAAGTCAGTATTGTCTACTCAGACTGGCAGCGGGCCCTCCAGGGTCTCTCAGGCAGAGGTTTTTCATATTACCATGCCAGATCCTTTTAGCTGGAGATGCCGGGGATCGAACCTGGGTCCTTCTGTGTGCTAAGCCGATGTTCTATCACTGGAGTTTGGTTTCCCTTGCTTGAAAGCCAGTCGACTCCGACTCTAGGGTTGCAGTGCTTATCTCCGTTTCCAAGCCGAAGAGCCAGCACTGTCCGAGGACGTTTCCATGGTCATGTGGCCGGCATGACTAAACACCAGGGTGCACGGAATGCTGTTACCTTCCCACCAAAGCGGTACCTATTTATCTACTTGCAATTTCTTGCTTTCGAACTGCTAGGTTGGCAGGAGCTGGGGCCAGAGACGGGAGCTCCCTCTGTCCCACGGCACTTGGGTCTCGAACTGCCGAACTACTGACCTTCCAGCCTGCAATTCAGTGTCTTAACCACGGCTCAATTCCTACTTGGAGCTCACTCCCCCTCCCCCAGTGAAGCAGTTGTGCCAACAGATGTGGTTCATATCGGCAGGCCGGAGTGTCCATGTTGTCCGATTGTGCATTGAATCCTATGGACGATGTGAGCATCAACCTTCGCAGACCTAGGAGCCACCGTGAACCCACCGGGCGATGGCATGAGATCCCAGGCGCCACAAGCACGTGACTGGAAGTCACGAACCACTGCAGTCACATGACAGGAAGTGGGAGGCACACCAGAGTTACGATCTCGTTGCTGTCAAGGCCAGGGCTGGGATACAAGATGCAAGGCAGCAGCTCAGCAATATATGAAAACAAGAAAAAAAAATGCACATGCCCAAGTTTTAACACCAGTAATCGATTAATTTAATAGTAGTAAGACACATAAAGTACCAGAACAGATTTTCCATAAACAACAGGTAGAAATTCACTGGTAAAGTTGAATACAGGTGGAAATTTCACAGGTGAAGTTTTCCCCCAAACAATTTGTAATAATAAATGCAAAAAAGTCCTTGATCTGTAAGGATGTAGTCGTGTCTCTGCCAGCTGACTCGACGGACACCCCCCCCCCCCCAAGTTCTAAATCCATTTCAGTAATTTTTTTTTCAAGAATCGTGCTGGATTCAACATTTCAAAGGTACACGTAGACATCCACAAAGCATATTCAAATACAGCAATCCTCAGTGATGCCCAGCACAGAATCCGTCGTACCTGGGAACCTCCCCTTCAAAATTCTGAAGCATTTCACCATTTTCGTTCGAGGGAAAAGGTTCCCAAATAAAATAGAATCAGTTGGGGGGCAGCAAATCGAGAGAGCTGGGAACAGAGGCCGACCTCCGAACAGGGAACTTGTGTCAAGGGAGGCGCCGAGCATCGGATCCTTGGCATGACTGCATTTCACGGTTCTGCCATTCTTCGCAATGTGCATGCGACAAGAGGCGGGAGGCGTGGCGCCCTTGTTCTCTGCGCATGCACACGAGGAGGAGGAATATGGTGGCTCTTCAGGAGGTCCTGGTCTTGCAAGCGGAGCTCCACGACCCATGGGTTGAAGACCACTGCCTTATGTTCTTAGTATAGAACGCCATTTTACATAGCGTATAAATTTGCAGTTGTCACGGCTCAGGCGGGGCGCAAGAACCAGGGCTCTTTTTGTAGCGGGAACTCCTTTGCATATTAGGCCACACCTCCCCTGATGTAGCCAATCCTCCAAGAGCTTACAGTAGCCCCTGTAAGAAGAGCTCTGTAAGCTCTTGGAGGATTGGCTACATTAGTGTGTGGCCTAATATGCAAATTGGTGTGTGGCCTAATATGCAAATGAGTTCCTGCTCTAGCCCTAGCAAACAGAGCCCTAGCAAGAACAATAATGATAAGTGGGTGCCAAATGTCCTAACGCAACTAGACTCACAGTCCCTAGTCCACTGTCTCAGTTGGGCCTGAATCTACTCATCCTCCCTCTCAGGGCGAGGGACTCTCCCCTGCAGCAGTCTTCCTTCTGGCCCTGCTCCCTTGGAAGAAAGAACAGCTCTTCTTCGTACTTGCTCTTTTGTCATAAGTCCGCTTTCTCTGTGATTGGCCCAAATTGGCGCCAGAACCTCTTAGGGGCTTCTGGGAGTTGTAGGCCCGGCCTCCTCCCACTGCTACTCAGGCTCCCTGGGCCCGCTAGGCCTTTGCTCGCACAGCCCAGATCCTGACAGCAGTATCTGCCATATTGGTGGGATCTGAAAGTTATAAATGCCTTCGTTTTCCGCCAGCAAAACTGCAGAGACACGGCGGGAGGACGTGAAGGAGAACCGCAGGCCGAGTCACCCTCTGTGACCGTAGCACATAATACCTCAGTTTTCGGTATCTGGTTGGAGAGAGCTCGGTTCTCTGTGAAACCGCCAGAGGTTTTCCCTCCGAGGCTTTGATACAGTTTCTGGCCTACCTCAGACTCATCCCGCCCCGGCCCTCCCCAGCAAGTTAAGGCCGTGAGCTCATTGTTACCCACACTGTGGGTGTGACTGAGAGGTGAAACGGTCAACCGCAAAGGAAGGCTGCAGTCAGGAGGACGACAGGAGGCAGGCAGCAACCGAGAAGCCAGGGCAGCCCAGCCAGCTCCCCTGGTGAGGATTGGGTATCGTCCTACACGCAGAGAACGCGTCTTGGATTGGAGAGCTCTGTGCGTCTTCAGCGCGCTCGCCTTATCTTTAAAAGCATTTCAACTCGTTCGGAAGCAGAAAAATGTTTCAGAGGAGTTTTCAGGAGCCTCCCAAATTTTCAGTTTTCCCTACAATTTTTTTTTAAGTTCTTGAGGGAAAGGAAGGGGGGGCATATTCCCCCCCAAAAAATTTTTTTCCATTTCCCTCCAGTCTTTAAGAACATCAGAAGATCCTTCCTGTATCAGACCAGGGAGGGTCCATCCAGTCCAGCCTCCCGTCTCACACAGTGGCCAGCCAGTTCCTCTGGAGGGCCAACAACAGGGCAGAGAGGCCGAGGCCTTCCCCTGATCAGAGCCTCAGAAGAGCCCTGCTGGGTCAGACCAGGGAGGGTCCATCCAGTCCAGCCTCCTGTCTCACACAGTGGCCAACCAGTTCCTCTGGAGGGCCAACAGCGGGGCAAGGAGGCTGAGGCCTTCGTAAGAACATCAGAAGAGCCCTGCTGGATCAGACCAGTAGCTCATCTAATCTAACATCCTGTCTCACACGGTGGCCAACCGGTTCCTCTGCAGGGTCAACAACAGGGCACGGAGGCCGAGCCCTTCCCCTGAGAAGAACACCAAAAAGCCCTGCTGGATCAGACCAGTGAGGGTCCATCTAGTCCAGCATCCCGTCTCACACAGTGGCCTCAACCAGGTCCTCTGGAGGTCCAACAACAGGGTATAGAGACCGAGGCCTTCGTAAGAACATCAGAAGAGCCCTGCTGGATCAGACCAATAGCTCATCTAATCTAACATCCTGTCTCACACGGTGGCCAACCGGTTCCTCCGCAGGGTCAACAGTGGGGCATGGAAGCCGAGGCCTTCCTTTAACGCTGCCTCCTCACTCTGGGATTCAGCGGATTAGTGTCACTTCTGGCATGACCTGGAAGTGACATCATCACATTGCCGGCAATGAGGATGCTCTACTCTTTGGGCGAAAACTAGGTGCTAAAAAGGCCCATAGAGTTTTTGCCCAGATATTGGAGTGTCCCGCATCGCCAGCAATGTGATGACGTCACTTCCGATGCACACCAGAAGTGACGCCATTGGCCTAGGCTTTCCTCAACCACAGGCTATTCCCCCTTGTGTGTCTCTTTCCCTTTCTGTTCCTCTTCCTCTCTCTCTCTCACTCTCTCTCTCTCTCTCTCTCTCTCTCTCTCTCTCTCTGCTGGGAGGGTGATATGACAGAGGTTTAAGAAATTATGTATGGGATATAGAAGGTAAAGAAAGAAATCCTTTTCTCACAATACAAGAACATGTGTGCACTCAGTGAAATTAAGGAGCCAGCAGGCTTAGAACAGATCAAAGGAAGTCCTTCTTCACCCAAAGATTAATGAACACGTGGAATTCACTGCCACAGGAGGTGGTGGCGGCTACAAACATAGACCGCTTCAAGAGGGGATTGGATAAACATATGGAGCAGAGGTCTGTGTGTGGCTATTAGCCACAAGGTCGAGATGGAACAGTATGTCTGGGGCGGTGATGCTCTGTCTTCTTGGTGCTTGGGGGGGCAACAGTGGGAGAGCTTCTGGAGTTCTGGCCCCACTGCTGGACCTCCTCATAGCACCTGGGTTTGGCCACTGTGTGACACAGAGTGTTGGACTGGATGGGCCATTGGCCTGCCCCAACATGCCTTCTTTTATGTTCTTAAGAGCAGAGATCCGTGAGTGGTTATTAACCACAAGGTCTAGATGGAACACTCTGTCTGGGGCAGTGATGCTCTGTATTCCTTGCACTTGCAGGGGGGGTGCAACAGTGAGAGGGTTTCTGGAGTTCTGGCCCCGCTGGTGGACCTCCTGGTGGCCCCTGGTTTTTTGGTCACTGTGTGACACAGAGTGTTGGACTGGAGGGGCCATTGGCCTGGTCCAACATGGCTTCTCTTATGTTCTCATCCACATGTGTGGATTGGGCTGGGCTGCAGCACATCTCTGTGGGGGGTGAACCCGACCTCTTGTGCATGGAGGAGGTGCAGTGTCTCTTCATGATCGTGGAGGGTACTCAGCTTCTCTCTTGGGGGGGCTGCAGAGAGGGGGAGTTGATGGAAAGAGGAGGTTTCTGTAGTGTAACCCCACCCCCTAAGTGGAGGCCTCTGGGAAGGACCAGGTGGAGAGGGCATCATTTGAGGGCCCCGCCCTAGACACCAAGCCTAAGCATTAGCTGCGCACGATGGAAACAGCGACTCTTTAACAGACTCATCTATCCTCTGCTCTGCTCACGGGCCTTCTATTTTCAGCCTGGGTTTGACACTTAACAGCTGTTGTGTTTTGGGAGCCAAAAGGTAATAGAAACAAGAGTTATGGCGTGCCGTCTTTCTCCCTTTTTTAAACAAAAGAAGAAAGGCTTTGGAGCCCGGTGCAGCTGTTTGCAGGGTGCTGCGAGACACTTGTCTGGGTGGCAGGCCAGACGGTCTGGACTGTAAGACAGATCAGATGCAGCTCCCAGGGGAGGTTTCTCTTGCTCGAGGCTGCAGGGGAACTTCATCTTCTAAGAAACTACTGAACTGTACTGGCGGCAGGCCCGTAGCAAGGATTTTGTGGCTTGTGAGGCAAATTGTTTCCCGGTGGGGCTGCCGTTAGTTGCCATAATGAAGGGGGCGGTGCGCGTCCCTCTCCCTCCCCCTCCTGCAAGATTTAAAGGGTTGTCTGGTGGATTGGCGGGCCACCTGTTCCCCGTCAATCAGCTGAAGGGCTCTGTAATGATTCCATATTTTGGTGTGTGTGTTTCTTTAAATGTTTAGTTTGACTGCAGTAATGTAAGGAGAGTGATAGAGGGAGATAATCGTGATGTGATTGGCTGAGGACTGAGAGTGTGGGAGGAGAGATGTCTATGAGGGGATTCGGTGTTCATGAAGAGACGAGTGTGTGTGAGAGTCTGTGTGACAGAGGAAGCAGTTGGAGCTTAGTTTTGCCTGTGTGGCTATGAGAGAGAAAGTTCAGCCTGTGTGGCTATGAGAGAAAAAGTTCAGCCTGTGTGGCTATATGAGCAAGAGAGTCCAGCCTGTGTGGCAATGTATGAGAGAGATAAACCTGTCAGTTGAGTTTTGGTGTATGAGAGACCGTGTGTGACGCCAAGCCTTGTCAGTTATATTTTCTTTTTTTCAACAGCAGTTCAAAAATACCTCAAAACCTATTTTGTTCTTTTATAAGAAATCATTGTTTGGTGAAACTTATCATCCCAGCAATCAGAACAGTCCTTCCTCAGGGCCACATAGTCCTCTGAAGCGCCCAGACACTAGGTCATTCTATCAAAAGAGAGAGAGTTGGAATTTTTAATTCCTGGTGGCAGCAGAAATCTACTAAGTTCATGTACACAGAGTGTGGTTTAAAGGAGAAACAGTCTCCCCAGTAAACAGCACGCCACAGGGACCTTTAAATCTTGCAGGAGGGGAGGGAGAGGGGCGCACGCTGCCACGCCGTTTCATCTCAAAGCATTTAAAGGATCCCTTTTGGGAGCCCAGTGGGGCTGAAATGGCCACGGAGTCCACCTTTCCAACCAGCCATTTTCTCCCGGGGAAGTGGTCTCTTGTCATCTGGAGGTCGGTTGTAATTCTAGGAGATCTCCAGACCCCATCTGGCGGCTGACAAACCTAGGAGGATATGAGATGTTTAAAACACCAGCATCCTCAAGTGCGTCATCAGCTTTAGAAGTTAAATTTCTAGGCTCGGGCCCCTGTGCAGGGCTTAAAAGCCTTTTGAAACGTTCCTGAGGCTTCAGAATAAAGCTTTAATCGCAGGTTGTACAATCTGGGGATTTTACTCGGCCTTGCGAGAGGAGAAGTGTCTTGCGTGCAGTGGTAGATAAAGTTTTGCGGAAGGATTTCCCCCCAGTCCCAGCTGCATCGAAGGGGGGTAGTTTCTGAAAGCAGAGGCATTGCCGTAGATATTGTAGAATGTTGTGCTTGGATGTAGGAAAGCCGGGTTCATTCACCTGCTCAGTCACAAAGCTCATAAGAGAAGCCAATGTTGGATCAGGCCAATGGCCCATCCAGCCCAACACTCTGTCACACAGTGGCCAAAAATACCAGGTGCCACCAGGAGGTCCAGCAGTGGGGCCAGGACACTAGAAGCCCTCCCACTGTTGACCCCCCCAAGCACCCAGACTGAGAGTTCCTATCTATAAAGGTAAAGGTTCCCTTGCTCGAAAGCCAGTCGAATCCGACTCTAGGGTTGCGGTGCTCATCTCCGTTTCCAAGCCGAAGAGCCAGCGCTGTCCGAAGACGTTTCCGTGGTCATGTGGCCGGCATGACTAAACACCAAGGCGCACGGAACGCTGTTACCTTCCCACCGAAGTGGTCCCTATTTATCTACTTGCAATTTCTTGCTTTCGAACTGCTAGGTTGGCAGGAGCTGGAACTAGAGACGGGAGCTCACTCCGTCATGCAGCACTCCCGGATCTCGAACTGCTGAACTACTGACCTTCCACAGCCTGCAGTTCAGCGTCTTAACCACTTGAGCCACTGCAGCTCCGTTTCCTATCTATACCTTGTGGCTAATAGCCACTGATGGACCTCTGTTTATCCATATGTTTATCTAATTCCCTCACATAACATCTGTTCTGAACAAGCCATACGCTGTGAAAAATAGACTGCTCTGTTTTGATAGCTATTAATAATAGACGTGTTGCAACAAAAGAGACTGTAATAGAAAAGTTATCTAATAGTTAAAATAGAAAAAGGAAAATACTGAAATTTATGACTCAAATACTGAAAATGAATTGAATGTAAGAGAATATTGATTGAAATGTTAATGGGGGCGGAGCATCGTTGGAAGCCAGGGGAGGGGGGATAAAAATTTTAGAAAAGGATATGTTAAGAATTGTTACTCAAATATGGAACATGTTATTATATCCTGTTAATAAATTTTCTTTTGAAAAAAAATGAACAAGCCATACGCTTTCACACGCTCTGAATAATGCCCTTTCAGTCGACTTTCAATGCATTTCAGTGATTGCTTGTAAATGGATTTTGCCATTTCAGAAAGTAAAAACCAGTTGCAAGGAATACTGAAAGTGGATTATTTAGCATGTGCAAAAGCACCCACTGTCTCTCGGCCTGACCTACCTTGCAGGGTGCTCGCGGTGATCATGAGGAACCACAAACGGTCAAACGTTTTTGTGCCGTGAAAAATGGCCTGGGTAAAGATGAAGCTTATTTCTAAAAATCTTGAAATGTTGTCGAAGGCTTTCATGGCCAGAGTTCATTAGTTGCTGTAGATTCTCCGGGTTGTCTGGCCGTGGTCTCGGCATTGTAGGACCTGACGTTTCGCCAGTAGCTGTGACTGGCATCCTCAGAGGTAGAACACAGAAAGATGGAGTACTCTCTGTGTCAAGGTGAGCAGAAAAAATAGCCATTCCACACACAAAAGAATCTCCTCAGGAAACAGGAAACCTCCTCAGGAAACAATCCATAGACAAAAGAACCTGCTCAGGAAATCTCCTCCATTAGCATGTTCACAGCCTGAAGAACTGCTACAAGATAATGACTCAGCCCCACCCCACTTTCCGGGGTAGATATAAATTACCTGCCTACCATTATTCTGCTCACCTTGACAAAGAGAGTACTCCATCTTTCTGCGTTATGCCTCTGAGGATGCCAGTCACAGCAGGTCGTGCTGGCAAAATGTCAGGTCCTACAACGCCAAGACCACGGCCACACAACCCGGAAAATCTACACCAACTAATCTTGAAATGGTTGCACTAAAGTTCTTCTGAAGTCAAAACCCTTTTGGAAGAGTCCTTTTTGGAAAGCCCCCCAAAAGCTGGGTCTAGCCTGATGGCAGAAAGCCTTAACACTGCTTTGGTTTTTTCCTTTCCCCTTTACGGTCTCCCCCCACCCCCCTTTAGGTTTACAATGTTTACATGGCGGGCCGGCAGCTGTGTTCGAAGCGGTATCGGGAATTCGCCATCCTGCACCAGAACCTGAAGCGAGAGTTTGCCAACTTCACATTCCCACGCCTGCCGGGCAAATGGCCCTTCTCGCTATCGGAGCAGCAGTTGGACGCCAGGCGGCGGGGGCTGGAGGAATACCTAGAAAAGGGTACGTGGCTGGGGGTGGCGAAACCTGGGGGTGGCGAGAAATTCCATGTGACCTGTTGCTGTCCGTTGGCTGGCATGCTGAGCTGCAGCATGCTTCTGACCCCCTGTTGCCAAGAGTGGGGAGGGAAGGGGCCTTGAATGGAAGCCTGCACTCCTAGAGTCCTAGAGTGAGAAGGCACCTTATGGGAAGCCTGTGTCCCGCCCCCCGGTTGGTGCGGGAAGCCTGTGTTCTGCCCTCTCCTTGGTGTGGGAAGCTGAAAGCAGGAGCATTCTCAGCAGATGGCTTTCTGGTCTCTGCTTAAAGGACTCCTGTGAAGGTGTCATGACCCCAGTGGGTTGCCACCTCCAGCTGCCACCACTCTGGACTTCGGGTCCCTTGAAAAGGCCCAGAGTACCCTCCCAAGCCCAGCCAAAATGCCCCTTTTAAGCCCAGAAACCTAGGCGTGATGACCAGGCAGAGAACAATTAAACAAATGGTTTATTAATACAGTAATGCGGCAAGGAAAACAAGACAGGGTGCTTCAAAAGATATAACAGTATTTAAAGGCAAAATAAATTAATCTAACGCAACTACCTATTTCTTCTTAACTGGTTACTACTTCAAGGCCCACAGCCCTGCCTGTGCCTATACTCACTCTGTCCCAAGTGAGGGATCTTTCTCTCAGACCAGTCCCCTCAGTTTTACTCTGTGTGAGACAAGACCGCGGAAGAGAAAAGTTCCACCGTTTAACTCTGTGAGAGACCAGAACGCAGTAGAGAAAGAACACAGTTTTTTCAGTTCACAAAGCTTAAGTCCACATCTCCTCACACAGTCTCTGGACAGCGATTGGCTACAACTGTTGCTAAGCATTGTGGGGATTGTAGGCTGCCTCCTTGCCACTCCCACACAGGTCTCTTAAGGCCTAGTCGTGCACAGATCATGACAGAGGGCAAGCCCATTATTTGTTGCCCTTTTCCGCCCCGCTCCTAAAGGCTTCTGGTTGTGTACGGCTTAACATGTAGCACTTGTGAGGCTAACCAGTACCTTGGTCAGAAAGACTGGGCAGCGTGTGTGTCTGTGTGTGGGGGGACTGACAGGATAGCCTCATATCGGCAGGATAAGCACGGTACATGAAACGTTCCAGGCTGGTGCTCTGGGTGGGTCATATCTGCCACGGCTGTGCGTTCGCAGCTTGGATGAACCCCCGCTTAGTCGTCTCCCGGGACCAAGCTCTGCGAGTCCTTGCTTGAGTTCAGGAGTGGCAGCGTTCTCCCTTCCCGCCCTCCCCCTTTCCCCGTGTCCAGCACAGCCACTGACCGTGGCCCGTTGTTCTTGGTTCCGCAGTGTGCTCCATCCGAGTCATCGGGGAGAGCGACGTCATGCAGGAGTTCTTGTCAGAATCGGATGAGGTAAGCTGCCCCGGGCGGGGTGGGGGGGAACACACATGTACCAGAGGGCAGGCTTTGGCCCAGGAAGTTGTGGTTTCGATCATCTCCCATTAAGACCTGAAGCCTGGGAAACATCTCTGCCTCGGGCAAGCAGGCATCCTTTCTGCAGCACTGCGTCCGGACGGGATGCGGCAGGACTGCTCCAACGCAGCTGTTAGAGGCTCGGCAGGGGCTGTTCTCTTGCGCCTTAAGAGCTTGTCTGCAAAACGGCGCTGCCTCCTGTCTCTCTCCTGGCGTGGCTCCAGCCGTCCTTGCTTGGAAGACTTGCAGAGTTTCCCCTCCCTCCCTCTCGGCGACTGCAGCCCCTTCAGCTCCCGGAACAAAGGTTCCGGGGTTGTGGGAACGGCTGGAGGACTGATAGGCTGAAATGAAGGATGGACAAAGAGGGCGGAGATCTGCACTGGGAGGGAGAGGGAGGAGGAGCAATTTCATCCCCGTGCCTTTCTACACCCTAGATAAGACTGCCAACCTCCTGGTGGGGCCTGGCTCTCTCATAAGAACAGAAGAGAAGCCAAGGCTGGATCAGGCCAAAGGCTCATTCAGTCCAACACTCTGTGTCACACAGTGGCCAAAAAATACCCGGTGTCATCAGGAGGTCCAGCAATGGGGCCAGGGCTCTAGAAGCCCTCCCACTGTTGCTTCTCCCCCCCCAAGCACCAAGAATACAGAGCATCACTGGCCCCAGACTGAGAGTTCCTAGCTATACCTTGTGGCTAATAGCCACGGATGGACTTGTGCTCCATATGGTTAGACAATTCTCTCTTGGAGCCATCCATGCTTGTAGCCGCCATCACCTCCTGTGGCAGTGAATTCCATGTGTTAATCACTCTTTGGGTGAAGAAGGACTTCCTTTTATCCATTCTAACCCGACCGCTCAGCAACTTCATGGAGTGCCCACGAGTTCTCGTCTTGTGAGAAAAGGAGAAAAGTACCTCTTTCTCTACCTGCTCGATCCCATGCATAATCTTATAAACCTCGATCATGTCACCCCTCAGCCGTCGTTTCTCCAAGCTAAAGAGCCCCAAGCGTTTTAGCATTTCTTCATAGAGAAAGTGTTCCAACCCATTTAACATTCTAGTTACCCTTTTCTGCACTTTTTCCAATGCTGTAATATCCTTTTTGAGGTGTGGTGACCAGAACTGTACACAGTACTCCAAATGAGGTCGCACCATCAATTTATACAGGGGCATTATGATACTGGCTGATTTGTTTTCAGTTCCCTTCCTCATAATCCCCAGCATGGCGTTGGCCTTTTTTATTGCAGCCGCAAACTGTCTCGACATTTTCAGTGAGATATCTACTACGACTCCAAGATCTCTCTCTTGGTCAGTCTCTGCCAGTTCGGACCCCATCAACGTGTATTTATAGTTAGGATTTTTGGCTCCAATGTGCATCCCTTTGGAGTGCCTCACAATCCTCCCTGGTTCTCACCACCCTGAACAACTTCGTGTCATCTGCAAATTTAGCCACTTCACTGCTTACTTGCCACTCCAAATCATTAATAAATAAGCTTAAAAACATCGGACCGAGTACTGATCCCTGTGGTACCCCACTGCTTACCGCCCTCTACTGAGAAAATTGCCCATTTATACTCACTCGCTGTTTCCCAGCAATTAGCCAGTTTTTGATCCACAAAAGGACTTGTCTCTTTATCCCATGACTATTGAGCTTACTTAGGAGCCTTTGACGAGGAACTTTATTAAAAGCTTTCTGGAAGTCAAGGTAAACAACATCTATTGGGACCCCCTTGTCCACATGTTTGTTCATTCCCTCAAAGAACACTAACAGGTTAGGGTTAGTGAGACAGGTTAGTGAGACAAGATCTTCCCTTACTGAACCCATGCTGAGTCTGCCTCAATAGGTTTTGTTCATCAGTGTGCCTATTAATTCTTTCCCTAATGACAGTTTCCACCAACGTACCCCGTATCGACGTCAGACTGACTGGCCTGTAATTTCCCAGATCTCCTCTGGAATGCTTTTTAAAGATGGGAGTGACATTAGCTACCTTCCAGTCCTCCAGAATGGAAGCAGATTTTAATGAAAGATTACTTTTTTTTTGGCCCCCCGAAGGGGATTTTTTATTGCATTTTCTAAATATCTACAGAAAGGGGGAGGGGTACTAACAAACAAAACTACAAGAAAGGGATGATAGAAAAGAAAATCCAAGACGTGGTGATTGTATGCAATGCTTACAAATGTGGCATTAACCAATAAAAACTTTCAGTTGTTAACCTTGAAGGTGACAGTTGAGAACATCGCTTATGAAGCTCTAGCCCGTACAGGCTGTTTAGAGTATACTTCTTCAATACACTAAAATTTCTTTTATGCAAACATTGGGCATTCTCATCATCTAATTACAGTAATTTCTGCCTATCTGGCTATTACTTTCTACCCATCTAACTCTTTAAAGTTCTTATCAATCATTACATGCAATCCAGCAATATTTAAGTACAGTTGTTAAAAACGTCCAAGGCCCTGTTCACACGGAGCATTTGCCCCGCTGAAGGCACGGGAGCCCTGTGGACTTTCCGTGCGCGATCATACGAGCACATCTGGGAGGCGTAGTGCTCCCGTGGCCAACCCGCGGCTTCCCCTGGAAAACGCGGGGTAAAAAACTAGTAGGTCGGAAGTACTAGTTTCCGGAAACCCCGGGGCAAAGGCTGGCGTCTGATCGCGGGAGCGCCAGTATCCCGCGGCTTCCAACGCCCGCCCATGTCCCCGGGGTTTCCGGATGTTGTCAGGTTCCATGGGATGCGCACCAACGCTGAACAGCGCATGCGCACACACAAGACACCAACAGCGGCCCCCCCCAATGGCGCATGCGCACTTCGCTGCTTTTTTGCTGCGCTGCAGCAGCGCAGTGTGATCGGGGCGCAGAGCTGGAGTGTGGCAACCCGGTGGCCCGTATGGTCGGGCTACCGCGCCTTATTTAGCTCCAGGGCAAACTGCCACGCCTCCCCCGCGCGTTTTCTGGCCCGTGTGACCGGGGCCCAAGTTAGGCTTAAGTATGCTTCTCTTAAAAAACTCTCTATTTACCCTCTTATTAAAAAAAGAAAAAAAGAAAAACCAGGCAGAAAGGAACCTCAGTATGCATCAAATAGCACCGCCTTTCCCTCTTCCATAGAAAGATTGCATATCTTTGTCAGCAAAATATTCTTGTCTTGTGAGCAAAAATTCTACTCCGTGAGCTACTGGCATTAAAGTTGTGAGCGAGCGTTGGCTACTGCATCAATTAGTTTGCTCTGGAGCCCTCCTTCCGGAGCCAAGACAAAGAGGTGTGAGCTACAGGCTTAAAAAACTTGGAGCTAGCTCACACTAATTCAGCTTAGAGGGAACACCCTGACCCTAGGAACCCCCCCGCCCCTTCCAACCCAGACAGCAGGAACTACAATTTTGGGAATGATCTTTCTGGGTTTTGGCAGGGCTGTAGGAGCAGAGAGGAATCCGGGAAAGCTCTTGCATTCCGTGCACAGGCAGAGCGACAGGATAACACACCCCAGTCCTTACGACTTTACCGGCTTCCATTTTCGTTTTGTTTTTATTGCCGTTCTGTCGGTGCCATGACAACCATCGGGGGGGCCCTCTGTCAGCACCAAAGCGGGACTGAAAGGTTTCAAAGCGACGACGCAAACAGCAGCACCGGCTGTGAAAGAGCCAAGGGCCTCGTTCACACCTCCTTTTTCCGACTGCAAAGGCCCAAAAACTGTTTAAAATTCCAGGGCTCGAGAACCGTGTGCAGAGAGGCAAGGGCTCCCTAGGGGAGAGGGTGCCTCTGAGTCACGCGCGGAGTGACTTCTCGCTTTTGAGCGACCCCCAACGGAGCCGGTGGGCGGTTGGGGGGGGGGTTCAAAACCTCTTTGCACAACCTGGAGCTGGTTTGTGGAATTCGCCGCCACGGGAGAGAGATGGCTTACGCCAAGGGTCCGCGGCCCTTTTGAGCCCGTGGGCACCTTTGGAATTCTGACGCAGGGTGGTGGGCGCAGCTACAGAACGGCTACTGTAGGCGGCAGAGCTACATATAGGAAGGCCCGAGCGGTGGGTAAAAATGCACGTGGAAAGGGAAGCAGATCTGCAGATCTGTTCCACTGGGAGGGCCACTGTACCCTGGTGCACGGAGGCTGCTCTTCCATTAGGGGAAGGGTCCTCGCACTGTGGAAGGCCCTCTGCCATGAGATGGAGACATGGGATCCGACCCGCTGAGTCAGGCAAAATCAAGCCACGAGGCCCCTCCTGTTTTAAGGGAGAATATGAGCAAGAACACAAGAAGAGATGAGACCAGTGCTCCCATCTAGTCCAGCATCTAGTCCAGCATCCTGTCTCACACAGCGGCCAACCAGTTCCTCTAGACTACAGGGCCAACAGCAGGACACAGAGGCCAAGGCATCAGAAGAGCCCTGCTGGATGAGACCAATGCTCCCATCTAGTCCAGCATCTAGTCCCCATCTAGTCCCATCTAGTCCAGCATCCTGTCTCACACAGCGGCCAACCAGTTCCTCTAGATTACAGGGCCAACAGCAGGACACAGAGGCCAAGGCCTTCATAAGAACACAAGAAGAGCCCTGCTGGATCAGACCAGTGCTCCCATCTAGCCCAGCATCTAGTCCACCATCTAGTCCCATCTAGTCCAGCATCCTGTCTCACACAGCGGCCAACCAGATCCTCTAGATTACAGGGCCAACAGCAGGACACAGAGGCCAAGGCCTTCATAAGAACACAAGAAGAGCCCTGCTGGATCAGACCAGTGCTCCCATCTAGCCCAGCATCTAGTCCACCATCTAGTCCCATCTAGACCAGCATCCTGTCTCACACAGCGGCCAACCAGTTCCTCTAGATTACAGGGCCAACAGCAGGACACAGAGGCCAAGGCCTTCAAAAGAGCATTGGAAGAGCCCTGCTGGATCAGACCAGTGAGGGTCCATCCAGTCCAGCACCCTGTCTCCCACAGTGGCCAACCAGTTCTTCTGGAGGGCCAACAACAGGGCAGAGAGGCCGAGGCCTTCCCCTGAGGAGAACCTCAGAAGAGCCCTGCTGGATCAGACCAGTGGTCTCATCTAGTCCAGCATCCTGTCTCACACAGTGGCCAACCAGTGTTCCTAGAGGACCAACAACAGGGCAACATCTCTGATGTTGCCTCCTGGCTCTGGGATTAGAGGATTAGTGCCTCTGAATGTGGCGGTTCTCCTCAGTCACCATGGCTCATAGCCATTGAGAGATTTATCCTCCATGGATCTATCTAATCCCCTTTTCAAACGGTTTATCCCTGTGGCCCATCACAACATCCTCTGGCAGCAAATTCCACATTTTAATCACTCTCTGTGTAAAGTGGTATTTCCTTTTGTTCAACCTGACCCTACTGCCTATTTGAAGCTGCCTCTTTCGAGGCACTTGATGCGGAGTTCATGTACTTTGAACATAGATCCAGTTGGCCAGCCGTGTTGGTCTGAAGCAGTGCAACAAATTTAGAGTCCAGTGGAACCTTTAAAGTATGCCTTGCACACGAAAGCTCATACCGTGAATAAACCTTTGTTGGTCTTAAAGGTGCCGTTGGACTCTAACTTTGTTGCACTTTATGCTTAACGAGTGGATAACGAAGATTATGGAATGTGCTGAAATGGACAGATTGACAAATATACTAAAAAGGAAAAAATGGAAGAAGAATTTATGGGACCGTGGAGGGTGTTCTGTTACTGGTTAAAGCATAAGTACTGAGAAACTAAGACTGAATGAAGAACTATAAGAAAGATGGTTATAATATGTTGTTGAAGGCTTTCATGGCCAAAGTTCATTAGTTGCTGTAGATTTTCTGGGTTGTGTGGCCGTGGTCTTGGCATTGTAGGTCCTGACGTTTCGCCAGTCGCTGTGACTGGCATCCTCAGAGGTATAATGTAAGAGATGGAGTACTCTCTGTGTCAAGATGAGAGGAAAATTGGTAGGCAGGTAATTTATATCTACTCAGGAAGGTGGGGTAGGGCTGAGTCATTATCTTGTAGTAGTTCTCCAGGCTATGAACATGCTAGTGGAGGAGTTTTTCTGAGGAGGTTCTTTTGTCTATGGATTGTTTCCTGAGGAGGTTTCCTGTTTATCCCTGTGAGGAGATAAACCTCCTCAAGAACCTCCTTAAGAAACAGGAAATCTCCTCAGGAAACAATCCATATGCAAAAGAACCTCCTCAGGAAAGCTCCTCCATTAGCATGTTTCACAGCCTGGGGAACTCCTACAGGATCATGGCTCAGCCCTACCCCACCTTCCTGAGTAGATATAAATTATCTGCCTACCATTTTTCTTCTCACCTTGACACAGAGAGTACTCCGTCTTTCTGTGTTATACCTCTGGGGATGCCAGTCACAGCTACGGGTGAAATGTCAGGTCCTACAATGCCAAGACCACGGCCAGACAACCCGGAAAGTCTACAACAGCTAACGGTTATAATAGCTGTGAAACTTTTATGAGAAGATTTGCATGCAGAATGTCAAATTGGCTTTTTTTAATAGTCTTTCTTTTCCCTTCTTTTCCCTTTCCCCCTTTCTATATATAAACTAATAAAACTGTTTTTTTTTAAAAATGAATTTGTTGTACTTTGAACAGTTTTCCTTTCCTTTCCTTTCCTTTCCTTTCCTTTCCTTTCCTTTCCTTTCCTTTCCTTTCCTTTCCTTTCCTTTCCTTTCCTTTCCTTTCCTTTCCTTTCCTTTCCTTTCCTTTCCTTTCCTTTCCTTTCCTGGCATAGTTACACTACGAAACGATTGAAGAGCCAGTTTCGTATGCTGCGGGTAAATCAGGCCCTTAATCTAATGAAAAGAGAATCTTAAAATATACATATATATATATATATGTCCCTGGCCTTTTGTGCTTTATGCCTTCCAGAATTACAACGGAGTGTCAGATGTGGAACTCCGAGTGGCACTACCAGACATCACGACGGTGACCGTCCGGGTCAAGAAGAATAGCACCACGGACCAGGTATACCAGGTAAGGACAAGGTTCCCCAGAGATCTGATAGACGTATACCGGGCAAGGCGGGGCAGGGCAGACATATGAAGCCGCCTTACTGAATCGGACCCTTGATCCATCAAGGTCAGTATCGTCTATTCGCACCAGCAGCGGCTCTCCAGGGCAGGCATCTCCAACGTGGTGCCCACGAGCCCCATGTGGCCTGTCAATACCTTTCCCGGTGCTTGCCGAGTGGGCGGGACCAGGCGGAGCTTCTGCCCAGCCAGGCTTCTGATTGGCCACTGGAGATTCGATTGGCTGTGCAGATTTTTTAAAAAGCCTCGCTTTGGGCAGCAGCTGCCGCCAGTGCACGAGGCGCTTCACTGCAGCAGCCCTTTTGCGGCTGACTCCTCCTCCTGTGGCAGCCATTTTGTTTCTGACTTACCATACCATGTTCTTCAGCTTGGAGAAATGACGGCTGAGGGGTGACATGATCGAGGTTTATAAGATTATGAATGGGATCGAGCAGGTTGAGAAAGAAGTACTTTTCTCCCTTTCTCACAAGACAAGAACTCCTTGTGGGCACTCCATGAAATTGCTGAGCAGTCGGGTTAGAACAGATAAAAGGAAGTCCTTCTTCAGCCAAAGAGTGATTAACCTATGGAATGCACTGCCACAGGAGGTGTTGGCAGCTGCAAGCACGGACGGCTTCAAGAGGGAATTGGATCAACATCTGGAGCAGAAGTCCATCAGTGGCTATTAGCCACAGGGTATAGATGGGAACTCTCAGTCTGGGGCAGGTGATGCACTCTATTCTTGGTGCTGGAGGGGGCAGCAGTGGGAGGGCTTCTAGTGTCCTGGCCCCACTGCTGGACCTCCTGATGGCACCTGGTATATTTTGGCCGCTTTGTGACAGAGTGTTGGACTAGATGGGCCATTGGCCTGATTCAAAATGGGCTTCTCTTATGTTCTCATGAATTCCAAAGGTACCCACGGGTTCAAAAAGGCTGGGGAACCCCTGCTCCAGGGTTGCAGGCAGAAGTTCTTTTTTGGCCGGGGATTGAACTTGGGGCCTTACGCAGGCTAAGCAGATGCTCTGCCACTGAGCCACAGCCTCGCCCTAAGAGAATGAAGGTTATCTTGGAGAACTGTTCCCAGGCGGCAGGGTAGAGCTAGGCAACTGGCGGTTTGTTTGCGTAGCCGCTTTTGCCTACGGACGCTCATATCCTTATCTTAGCTGTAGCAGCAACATAGCACAGCTACTCTGCTTTTAGGCACAGTTTTACGCCACGGCTTATTATCTATTTGGAATTTTCTAGAACGCCTCCACCATTGACTTGGATATTCAGGGGTTTCCACCATTCTCCTGGATTTGGGGGTCGAATTGACCCCATTGCCTTTTCAAAGAAAAAATTTCAAGTGTTTTGAAGGGCTGTCCTATAGAGGATGGTGCGGAGTTGTTTTCCGTTGCCCCAGAAGGTCAGACCGGGACCAACGAGGTGAAATTAAAATACAAAGAGATTTCAGCTAAACATTCGGAAGAACTACCTGACAGAGCGGTTCCTCGGTGGAACAGGCTTCCTCGGGAGGTGGCGGGCTCTCCTTCTTGGGAGGTTTTCGAACAGAGGCTGGATGGCCATCTGACAGCAATGTTGATTCTGTGAACTTAAGCCAGGGGTGTTAAACATGCGGCCCGGGGGCCAGATTAGGCCCCCGGAGGGCTTCTATCAGGCCCGCACTGGAACCAGCCATCTCCTGCTTCCAGTTCTGTTGCTGCTGCTGCGTCATAGCTTGCTTTGCGAGATTCTCTCAATGGCTCAGCCATTTCCTGTTTTCCCCTGGGACCCAGACTCAGAACTCTGAGCACGAGATTTCTGTTGGTGAATGTCAATAAATCGAAAGCAGGTCTGCAGCTTTACGGCTACATACTTGAACAGCAGACTCAAGATTGCAACGACATCTTGATGCAGTAATTCAGCGCAAAAGACTGCTAAATAATCAAAATATTGCAAGAGCGCTAACGCTTTAAGCATGTTTTTAAGTGTAAAAATTCTTTGTTTGGGTCCATTATAAAGTTGTTGTTTTTGTTAACTCTCCTAAAAAGGAGAGGATTTTATTGCTTTTATATATAGAAAGGGGGAAAAGAGTTGAGTGAATTCTCTGTTAGTACATTAATCTTTTTGTTAGTACAAGTAAAGTTCTTGGCTTCCACCGTGGTTGAAAGATCTTCTTTTCATCTTATCGAAAGCCCAAAATCAGCCTGTTAAATAGGTTAGTAAAGTCCTTTGGGGTTAATTCTTAAACTGCTCCCTTTTGTCGCCTCACGAACAAATGTTATCTCTTGGGGTGTCTTCCTTTCAAATCTCTCAGATTATAAGACGGCCCTTTCTTCGCTCCTCCATCTTCCGATTCTGCACCTCCCTCTTCCGGGCCACTGTCTTCTTCGCTGCTTAACATTGTCCTTTATAAAGTTTGTATCTCCGCTACCTGGCATTACATTTTAGGACACACGTAGCCCGGCCCGACAAGGTCCCATTTATGTCAGGTCTGGCCCTCATAAGAAATGAGTTCGATACCCCTGACTTAGGCAGATCACACGAAGGGAGGGCAGGAAGGGTCGCCTCAGTGCTCTCGTGGCCCTTTCTTATGCGCCCGAGGAAATGCCGGTCGCCACTTTGGGGCCAGGAAGCCATTTTTCTCCAGGCCAGTTTGACTGGTGATCCTGGAGGGTGTCCCCCCCCCTCTTCTGGGCCTAGAACAGGGGTCATGGCAGGGAGGCTTACTGATGAATTTCCTGCATGGAGCTTATGTATTTATTTAGGTTTTTTATACTCCCCCTTCCTCTCCAAGACTCAAGGGCAGGCTGCATGATGTAAATCAAGTATTATCAGTGGGATGAGGAGACACCTAATAAGCAATGTAATAAGACCAGGGTCCCCGGCCAAACCGGCCCAGAGGAAAAATGGCTTCCTGACCCCCAAAGTGGCGATCAGCATTTCCCCGGGCGTGTCGGAAAAGGCCGCGAGACCAGTGAGGGTCCACGTACTCCGGCATCCTGCCGCACACAGAGGCCAACCGGTTCCTCCGGACAGCCAGAGAATTTTGAGTGCTAAAAAAGGGGAATAATCGTGCCTTCGTTGTTGTTTTTTCCGTTCCAGGCCGTGGCTGCCAAGGTCGGGATGGACAGCACGACCGCAAACTACTTTGCGTTGTTCGAGGTGATCAATCACTCCTTCGGTAAGGGAGCGCTTGGGTCTGGGCGGAGGAATTGTTGGGAGGGGGAAGCGGTCATCCTTTTATTCAGGGCTTTCTTTGTAGAAAAAGCCCAGCAGGAACTTCTCAGCATAATAGGCCATACCCAACAGCAGAAGCTCATCAGCATATTAGGCCACACCCCCATGCAACCAGAAGTGTAGTCATCCAGCCACACCCACCTTTTGTTTCCTATTCTGTTTACCTTGTTTGTTGTCAAAACCCGGGGCTTTCTTTGTAGCAGGAACTCCTTTGCACGTTAGGCCACACAGCCCTAAGGCAGCCAATCCTAATGAGTTTCTGCTGTTGGGTGTGGCCTGTTATGCTAATGAGTTCCTGCTGGGCTTTTTTTTGTAGCAGGAACTCCTTTGCACGTTAGGCCGCACACCCCTGATGTAGCCAATCCTGATGAGTTTCTGCTGTTGGGTGTGGCCTGTTATGCTAATGAGTTCCTGCTGGGCGTGGCCAACTCGGGAGCCAGCCGGAACTCCGTTACTGTGCGTTCCTGCCCAGAAATAGCCCTGCTTTTATTTATTTATTTATTTGCATTTCTATCCCGTGGGTGGGCTCATGGCGGGTCACATCATTGAAATAAATACAATTTCAGTTTAAAGCATTAAATATCCTTCTGCATGCTCAGAGGCTTTCTGGAGGGGAGGGGAAAGGGGAACGCACCTGCCTGGGACGTGAGCGCGTGTGCCCTTCTGAGAGGTGGGTTTTGCTTGAGGAGGTCTGCCCAATGCTCAGAAACGATAGTGTGGTTGCAGAGGGAAAGCTCCGGCCCCAGTAGTAACCCAGATTCAAGTCCAGTAGCAACACAGAGACTGTCAATGGCTACTAGTCCTGGTGACTGAGGGGAACCTCCACATTCAGAGGCATGAAACCCCTGAATCCCAGAGCCAGGAGGCAACATCAGGGGAAGGCCTCTCTGCCCTCTCGTGGGCCCTCCAGAGGAACTGGCTGGCCCCTGTGTGAGACGGGAGGCTGGACTAGATGGACCCTCCCTGGTCTGACCCAGCAGGGCTCTTCTGCGGTTCTTCTCAGGGGAAGGCCTCGGCCTCTGTGCCCTGTTGTTGGCCCTCCAGAGGGACTGGTTGAGGCCACTGTGTGAGACAGGATGCTGGACTAGATGGACCCTCCCTGGTCTGACCCAGCAGGGCTCTTCTGAGGTTCTTCTCAGGGGAAGGCCTCGGCCTCTCTGCCCTGTTGTTGGCCCTCCAGAGGGACTGGTTGAGGCCACTGTGTGAGACAGGATGCTGGACTAGATGGACCCTCCCTGGTCTGACCCAGCAGGGCTCTTCTGAGGTTCTTCTCAGGGGAAGGCCTCGGCCTCTCTGCCCTGTTGTTGGCCCTCCAGAGGGACTGGTTGAGGCCACTGTGTGAGACAGGATGCTGGACTAGATGGACCCTCCCTGGTCTGACCCAGCAGGGCTCTTCTGCGGTTCTTCTCAGGGGAAGGCCTCGGCCTCTCTGCCCTGTTGTTGGCCCTCCAGAGGGACTGGTTGAGGCCACTGTGTGAGACAGGATGCTGGACTAGATGGACCCTCCCTGGTCTGACCCAGCAGGGCTCTTCTGAGGTTCTTCTCAGGGGAAGGCCTCGGCCTCTCTGCCCTGCTGTAGGCCCTCCAGAGGAACTGGTCAGCCACTGTGTGAGACGAGAGGCTGGACTAGATGGACCCTCATTGGTCTGACCCAGCAGGGCTCTTCTGAGGTTCTTCTCAGGGGAAGGCCTCGGCCTCTCTGCCCTCTCGTGGGCCCTCCAGAGGAACTGGCTGGCCCCTGTGTGAGACGGGAGGCTGGACTAGATGGACCCCCCCTGATCTGATCCAGCAGGGCCCTTCTGAAGTCCTTATGAAGGCCTTGGCCTCTCTGCCCTGTTGTTGTCCCTCCAGAGGAACTGGTTGGCCGCTGTGTGAGATGGGATGCTGGACTAGATGGACCCTCACTGATCTGATCCAGCAGGGGTCTGCTGATGTTCCTCTCAGGGGAAGGCCTCGGCCTCTCTGCCCTATTGTCGGCCCGCCAGAGGACCTGGATGAGGCCCCTGTGTGAGACGGGAGGCTGGACTAGATGGAGCCTCACTGGTCTGATCCGGCAGGGCTCTCCTGGTGTTCTTCTCAGGGGAAGGCCTCGGCCTCTCTGCCCTGTTTGTTTGGCCCTCCAGAGGAACTGGTTGGCCCCTATATGAGACGGGAGGCTGGACTGGATGGACCCTCCCTGGTCTGACCCAGCAGGGCTCTTCCGATGTTCTTACAGAACGCATTCCACCAGTTCGAAAAAGCACAACAAGATTTTTGAGGGGAACGACAGAGATGAGCACCGCACCCCTAGAGTCGGGTTCAACTGGCTTTCGGGCAAGGGAAACCTTTACCGTTATGCAAGAGCCAGGGTGTTGTAGTGGTTAAGAGCGGCGGCCTCTAAGCCGGAGAGCCGGGTTTGATTCCCCGCTCCTCCTCCCCATGATGTCTGCCGGGTGACCTTTGGCCAGTCCCAGTTCTCTCGGAACTCTCTCAGCCCCACCGACTTCACAAAGTGCCTGTTGTGGGGAGAGGAAGGGAAAGGCGATTGTAAGCCGCTCTGAGAGGAAAGGTAGAGGAAAGCCGGGTATAAAAAAACCAACTCTTCTTCAACCACAAGGTCTTCAGGGTATAAGCTTTTTGAGAGTCCGTGCTCCCTGAAAATCTCGTTGGTCTCTGAGGTGCTCGCGGGTTCGAATCTCGCTGTTCTGCCGCAGACCAAAATGGCTTCCCCCTGAAACAAGTCAGCTCCCGGAAGAAGATGGATGTGTATGTGTGTGTGTCCGTGAGGGGGAAATCTCTCCCACAGAGCCATCTCCCACAGCTCTGTCTGGCCCTTGGGAGCGTCATTCTGGAGACCACGTCTCCCTCCCTTCCACGAAAGGGCTCTTCCGCTGCCCCGTGGTCACAGAAGTTAAGGGGGAGGGTGCCGTGAACTGGCGGTTTCTCTCAGAATTGCTGCTGTCAGGGCAATAAGCTGTTTCGAAGGTGATCTTCAAATGTCTGGCGAACATAACATAAGAACATAAGAGAAGCCAATGTTGAATCAGGCCAATGGCCCATCCAGTCCAACACTCTGTCACACAGCGGCTGAAATATACCAGGTGCCATCAGGAGGTCCAGCAGTGGGGCCACGGAACAAAGTTTTAAGTCCAGGGGCACCTTCAAGACCAACAAAGTTTTATTCTTGTGTGTAAGCTGTCGTGTGCATGCACACTTATAGAATCATAGAACGTTAGAGTTGGAAGGGACCTTGCAGGTCATCTAGTCCAGCCCCCCTGCACTCTGCAGGAGCATAGATGAAAGATAGCCCTACATACCTACAACATACCCAAAAGATGGTCGTCCAGCCTATGGGCAGCGAGGGAGCATCCACCACCTCCCGAGGCAGTCTGTTCCATTGCTCAACCACACTTACAGTTTGGTGTAGTGGTTAAGTGCGCGGACTCTTATCTGGGAGAACTGGGTTTGATTCCCCACTCCTCCATTTGCACCTGCTGATGTGACCTTGGGTCAGTCACAAGCTCTGGCACAGCTGTTCTCTCAAGGTTTCTGTCAGAAGTTCTCTCAGCCCCACCTACCTCACAGGGTGTCTGTTGTAAGGAGGAGAAGGGAAAGGGGTTTGTAAGCCGCTCTGAGACGCCTTTGGGCAGTGAAGGGCGGGGTATAAATCCAAACTCTTCTTCTTCTTCTTCTGATATCTAGCCAGTATCGACTCCCTTGTAATTCCCACCCATTAGATCTAGTCTTGCAATCCGGAGCCAGAGAGAATAGATCCACTCCATCTTCTACATGACAGCCCTTCAGATACTTGAAGACTGCCATCCTGTCCCCTCTAAGCCTTCTCTTTCCCAGGCTAAACAGACCCAACTCTTCCAGCCTTTCCTCGTAAGACTTGGATTCCAACCCTCTCACCATCCTGGTCGCCCTCTTCTGGACACTTCTTCATATTCCGTGAAAGGGACACACTGTGCACGCACAAGAAAGGTTATCCCCAGAATAAAAACTTTGTTGACCATGAAAGCGCCACTCGGCTCCAGCTTTGTTCAGCCGCTTCAAATCCAGACCCACCCGAATCTGTTTTCTGAGACGCTGGGCTACAAATCCAGGCACCAGCCGGTTAAAGTAAAGGCCCAGAGACCTTTCAGCCCGTGAATCCCGCCAGGTGACCTTGGGCCCATCGCCGTCTCTCAGCCTGTCCCGCCCTCGAAGGTCGTTGTTGCCAGGATGAGGCAGAGGACCAGGTCGAAAGCCTCCAGGTCCCCAACCACGGGGAGAAACAGGGTGTAAATGAAAAGTAAGCCTAAGTCTGGGCGTGTTGAGTGCCGCCAAGGCACTTCTGAGTTCTGGCCTCCAAAACATCCTGTCTGCCTTGCTCAGGTCTTGCACACCGAGGGCCGCGGCTTCCGTGATGGAGTCGACCCATCTCACGTCGTAGTAAAAAAGAGCAAGAGGCCAGGAGCACCGTAAAGACTGACACAATTCGTGGCAGGGGGTGAGCTGTCGTGAGTCCCCGCTCGCTTCTTCAGGCGCAGGTGGAATGTATCATCCTCCCTGTCCCTGAAGAGGTGAGTGGTCCAGTGTTCCCTCTAAGCTGAGTTATTGTGAGCTGGCTCAACAGTTTTTTAGCCTCCAGCTCACAGATTTTTGTCTTTGCTCAGGAAGGAGGGCTCGAGAGCAAACTAATTTCTGCAGGAGCCAAATCGCCCGCTCACCGCCTTAATGCCAGTAGCTCACAAAGTAGAATTTTTGCTCACAAGACTCCACAGAACAGAAGAACAGAAGAGAAGCCCATGTTGAATCAGGCCAGTGGCCCATCTAGTCCAACACTCTGTCACACAGCGGCCAAAATATACCAGGTGCCCTCAGGAGGTCCACCAGTGGGGCCGGGACACTAGAAGCCCCCCACTGCTGCCCCCTCCAGCGCCAAGAACAGAGTGCATCACCTGCCCCAGACTGAGAGTTCCCATTTATACCCTGTGGCTCATAGCCACTGATGGACTTCTGCTCCATATGTTTATCCAATTCCCTCTTGAGACTGTCCATGCTTGTAGCTGCCACCACAGCTTAGAGGGAACATTGGCAGTGACTCACGAAAGGTCCTCCCTGCCACAAATCTTGTTAGTCTTGAAGGTGCTTCTGGTCCCTTGCTCTTTGCCGCTGCTGCTCTAGACAGACTAATATGGCTCTACCCGTCTTGGTCCATCTCACGATGTGTCTTCCTTCTCCTAACACGAATGCCTTTTCCGTTGAGTCTTGCCATAAGGGAAGCTAAACATCGGAATGCAAATAAATGCAATTCAGAATCAAAAGTTGATGGAATGAAAGAATGGGACCGGTATATTTTAAAAGTTAAACTGCAATTTCAGTAAGCCTGCTATTAGAATTAGATCAGTCCCCTGAACCCAGTCGGTCGGGGTGGTTTCAGGACTTGGTCATGGTGTTTTAGTGCCCACGAGATTAATTTTGGCCCCTTAAAGACTACTGAAATTTGTGGCAGTGTACGAGGTTTTGTGAGTCGCTGCTCACTTGGAAGTCTTTAAGATGCTACTGGATTCTTGCTCTTTTCTATTGCTACAAACACGGCTACCTACCTTAATTTCACCTGTTCTGGAGCACAACTTGGGTCCTCTGTGGTCTCGCTAGTCGGTCCACACACCTCCTCTCCTCTTATCTTGGATTCCTCCATCTCTTCAGGATAGGTGTAATATTACCCTGACAGTCCCCAATCCCCTCTAGTTGTCTGCTAACCACTTTCTATACCTTCTTGTATGCTTGGCAGCCTCTGATCTGAATGTAAACATCTAGATTATTATTAGTAGTAGTAGTTAAATAAAACCCATTCCTGTTACAATTTGGACTGGCCATTGCCTTAAACGAAGGGTCTAAAGGGAACTATCGCCATAAAAACTGGTAGCAGATCCATGCTGTACCCCAGCCTCTCACTAATTCTGCCTTTTGTAGCTAATTCCCCAATCAAAGCAAAGGCAAGATATTTATTTAATAAAAGAAGAAGAAGAGGAGAGATTGGATTTATACCCCGCCCTTCACTCGGAGTCCCAGAGCGGCTTACAAACTCCCTTTCCCTTCCCCTCCCCACAGCAGACACCCTGGGAGGTAGGTGGGGCTGAGAGAGCTCTGACAGAAACTGCTCTTTTTCAAGGACAGCTGTGCCAGAGCTTGTGACTGACCCAAAGTCACACCAACAGCTGCAAGTGGAGGAGTGGGGGAATCAAACCCGGTTCTCCCAGATTAGAGTCCACCCACTTAACCACGACACCAAACTGGTACCAAAAGCTGTCTTGGGGTGCACAGTCTGACAAGGAAAGGTGGTGAGCAGGGGCAGTTGTGTGAATTGAACATCTTTGGTCTGGGAAGATTAAGCAGAGCCTGCGTGGAAAAGAGGATGCCCAAGGTTGTCCATGCGTGTGGTAACCTTGTTCTCTGCCCTTTCCTTCCCGGCCTCTTTGTTGCGTAGTGCGGAAGCTGGCGCCCAATGAGTTCCCTCACAAACTCTACGTGCAGAACTACACCTCGGCCGTGCCGGGGACCTGCCTGACCATCCGGAAGTGGCTCTTCACCACCGAAGAAGAAGTCCTCCTGAACGATAACGACCTGGCGGTGACCTATTTCTTCCATCAGGTGGGTGCCTCGGGATGAGCTCCGCTCACTGCGGGTGGGCGCTACGGGGTCGTAGGGGCAGGCGGCCCGCGGCCTCCGGGTCTGTCGGTGGGTCGCTCGTGTGATTACTCTTCTGAATCTCCCTCACATCTGAAGAGCCCTGCTGGATCAGACCAGTGAGGGTCCATCTGGTCCAGTATCCTTTCTCTCACAGTGGCCAACCAGTTCCTCTGGAGGGCCAACAACAGGGCAGAGAGGCCGAGGCCTTGATAAGAACATCAGAAGAGCCTTGCTGGATCAGACCAGTGGCCCATCTATCCCTGCGTCCTCTCTCACACAGCGGCCAGCCAGTTCCTCTGGAGGGCCAACAACAGGGCAGAGAGGCCGAGGCCTTCATAAGAACATCAGAAGAGCCCTGCTAGATCAGAGCAGTGGCCCATCTATCCCTGCATCCTCTCTCACACAGCGGCCAGCCAGTTCCTCTGGAGGGCCAACAACAGGGCAGAGAGGCCGAGGCCTTCATAAGAACATCAGAAGAGCCCTGCTAGATCAGAGCAGTGGCCCATCTATCCCTGCATCCTCTCTCACACAGCGGCCAGCCAGTTCCTCTGGAGGGCCAACAACAGGGCAGAGAGGCCGAGGCCTTCATAATAACCTAAAAAGAGCCCAGCTGGATCAGACCTAGTGGTCCATCTGGTCCAGCCTCCTGTCTCACACAGTGGCCTCAACCAGTTCCTCTGGAGGTCCAACAACAGGGTATAAAGGCCGAGGCCTTCCCCTGAGAACATCAGAAGAGCCCTGCTGGATCAGACCAGTGATCCATCTAGTCCAGCATCCTTTCTTACACAGTGGCCAGCCAGTTCCTCTGGAGGGCCAACAATAGGGCAGAGAGGCTGAGGCCTTCATAAGAACCCAAAAAGAGCCCAGCTGGATCAGACCTAGCGGTCCATCTGGTCCAGCATCCTTTCTTACACAGTGGCCAACTGGTTCCTCTGGAGGTCCAGCAACAGCAGAGAAGCTGAGACCTTCCCCTGTTAAGAACATAAGAAGTGTCCTGCTGGATCAGGCCAGTGAGGGTCCATCAAGCTCAGCATCCTGTCTTACATGTGGCCAACCACTTTGTCTAGAGTGCCAGCGGCAGGGCACAGAGGCTGAGGTCTTCCCCTTGATGTTGCCTCTTAGCATTGGGATTCAGAAGTTGACTGCCTGTGCACGCAGAGGTTCTTTTTAATCACCATAGCTAGTAGCCACTGATAGACCTAGTCTCCATGGATCTGCCTAGTCCCCTTTTAAAGCTGTCTATGCCTGCGGCCATCACCACATCCTCTGGCGGTGAATGCCACAGTTTAATCACTCACTGTGTAAAAAAGTATTGTCCATCCCAAATCCACTCCCCATCAGCTTCATTGGATCAGTCTGGACCCAGTGGACACTTGAAGAAGAGAAGAAGAGTTTGGATTCATACCCCGTCCTTCACTCGGAGTCTCAGAGCGGCTCACAAACTCCTTTCCCTTCCCTTCCCCACAGCAGACACCCTGGGAGGGAGGTGGGGCCGAGAGAGCTCTGAGAGAACTGCCATTTCAAGGACTGCTCTTGTCAGAACTATGCAAACCAAAGAGAGAGATCACAGGATGGAAGTTGAAAGGAAGCAAACAACCGTGATGTATAGTGCCAAAAAAAATTCTTCACAGACTTGTAAATTCTTTTTTCAATGTTCAGTTTAATGGAAGCAGTTCAAACACCATCAACACCAATGAACCGTGCATATTACATCTCGTTTCACACTAATGGAATTGATGAATGTGACTATGAGACTCTATGACTAGAGTGTTTGCCAAACTGATTAATATTATATAGGTATTTATTATTAATATTATATAGGTAAAGATATACACGAAACGAGGTGTATACAGAAACTGCTCTCTTTCAAGAACAGCTCTGAGAGAACTATGGCTTTGCCCAAGGTCATCCAGCAGGTACAAATGGAGGCATGGGGAATCAAACCCAGTTCTCCCAGATTAGAGTCCGTGCACTTAACCACTACACCACACTGGCTCTCTGGTCTTATTAATCTATGAGTGAAGGTCAACTATCCTGTGATGGTACGGAATGAAATTTTGTGGCAAGTTGGTTCTAGATACTTGATTCACTTCTTAGTATGTAGCAACAGGGCTTTTTTTTGTAGAAAAAGCCCAGCAGGAACTCATTAGCATATTAGGCCACACCCCTGACAGCACAGCTCATTAGCCTATTAGGCCACACCCCCATGTTACCAGAAGTGGGGTCATCCAGCCACGCCCACCTTTTGCTTCTTATTCCGTTTACCTTGTTTGCTGTCAAAACCCCAGGGCTTTTTTGGTAGCAGGAACTCCTTTGCATGTTAGGCCACACACCCCTAATGTAGCCAGTCCCGATGAGTTTCTGCTGTTGAGTGGGGCCTGTTATGCTAATGAGTTCCTGCTGGGTGTGGCCAACTCGATAGCCAGGCGAAACTCGCTTCCTGTGTGTTCCTGCCCAGAAATAGCAATATTGTTAAACAGTGGAAGCAATGCCAAGACCACGGCCAGACAACCTGGAAAATCTAAAACAGCTAGTGGAAGCATCGTTGAATGCTGACTCTTTTGCTTGCCGCTGGTGTATTTATGTGAATTTAGGGAAGATATGTCGCTGCAAGATTGTGATGTCATAATAAGAAACACAATAATACACTTTTAATGTAGAAATTGAACTTTATTGTATGTTAGCTGAGGTGAACAACTTTATACCCAGTATTCATCTTGTGGTTTCTGCTTGCTCTACTGCACCCCTTTATTTTTGCGATCCCTAATAGTCTCGATAAGTTAACAGGGAGCAAAAAAGGAGGGAAATGCAGATTTGTTTTATTTAAAACATTTAAATGCTTTAAGAAAACATTCAGGCGATGAACGCCATGGGAGCTGCAAGCAAGAACAGGTTCAGGGGAGATAGTGAAATAGAAATAGATGTACAGGGGGGCGGGGTGGGTGGGTGGAGAGAGAACTGGACCAGAGACTAGAAGTTAGAACATTAAGCAACCCAGGAGCCAGGGCCAACTGGTGGGCTATGTTTAGATAAACACATGGAGCAGAAGTCCATCAGTGGCCATTAGCCACAAGGTATAGATAGGAACTCTCAGTCTGGGACAAGTGATGCTCTGTATTCTTGGTGCTGTGGGGGGGGCAGCAGTGGGAGGGCTTCTAGTGTCCTGGCCCCACTGGGGGACCTCCTGATGGCGCCTGGTATTTTCAGCCACTGTGAGACAGAGTGTTGGACTGGATGGGCCGATGGCCTGATCCAACATTGGCTTCTCTGATGTTCTTAAGAGGGGACTGGATGGGCACATGGAGCAGAGGTCCATCAGTGGCTATTAGCCACAAGGGATAGATAGGAACTCTCAGTCTGGGGCAAGTGATGCTCTGTCTTCTTGGTGCCTGGGGGGGGGGCAAAAGTGGGAGGGCTTCTGGTGTCCTGGCCCCACTGCTGGACCTCCTGATGGCCCCTGGTATATTTTGGCCACTGTGTGACACAGAGTGTTGGACTAGATGGGCCATTGGCCTGATCCAACATTGGCTTCTCTGATGTTCTTAAGAGGGGATTGGATGGACACATGGAGCAGAGGTCCATCGGTGGCTATTAGCCACAAGGTATAAATAGGAACTCTCAGTCTGGGGCAGGTGATGCTCTGTCTTCTTGGTGCTTGGGGGGGGCAACAGTGGGAGGGCTTCTAGTGTCCTGGCCCCACTGGGGGACCTCCTGATGGCACCTGATATTTTCAGCCACTGTGAGACAGAGTATTGGACTGGATGGGCCGATGGCCTGATCCAACATTGGCTTCTCTGATGTTCTTAAGAGGGGATTGGATGGGCACATGGAGCAGAGGTCCATCGGTGGCTATTAGCCACAAGGTATAAATAGGAACTCTCAGTCTGGGGCAGGTGATGCTCTGTCTTCTTGGTGCTTGGGGGGGGGGCAACAGTGGGAGGGCTTCTAGTGTCCTGGCCCCACTGGGGGACCTCCTGATGGCACCTGATATTTTCAGCCACTGTGAGACAGAGTATTGGACTGGATGGGCCGATGGCCTGATCCAACATTGGCTTCTCTGATGTTCTTAAGAGGGGATTGGATGGGCACATGGAGCAGAGGTCCATCGGTGGCTATTAGCCACAAGGGATAGACAGGAACTCTCAGTCTGGGGCAAGGGATGCTCTGTCTTCTTGGTGCCTGGGGGGGCGGCACAGTGGGAGGGCTTCTAGTGTCCTGGCCCCACTGCTGGATCTCCTGATGGCACCTGGTATTTTTGTCAAGAGTGTTGGACTGAATGGGCCTTTGGCCTGATCCAGCATTGGCTTCTCTTCTGTTCTTATGTCGAGAAAAGATCCAGAGGGTGGGAGAAGGGGGCTAGGCACCCCCGGATACTCTTGCGGGGAAAGGGAAGCCAATCCGTTCAGTTCCTCAGCCCCTGCAGCCCCCCGCTGGCCACCCGGCTGGTCTCCGATTGACGCCATTGTCATTTCAGGCGGTGGACGACGTGAAGAAAGGGTACATCAAAGCCGAGGAGAAGTCCTACCAATTGCAGAAGCTGTGCGAGCAGAGGAAGATGGTCATGGTAAGGCAGTCCTCGCGCTCGGTGGAGTCAAACGTCTTTCGGGACATGGGGAGAAAGCCCCATTGAACAGAGCGTAGTTGAATTTTGAGTAGGCCTGGTTGGGATTGTTCTATATCTGTATCATGTTTAAAAACTCATGCTCCGTTTCCGCTCTAGAGAAAAGCCAGAGTCCAGCAGCACCTCAAAGACTGATGAAATCCGTGGCCAGAAGCTCCTCCCCGGCCACGAATTTTGTTAGTCTTAAAGGTGCCACTGGACTTTGGCTCTTTTCTACTGCTAGTAAAGGTAAAGGTTTCCCTTCCTCGAAAGCTAGTCGAATCCAGCTCTAGGAGCATGGTGCTCATCTCCGTTTCCAAGCCAAAGAGCCGGCGCTGTCCGAAGACGTTTCCGCGGTCACGTGGCCAGCATGACTAGACGCTGAGGCGCACGGAACGCCGTCCCCTTCCCACCAAAGCAGTCCCTGTTTATCCACTTGCAATTCCTTGCTTTCGAACTGCTAGGTCGGCAGGAGCTGGGACCAGAGACGGGAGCTCTTTCCGTCCCGCGCCACTCGGGTCTCGAACTGCTGAACTTCCGGCCTGCTTCAGCTCTCTTTGTGATTTCTGTCTGTCTTCCAGTTCCTGTCGTCCAAATCCTATTACACCGTTCAGCAGACATCCCGCCTTGTTGATTAATAACCGTGTCCTCCATCCTTCGCTTCCTGATTCCCCCCCCCCCTTATCTCTCCCGTCGCAGTACCTGAACATGTTGAGGACCTGCGAGGGTTACAACGAGATCATGTTCCCGCACTGCTCCTGCGACTCCCGCCGGAAGGGCCACGTAATCACAGCCATCAGCATCAAGCACTTTAAACTCCACGCCTGCACCGAGGAGGGCCAGCAGGAGGTGAGCGGCCCCGCGTGCCGGGCACGGATCACCTTGCCCCTCAGCCGGGCTGGTTGCAGAGGCACCCCATGTGTGAGAAGGGGCTGTGCCCTGGCAGTTTTCAAGGAGAATGCTCTCTAAGGGGAGGGGTTGCCGAGACGAGGTGCATGTCCAGTGCCCTCAAGTTCCTTCCGACTTACGGCGACCCTAGGAATTAGCGACCTCCAAAGCGTCCTCTCATTAACAGCCTTGCTTGTTAGCAAGTCTTGCCGACCGAGGGCCGTGGCTTCCTCGATTGAGACGTAAGAACAGTGGCCAACCAGTTCCTTTGGACGGACAGCAACAGGGCGTAGAGGCTGAGGCCGTCGTAAGAGCCTCAGAAGAGCCCTGGTGGATCAGACCAGTGAGGGTCCATCTAGTCCAGCCTCCTGTCCCAAACAATGGCCAACCAGTTCCTCTGGAGGGCCGACAACAGGGCAGAGAGGCCGAGGCCTTCCCCTGAGAAGAACATCAGATCTGTTGGATCTGACCAGCAGTTCACCTAGTCCAGCATCAGGAAGTCAGGAAGCAGAAATCCTGGAGGGTTTCTGTCATCTTCTGAGTGTGGAACAGCAGTCACTGGGGGTGTGTGGAGGGGGAGGTATTTCTGAATTTCCTGCATTGTGCAGGGGGTTGGACTAGATGACCCTGGGGTCCCTTCCAACTCTATGATTCTATGGTCCTGTCTCGCACAGTGGCCAACCAGTTCCTTTGGTGGGCCAACAAGATGGCATAGAGGCCAAGGCCTTTCCATGATGAGAACATCAGAAGAGCCCTGCTGGATCAGCCCAGTGAGGGTCCTTCTAGTCCAGCATCCCGTCTCACACAGTGGCCTCAACCAGTTCCTCTGGAGGGCCAACAACAGGGCAGAGAGGCCGAGGCCTTCATAAGAACCTAAGAAGAGCCTTGCCGGATCAGACCAGTGGTCCATCTAGTCCAGCCTCCTGTCTCACACAGTGGCCAACCAGTTTCCCCTGGAGGGCCAACACCAGAGCAGAGAGGCTGAGGCCTTCCCCTGAGGTTGCCTCCTGGCTCTTCGAGCTGGCTTAGTGCCTCTGAATGTGGAGGTTATCTGTAGGAACACCAGAAAAGTCCTGCTGGGTCAGACCAGTGGTCCATCTAGCCCAGCATCCTGTCTTACACAGAGGCCAACCAGTTCCTCCAGTGGGCCAACAAGATGGCATAGAATCATAGAATCATAGAGCCGGAAGGGGCCATACAGACCATTCTAGTCCAGCCCCCTGCACCCGATGCAGGACCAGCCTAAAGCGTCCCTGACAAATATTCGTCCAGCCTCTTCTTGAAAGCTATCAGTGGAAGGGGACTCTCTAGGCAGCTGATTCCACCTTTGAACCACTCCGACCACGAGGCCAAGGCCTTTCTGTGATAAGAACCCCGGAAGAGCCCCACCGGATCAGATCAAGAATCCATCCAGTCCAGCATCTTGTCTCTCACAAGCCCCTGCTCCCCATTGATTAATTTTAAGCGGCGTCCTGCCTCGGGGATGTAGAGGACCTCTCCCGATAATGTGCAATAGCTTTTCCCTTTGGCCCCTCACCTACGCCGACCTCTCCTTCCAGAGCCAGGTAATAGCCTTCGAATGGGACGAGATGCAGCGATGGGACACGGACGAGGAAGGCATGGCTTTCTGCTTCGAATACGCCCGTGGGGAGAAGAAGCCGCGATGGGTTAAAATCTTCACCCCTTACGTAAGTTCCGCAGGGAAGACAGAATGAGGGTCAGTGTCCGATTTGGGTGCAATAGCTGCAACCGGCCGCCGGGGGGCAGCAAAGTCAACGGGATCAAGGTTCGCGGGGCCCATCTCTCGTCTTGACCTTCGGGTGCCAGAGGAGCCGTTGGGGGGGGGCGGGTTGCCTGCACGGGGGAGGGGGATTGGGAGGGGGGAGCTGGGGACCGGGGGAAGGGCCCCAGTCAGTCCCTGAGAGCCGGCTTGTTCTCCTCTCTCACGCAGTTCAACTACATGCACGAGTGTTTCGAGCGGGTGTTCTGCGAGCTCAAGTGGCGGAAAGAGGTGAGAGGGGCCCTTTCCCCTGCTTTTCCTGCTCCCTGATCGTTGGGAGACGTTGGGGATGGAAACTGGGACCCCTTCTGAATGCCAGGCCAATGTGCTACCACTGAGTTGCAGCTCTTGTTTAGTGTAGTGGTTGAGTGCGCGGACTCTAATCTGGGAGAACCAGGTTTGGTTCCCCACTCCTCCACCTGCACCTGGCTGGATGACCTTGGGCAAGCCACAGTTCTGATATGAGCTGTTCTTGGAAAAGAGCCGTTTCTGTCAGAGCTCTCTCAGCCCCACCTGCGTCACAGGGTGTCTGTTGTGGGGAGGGGAAGGGAAAGGAGATTGTAAGCCGCTCTGAGACTCCCTTGGGTAGTGAAGGGCAGGGTATAAATCCAATCTCCTCCTCCTCCTCCTCCTCCTCCTCCCACTGCTTCCTGATCCCCAAGGCTGTGGGATCCTGTTCCCACCCTGATCTCCCCCCCCCGAGTGCATAGCAAAGGATTCAAGGGCACACGGATCGGTTCATGCAGGGAATTGGCCAGTCCTGTTGTGCCTTGCTGTTGCCTTGTGTGAACTGAGGATGCACCAGAACACACGCAATAAGATCATAGAATCACAGAATGTTAGAGTTGGAAGGGACCTTTCAGGTCATCTAGTCCGACCCCCCGCACTCTGCAGGAGCACAGCCGAAAGACAGCCCTGCAACATACTGGAAAGATGGTCGTCCAGTCTCCACTTGAAAACCTCCCGAGGCAGTCGGTTCCCCTGCTCAACCACTCTTAGAGTTAGGAAGTTTCTCCTGATATTTAGCCAGCATTGACTCCCTTGTAATTTCCAACCATTAGATCTAGTCTTGCAATCCGGAGCAAAAGAGAATAGATCTGCTCCATCTTCCCCATGACAGCCCTTCAGATATTTGAAAACTGCAGTCATGTCCCCTCTAAGCCTTCTCTTTCCCAGGCTAAACATACCCAACTCTTTCAGCCTTTCCTCCTAAGACTTTAATTCCAATCCTCTCACCATCCCGGTTGCCTGCTTCTGGACACGCTCAAAGATAAGAAGACCCTGCTGGATCAGATCAAATAGTCCAGCCTCCTGTCTCACAGTGGGCAGTCAGTTCCTCTGGAGGGCCAATAACAGGTCATAGAGGCCAAGGTCTTCATAAGAACGTAAGAAGAGCCCTGCAGGATTAGGCTGGTGGTCCATCTAGTTCAGCATCCTGTCTCACCTTAGTCGGGTTAGAACAGATAAAAGGAAGTACTTCTTCACCCAAAGAGTGATTCACACATGGAATTCACTGCCACAGGAGGTGGTGGCAGCTGCAAGCATGGACAGTTTCAAGAGGGAATTAGATAAACATATGGAGCAGAAGTCCATCAGTGGCTATTAGCCACAGGGTATAGATGGGAACTCTCCGTCTGGGGCAAGTGATGCACTCTATTCTTGGTGCTGGGGGGGGCAGCAGTGAGAGGGCTTCTAGTGTCCTGGGCCCACTGCTGGACCTCCTGATGGCACCTGGTATATTTTGGCCGCTGTGCAACAGAGTGTTGGACTAGATGGGCCATTGGCCTGATTCAGCATTGGCTTCTCTTATGTTCTCTTATGTTCACCTAGTGGCCAACTAGTTCCTCTGGAGGGCCAGCAGCAGGGCGTAGAGATCGAGGTCTTCCCCTAATGTTGCCTCCTGGCTCTGGGATTCAGAGGATCAGTGCCTCTGAATGTGGAGGTTCCCCTCCGTCACCATGGCGAGTAGCCATTGATCAACTTATCCTCCATGAATCTATCTAATTTGCTTCTAAAGCTGCTGATTCCTGTGGCCATCACTACATCCTCTGGCAGCAAATTCTGTGTAAAGTAGTATCTCCTTTTTGATTCCTCACTCCTCCCCTTGCAGCTGCTGGATGACCTTGGGCAAGCCGTAGTTCTGTCAGGGCTGTTCTCTGAAGGACAGTTTTGGAAAGATCTCTCTCAGCCCCAGCCTTCCACACGGGGTGTCTGTTGTGGGGAGGGGAAGGGAAAAGAGTTTGTAAGCCACTCTGGTATAAATCCAATCTCCTCCTCCTCCTCCTCCGTCCTAAACCTGCCCATCAGCTTCCTTGCATGCCCTCAAGTTCTAGTCTTTTGGGAAAGGGAGAAAAAGTGCTCTTTGTCCACTCTCTCCACCCCACGCATAATTTTATAAACCTCTCTTACGCCCCCCCTTAGTCGTCTCTGTTCTCAACTGAAAAGTCCGCGACTCTCCAGCCTTTCCTCCCGGGGAAGGTTCTCCAGCCCCCGAATTGGCATCGCCCTGTTTTCTGTCTTTGACGCTCCAAGGGTGCTTCTGTCTGTTTCGTAGGTGGAAGAGGAAGCCACAGATAAGGACAACAAGAACTGTAGTAAAGACAACATGTGCAGCAAGGTAAGATGGAGGGGGGGAAGGGGCGGAAGATCAGTCCACTAGAAGTCCTCGCTCTGTGCCTCCCCCACCTCTACTCCCAAGCGTAGGGTAGCCAGCCACGGATTGGGAAGTACGTGGAGGTTTGGGGGGAAGGAGACTGGGGAGGGGAGGGTTTGGGGAGGAAACACTGAGTCCGCCTTCCGAAGCAAACATTTCCTCCAGGGTAACTGAACTTGATTGTTCAGAGGTCAGTTGTAATAGCAGGAGTTCCCAGAAGAGTATCAGAAGAGCCCTGCTGGATCAGACCAGTGAGGGTCCATCTAGTCCAGTGTTCCCTCTAAGCCGAGTTAGTGTGAGCTAGCTCACAGTTTTTTAGCCTCCAGCTCCAGAGCAAAGTAACTTATGCCGGTCGGCAAATCGCCTTGCTCACAACTTTAATGCCAGTAAGCTCACAAAGTCGAATTTTGGCTCACAAGACTCCACAGCTCAGAGGGAGCATTGATCTAGTCCAGCCTCCCATCTCACACAGGGGCCATCCAGTTTCTCTGGACAGCCATCAACTGGGTGTAGAGGCCGAGGCCTTCGTAAGAACCTCATAAGAGCCCTGCTGGATCAGACCAGTGAGGGTCCATCTAGTCCAGCCTACCGTCTCACACAGGGGCCAACCAGTTCCTCTGGAGGGCCAACAACAGGGCAGAGAGAGCCGAGGCCTTCCCCTGAGAAGAACCTCAGAAGAGCCCTGCTGGATCAGACCAGTGAGGGTCCATCTAGTCCAGCCTACCGTCTCACACAGGGGCCAGCCAGTTCCTCTGTAGGGACAACAACAGGGCAGAGAGAGCCGAGGCCTTCCCCTGAGAAGAACCTGAGAAGAGCCCCGCTGGGTCAGACCAGTGAGGGTCCATCTAGTCCAGCATCCTGTCTCACACAGGGGCCAGCCAGTTCCTCTGGAGGGCCAACAACAGGGCAGAGAGGCCGAGGCCTTCCCCTGATAAGGACCTCAGAAGAGCCCTGCTGGTTCAGACCAGTGTTCCATTTAGTCCAGCTTCCTGTCTCACCCAGTGGCCTCAACCAGTTCCTCTGGAGGGCCAGCAACAGGGCGTAGAGGCTGAGGCCTTCCCCTGATGTTGCCTCCTGGCTCTGGGATGCAAAGGCTTCGTGCCTCTGAATGTGGAGGTTCCCCTCAATCACCAGGGCTCATAGCCACGAAAAGACTTCTCCTCCCTGAGCCTCTCCACTACGCCCCGACCGGACTCTGGCAGCCCCACCCAAAGTAACCTGAGTTTCCCTCTCTCCCTCTTTTCTCTCTTTCCAGAACATCTTTCAGATGATGCGGACACACCACAGAGACATCGCGACTTAGCCTCACGTCGCCGCGGAGGAGAGAGAGAAAAAAATCAAATACGTATTACCCCTTCCCCCGCCCCTTCCTGAAAATTAACACTTTAAAAATTAAAATTTAAAAAAAAAAACAGAAGAAAAAGAAAAGAGGGGGGGAAAAGTGGATTCACGGGTTGGATCCCACGGATCTGTTCCGCTGACGGCGGCGCTTTCCCCGGAGCAAGGAGCTTTCTCCCCCCCCCCCCCGCCGACACGAGAGGCCGTTCGTTAGCAGAGGCGATCCGTGAGGGGCCACCCTATTGTATTATCAAGCCCTTAAGCTGAATATTAATACCATTTGTGAATTTTCATGTTTCAACAGTGCCGGGGGGGACCGGGGAGGGGGCTGGGGAATCGGCAGAGCCATCAGAAACAAGGGGGCGTGTCAGGGAAGGGGTGGGGGGAGTCCACATTCTTGCCAGCAAAAATTCGTGGTTTGGTCTCACTCGTCCTGCCCCCCCCCCGGCCGCCCCCCCTCCGCCCCCGTTCCTGGAATCTTGTCGTTCGAAGATGGACTATTCTGAGAATTGTTTTCCCCCCCCTTTCCTTATTCTTTCTTTCTTTTTTTTTTAAAACACAACTGGATATAGAAACTTACATCCATTTTGCACTGTTTGGACATATATATGTATGTATGTAAAAAAAAAATTACAAAAAACAAAGCTATCTATACAAACTACCACGCACGTATATACATATATATATATATATATATAATTTTCATATCGACGGCCGTTGCATTTCTCGCCCGCTTGCGTTTCTACATCGAGTTGTCCTCCTCCCCCTTCCGGGGTTTGCCGTGCCGCTATTTTGTAAAGGGCGCGCTCGGGGTGGGGTGGGGTTGGGGTGAGAAGGGGTTGCGTTTCCCGGGACACGTTCCTTTTTTGTGTAGGAAACCAGTTAACAGCCGAAACGGCGAGTTTTTTTGAGCCCCATAAAGATTTGAGCCCAGAATCTGAAATCTCTGAAGTTCTGAATTATACAGTTCTTTAAAATATTTGGGGGAGAACTAGGATTGAGTTTTAGACGCTGTAGGGGATTGGCAACAGGGGGCGTGAAAGAACTTCCCTCTCTGTTGGATTTCCTCCCCATAGAGGTTCACAATCTTTAGCTCGAAGCTCTCACGGCTGGGGTCGTAACAATCTTCATAACAGGCTTCCTCGGGAGGTGGCAAGCTCTCATAAGAACATAAGAGAAGCCAATGTTGAATCAGGCCAATGGCCCATCTAGTCCAACACTCTGTCACACAGGGCCAAAAATACCAGGTGCCATCAGGAGGTCCAGCAGTGGGGTCAGGACACTAGAAGCCCCTCCCACTGTTGACCCCCTCCCCAAGCACCAAGAATACAGAGCATCCCTTGCCCCAGACCGAGAGTTCCTATCTGTCCTTTGTGGCTAAGAGCCACTGATGAACCTCTGCTCTTAAGAGACTGGATCAGGCCAGTGGCCCATCCAGTCCAACACTCTGTCACACAGTGGCCAAAAATACCAGGTGCCATCAGGAGGTCCAGCAGTGGGGCCAGGACACAACAAGCCCTCCCACTTCTGCCCCCTTCAGCACCAAGAACAGAGTGCATCACCTGCCCCAGACTGAGAGTTCCTATCTATACCTTGCGGCTAATAGCCACTGATGGACTTCTGCTCCATATGCTTATCCAATTCCCTATTGAAACCATCCATGCTTGTAGCTGCCACCACCTCCTGTGGCAGTGAATTCCACATGTTAATCTCCTTCTCTGGAGTTTTCTAAACAGGCTAGATGGCCATCTGACAGCAGTGCTGATTCTGTGGACTTGGGCAGATCACAAGAGGGAGGGCAGGAATGGTTGTCTCAGGGCTTAGTTCTCCTGGCCCCTTCTTACACGCCCAGGGAAATGCTGATCGCCACTCTGGGGTCAGGAAGCAGCTTTTCTCCAGGCCGGTTTGGCTGCAGATCCCGGAGGTTTTTTGTCATCTTCTGGGCATGGAACAAGGCTCACTGAGGGTGTGTGTGTGGGGGGGAGGTCTTTGTGAATTTCCTGCATTGTGCCGGGGGTTGGATTAGATGACCCTGGAAGTCCCTTCCAACTCTATGATTCTATGATCTTTAATTAAAAATTGGGGGCTTGTAAGCCGACAAGCAAAGACGTCTAGAGAGGTAAGCTCATATTGATGCATACAGCTTGCAAGCCCCTAATTTTTAATTAAAGATTGTTAACTCCATCTCTGTTGTCTTGGCCTCTATACTTGGGCTCGCAGGGCCTGTGGAGTGTCAGCGCCGGCCCCAGTTTCATAAGAACATAGAAGAAGGCAATGTTGGATCAGGCCAACGGCCCATCCAGTCCAACACTCTGTGTCACACAGTGGCCAAGAATACCAGGGGCCATCAGGAGGTCCAGCAGTGGGGCCAGGACACTAGGAGCCCTTCCACTGTGCCCCCCCCCAGCACCAAGAATACAGAGCATCCCTTGCCCCAGAGTCCCTATCTATACCTTGTGGCTAATAGCTCCATATCCTTATTCTATTTCCCAGCCTTTTTTTTTCTGTGCGGATACCTATTCCCACCAATAGGGGGCTCACTCTCCCCCAACAGCTTTTCCTACATAGTCAGTAGACTTCCTGGGTTTGTAGAAAAATCCAAAAAGTGAGGAAATCCCTTCAGGGACGGTTGAATTCCCCCCAACTCCAGGCATCAACGGGGAGAGATTAGAACGTTGTGGGGGGAGAGAGGCTTCTGACTGGCTCTGTCAGTCAAAGGGGGGAGGAGAAGGGCCCTTTCTTTCCAGGCCTCTTTCGGCCTTGGAGGGAGGGGGAGCCTTGGGGCCAGGCTGGGGGATTCCTAGAGGTTTTGGGGTGGAGTGCAAGGAGGGCAGGATTTGGGGAAGGGAGAGGCCTCAGCTGGGCATCATGCCACAGAATCCACCCTCCAAAGTAGCCATTTTCTCCAGGGAGACAGATCTCTGTTGTTCACAGATCTCTGGAGTTCACTCTCCAGGCCCCACTTGGAGGTTGCCAACCCTAGGCCTGGCAGCAGTATAGGGTTGCCAGGCACTGGCAGGGGATGGGGTAGTGGGGTTGCCAGCTCCAGGTCTGGAAACTCCTGGAGATTTGGGGATGGAGCCTGGGGAGGACAGGGACCTCAGTGGGGTACAATGCCCTAGAGTCCACCCTCCAAAGCATCCATTTTCTCCAGGGGAAGTTATCTCAGTAGTCTGGAGCTGAGCAGGAATTCCAGGGGATCCCAGATCCCACCTGGAGGCTGGCATCCCTAGGCAGCACCCTCTGGGTGACTTGATACCACCTAATTTGCATGACTCAACTTGGCCTGGCTGCTTGCTGCTGTTCAGCAGCCACCCTATGAAAGCCAGCAGTGGTGCAGCAGTTAGAGCCTCAGAGTAGGGTCTGCAAGACCCAGGTTCAGATCCCCATATTGCTGTGGAAGCTGACTGGGTGATTTTGGACCAGTCACATACTTTCAGCCTAACCAACCTCACAGGGTTGTTGTGCAGATAAAAAGGAGGTGAGAATAATGTAAGCTGCTTTGGTCCCCACTGTGGAGAAAGACTATAATCTTCCTTGGTAGAAGCCGTGGGGGAGGGGGGTGGAGACGAAAAGCTGAAGACAGACAAAGGCAGATAAAGGTTAAGTTGGCTGTTTGGTGGGAAGGAAATAGGGTTGCCAACTCTGGATTGGGAAACTCCTGGACATTTAAGGGGTGGATCCTGAAGATGGTGGGGTTTGAGGAGGGGAGGAACTTCAGACCGGTATAATGCCATAGACTCCACCCTCCAAACCAGCCGTTTCCTCCATGAGAACCACCATTGCCAGCCTCTGGGTGAGGGCTGGAGATCACCCAGCATTACAACTGTTGTCCGGGTGACAGAGATCAGTTCCCCTGGAGAAAATGGCTGCTTTGGAGGGTTGAGTCTATGGCTCCACCCCCAGAAGGGAGAAAGAGTGTGAGATAGGTAAGGGTAGAGGGGAGGAAGCAAAGGTGTGAGGAATGGGATGACCATCCCGCAAGTTTCTTGCGGGTCTCCACTTGTGTTTATCTAATTCCCTCTTGACGCTGTCCATGCTTGTAGCTGCCACCACCTCCCGTGGCAGTAAGTTCCACATGTTAATCACTCTTTGGGTGAAGAAAGACTTCATTTTATCTGTTGCAACCTGACTGCTCAGCAATTTCACGGAGTGCCCACGCATTTCAGCAGCCAGCCGCGACTGCTTTAGGTACAGGCTTAGTCCATTTAAGAGCAGGCTTAGTCCATTTAAGACTGTTTTGGGGGCAGAGGAGCTGTGGATCGGCTTCCCTAGAAGCCGGGCTGAGTCGATTCTGTCTCACCGGCTCTCTGGAGGTTAAAGGAACCGGCGGCCAGATATGAGAAGCCCCTACCAGTGCTCCCTCTAAGCTGAGTTCGTGCGAGCCGGCTCACAGTGTTTTAGCCTCCGGCTCACCCATTTTTGTCTCCGCTCGGGAAGGAGGGCTCCAGAGCAAACTTAATTTACGCAGCAGCCAGATCGCCCGCTCGCAACTTTAATGCCGGCATTTCACAAAGTAGAATGTTTGCTCAGAAGGCTCCATAGCTTAGAGGGAGCATTGGCCCCTACCCGAAAGGAGGGGGATGACCGACAAGGCAGCAAACGTTTGCAGAGAGCCCCGGGGAAAGGGGGGAGGGCAGAATCGGCTCGCCGCGTCCCGAGATCTGAGACCCGGTCTCCTAGATGTAACTTGCTGCGACATCTCCAAAGCCTCTGGCGGTTCCCGGGAGACCTTTCTGCTTTCACACTCTTGTGCGGTCACATGTCCAGAGGTGGCCGTGCCCCATAAGAACATAAGAGAAGCCAATGTTGAATCAGGCCAACGGCCCATCCAGTCCAACACTCTGTGTCACACAACGGCCAAAATATACCAGGTGCCATCAGGAGATCCAGCAGTGGGGCCGGGACACCAGAAGCCCTCCCACTGCTGCCCCCTCCAGCACCAAGAATAGAGTGCATCACCTGCTCCAGACTGAGAGTTCCTATCTATACCCTGTGGCTAATAGCCACTGATGGACTTCTGCTCCATATGTTTGTCTAATTCCCTCTTGAAACTGTCCATGCTTGTAGCTGCCACCACCTCCTGTGGCTGTGAATTCCATGTGTTCATCACTCTTTGGGTGAAGAAGGGCTTCCTTTTATCTGTTCTAACCCGACTGCTCAGCAATTTCATGGAGTGCCCACGAGTTCTTGTCTTGTGAGAAAGGGAGAAAAGTTCTTCTTTCTCAACCTGCTCAATCCCATGCATAATCTTATAAACCTCGATCATGTCACCCCTCAGCTGTCGTTTCTCCAAGCTGAAGAGCCCCAAGTGTCGTACCCCAGAGAGGCACCATCTCAGACTTCTGGCTTGACCATGGCCCGCCCAATCATACGTTCTTATGTCTGGGGCAGTGATACTCTGTATTCTTGGGCAAGAGTGGGAGGGCTTCTGGAGTTCTGGCCCCACTGGCTTCTGGACTTCCTGATGGCCCCTGCGTTTTGGCCACTGTGTGACACAGAGTGTTGGACTGGATGAGCCACTGGCCTGATCCAACATGGCTTCCCTTATGTTCTTAAATCTGGGGCGGTGATGCTCTATCTTCTTGGTGCTTGGGGGGCAAAGGTGGGAGGGCTTCTGGGGTTCTGGCCCCACTGGTGGACCTCCTGATGGCACCTGGGTTTTGGATCCAGAGTGTTGAACTGCATGGGCCATTGGCCTGATCCAACTTGGCTTTCCTTATGTTCTTAAGTCTGGGGCAAGTGAGGCTCTGTATTCTTGGTGTTTGGGGGGGGGGCAAGAGTGGGAGGGCATCTGGGGTTCTGGCCCCACTGGTGGACCTCCTGATGGCCCCTGGGTTTTGGGCACTGTGGGACCCAGAGTGTTGGACTGGGTGGGCCCCTGGCCTGATCCAACATGGCTCCTCTTGCGTTCTTAAAAACCGACTCTGCTTCCCCGCCCTGCTTAAAGAGTGGGTTGCTTGAATGAAGGGTGCAATTCCGTTTTGTCCGGTTGGAATCGGAGAAACTGCCGGGGAGACCACTGCTGGTCCCCTTCCTCCCCCGTAGAGACCTGGAAGTGGGGGGGGAGTGTGACCGGCGTTCTCCTACAAATCTTGCCAGAATCCTGGTCCGTGGGTGGGTGGGAGAACTCCCGTGGAATCTGGGTGAGCGTCTCCTTGCGGAACGGCAGGGCCAGGCGCACAGTCCAGCCTCTCTTCCTCCTCCTCCTCCTCCTCCTCCCTTGCCTGTGTGCATGTCCAGGAGTGTCCGTTCAAGCGGCAGAGCTTCCGCTACATAAACCCGGCTTAGCTCGGTTCAGAGAATGGCGGCCGGGGGGGCAGGCAGGAACCCCGTGTCGAGTTCAGCCGCTCCAGATGGAACATCCCAGAGGGGCCTGTAGGTAATCGTCATCGTCAAGGGCTCGAGCGTTTCTTTCTCTCTGGGGGTGGGGCCGAGAGGCCATCTGGCCCAGCGTTCTTCTCCATTTATGTACGGTAGGAAAACATCTTGCATGTGTCGGGGGGGAGGAGTTTACTCTCCAGTGCTCTTTATCCCCCCGACGTTCTGGGAGCCAGTGACACCGGAGCGTAGAAACAGGCAGGGCTGTGAGTGTGTGGAGATCGGGAGTTGTGTCCTCGGTCCATTCTCCCACACACACACACAAACACCCCCCAGAACAAAGTCTTGAGTTCAGTGCCACCGTTAAGACCCACAAAGTCTTATTCAGGGTATAAGCTTCCGTGTGCACGCACAGTTCCCAGCCAGTTTGGTGTGGTGGTGAAGTCCGCGGACTCTAATCTGGGAGAACCGGGTTTGATTCCCCCACTCCTCCACTTGCACCTGCTGGATGACCTTGGGCAAGCCATAGTTCTGACAAGCTGTCCTTGAAAAAGAGCAGTTTCTGTCAAGAGCTCTCTCAGCCCCACCCACCTCCCAGGGTGTCTGTTGTGGAGAGGGGAAGGGAAAGGGGATTGTAAGCCGCTCTGAGACTCCGAGTGAAGGGCGGGGTATTAATCCAATCCCCTCCTCCTCCTCCTCTTCTCTTCTCTTCTCTTCTCTTCTCTTCTCTTCTCTTCTCTTCTCTTCTCTTCTCTTCTCTTCTCTTCTCTTCTCTTCCTCCTCCTGTTCTCTTCCTGAGAGCCAGTTTGGTGTAGTGGTTAAGTGCGCGGACTCTAATCTGGGAGAACCAGGTTTGATTCCCGCACTTCTCCACATGCAGCTGCTGGTGTGACCTTGGCTCAGTCACAAGTTCTTTCAGAGCTGTTCTCTCAGAGCTCTCTCAGCCCCACCTACCCCACAGGGTGTCTGTTGTGGGGAGGGGAAGGGAAAGGAGTTTGTAAGCCGCTCTGAGACTCCCTCCGGTAGTGAAGGGCAGAGTATAAATCCGATCTTCTCTTCTTCTTCCTCCTCCTCCTCTTCTTTTTCTTCTCTTCCACCTCCTCTTCTCCTCCTTCTCTTCCTCCTCCTCCTCCTCCTCCAGCTGGTCATTCCAGAGGATTTGGCTGGGGGGGGGGTCAGCCAGCCCAGAAAAAAGCTTTGTTGCTCAGCTCTTCCAAAGGGGAGGGACTGCCTTCCGCCTTAGAGTTGCGTGGCGCAAATGGGAACAGCCAGTCCAGCCTCTTGGCCACAGCGAGAGCCCCCTCCCTCCCCCGGTTCTGATGAAAGCCGTCCGCTCTTTGGGAGCGTGGATGCCCGCCGCGCATGAAACCTGTGCTGCTGCTGGCTGCCCGACATGCAGCGTAAGCGAAACGGCGCTCTAAAGTGGGTCACACTGCTGTTTCGCGACCGCTGGCCTCGTTCGAGCTCCGGATCCGTGTATTCGGTAGCTGCTATCGACGAGGAGACGGAGCGACCCGAATTCGGTTAAGCCTCCTAACCGGGCTTGTGCTTCTGTCCGGTTCCGCTCTGCGCACCTCACCCCATCCCGCCCACAAGGAGACGTTTCGCCCACATTTCCGACTCCTCTTCAGGTGCCGCATGCTTTCCGTTCCCAGCCTTGAGGACTAGAGACTTGCTTGCGGAGAAGAAAAGCCGAGGCGGTCGGGACGCCGAATTCTGCCGCAAATATCGAATCCAGTTGTGTTTCATTAGCCCCCCCCCCATACCAGCTCCCTTAAGCTGGAATTCACACAGGGGATGGCCTCCCACCCCAAACTCTTCTGATAGGTTGATCCCAAAGCCTGGCTCTGCAGCTTCAACTAAGCTTTCCCTGGCCACGGCGGATGCTAAGAACACTCTCCCTCTTATCCTGGTCTGTCGAAACCGCTTAAGAACCAAGTTCGAGTCCAGTGGCACCTTTAAGACCAACAAAGTTTAATTCTGGGTATAAGTGTTTGCGTGCACGTACACTAATTCAGATACAATGAAACGGAGATTCCCAGTCCATGTATCTGAAGAAGCAGGCCTGCACACGAACGGTTATACCCAGAATTAAACTTTGTTGGTCTTAAAGCTGCCGCCGGACTCGGACTTGGTTCCGTTGCTTGAGACCAACACGGCTACTCACCTTGAATCCCTCTTAAGAGCCAGTCCCCTCCCCCCCACCCCTATTTCTACTCTAAATCCATTTGTGTACGTCATCCGCTAGTGGGGCCACCCCGCAGAAGTCCACGCTGCTTTAAGAGCCCCTCTCGATCGGCGAGTTGGCCCACGTGCCCGGTTGCATCTTTCAAACAACTAGCGTGACGGAGGCTGCAGTCGCTACCCCTTTTGTGTCAACATTGGCCCTTCACACACACAGACACACACACACACACACACACACACACACTACCACGCACACAGGGTTGAAACATATTAAAATGGAAGGGATTTTGCCATTAAAAAAGGAATAAGAACAGCAGCCATCTATGGGGGGAACGCTGTGCCTCAACGTTGTGTTTTTTGCCCTCTTTGGGGAGGAAAAAGACAAATGGTTTCCGGCAAGGATCCCGTTACCACAAATGAATTACACACACACACCCCAATCTCGTTTTTTTCTTTAAAACAAGTATTTTTATTGGCTGGGCTTGTAATTTTGATAACCATCACCACCACCCCTCCCAGTTCCCGGTTCACCCCAGGCAGCGTGCGTCTCTTTTTTTTTTTTAATTTATTTGAGAGAACTCTTGTTCATTTTCATGGCAGTACCTTGTATTTTTTATTTGCGATTTTTGAGAAATGTGAAGAAGAAGAAGAACAAAAATGGGGGGGATTAAACGGGGGGGACAGTTTCTGACAGTGTTACATTTTCTTCATTCCGCCCCCCCTAGAGCTAACAACTCTAAAATTTGTTTGGTAAAAGTCAATTAGTGTAACTAATTGTAACATATTCTTTTAAATAAATTGATTTATTGATGAAATTACGAAGGGTTTCTTCGGCCCCCTTTTCGTCTTTTCTGGGCAGGGGAGGGAGTGCTGGTTGGCCCCCGAGGGTTTGGGCCAGAGATGGTTTCAGAGAGGGTAACGGTGTCGGTCTGGAGGAGAGCGGCGAGATTTGAATCCAGGACCACCTCAGAGACCGACAAGTTGTTTTAAAGCGTTCGCGCTAAATTCCTGTAAACTCAAACCTTAAAAACATCTTGTTGGCCTCAAAAGGCGCCACTCAAATCTAGTCGATCCAGAACGGGGGGGTGTCGAACTCATATGTCATGAGGGCCAGATCTGACATAAATGAGACCTCGTCGGGCCGGGCCACGTGTGTGTCATAAAATGTAATGCCAGGTAGCGGAGATACAAACTTTATAAAGGACACAAACACAAAGGGTTGTTTTTTTTAACTTAAAATAAAAACATGCTTAAACATCAGCACTCTTGCAAAATTTGGTTTATTTCACAGTGTCCGATGACTGACACCTCTTGCTTTGAATTATTGCATCAAAATGTTTGCGCTGTTGCAGTCCTGAGTGTGTTGTTCAGGTCTGTATCTGTAAGTTGCAAAGCTACGATGACGCAGCAGCAGAACTGGAAGAAGAAGAAACAGAAGACAGCCAGTTCCACTGCGGGCCTGAGAGAAGCCCTCCGAGGGCCTGATCCGGCCCCTGGGTCGCATGTTTGACACCCTTGATCCAGAGTATCTCATGCCAGACAAAAAGAGAATTTGTTAATGATGTTATCCAGGTTTTTGTGCACTGCAGTTCAACTCTAGCCGGGGGGCGGGGGGGGGGGGAGCAGGACCTGGGTTTGCATTCAGCGTCCCGATAATCTCAGCCGCTGCTTTCTTTAAAAGGTTTATAAGATCATGCATGGGATAGAGCAGGTTGAGAAAGAAGTACTCTTCTCCCTTTCTCACAAGACAAGAACTCGTGGGCACTCCATGAAATTGCTGAGCAGTCGGGTTAGAACAGGTAAAAAGAAGTCCTTCACCCAAAGAGTGATTAACGTATGGAATTCACTGCCACAGGAGGTGGTGGCGGCTATAAGCATGGACAGTTTCAAGAGGGAATTAGGTAAACCTATGGAGCAGAAGTCCATCAGTGGCTATTAGCCACAGGGTATAGATGGGAACTCTCAGTCTGGGGCAGGTGATGCACTCTATTCTTGGTGCTGGAGGGGGCAACAGTGGGAGGGGGCTTCTAGTGTCCTGGCCCCACTGCTGGACCTCCTGATGGCACCTGGTGTTTTTGGCCGCTGTGTGACAGAGTGTTGGACTAGATGGGCCATTGGCCTGATTCAACATTGGCTTCTCTTATGTTCTTATGTAAGTTTCTAGCCCTCATGACTAAAGATGAGGACAGTATCTCTGGAGCCAGTGTGGGTCTCAGCCCTAGAAATTCTGCTCTCCTTTCGTGCCCCGGAAGCTTGCCAGAAATCGCTTCACGTGCTTCCTTATCTATCACGAAGGCGAGAAATTTCATTTGTTTAAAAAGGCCAAGAATTTTGAGATTTTAAGTGTTCAAGGTATCGGCAACCAGCACCCCGCAGTCTTTAGGTTCCGGAGGGAACTAATGAGCATGAGGTATCATCTGAATAATAAAAACCCAGAGAGGAAGAGAAGAGATTGGATTTATACCGCACCCTTCACTACCCGAAAGAGTCTCAGAGTGGCTTTACGATCCCTTCTCCCTCCCCATAACAGATACCCGGTGAGGTGGGTGGGGCTGAGAGAGCTGCTTTTGAGAACTGCCCTCAAGAGAACAGCTCTGAGAGAACTTGTGACTGACCCAAGGTCACACCAGCAGCTGCAAGTGGGGGAGGAGTGGGGGAATCAAACCCAGTTCTCCCAGAGTCGTCCTAACCACGACACCAAAACTGGCTCTAATAATGGACATTCTTTATCACACAGTAAGAAAAGGAAATGAGGAAACGGATTTTTGACTCAGCCCCATGCAAAGGCTAAGGATAAAACCGGACAACATAGATTAAAACGCACAATGCCTGGAATGAGAGATATCGCCCCAATTAAAAAAAAAAAAAACAACACTGAGAAAGTCAAAAATGCCTTTTGAAAAAGCTCATTTGTCAACACCGCCAACCTAGCAGTTCGAAAGCAAGAAATTGCAAGTGGATAAATAGGTACCACTTCGGTGGGAAGGTAACAGCGTTCCGTGCACCTTGGTGTTTAGTCATGCCAGCCACATGACCACGGAAACGTCTTCGGACAGCGCCGGCTCTTCGGCTTTGAAACGGAGATGAGCACTGCAACCCTAGAGTCGGATCCGACTGGCTTTCAAGGAAGGGAGACCTTTACCTTTACTTTACTAAACACTAGAAGGGGTGGGGGGTGGAAAATGCCGTCAAGTCGAGCTGATTTAAGACAACCCTGGAGGGTTTTGAAGGCGAGAGACCGTCGGAGGCGGTTCCGTCATTGCCTGTCCCTGCGTAGCGACCCTCGACTTCCATCCGAGGGCCGGCCCTGCTTAGCTTCCAAGCCCTGATGAGATCAGCCTAACCTGGCCCATCCAGGTCAGAGCGAAACAAGCACAGAGGCGGGTTTTCCATGGCCTGCCTCTGCATAGCAACCCGGGACTTCATCCATGGACTAACCAGGGTCGGCCCTGCCTAGTTTCCAAGATCTGATGAGATCAGAGTACCCGAGGAGAGCTCTTCTCTACCCTCTCTGGAAGGCTTCCTGTAGCGCGGCGGACTTTGCTGAAAAGTATCACAAATGTGCATGAAGGAAGAGGAGACTGGAAATGCGCCCTATGGAGAAGAGAACTGCTGCACAGGTACATTGGTGGTGGTGGTGGGGAGGCCTTCAAGCACGTGGGTCCCGGGTGGCGAACTCCCAGCGCTTTGAACTGAACCAACGGGCAGCCGGAGCCCTGCTCTCGAAGTTGGCCTGATCCGAGCACACGAAACTCGCTCCCGATGGCTGCCGCGTTCTAAACCAACTGGAAGTATCTGGGTCATCTGCAGAGGGTGGCCCTGCATACAGCAGATCGCATTAGCGAAGCTGTGAAATTACCGAAGCGTGGCCGGGATGGGTTGACGGCCGGGGAGGGGGGGAAATGGCTTACGAGGTAAGAGCGGCTGGGAGAAACAGCACGCTTCGCTATCGTGCCGACCCGAACGGGAGGGCAGAGTCCAAAAGGGCTCCCGGAGCTCCAAGCGGAATCTGACAGTGACGCATCCCGCCCGAAGGTAAGTGGCATGACCTCACCCAGGACGTCGGGCATACTGAGTCGTCAGAGCCTCGTTATGACTTCCGTGGTCCCAATGTTCCTTCTAAGCTGTGGAGCCCTGTGAGCAAAAATTCTACTTTGTGAGCCCCTGGCATTAAAGTGGTGAGCAAGCCGTTTGGCTGGGCGTAACTGAGTTTGCTCTGGAGCCCTCTTTCCGGAGCTTAGACAGAAATTTGTGAGCTGGAGGCTAAAAAACTGGGAGCTAGCTCACATGAACTCAGCTTAGAGGGAACGCTGGTCCCTAGGCACTTCTGCCTTCGGGGTGGCCCTCCCATCGTAATAAAATCAACATTAAAAATTATTTTTGATACAACTTTACTTTAAATACAACATTTTATCCCCCCCATTTTTGGCAAAATTGAATAAGTTTTTGTGGGCCCTAAGTTTTCATTTTTTTCCCCCTGATGTCAGAATTTTTTGAAAAAACCTTTCGCTTGTCCCTAAAAGTTCATTTTCTTCTGATTTTAAACATTTTTGTGGGGCCCTAAAAGAAGAGGAAGAAGAAGAGATGGGATTTATACCCTGCCCTTCAATACCCAAAGGAGTCTCAGAGCAGTTCACAATCTCCTTTCCCTTCCCCTCCCCACAATAGACACCTTGTGAGATAGGTGGGGCTGAGAGAGCTCTCTTGAGGACTGCCCCTGAGGGAACAGCTCTGAGAGAACTTGGGACTGACCCAAGGTCACACCAGCAGCTGCATGTGGTGGAGTGGGGAATCAAACCCGGTTCTCCCAGATTAGAGTCCGTGCCTCAGAGCAGAGTGGCTTACAAACTCCTTTCCCTTCACCTCCCCACAACAGACACCCTGTGAGGTGGGTGGGGCTGAGAGAGCTCTTTTCAGAACTGCTCATGAGAGAACAGCTCTGTGACTGACCCAAGGTCACACCAGCAGCTGTATGTGGTGGAGTGGGGAATCAAACCCGGTTCTCCCAGATTAGACTCCTAACCGTTACACCAAACTGGCTCTCAGTACTGTGGGCCGCAGGCACTGTGCCTAATGGGTAAGTTGGCCCCTGTGAGCAGCGTTGCCTTCTGGTTTAGTTTCACCTTGTATTCCCTCGGGCCCTTGACCATGGCTACCGGGAACTCACACAGGATAGAGATGGCAGCATCCGGAGGCTTATTCGAAGAGACGTACAGCCGTGCCAGGGCTTCAAGCAATCTATGAAAGGCCGATAACGTTAAAAAGCACGGACGGCGATAGCTTAAGGAACTTGCCAGGACTGCTCCCGTCATGCCGATTCCTGCTCATGTGTAACAACCTTCTGAAGGCGGTCAAAACAATTGGACATGAACATAAGAACGTTAGGAGAGCCCTGCTGGATCAGACCCGTGGGGGTCCGTCTAGTCCAGCACCCTGTCTCACGCAGTGCAGGCACCCGGAAGCTTATACCCCGAATTACACTTTTGTTGGTGTTAAAAGTGCCACCGGACGCAAACTTTGTTCTGCTGACACTCCAGTTCCTGTCATTCAGGGACCCATCAAATTACCCAAAACAACTGTGCAAAGAAGCAAGGGATGGGCGAGTGGGCGTCAACGTGGCAAATGGGGTTCAATGTGGCCAAGGGCAAAGTGACGCACATTGGAGCCAAAAGTTCTAATTATAAATACACGTTGATGGGGTCCGAACTGGCAGAGACTGACCAAGAGAGAGATCTTGGAGTCGTGGTAGATAACTCAACGGAAATGTCAAGACAGTGTGTAGCTGCAATAAAGAAGGCCAACGCTATGCTGGGGATTATTAGGAAGGGAATTAAAAACAAATCAGCCAGTATCATAATGCCCCTGTACAAATTCACGGCGCGACCTCATTTGGAGTACTGTGTACAGTTCTGGTCACCACACCTTAAAAAGGATATTATAGCTTTGGAAAAAGAGCAGAAAAGGGCAACTAGAATGATAAAAGGGTTGGAACACCTTCGCTATGAAGAAACCTCCCACCTTAACTGCTGCAGGAGGTGGTGGCAGCTACAAGCATGGACAGTTTCAAGAGGGAATTAGATAAACATATGGAGCAGAAGTCCATCAGTGGCTATTAGCCACAGGGTATAGATGGGAACTCTCAGTCTGGGGCAGGTGATGCACTCTATTCTTGGTGCTGGAGGGGGCAGCAGTGGGAGGGCTGCTAGTGTCCTGGCCCCACTGCTGGACCTCCTGATAGCACGTGGGACTTTTGGCCGCTGTGTGACAGAGTGTTGGACTAGATGGGCCATTGGCCTGATTCAACATTGGCTTCTCCTATGTTCTCTTATGTTCTTATGTAAAGGTTAAACCACTTGGGGCTCTTTAGCTTGGGGAAACGACGGCTGAGGGGTGACATGATCGAGGTTTATAAGATTATGCATGGGATAGAGCAGGTCAAGAAAGAAGTCCTTTTATCCCTTTCTCACAAAACAAGAACTCGTGGGCACTCCATGAAATTGCTGAGCGGTCGGGTTAGAATGGATAAAATGAAGTCCTTCTTCACCCAAAGAGTGATTAACACGTGGAATTCACTGCCAACGGGAGGTGGTGGCAGCTACAAGCATGGACGGCTTCAAGAGGGAATTGGATGAGCATATGGAGCAGAGGTCCATCGGTGCTTATTAGCCACAAGGTACAGATAGGAACTCTCAGTCTGGGGCAAGGGATGTTCTGTCTTCTTGGTGCTTGGGGTGGGGGGCAACAGTGGGAGGGCTTCTAGCGCCCTGACGCCACTGGTGGACCTCCTGATGGCACCGGATATTTTTGTCCACTGTGTGACAGAGTGTTGGACTGGATGGGCCATTGGCCTGATCCAACATTGGCTTCTCTTATGTTTAATGTATAGATAGAACACTATGTCTGGGGCAAGTGATGCTCTGTATTCTTTGTGCTTGGGAGGGGGGCAACAGTGGGAGGGCTTCTGGTGTCCTGGCCCCACTGCCGGACCTCCTGATGGCACCGGGTCTTTTTGCCCACTGTGTGACAGAGTGTTGGACTGGACAGGCCATTGGCCTGATCCAGCATTGGCTTCTCTCATGTTCTTATGTTCTTATTATTAGGGAAGGGAATGGAAAGAAAGTGGCTGATACTATGGCCCTCTGTATAGATCTACGGTGCAGCTTCATCTGGAATACTGGGTGCCGTTCTGGTCACTTGTATCTCAAAAAGGACAGAGGAGGGCAACCAAGATGATCAGCGGGTCAGAGGAACGGCTGAAGAGTCTGCGACTTTTCAGGTTAGAAAAGAGACGACTAAGGGGCGGGGGGAGAGACACGAGAGGTATAACATTATGTATGGCGTGGAGAGAGCGGACAAAGAGCACTTTTTCTTCCTCTCCCAAAAGACTGGAACTCGAGGGCATCCAGGGAAGCTGACGGGCAGTAGGTTCAGGACAGAGAAAAGGAAATACCACTTTACACAGGAAGTCATGAAAATGTGGAACCGGCTGCCAGGCAACGTAGCGATGGCCACAGGCATAGATGGATTTTAAAAAGGGGATTCGACAGATTCGTGGTCTAACGGCGGCTAGTGGCCATGGTGACTGAAGAGAACCTCCATGTTCGGAAGCAGTCAACCTCTGCATCCCGGTGCCAGGAGGAGGCAACATCAGGGTCTACTATGCCCTGCCTTTCTCATCTCCTGCAACCAGGTCCTTTTAACTGGAGATGCCGATGCCGGGGATTGAACCTGGGACCTTCCGAATGCTGAGCAGGTGCTCTGCCACTGAGCCGGGAGCCCTGCCCGAAAATGCCGTTTGTTGCACGGGGTGGGGAGGGCACGGAGCGGGAGGGAGAATCCCTCTTTCTTTGCGGACGGATAGGCAAATTTGGGGGCAGGCCCCTAATCAACCGGCCGCATAAATTTTTTACCGCTCCTTAATGATATAAACCGGCGTAAAGGCAGTATGAAAATTTTATAAGCCGTGAAGAGTTGAAAGCAGCGTGACGGCTTTTTGGAAAACGAGTTTACAGCATAACGCCGGTGAAGCGGAAGCCGAGAGGAAACCGGCAAAGGTCCTGAATAGAGAGCCGGGGCCTCTCCCGAAATCCTCCGCAGTGTCAGAATTAAGAGCATCTCACGTCAGAAACGGAAGCAAATGCTGGGTGGGGCAGACTCAGTGCTAGAGAATTCTGAGCCAAGAACAAGTGATGCTCCATCTACTTGGGGGGCAAGAGTGGGAGGGCTTCTGGAGTTCTGGCCCCGCTGGTGGACCTCCTGATGGTCCCTGGGTTTTGGCCACTGTGTGGGACACAGATTGTTGGACTGGATGGGCCATTGGCCTGATCCAGCATGGCTTCTCTTAGGTTCTTACATCTGCAGCAGTGATGCTCTGTATCCTTGGTGCTTGGGGGGCAAGAGTGGGAGGGCTTCTGGAGTTCTGGCCCCACTGGTGGACCTCCTGATGGCCCCTGGGTTTTGGCCACTGTGTGACACAGAGTGTTAGACTGGAGGGGCCATTGGCCTGATCCAACATGGCTTCTCTTAGGTTCTTATGTCTGGGGCAGTGATGCTCTGTCTTCTTGGTGCTTGGGGGGCAAGAGTGGGAGGGTTTCTGGAGTTCTGGCCCCACTGGTGGACCTCCTGATGACCCCTGGGTTTTGGCCACAGTGTGACACAGAGTGTTGGACTGGATGGGTCATTGGCCTGATCTAACATGGCTTCTCTTATGTTCTTATGTCTGAGGCAGGGATGCTCTGTCTTCTTGGTGCTTGGGGGGCAAGAGTGGGAGGGCTTCTGGAGTTCTGGCCCCACTGGTGGACCTCCTGATGGCCCCTGGGTTTTGGCCACTGTGTGACACAGAGTGTTGGATCGGATGGGCCATTGGCCTGATCCAGCATGGTTACTCTTATGTTCTTATGACTGAAGCAGTGATATTCTGTCTTCTTGGTGTTTGAGGGTCAAGAAAGGGAGGGAGTTCTGGCCTTGCAGGTGGACCTCCTGATGGCCCCTAGCTTTTGGCCACTGGGTGACACAGAGTGTTGGACTGGATGGGTCATTGGCTTGATCCAACATGGCTTCTCTTAGGTTCTTATGTCTGGGGCAGGGATGCTCTGTCTTCTTGGTGTTTGGGGGGCAAGAGTAGAAGGGGCTCCTGGAGTTCTGGCCCCACTGGTGGACTTCTTGATGGCCCCTGGGTTTTGGGCCACAGTGTGACACAGAGTGTCGGACTGGATGGGCCACTGGCCAGATCCAACATGGCTTCTCTTATGTTCTTATGTCTGAGGCAGTGATGCTCTGCGTTCTTGGCGCTTGGGGGGCAAGAGTGGGAGGGCTTCTGGAGTTCTGGCTTCTCTTATGTTCTTATATCAGCTTTGGAGCCAGTCTGCGGTCAACAGGGCTAGAAGCTTGGTGTGTGTGTTTTTTTTCTTTCAAGAAGCAAAAAACGGTTTCCTGGGCATCTGAATTCTATTTTCCGCAACATATTCAGTGCTTCCGGGGAGCTGCAAAACGCCAGCCGGCCTGCATAACATCAGCAGTACTGCCAAGGGGGAGGAGATGAAACCCAAACCAAATCCGGCAGTTGCAATAAACATGGTGTGGGGATACACACACAGACAAACTTCAAACTCCCCTGCGGCTCCCCAGAGCCTTGGAAATTGTGATGCCCTGACTCAGATTGCAAGGTAGAGAGAAGACGGATCTAGGATTGAAAAAACTGGGAAGGGGGAATAAATGAACTTTGATCTTGAGAGAACAAAAAGAAGGACGATTCCAAAATACACGGGCAGGATTTTGTAAACGGCTGGAAGAACAATATGAGCGATATTGGCATTTAATTATATTAGAAGAGACTACAGATCCCATTTTGAAATCTAATTCAGAATACTTGTACAATGGTGATAAATACTCGGCTACTATAGAAATAGACATTGTGGGAGGTAACAAATTGGATGCAACAAAGATATATACGGCCCCCCCAATTTTGTATGTTATTTATGTTTGGTTTTTTTGCTCGTTTGATATAAAATAAAAATGGTTATTAAAAAAGGAAAGAGAAAATCGGGAAGGGGTTGTTTGCTCAAAGCTGCACAGAAATAGATTCCACTCCCCCCCTCTCTCTCATGGGAACATAAGATAAGCCAATGTTGGATCAGGCCAATGGCCCATCCAGTCCTACACTCTGTGTCACACAGTGGCCAAAAATACCAGGTGCCATCAGGAGGTCCAGCAGTGGGGCCAGGACACCAGAAGCCCTCCCACTGCTGCCCCCCCCAGCACCAAGAATAGAGTGCATCACCTGCCCCAGACTGAGAGTTCCCATCTATACCCTGTGGCTAATAGCCACTGATGGACTTCTGCTCCATATGTTTATCTAATTCCCTCTTGAAACTGTCCATGCTTGTAGCTGCCACCACCTCCTGTGGCAGTGAATTCCACATGTTAACCACTCTTTGGGTGAAGAAGTGCTTCCTTTTATCTGTTCTAACCCGACTGCTCAGCAATTTCATTGAGTTTCCACGAGTTCGTTCTCTCTCTCTCTCTCTCTCTCTCTCTCTCTCTCTCTCTCTCTCTCTCTCTCCACTGTGGCTGACAACTCAGAAACTTGCGGAATATTACCATGTGGCTCAAATCAGTCTGGCTGCCTGGCGGGAGGGGGGCAGATGCATTTAGCCTGGAGTGGGAAAGCTGTTTAGAATAAGTGCAAAGAAACAGAGGCGAAGCTTTGAGCACCCCCCTAGGGGGGGCAGCTCAGACGTGCAAAGATGTCGCTTTCTGCATCCTAAAAAAAGACGCAGGGATTTCCCCGACAAAACGCCCCAAATTCCTGACGCACTACAGATTAGCAAAGGTGGTTGGGTTTGAAGCATGGATGTGCATCGAGAGCCTGGGAGTTCAGCTGAGGCTAGAGGAGCGGTCTGTTTGGCTTCCCAGTCTGCAGTTGCTAACTCCAGGTTGTGAAATATTCCTGGCGATTTCAGAGTGGAGCCGGAGAAGGGCAGGGTTTGGGGAGGGGAGAGAACTCTGTGGGGTACAATGCCATAGACTCCGCCCTCCAAAGCAGCCATTTTCCCTGGGGAGAACTGATGTCTGTTGGCTGGAGATCACCAGTTTGGTGTAGTGGTTGGGAGCGTGGACTCTAATCTGGGAGAAACGGGTCCGATTCCCCATGTCTCCACATGCAGCTGCTGGTGTGACCTTGGGTCAGTCACAAGTTCTCTCAGAGCTGTTATCTCAAGGGCAGTCCTCTAGAGAGTTCTCAAAGGCCCCACCTACCTTGCAGGGTGTCTGTTGTGGGGAGGGGATGGGAAAGGAGATTGTATGCTGCTCTGAGACTCCTTTGGGTAGTGAAGGGCGGGGCATAAATCCAGGCTCCTCCTCCTTCCATCAGCCCCTTGGGTGAATGGCTGCAGGGGCTGGGTAGGAGGGTATGAAAGTGCCAACTGCCGCTGTCCTCAGCCTAAAGCCTAAGGAAAACAGAAGAAGAAGAAGGGGAACCAGCGTATGTGAACTGGTACAAAGCACAAGAAGCCCCTGGCTGAAATCACTGAAGGTGAACGAAAGTTGTATAAAAATAATATGTTAATACCGAGTTCAGTAACACAATAACCATATAAATAGAGAACACCAAGGTGTTCTTACAAGAAACAACAGCAGTGCAGAGAAGTAAAGTCCCAAAATTATTCAATGTGTCTCACTCCTTTTGTCCCATGATCCTTTGTGTTTGAATAAACTGGCTTCTGTTACGTGCTACTACTGAGATTGGGTCCCACTGTAGCCTAAAAAGGTTCCCTTGCTCGAAAGCCAGTCGAATCCGACTCTAGGGTTGCGGTGCTCATCTCCGTTTCAAAGCCAAAGAGCCAGCGCTGTCCGAAGACGTTTCCGTGGTCATGTGGCCGCCATGACTAAACACCGAGGCGCACGGAACGCTGTTCCCTTCCCACCGAAGTGGTACCTATTTATCTACTTGCAATTTCTTGCTTTCGAACTGCTAGGTTGGCAGGAGCTGGAACTAGAGACGGGAGCTCACCCCGTCATGCGGCACTCTCGGGTCTCAAACTGCTGAACCACTGACCTTCCACAGCCTGCAGTTCAGTGTCTTAACCACTTGAGCCACCGCAGCACCCACTGTAGCCTATTGGTTCTGAAAAAGAATCATTCGAAACGCGGCAGCTTGTATCCGGACTACACGTCTCTATGGTTGATGGATTTCAAGACTATATGGATCTCCCAGGAAATGATGAATGTATGTCAAGTTGGACTACGGGACTACAATACATCTTTAGTGATTTCAGCCAGCAGCTTCTTGTGCTTTGTACCATCTCAACCGAAAGCCTGGCAGAACATCTCTGCCTTGCAGGCCCTACAGAAAGGTAGTAAGTCCCGTAGGGCCTGGATGTTTTCCGACAGAGAGTTCCTGAAAAGACCCTGGCCCTAGTCAACGACAGCCAGACTTCTCTCGGGCCAGAGACCACGAGCAGATTCTTATTGCTGGAGCGTAACGCTCTTCCAGGGACATATTGAGAGAGGCAGTCCCAAAGGTATGTGGGTCCCCAAAGGAGAGCCCCCGGCCCCCCAGCAAGCCTATTCCACGGAGGAACCACTCCATCTGGAAGTTCTTCCTAACGTTCAGTCGAAAGCTCTTTGGGTTTACTTTCAGCCCATCGGTTCCCAATTCTGCCTCATTGTTGAGCAGAGGGGAAGATACCAGGGATCGAGGGTCCGACTCAGAAGAAGGCAGTGCCGTGTGTTCCATGCCTCGGTAGCAGAGTCCCTCCTTCACATGCAGAAGCCCTGATGTTCCGTCCCTGGCAGCATTTCCAGTTTAAAAGGTCTCCCCCCAAAGACACTTTTCCTGCTTCACACATGCAGCAGAAAGAGGTGTCAGAATGCTGAGCTGGTCGAACGGTCATAAGAACATAAGAACATAAGAGAAGCCAGTGTTGAATCAGGCCAATGGCCCATCCAGTCCAACACTCTGTCACACAGCGGCCAAAATATACCAGGTGCCATCAGGAGGTCCAGCAGTGGGGCCAGGGCACCAGAAGCCCTCCCACTGCTGCCCCCTCCAGCACCAAGAATAGAGTGCATCACCTGCCCCAGACCGAGAGTTCCCATCTATACCCTGTGGCTAATAGCCACTGATGGACTTCTGCTCCAAATGTTTATCTAATTCCCTCTTGAAATTGTCCATGCTTGTAGCTGCCACCACCTCCTGTGGCAGTGAATTCCATCTGTTAATCACTCTTTGGGTGAAGAAGGGCTTCCTTTTATCTGTTCTAACCCGACTGCTCAGCAATTTCATGGAGTGCCCACAAGTTGTGAGAAAGGGAGAAAAGTACTTCTTTCTCAACCTGCTCAATCCCATTCATAATCTTATAAACCTCGATCATGTCACCCCTCAGCCGTCATTTCTCCAAGCTAAAGAGCCCCAAGCGTTTTAACCTTTCTTCATAGGGAAAGTGTTCCAACCCTTTTATCATTCTAGTTGCCTTCTCTGCACTTTTTCCAATGCTATAATATCCTTTTTGAGATGTGGCAACCAGAACTGTACACAGTTTTCCAAATGAGGTCGCACCAATGATTTATACTGTATCAAAAGTTTTCTGGAAGTCAAGGTAAATAATAAGGTCGACACCAGACTGCAGGTGACGGCTTCCAGCTTTGAATGAAAAATACTCCCCGCAGCTGGAAAGCTAGTACCGCAGGGAGGAAGCTTCTCCTCTCCTTTGCTGACTGTGCCACTCTTGTCCTTGCAAGGAGTTTTTAACATGAGGGAGTTGTCCCACATGTGGTCTTCCCCCAGGCGTCTGAAGCAGTGCAGTTCACACTGCCGCCTCCTTCGCATCCATATGTGGGTCAGGCTATAGATCCATGACCTCCTGCCAGTCCCAGCAGGAATACTGCATTACATGATGTAACATTGAGTTAGATGGTAGGAATATTGAGTTAGATGGTAGGAATATTGAGTTAGATGGTAGGAATATTGAGCTGAATGGACCAAGGAAAGGTCTTGGTCTATATGAGGCAGCTTCATATGGTGGATCAGGCCCAGTCTATCCCGGATGCAAACAGTTTGGTGTAGTGGTTAGGAGCGCAGACTCTAATCTGCAACTACCGGGTTTGATTACCTACTCCTCCACATGCAGCCAGCTGGGTGACCTTGGGCAAGCCACAGTTCTCTAAGAGCTGTTCTCTCAAGAGCAGTTCTCAGTCAGAGCCCTCTCAGCCCCACCTACCTCGCAGGGTGTCTGTTGTGAGGAGAGGAGGGGAAGGAGATTGGAAGCCACTCTGAGACTACAAGTGAAGGGTGGAGTATAAATCCAACCTCTTCTCTTCTGTTTGTGGGCTGCGGGGGGGGGTATCCGGCTGGCCACTGTTGCTAGCAAGATGCTGGACAAGATGGACCTCCGGGTGTATCCTTCAAGGACTGAACCTTACACTTTTGTGTCTTTTCACCATCCCGTGAGATGAGAACCCGGCCCCCAAACTGCTGGCAGAACCTCCCGCTACTCGATCTTCAGGCCGGGGAACTCCAGCCTCTGCGGACACTTCAGTTCTTGGGTTGCCGCAGCATAATATCTTTTTGATGGAGAAATAAACCTCTTCCTTCTCTCTTTAATTCCCAGCGAGGGGGAGAGAGACTTTGGCCTTCTGGAATGGATGGCCACCTCCCGTGCCAAGAATGTTATTTCAATTAGAGCTCCAGGCCCTGTGGGGAGTCCCGGGTGGTTTGTGTAGCAGGTACGATTTACGGCTCTTGCCCGCATCGCCAAGCCGCTGCTGCGGAACAAGGAGGGAAAAGAAGGGAATCCGGGCAGGAATGTTCCCTGCCGTGGCTGCAGCAGGCAGGTGGGGGGGGGTGTTTGGAGCCCAGAGAGTTCCCCACAGGTGGGGGCAGGGTTGCCACTCTAGATCAGGAAATTCCTGGAGATTTGGGGGTGGTGACCAATGTTCCCTCTAAGCTGAGTGAGTGTGAGCTAGCTCACAGTTTTTTAGCCTCTGGCTCACACATTTTTGTCTCCACTCAGGAAGGAGGGCTCCAGAGCAAACTAACTTATGAAGTAGCCAAATTGCCTGCTCACAACTTTAATGCCAGCAGCTCACGAAGTAGAATTTTTGCTCACAAGACTCTGCAGCTTGGAGGGAACATTGGTGGTGCTTGGAAAGAGTGGGGTTTGTGGAGAGGAGGGTCCTTGTAGGGTAGCCACCACCTCCAGTTTGGGGGAAATCCCGGGAGACTTGGGGGCGGAGCTTGGGAAGAGTGGGGTTTGTGGAGGGGAAGGTCCTCATTTGGGGTACGGTGCCTTGGAATCCACCCTCCAAAGCAGCCGGTTTGACCAGGGGAACTGGTCTCTGTAGTCTGGATGATAAAGAAGTAAATGAAATGTAATATATAAAATGGCCAGAAGAAGAAGAAGAGGAGGAGGAGGAAGAGGAGGAGGAAGAAGAAGAGGTAGAGGAAGAAGAAGAGAAGGAGGAAGAAGAGGAGGAGGGCGAAGAGGAAAAAGAAGAGGAAGAAGAAGAAGAGGAGGAGGAAGAAGAAGAGGTGGAGGAAGAGGAAGAAGAGAAGGAGGAAGAGGAAGAAGAAGAGGAGGAAGAGGAGGAGGAGGAAGAAGAAGAGGTAGAGGAAGAAGAAGAGAAGGAGGAAGAGGAAGAAGAGGAGGAGGACGAAGAGGAAAAAGAAGAGGAAGAAGAAGAAGAGGAGGAGGAAGAAGAAGAAGAGAAGGAGGAAGAGGAAGAAGGAGGAGGACGAAGAGGAAAAAGAAGAGGAGGAAGAAGAAGAAGAGGAGGAGGAGGAAGGGGAGGAAGAGGAAGAAGAGGAGGAGGAGGAAGATGGTCAGGGAAGAGGCTGTGGCTCAGCGGTAGAGCGTGTGCTTGGCATGCAAGGCGGTCCCAAGTTCAATCCCCCGCGTCTCCAATTAAAAGGGACCAGGCAGGAGGCGATGGGAACAGTGGCAGATTAAGCATTAAGCACACTAAGCCCATGCTTAGGGCACCAGGGCCAAAGGGGGGACCGCAAAGTTGGGGGAAAGGGTGGAAAAAATGCAGAAAGATGCCTTTTCAGGTCATGACTATTGGAAATTTGATACATTCAACTTGTGAAATATTAAAATATATGTCGTTTTGCATTTCTGTAGAACTTTACGTCGCCAAAGCTTGGCTTAGTCTGTACAGTATATTGTGTTGTCATGTGAATAAATTTTGGTATTGCTGCAACCTGCAATTGTATATCTGGTCAGACAGGCCAACAACTGAAACGGACTGGGGGTCAGTGTGGAAAGGGGGGGGGCACCAAGATTGGTCAGTCCTTAGGGCACCAGTGGCCCTTCACCCACCCCTGACCTTCCTGGTGCCTAAGCAGCACTGACCCATCTTGGCACCCCCCTCCTTTCCACACTGACCCAGCCCATTTCAGTCCATGACCTGTCTGACCGGGTATTCAATGCGGCAATACGAAAATGTATTCATACGATAACACAATATACTGTACAAACTAAGCCAGGCTTTGGCGACGTAAAGTTCTGGGCTGAAATTAAAAAGGGGCAGCGAGGGTCATCGAAATGACTGTCGCGACAACTGAATCTGGCTCCATCGTTTTACATTCAAACTGTGTGCGCCTGGGCGTTTAGTCCTGCCGGCCCCATGACCACGGAAACGTCTTCGGACAGCGCCGGCGCTTCGGCTTCGAAACGGAGATGAGCCCCGCAAGCCTAGAGTCGGATTCGGCTGGCTTTCGAGCAAGGGAACCTTTACCTTTTATGACACTGCACCTCGCCGACAAAAAATGGAAGATAACCCGAGGGTGCGCCGGGATCCATTTGCACTGATTTTATCAATTATTTATTTATTTATTTTACAAACCTTCATTCGGTGTTTTTTTTCCCCCTTTTCACCCTTTCCCCAACCTTGTGGTGCCCCCTTTGGCCCTGGTGCCCTAGGTAAAGGTAAAGGTCTCCCTTGCTCGAAAGCCAGTCGAATCCAACTCTAGGGTTGCGGTGCTCATCTCTGTTTCAAAGCCGAAGAGCCAGCACTGTCCAAAGACGTTTCCCTGGTCATGTGGCCAGCATGACTAACACCAAGCTGCACGGAACGCTGTCACCTTCCCACCGAAGTGGTACCTATTTATCTACTTGCAATTTCTTGCTTTCGAACTGCTAGCTTGGCAGGAGCTGGAACCAGAGACAGGAGCTCACTCCGTCATGCGGCACTCTCGGGTCTCGAACTGCTGAACTACTGACCTTCCACAGCCTGCAGTTCAGCGTCTTAACCACTTGAGCCACCTGGTGCCCTAAACACGCGTTTAGTCCGCTTCATGGTTAAACTGCCACTGGATGTGTGTTATAATGACGGAAAGTCCCCCTTCCCCCTCCTCCCGCCGAGAAGCCCGTCTTCCCGTCCGCCCCGTCCCACCTTGTCTGGCTGGCGTTGCGCTGCGCTGCGCGCTCCTCTCCGCCGCCTCCGGTCTCTCGAGGAGCGAGGGCGAGAGGCGCGGCGGAGCCACGAGAGCGCCCCCTCCCGGGCGAAGCCGCCACTGCCGCCCCCGCCGCACGTGGCTCTCCGGCGCCTCCAGGCCAGCCGCGTCCGGGGAGAGGCAGAGCCGGCCGGCGGGCGCGAAGGCGGGCTGGGCTCGGCGCGGCTCCTCCTCTCCTCTCCCTTCCCCGGCCGGCCTTTCTGCAACGACGCCAGCTGCCGGCCGCTGCGCGATGGAGGAGGCGGCGGCGAAGAAGAAGAAGAAGCAGCGCTCGGCGGAGTAGCCGGACGGGGGATGGGGCCGCCCGCCGGCCTCCTCCTGGCCCTGGGCGCCTGCCTCCTCTGCCCAGGTAAGCCGCCGCACCTTCGCCTCATCGCCTGCCCCCTTGCCCGGGCACCGAAAGCGCCCTGCCAAGGGCACACGGGCGAGATGGCACAGAGCCCCCCAGATCCAAAATCTGGAGGAATGTTTCCCCCCCCATAGCGGATGGACTCGAAAGGAAGAGGAGACCTCCCCCGCAAAAAAAAAAATCTTGCATCATTTTTAAATGGCATCATTTTTAAAAACGCGAAATGCAAAACGACCTTTCTCCCCTCCCCTTTTAGGGTTGCCGGGTCCCCCCTCTGGCCACCGCTAGAGGATGGGGGAGGTTAGGGTTGCCAGATCCAGGTCGGGAAACGCCGGGAGATTTGGGGGATGGATGGAGCCCCGGGGGGGCGGGCAGGGACCTCGGTGGGGCGCGGGGCCAGAGAGTTCACCCTCCCGGGGGGGGGGGACAACAACTGATCTCTGCAGTCTGGAGATGAGCAGTAATCGCAGGTTGATCTCCAGGTCCCACCTGGAGGCTGGCATCCTTGGGGGGTTAGGGTTGCCAGATCCGGGTTTGGAAACTCCTGGAGATTTGGGGGACGGAGCCTGGAGAGGACTGGGACGTCGGTGGAGTACAGTGCCAGAGAGTCCCTCCTCCAGGGGAACTGATCTCTGCAGTCTGGAGATGAACTGTGATTCTTGGGGGTCCCCAGGTCCCACCTGGAGGCTGGCATCCTTAACCCCTCCCACCTTTGATGGCATAGGAGGGGGCGACCTAGTTTTGCATGGGAGTAAACACCGTGTAATTTGCAGCACGGATAACTCCGGGCTTTGGCGTTGTGTGCCCGTCCCCCCCCCCGGCACGCTTTGGAGAAAAACAAGCAAATTCTGCCTTTGCCCCATTCCCAGTAGCTCTGCAATTGCTTGGGTGCTGGGTCTGGGTTTGATGCCTAGCCCCCTGCTTCTGGGGATGGTGGGGAGGGCAGGCGGGAGCGAAAAGGGGGCTGCGATAAGCCCCCCACCCACCTGCTCCCTCTGGGACCTTCAGGGACAGAGCCGGGCAAGAAGACAGCAGACACCCCCCCCCAATATTTGCATGGGGGGACTGTAACACCTGTCCCCGTTCTCGGAACGCCTGTTGAAAATCCTCCGGGAAGTTCTGCTCGAAAGACATTTCAAACTGTGGGGCTTGTTAGCCAGGAAGCTCGGCGTTCCCTCTAAGCTGCGTTCGTGTGAGCTAACTCACCGTTTTTCCAGCTTCCGGCTCACGCGTTTTTGTCTCCGCTCAGGAGGGACGGGGCTCCCGAGCAAGCGAATCTTTGCAGTAGCCAAATGGCTCAGCCACAACTTTGATGCCGGTAGATCACAAAAGTAGAATTTTTGCTCACAAGTCTCCACAGCTTAGGGTGAGCGTTGGCCGGAATCCGACTGGCCGACAGACAGCCGACCGACAGTCCGGCTAGTCTGGCATCCTGTCTCGACCCCGGACAGCTAGATTCCACCTCTGAAGGAGAGAACAGGCAGGCAGCAGCTGCTCTCTAACACCTGTCCCTGGCAGCTGGTATTCAAAGGTAGACTGCCTCTGCATAGGGGAGTTCTGATTTGCCGTTGTGGCTGAATAGCTGCGTACAAAGGTCTGCCTCCTCCTCCTCCTCCTGAGAATGTCTCTTTGATGCTGAGAACTACTGTCGAGTTGTAGCTAAGTTATGTCAGCCCTGCAGGGTTTTCGAGAGAAGAGGGGAACGGAGGTGGTATGCCATTGCTTTCCTCGGCGTAGTGACCCTGGACTTCCTCGGAAGAAGAAGAGATTGGATTTGTACACTACCCGAAGGAGTCTCAGAGCAGCTTACAAGCTCCTCTCCCCACGACAGACACCCTGTGAGGGAGGTGGGGGCTGAGAGAGCGCTCTCGAGAACGGCCCTTGAGAGAACAGCTCTGGGAGAACTTGGGACTGACCCAAGGTCACACCAGCTGCTGCATGTGGAGCTGCAAAGAGAGTGCTTTGCCACTGTCTGCCTCTGCGTAGCAACCCTGGACTCCCTTCGTGGTTTCCCATCCAAGTCCTGACCCGGGCCGACCCTGCTTAGCTTCGCAGATCTTTTAATTTCTTTGTAAGTGGGAGATATATAAAGTAGAAACAAAAATATAACAGCAACAAATATAGCTTCCGAAATCTGACATGACCAGGCTAGCATGGGCCATTGAGTTCGGGGCAGATGTCCTTTTGGACGGCTTTAAAAGGGAATTCGAGAAATTCATAAGAGGGCAGGTCTATCGGTGGCTACTAGCCAGAGTGACTAAACGGAACCTCCATATTCAGAGGCAATCAACCTTTGAATCCCAACGCCAGGAGGCAACATCAGGGGAAGGCCTCAGCTTCTTTGGGAAACGACTTCCTCTTCTTCTTCTTCTTCTTCTCCTCCTCCTCCTCCTCCTCCTCCTCCTGTTGGAACTTCAAAGGAACTGGTTGCCCACCGTGTGAGATTGGATGCAGGACTAGATGGACCCTCCCTGGTCTGATCCAGCAGGGCTCTTCTGAGGTTCTTCTCAGGGGAAGGCCTCGGCCTCCCTGCCCTGTTGTTGGCCCTCCAGAGGAAGTGGTTGAGGCCCCTGTGTGACATAGGATGCTGGACTAGATGGACCCTCCCTGGTCTGACCCAGCAGGGCTCTTCTGAGGTTCTTCTCAGGGGAAGGCCTTGGCCTCTCTGCCCTCTTGTTGGCCCTCCAGAGGAACTGGCTGGCCACTGTGTGAGACGGGATGCTGGCCTGGATGGACCCTCCCTGGTCTGACTCAGCAGGGCTCTTCTGGTGTTCTTCTCAGGGGAAGGCCTCGGCCTCTATGCCCTGTTGTAGGCCCTCCAGAGGAACTGGCTGGCTTCATCCAGCAGGGTTCTTCTTATGTTTTTACCAAGGCCTTGAGCCTCTCTGCCCTCTTGTTGGCCCTCCAGAGGAGCTTGTTGTTGGACCACTGATCTGACCCAGCAGGGGAAGGCCTCGGCCTCTCTGCCCTATTGTTGGCCTCCAGAGGAACTGGTCGGCCACTGTGTGAGCCTGGAGGCTGGACTAGATGGACCCTCACTGGTCTGACCCAGCAGGGCTCTTCTGGTGTCCTTCTCAGTGGAAGGCCTCGGCCTCTCTGCCCTGTTCCTGGCCCTCCAGAGGAACTGGGTGGCTACTGTGTGAGGTAGGATGCTGGACTAGATGGACTACTGGTCTGACCCAGCAGGGCTCTTCTGGTGTCCTTATCAGGGGAAGGCCTCGACCTCTCTGCCCTGTTGCTGGCCCTCCAGAGGAACTGGTTGGCCCCTGTGTGAGGAGGGATGCTGGACCGGATGGAGCCTCCCTGGTCTGACCCAGCAGGGCTCTTCTTAGGTTCTCTTCTCCCCTGGTAAAGCCATGTAATCCAGTCAGCATACCTGATCTTGTGGCTGTGAGTTCCACAGGTTAGCTGCCAGGCTTTGCGATGGAGCATGTTTTGTTCTTGACTGGGTACAGATGACTGGCGCCATCGCTCCCTGCGGAGTCCGCGTCTTACGATGGTGGCAGAAAGGGGCCTGGTTTCTCCGGAACTTTCTGTTTATTGGCTTTCTACGTACATTGAATTTCGACAAGGGAAATATCCGTGTTCTGAGCACTGGCCTGTGAGTCGGTAAACAGGCTGAGGAGGTGGTTACGCTCTGAGTCCGCCCAGCGGGCATGGCTTCGCCCGCACCCTGGCACAGATATCTGAGGTGGGGGAGGCAACCAGGGAATGGATGCAACCGATCCGCGTATGGAGAGAGCGCGCAGGCAGACTGGGAGTGGGTAATTTCTCTGGTCCGGCGCAGTCGTCGAGGCACGTGCGGAGTTATTCCACCAGCATAGTAAGCGGATGTTTTTGTATAACAATGGCGTGCAGCTGTAGCGAAGCTTTGTGACGATTTCGTGAGCGTTATTCTTCCCCCCCCTCCCGAAAATAATCCAGAGCTATTTATTCATTTCTAAAGAACGGGTGGTATTGTGTTCCCTGCTGCCCTGTGAGCTACAACATTAGAATTCTAGAATGACAGAATTGGAAGGGCCATAGAGGCCATCTAGTCTGACCCCCTGCCCAATACAGGATCGGCGTACAGCATCCCTGGCAAGTGTTTGTCCAGCCGCTGCCTCAAGACCGCCAGGGAGGGGGAGCTCACCACCTCCCGAGGAAGCCCATTCCACTGTGGCACAACTCTGACTGTCAGAACGTTTTTCTTAAGATCCAGCCGGTACCTTCCTGCCCTTAATTTAAACCCCTTCTTGCGAGTCCTCTCCTCTGCTGCCAACGGGAACAGCTCCCTGCCCTCCTCTAAGCGACAGCCCTTCACATACTTCAAGAGAGCGCAATTATGTCCCCCCTCAACCTCCTCTTCTCCAGACTGGACATTCCCCAGTCCCTCAGGCTTTCCTCGGAGGGCCTCTTGGTCTCCAGGCCCCCGAACATCCTCGTCACTCTCCTCTGCACGCGCTCCGTTCTGTCGACATCCTTCTTGAAGGGAGGCCTCCAGAACTGCACACAAGACTCCAGGGACGCCTGACCCATGCGGTGTACAGCCGGACTTGACGTCTTGTGATTTGGATGTCATGCCTCTGTTGATATACCCCAGGATCGCATTAGACTTTTTTGTCGCCGCGTCACACCGGCTGCTCACATTTAACTTTCGGTCCACCCTTACCCTGAGATCTTGTTCACACACACTGCTACACAGACGTGTATACCCCATCCAGTATGTGTGTTCCTCGTTTTTGTTACTCATTACATGGCAGATCTCTAATTTTACTCATGTCTGTGCTTTTCTGTATTGGTATGTATGTGGCAGTGGCAAATGGAACCTCCACATTCAGAGCCAGTCAGCCTTTGGATCCGAGTGCTGGAAGACCTCGGCCTCTCTGCCCTGTTGTTGGCCCTCCAGAGGAACTGGCTGGCCTGTGTGTGAGATAGGAGGCTGGACTAGATGGACTTCTGGTCTGATCCAGCAGGGCTCTTCTGATGTTCTCCTCAGGGGAAAGCCTCGGCCTCTCTGCCCTGTTGTTGGCCCTCCAGAGGAAGTGGCTAGTCCCTGTGTGAGACGGGAGGCCGGACTGGAGGGACCCTCCCTGGTCTGACCCAGCAGGGCTCTTCTGAGGTTCTTCTCAGGGGAAGGCCTCGGCCTCTCTGCCCTGTTGTTGGCCCTCCAGAGGAACTGGCTGGCCAGTGTGTGAGATAGGAGGCTGGACTGGATGGACTTCTGGTCTGATCCAGCAAGGCTCTTCTGATGTCCTTCTCAGGGGAAGGCCTCGGCCTCTCTGCCCTGTGGTTGGCCTCCAGAGGAACTGGTTGGCCACAGTGTAAGATGGGAGGCTGGACTGGATGGACTTCTGGTCTGATCCAGCAGGACTCTTCTGAGGTTCTTCTCAGGGGAAGGCCTTGACCTCTCTGCCCTGTTGTGGGCCCTCCAGAGGAACTGGTTGGCCCCTGTGTAAGGCAGGAGGCTGGACTGGATGGACCCTCACTGGCCTGATCCATCAGGGCTCTTCTCACATCCTTAAGTGTGCTTTAATTCCTTCCACACACACACACACACAATGAGAACTAGAAAGCTATTTTTAAATAAACACCTGGGAGATTAATATTGGACATTCTGTTCCTCTGTGGGGATGGTAGTTTAGCCTGAACAGGTAGGGGACTATATTTCCAAGAGAAGTCAACTCAGAGGACCAGGTAAAATCAGTGTGACCTATCGTCCGGGAGACCCGGGTTCAGGTCCCGACCCTGCCACGAAGCTTCCTGGGTGTATCCCTTGGGCTAGTTCGCTGTCTGCCCGGCCTCCCTCACAGCGTTGTTGTGAGGATAGAAAGGGAAAAGGGGGGACTGTGTTCCCCACCCCTGAGCTCCTTGGAGAAAAGACGGAATTTAAAAACACTCCCGGTGAACGTAAAATAATTGAGGATGAGGATACGATGGGGTCGTTGCTTGGCTGCTGACCCAGGCAGCAGAATCAAGCGATGAGTTCCTTCCTGGAGTGTACCACTTCGGGGGGGAGGTGGGCGAATTCAAACATTTCTCTATCTTGCCCAATGAAACGGCATAAACAGTAGAGGCGGCAGTTTCTGCCTGCGGGCGTTTTGGGTCAGCGGTAGGCTGTTTTGTGCATACGTGTGGCTTTCAAATGTTGCGCTCCCCCCCCATAACCTCTCTCACACTCCTTTTTGGTCCGAATGGGCAGAGTCCTCCCAAAACTTTATCCGTTTCCCCCCAATCTGTTTAACCGAAATTTTTCTCTCCCTGCATGTCACCCCGCCGTTGCTATTGCTGTGATGGGGAAAGCCGTACCGGTTGAATTTCTGGCGGGCGCAGCCTTGCTAGGGAGAGGGTTTCTCCCCCCCCTCTTGTGCCAACTGTCTTCCCTGTGGAACCTCTCGTGCCCGGTGTTCCCTCTAAGCTGAGTGAGTGTGAGCCAGCTCACAGTTTTCTAGCCTCTGGCGCGCACACTTTTGTCCCCGCTCGGGAAGGCTGTGGCTCCAGAGCAAACTGATTTCCGCAGCGGCCGAATCGCTCCCTCACAACTTTAACGCCGGTCGCTCACAAAGTAGAATTTTTGCTCACAAGACTCCGCGGCTTGGAGGGAGCGTTTCTCCTGCCCCATTTCTGGCTCAGCCGAGAGGATTTGTGCGGGTGGGATTAGAGTCACAACTGCAGGGGGGGTTGGGAATGCGTCCTCTTTCCCCGTCTTCCATTTTTGCTCCGCTGCCTGTTCTGGCGTTCCCTTCATTCCCAGGGATTGCCCCGGATTTCCGCTTCCCGCGGGCCGGGAATTCGATATCCCTGTTTTTAAAATGATGAGATTGGGAGTCCGGAAGGTTTCTATTCCACCTGCGGACTCTCGGCATCTCTAGCAGCCAGATGGTCGAGTGGGAGGCCGGATTCTGACTGTCTCCGCTGGGCGTGGAAGCAAATGCTTGCGCATACGAAGATGCCTGGCGGTACACGGCCTCTTGTTTTCATGCCCTGCAGCCTCTGACGTTCCTCTAGAAATGCCAGCACGATTTAAGACAACCCAAGGGGGTTGTTTTTGGCTACAAACACGCTCTGCCCCTGAGATCTGCAGAAGACAGGCCGGGGCGGAAGGTGACCCTCAGCGACGTGTCCTGGGAAAGCGGCACAGTCCGTTGTGGAATCTGAAACATCTTGTCCGGTAGTGTTGCCAGCTCCTGGGCGGGAGATTCCTGGAGATTTGGGGGTGGAGCCCGGGGAGGGCGGGGTTTGGGGCAGGGAAGGGCCTCGGTGAGAGTCAGTTTGGTGTGGTGGTTAAGAGCGGCAGGACCGGGTTTGATTCCCCACTCCTCCGCATGCAGCCAGCTGGGTGATCTTGGGTCAGTCACAGCTCTCCTAGAGCTCTCTCAGCCCCACCTGCCTCACAGGGTGTCTGTTGTGGGGAGAGGAAGAGAAAGGAGTTTGTAAGCCGCTCTGAGACTCCTTTGGAGAGTGAAGGGCGGGGTATAAATCCAATCTCCTCCTCCTCCTCTTCTTGTTAACAGCACAGACTCTAATCTGGGATTCCCCACTCCTCCACATGCAGCTGCTGGTGTGACTTTGGGTCAGTCACAAGTTCTCTCAGAGCCGTTCTCTCAAGAGCAGTCCTCGAAAGAGCTCTCTTTGCCCCACCTGCCTCACAGGACTTTGCAAGACTCTCTGAGACTCCTTCAGGTAGTGAAAGACGAGGTATAAATCCAATCTCTTCTCCTCCTCCTCCTCTACTAAGAGTGGTGGACTCTAATCCGGGAGAACCGGGTTTGATTCCCCACGCCTCCACATGCAGCCAGCTGGGTGACCCTGGGTCAGTCACAGCTCTCTCAGAGCTTTTCTCTCTCAAGAGCAGTTCTCTCGTAACTCCATCAGCCTGGTGTCTGTTGTGAGGAGAGGAAGGGAAGGCGATCGTAAGCCTCCCTGAGACTCCAAGTGAAGGGCAGGGTATAAATCCAATCTCTTCTCTTCTTCTTCTTCTTAACAGTGCGGACTCTAATCTGGGAGAATTGGGTTCGATTCCCCATGCCTCCACATGAAGCTGCTGGTGTGACCTTGGGCCAGTCACAAGTTCCCTCAGAGCGGTTCTCTCACAAGCAGTCCTTGAAAGAGCTCTCTCAGCCCCACCTACCTCACAGGGTGTCTGGTGTGGGGAGGGGAAGGCAAAGGAGATCGTAAACCACTCTGAGACTGCTTTGGGTAGTGAAGGGTGGGATATAAATCCAATCTCTCCTCCTCCTCCTCCTCTAGGACTCTAATCTGGGAAGAAGGACTCTAATCTGGGAGAACCGGGTTTTTCTCCTCACTCCTTCACATGCAGCCAGCTGGGTCACCTTGGGTCAGTCACAAGTTCTCTCAGAGCAGTTCTCTCACAAGCAGTCCTTGAAAGAGCTCTCTCAGCCCCACCCACCTCACAGGGTGTCTGTTGTGGGGAGGGGAAGGCAAAGGAGATTGTAAACCGCTCTGAGACTCCTTCGGTTAGTGAAAGGTGGGATATAAATCCAATCTTACCTCCTCCTCCTCTACTAAGAGTGGCGGACTCTAATCTGGGAGAACCGGGTTTGATTCCCCACTTCTCCACATGCAGCCAGCTGGGTGACCTTGAGTCAGTCACAAGTTCTCTCAGAGCTTTTCTCTCTCAAGGGCAGTTCTCTCGGAACTCCCTCAGCCTGGTGTCTGTTGTGGGGAGAGGAAGGGAAGGCGATCGTAAGCGTCCCTGAGACTCCAAGTGACAGGCAGGGTACAAATCCAATTCTTCTTCTTCAGCGTGGGGGGGGGGTAATGCCATAGAGCCTGGAGAATGGCATCCCTATCATCTGGTTCCATCCTGTATCTCTCTCAAGGACAGTTTCTGTCAGAAGTTCTCTCAGCCCCACCTACCTCACAGGGTGTCTGTTGTGGGGAGGGGAAGGGAAAGGAGTTTGTAAGCCGCTCTGAGACACCTTTGGGCAGTGAAGGGCGGGGCATAAATCCAAACTCTTCTCTTCTTCTTCTTTACCCCATCCCTGTATTTTTCTCTCTCCTTTTGGCGTAATGGTTAAGCGCGCAGACTCTAATCTGGGAGAACCGGGTTTCATTCCCCCACTCCTCCTCTTGCAGCTGCTGGATGACCTTGGGCGAGCCATAGTTCCGTCAGAGCTGTTCTTGAAAAAAGAGCAGGTTCTGTCAGGGCTCTCCCATCTCCACCGACCTCACCGGAAATGCTCCCTCTGTGGAGTCTCGTGAGCAAAAAATTCTACTTTGTGAGTGGCTGGCGTTAAAGTTGTGAGCGAGAAGCCATTTGGCGACCGCATGAATTAGTTTGCTCTGGAGCCCTCCTTCCTCAGCAAAGACAAAAATGCGTGAGCCGGAGGCTACAAAACTGTGGGCTGGCTCACACTATCTCAGCTTAGAGGGGACGCTGCTCACAGGGTTTCTGTGTCGGGGAGGGGGAAGGGAAGGGAGTTTGTCAGCCGCTCTGAGACTCCTCTGGGGAGTGGAGGGTCTCTTCTTCTTCTAAATGAAGCCCATGGTCACGGAAGCCCCATAGCTGGGGACGGTGCGCTGCAAACTGGGTCACGTCACGATCAGCGCAATAGAAACGTAACCGCCGGCTCTGCACATGTCTGGCTTCCCAGGCTCCCGGGGAGGGGCCTTCCAGCGCCGGCTGCTGAAGGACTTGATGGAGGACTACATCCCCTTGGAGAGGCCGGTCAGCGACGACGCGCAGCCCCTGGCCGTCCACTTCACGCTCAGCCTGATGCAGATCATGGACGTGGTAAGCGGCCGAGCCGGGCGGCTCGTTTCCGGGAAGCGTTAAAAGGGGCAGAGCGGATTCCTCCGGGCTGGGGATTTTACCCTTACTCAGTTGACGCTTCTGAAGTCAAATCGCCCCGTTGCGGTTTGGGAGCTTTATTTATTTATTTATTTTCGACAGTTCTACCCCGCCCTCCCCATAGGCGGGCTCAGGGCGGCTTACGAGGGGCAGAGCCCACATGAAACATGGTGAAAGCCATAAAACCGTTAGCTAATACAGCTTTAGAAGAACGGAGCCGTGAACTTAACAGGAAAACTTTAAGGCGCTGGCGTTTGTGTAAAGGGGTTGTCCTCTCGCAGCATAAGAGGACATAAGAGAAGCCAACGTTGGATCAGGCCAATGGCCCATCTAGGCCAACACTCTGCCACACAGTGGCCAAAATATACTAGGTGCCATCAGGAGGTCCAGCAGTGGGGCCAGGACACTAGAAGCCCTCCCACTGCTGCCCCCTCCAGCACCAAGAATAGAGTGCATCACCTGCCCCAGATTGAGAGTTCCCATCTATACCCTGCGGCTCATAGCCACTGATGGACTTCTGCTCCATATGTTTATCCAATTCCCTCTTGAAACTGTCCATGCTTGTAGCTGCCACCACCTCCTGTGGCAGTGAATTCCATGTGTTAATCACTCTTTGGGTGAAGAAGGACTTCCTTTTATCTGTTCTAACCCGACTGCTCAGCAATTTCATGGAGTGCCCACAAGTTCTTGTCTTGTGAGAAAGGGAGAAAAGTACTTCTTTCTCGACCTGCTCTATCCCATGCATAATCTTATAAACCTTGATCATGTCACCCCTCAGCTGTCGTTTCTCCAAGCTAAAGAGCCCCAAGCGTTTTAACCTTTCTTCACAGGGAAGGTGTTCCAACCCTTTGATCATTCTAGTTGCCCTTCTCTGCACTTTTTCCAATGCTATAATATCCTTTTTGAGATGTGGCGACCAGAACTGGTCTAGTCCAACCCCCCGCACAATGCAGGACATCCACAGATACCTCCCCCTGTGACCCCCAGTGACCCCTGTTCCACCCCCAGAAGAGGGCAAAATACCCTCCCTCCAGGATCCCTGGGCCAAACTGGCCTGGAGAACAATTGCTTCCTGACCCCCAACGTGGCAATCAGCATTTCCCTGGGCGTGTAAGAAAGGGCCACAAGAACTAAGCCCTGCGGCAACCCTTCCTGCCTTACGTCTCATGATCCGTTATCCTTACAGGAAATACAACCGAACAAACACTGTGATGCGATGGCTGAGACCTTTAGTGACTCTTTGCAGGTCCAACATTGTATTACAACGTAGATAAATAAATCTGTATAATACTACAAGGAAAAGTCCATCCGTCTCATTGAGTGCCCGGATACCGGCTCGTTGTGTCCCAGTCTTCCTCAGAAGTAACCCTATTATCTCCAAAGGTGTCAGTCCCTTGATACAGCGCAGTGTTACGTTGGGAGCCAGCCACTGCTTAACTTCTTCTCTGCAAAGATGCGAAAGCCTTCTGAATTAGTCCGGCAAACCGCTCTGTACGAGCCTCAGGGGTATACATTTTTCAAATGATTATCCTGGAAAAAACCGCGGTTGTTTAAAAACGAAAAACAACGCAAAGCTGAATGGAATGTTATTTGATATCGTTTAGAACTCGCCTCTGGTTCCATTTAAAGTGTGTATATTAGGAGCAAGCCAGCCTTGTCTTCTCTAACTAGACGCAAAAGCCTTCTTAATTTTGCTGGCTTAAATGCTCTCCATTGACACTATGGGTAAAAGTAAAGGTTTCCCTTGCTCGAAAGCCAGTCGAATCCAACTCTAGGGGCGCGGTGCTCGTCTCTTGTTTCCAAGCCGAAGAGCCAGCGCTGTCCGAAGACGTTTCTGTGGTCATGTGGCCGGCATGACTAGATGTCAAGGCGCACAGAACGCTGTTACCTTGTATTAATGCTTATATTGGGAGCAAACCAGTCCTTCTTTTCTAACCGTCTGGAAGGCTTCTAAATTTTAAATTTGGCTGGCAAAATGCTCTCTAATGCAGCCGATTTATAGTAGCCATTTAGGCTTTCAGGGCAAGTGACATTTTTGTTCAGTTTATATTATTGTCGTAAAAGTGTTTGCTACCGATTGCATTATGAAATATTTCATATTTTGTGTCGTAAGAATAAAAATTGTTAATTAAAGAAGAAGGGGGAGGAAATGACCTTCCTACTTCCTGCTTTAAAAACAAAGAAAAGCAAACGGCAGGAAAACAATAAGGCAGCTTCTTGCATTTGTGTTTCAGAGGAAGCCTCCTTCTTGATAGAGTTCCCAACTCCTAATTGAGAAATGCCTGGAGATTTGGGGTTCGGGAGTCTGGGGACGGCAGGGTTTGGGGAGGGGCCGCAGCAGGGTCTACTGCCATAGAGTCGTGTCCCCCCTCGAGTGACCACATTCTCCAGTGGAACTGACCGCTACAGTCTGGCGATCAGCTGTGTTTCAGGGAGATCCCCCAGGCCTCACCTGGAGGTTGGCACCAATGTTCCCTCTTAAGCTGGGGGAGCCTTGTGAGCAAAGATTCTACTTTGTCGAACTGCCGGCATTAAAGTTGCGAGCCATCGATTTGGCTGCTGCATAAATGGGTTTGCTCTGGAGCCCTCCTCCCTGAGCGAAGACCAAAGCGTGTGAGCCGGAGGCTAAAAACCCGTGAGCCAGCTCACACTCACTCAGCTTAGAGGGAACATTGGCTGGCACCCCCCTCCTTTGTCGTCCGCCTCGGGAAACAGCATCCTGGACAAGATGGATCTTTGGTCTGGTCTGAGCTGAGTTTAAATGTGGAGGGCGGGGGAGGTCTCAGTTCTTAACGGCGGGCTCTCCCCCCAATACTTTGCTCTTCCGCTGTTCGCACCCGCAACTCTGATTCCCTTCTGTTTTGCAGGATGAGAAGAACCAAGTTCTGACCACCAACGTCTGGCTCCAGATGGTAAGGAATTATGGTGTCTAGGGGGTGGACGAACTGGGGGGGGTGCGTCTATATCGCTGCTTCTGCCGTCCCCAAAAAGCTAACTTAGCAAGGACAAACAACCGTGGTATGATAACGAAACCTTGTTAGAGAAAAATAGATCTTCTTTATTTATCCAGTGAATAATAGATCATTGAAGGTGTTTTTTCTTTCAAGTAAATGGGTCTCTAGTTTTTCTTTCTGACGCTACAGCGCTCGGTAGACCATTCCACTCAAGGTTTCGTCAGATGAGACCCTTTATGTATTTTTTTTCTACTCCGTCTTCCTTTCTAACTTAACATCATTCAGTTATGTGAAAAGCAGCTGCATGCTGCCCTCTGAAATTCTGTCCCGTGATCTCTCGTCCCCAAAAAGCTGGTGAGGGAGAACTTATTCATCGAATCATCGAGTGGGAAGGGACCTCCGGGGTCATCTAGTCCAACCCCTTGCACAAGGCAGGAAATTCACAACTACGTCCACCCCTCACACACATACATTAGTGCCCCCATGCCCAGAAGATGTCAAAAAACCAACTCCAGGATCCACGGCCAAACTGGCCTGGAGAAAAATGCCTTCCTGACCCCAAAGTGGCGACCAGCGTTTTCCTGGGCGAGTCAGAAAGGGCCACGGGAACTAAGCATTGAGGCGACCCTTCCTGCCCTCCCTCTCACAATCTGCCAAAGTTCACAGAGATAACTCCCAGAGTTCTTGACCTGCAAGGTCACTTCCAACTCTAACATTCTATGATTCTATGAAGCTGCACTTCCCAGAATTCTTTGGGGTTCTTCCCAGCATTCTTTGGGGTTCTTCCCAGAAGCCATGATCACAAACTGACTGAGATAAGCAGATGAGGCCCACTGTCGCTGAGTTGGGTTTGAATCCTGCGGAAGATCTGTTCAGCGCTTTCCCCTAGCTTGACGAATCATAAGCGTTCTCCTCTGGAGCGACTGGATTGGGTCCTTCGTAGGGTGGCCAACTGCAGGTTTGGAAATTCCTGGAGGTTTGCAGGAGGACAGGATTTCAGGAGGGGAGAGACCTCAGTGGGGTACAATTCTATGGAGCCCACCCTCTGGGGCGGCCGTTTTCTCCAACGGAACCAAACTCTGTGGCCAGTGTTCCCTCTAAGCTGAGTCAGTGTGAGCCAGCTTACAATTTTTTAGCCTCCAGCTCACACATTCCTGCCTTAGTTCAGGACGGATGTGGTTCCCGAGCAAACTAATGTATGCAGTACCCAAACTGCTTGCTCACCACTTTAATGCCAGTAGCTTACAAAATAGGATTTTTGCTCACAAGACTCCACGGCTTAGGGGGGAGTATTGCTTATGAGCAGTAGACCATACGCGTTCCGGCCAAATCGCTCGCACCCAACTTTAACGCCAGCAGCTCGCGAAGTAGAATTTTTGCTCATAAGACTCCACGGCTTAGAGGGAGCAATTGTCCGGAGATCAGTTGAAATTCTGGGAAATCTCCAGGCCTCACCTGGAGACTGGTAACCCTAGGTCCGGATAGCACTGCCCCCTCGCCTAATTCTTCCAGTGGTGACTACCCTTTGCTAAATCACCTATATCGAAAGAACTGGGGGCTGCCAATCCAAGGAAAGATTTCTGAGACCCCCGCAGGTGGATTATCCAAATAAAACAAAGATGCATCAATGCCTCTGGGAATTTATTTTGCATTAGTCGGTTGGGGGGGGCGAAGTTTCCCCAAGGTTAGTCAATCCATAGCCTTGCCAACCTCCAGGCAGCACCTGGAGATCTGGAATTACCGCTGGTCTCCGGACGACCCAGGTCAGTTCCCCTGGATAAAATGTATAGACGAAACCAGGGGGGAAACACAGTGTGCCGGTTATCAAAAGCAAATGAGCCCTGCGAATGCAATTAACGAGTCCTATCTCAGTGCCTTTAAATAAATATTTTGATACGCTTGCACCAAAGCGCTTGATAGCCGGGAGCTAGTGTTTGAGAGAGGTTTCCTAGAACGTTGGTTCCGACTTGAATTTAGATCTCCAGGAGGGAAGGGAGATGCGGCTTTGAAAAAGAGGACGGCAAACATGTTTAGATGCCTCGGATACATGTCGCTGCATAACTTCCGATTGTTGATCTGTTATATCAATTTGTTATAGTGAGAACTTCGGCACTAGGAGTGTTGCATTCTAACCTTGATTAATAGCATTTTGAGAGTTTGGCGACTTTATGTGTGACATTGTAACTCTACCTTGGAGCTTTTGAAGAAGAGGAGGAGAAGGAGAAGAAGAAGAAGAAGAGGAGATTGGATTTATACCCCGCCTTTCACTGCCCAAAGGCGTCTCAGAGCGGCTTACAAACTCCTTTCCCTTCCCCTCCCCACAACAGGCACACTAGGAGGGAGGCGGGGGCTGAGAGAGCTCTGACAGAAACGGCTCTTTTTCAGGAACAGCTGTGCCAGAGCTTGTGACTGACCCAAGGTCACATCAGCAGGTGCAAGTGGAGAAGTGGGGGGAATCAAACCCGATTCTCCCAGATTAGAGTCCGCGCACTTCACCACTACACCAAACTGGAGGAGGAGGAGATTGGATTAATACCCCACCCTTCCCTACTCAAAGGAGTCTCAGAGCGGCTGACAATCTCCTCTCCCTTCCCCTCCCCACAACAGACACCCTGTGAGCAATGCTCCCTCTAAGTTGTGGAGTCTTGTGAGCAAAAATTCTACTTTGTGAGCTCCTGGCATTAAAGTTCTGAGCGAGCAATTTGGCTACTGCATAACTTAAGTTTGCTCTGGAGCCCTCCTTCCCAAGCTAAGACAATAAATGTGTGAGCCGGAGGCTAAAAAACCGTGAGCTAGCTCACACTAGCTCAGCTTAGAGGGAACATTGCCTGTGAGGTGGGTGGGGCTGAGAGAGCTCTGAGAGAACTGCCCTTGAGAGATCAGCTCTGAAAGGACTTGTGACTGTCCCAAGGTCACACCAGCAGCTGCATGTGGAGGAGTGGGGGAATCAAACCCGGTTCTCCCAGATTAGAGTCCGCTGCTCTTAACCACGACTCCAAACTGGCTTTGTATTAAATACTTTCGGAGTTGATTATAAGAAAACCTTGTTCGTTGAAGATGTGTTAAGAATATACACTCATTTGGCATCTCAAAATATTTATTTAAAGGCACTGATACTAGGCTTGTTAATCGCATTCACGGCGTTCATTCGTTTTTGACCCCCTGGATAAAATGGCTGCTCAGGAGGGCGGGCTTAATGGCGTTATATCCTGCTGAGGTCCCGCCCTCTCCCAAATCCCCACCCTCGCCAGGCTCCGCCCTCCAAATCTCCAGGAATTTCCCAACCTTGATCTGGCAACCCCATAACCCCCTTTTCTCTCCCCTTTCTCCCCACAGTTTGGTGTAGTGGTGAAGTGCGCGGACTCTAATCTGGGAGAACTGGGTTTGATTTCCCCACTCCTCTACTTGCAGCTGCTGGATGACCTTGGGCAAAGTCATAGTTCTGACAAGAGCTGTTCTCGAAAAAGAGCTGTTTCTGTCAGAGCTCTCTCAGCCCCACCTCCCTCA